>CM070535.1:43827809-44479921 GCA_036346415.1 Raddia guianensis | reverse complement strand
CATGTTGTGATCGTCCCAATGACTAAGCATATTTACTTTGTGAAGGCTCAAGGCTCCAAGACCTATGCTTCTCACTCTACTTTTAATGTTTCTTATGTGCTTAAGAAAACTGAATTTGGTAGAGTGGTTGCTTCATATGTTGGTCCTAAGAATAGAAATGTACATTTGGTAAAATCCATTTGGATGCCAAAGGCTCTTGTGACTAACTTGAGAGGACCCAACATGATTTGGATACCTAAGATCAATACTTGATTTTTGTAGGACTATCTCTCCGGTGGCCCAAGTTGGGTGATCGATAGCGGTTGCACACATCATATGACCGGAGAGAAGGAGATGTTCTCCGAATTCAACATCGATGCTTATCCAAGATGAGGCATCTCATTTAGTGACAATGGTAAAGGTAAACCTATGGGTCTATGAAGGGATCTAAGACCGAGAGGGGGGTGAATTGGCCTAATCAAATTTTAATTCCTTTCAATTTTGCTTGATTGATTAGACAATTGGTCACCTAAGCTAGCGAGTGAGGCCTACACAATTCTATGAGCGAAAGCGATTATCGAGCAACTCACAATACGACTACTAGGAGGCTCCATGGCACCCACGCACAAGCGATGCAAAGCTATGAACTTTAATGCGGAAAGTAAAATAGTAGAGGCGAGAGACACTACCGAGGTGTTTACCGAAGTTCGGTGCCCAATGAATTAGCACCTACGTCTTCGTTGAGGAAGCTTTCAACACATGAAAGCCAGGACCCTCTCGTCCCTAGTCCTCAATCCACTCGCGGTAGTTCTTCACTAACACATGGCGGGTGAGCTACAAACCCTCACAAGCGGGGACAACTTTCCACACGCGGAAACCCTCACACACCACCGGCACCGACACACGATGCCGACCTTCGACACATGAAGGATTTCTGGTCTTCAACACATGAAGAGGAAGCACCCCGACACACGAGGTGACCGCCGACGCACGGTGGGTTTAGCGACTCCGACACACGTAGAGGATACACCCCGACACACGGAGGTGACCGCCGACACACGGCAGGTTCGGTCTCCAACGGATGGAGAGGTTGAGGTAGTCGATCTGTTGGTGAAGCTCGGCGTGGTGGTGATCTCCCCGACGGTGAAGTCCCAAAGAGCACAAGACCGAAGATCCCCACCTCACCAACACCTCACTTCCATGATGGAGCTTGGCCAAGAACTCCACGGGAGAGGGGCAAGAACCTTGGGAATGGACGGAGGAGGCTAGGAGATGAGCTCTTCTTCTTCCTCACTCCTTCCTCTCTCACACACCTTCTCTCACTCAAGCACACATGGAGGCCATGGGGATGAGGCACACCATCGGAAGAGCTCTATAGGATAGGGGTGGCTTTGGGTGGCTGCAAATGAGGCTCTCTCAAGTTCCCCTCGTGCTGGACATCTCTATTTATAGACCCCACACGAAACCCTAAGAGCTAGAACAGGTGGACGGCTCAGATTTAATTTTTCGAGTTTCAGATTCATCCGTCGGACGCTGTCCAATGAAGTACAAACGTGCAGACCAGAGCTTGCGGATAGGGTTTGACGCAGCCATCGGACGCCGTCCGATGCCCATCGGACGCTGTCCGATGGAGTACAAACACAGCCATCGGACGCAGTTCGAAGGCCGTCGGACGCTGTCCGACAGGGAGCCGTCGGCACAAGACTTAGGCATTTGAGGCGAAGTCTGAGCTGATCGGATGCCGTCCGATGGAGTGGAACTTAGGCGCTGGATGCTACAGCTACGCTGATCGGATGTCGTCCGATGGTCATTGGACGTCGTGCGACAGTGGGGTGAATTTTTGTGGACTCAGTCACTGGCTCACCTCCCGTTCATCGAACGCCGTCCGACGGCCGTTGGACGCCATCCGATGGGGCTGAAATTTTCACCCCTTCGGACTTAGGCTCTCTCAACCCCTCTCGACGCCACACCTAGGCTCTTGGATCACTTTTGTTGACTTGTGGACTCAGCGGAAACTTTGGACAGCTTAGGCGGGAAGTTTTGCGCCTACGAAAAATATCTGGTTTTGAGAAGACTTAGCGACTACGAAACCCCGGTCAGCTGGACCCCTCCGAAACCCTCTCGAACCCAGACAGTTGTACCACTCCGGAACCCTCTTGATCTCACGACGGGTGGACTCTGGAATTGTGCTCAGTAGGACCCTGCAACGAGAGAGATTCCTTCGCAGGCGAAGTTGGACCGGAACAGATACACACGCAAGGAAAGTAGAAGAACTAGAAAATAAAGTCCTTAGCCTTGATGCGATCCATCGGAGGCCCAGTTGCCATCACTTACGAAAACAACAAGCCCATGGGAGCTTGAGCTTTCAATCTCCTCCTTTTTGGTAATTGATGACAACACCTGCAAATCTATCTCAACAAGAGAAAATGTTTCTTCTGGTGCAGTGGGTTAGTTCCAACAAGGTGAATATATTCATTGCAATGATACCACGCGATTCATGCCACATGAGGCATGTTCAACAAATAAGAGCACAATGCACCGTAGGCCAATGTAAACGGTAATGCAATGCATGCCAAGCTATGGATTAGCTCCCTCTAGGTCAATGCACATACTCAAGCACAAGAGCCAAATACCATTTGAATCACAGGCATATAACCTAGCAAAAACTTTGGCAAAGCATCCAAAAACAAATTTCTCCCCCACAAGCATCAAGAAACCAAAGATATATGTGAAGATTAGTGGTTCTCCCTCTTTCACCTATATTGAGATAGATTTCAATTATCTCTCCCCCTTTGTCATCAAGGACCAACAAAGGCAAGCAATGACAGGCCAACAAGAGCAAATGCAAGGAAAGAAACTATCTCATGAGCTTTAGAGGTTATACGCATTTAAATTCATCTAGTGGTCCACCGTATTTCACAATCAAGCCATCTCATGGTCAATAGTCACAAGATCAATAATAGCTCATTATAGTAATGATGTTCAAGTAATATTAGATCTAGAGCAAGATTTAGGTAAACTAGGGCCAAAGGTATCTAGTTGTGCTCATGCAACTATTTGAAATCACATAGTGCAATCTAGGAATAGAATATGCATATCACATTGCACAATGTCTTCACCAAACCAAATTTGAGACTTGAAAATATTTTGGATGAGCATTTTTCAAAGATTTTTTATTTTGCTTATTTTCTCAAATTTAATTGTCATGTCTCGAGCCTTTGTCAATACCACCCAGCATGACACTGAAGGTGAAGTGTCTTGGTCATCCAAAGCTCCCCCTGAGTTCATGCCTAGTGCCATGGCAAGCTATCTCATCAAGGGAAATTGGTGATACATGAATGGCCCTTTGTGGCCTTATTTAGCAGTTTTAGCACATTTTGCAAAATTTGCTCAACATTTCTCAAAAGAGTTGCTCATTTCTAGTCAAGGCAATAGACAAGTGACAAATAGATAGCAAGTCTAGAACTAGATGCACAAGTTCATTTAATAGAGTAGAGCAACAAAAGAGAGACAATGGCTTTAGCTCCCTAGCACATGCTCAAGGGTTCAATTTTTAAAATGATTTGAGTTAAAGTACATATTGATGAAATGACAGTCAACACATGAGATTGCTATCAAGATCATATGATTTCACACTAAAGCAAGATCTAAAGAAAGTATAACAAGAAAAGCACTGAGACTGTCTTCAAATCACAAGATTTTGCGAGGTTCACACAAAGCCCCACGGCCTGCTCAAGCAACGGTGACCTATCTAGTATGTTGAGTTTGTTTCTTAGCTTACAAAATCATGTCTCATCGAGTGGCTTAGTGAAGATGTCAGCAAGCTAGTCTTCTGTCCGCATATGCGAAAGCACAATGTCGCCCTTCATCACGTGATCCCGAAGGAAGTGATGACGGACATCAATATGCTTAGTGCACGAATGTTGGACCGGATTGCTAGCAATCTTCACCACGCTCTCATTATCACACAAGAGAGGCATGTGGTCCAATTTTATCCCAAAGTCATAGAGTGTGTCAGGTACAGAAGTTGTGCACAGCTACTCTCTGCCGCTATATACTCTACCTCAGCGGTAGATAGTGCCATGGAGTTTTGTTTCTTTGAAGCCCATGACACAATAAATCTCCCGAGGAAGTGACAGGCCCTGAAGTGCTCTTGCGATCAATCTTACACCCGGCATAATCTGAGTCAGAATAACCAAGGAGCTCAAATCGTGCACCCTTAGGGAACCATAAGCCTATGCTACTGGTGTGTTTAAGGTATCTGAAAATTCTTTTCACAGCACTCAAATGCATCTCTCTAGGGGAGGCTTGGAATCTAGCGCACATGCACACACTAAACATTATGTCCAGCCTAGATGCGATCAAGTAGAGCAATGCAACAATCATGGAACGGTAAATCTTGGGATCCATGGGGTTACCTTCGGTGTTGAGGTCGAGGTGGCAGTTCGTCCCCATTGGTGCCCGGATTAGCTTGCAATCACTCAAGTGGAAGCGATTGAGGAGGTCCAGGATGTACTTCTTTTGGCATATGAAGGTCCCGGTCTTGAGTTGCTTGATTTGGAAGCGCAAGAAGATGTTCAGTTCACCCATCATGGACATCTCGAACTCCTTGCTCATCATCTCGCTGAACTCTGTGACCAAGGACTCATTGGAGCTGCCGAAGATGATGTCGTCCACATAGTCCTGGCATAGGAACAGATCTCCATCTACCACCTTAGTGAACAGGGTTGTGTCAACCCTTCCAACTTTGGAGCCCTTGAAGATGAGGAAGTCCCTTAGCCTTTCATACCATGCCCTAGGAGCTTGCTTGCCTTTGACAACTTGTACATATGATCGGGATGCTGCGGATCCTCAAATCCAGGCAGCTGCTCCACATAGACTAGCTCATCAATGTATCCATTAAGGAAGGCACTCTTCACATCCATCTGCTTGAGCACAATGTTGTGACATGTTGCAAATGTCACAAACAGTCGGATGACGTCCAACCTAGCCACTGGAGCATATGTGTCTCCGCAGTCAATGCCCTCGATCTGTGTGAAGCCCTGTGCCACAAGCCTAGCCTTGTTCCTCACTACCTGACTGAACTCATCCTGCTTGTTCTTGAAGACCCACTTGGTGCCAATTACATTGCAGTCACAGGGTATCTCCACCAAGGTCTACACTTTGTTTCTTTCAAAGTTGTTCAGCTCTTCATGCATGGCATTGATCTAGTCAGGGTAACCTAGAGCTTCCTCCACCTTCTTTGGTTCAATCTCTGACACAAAAGCACTGTGGAGAGCAAAATTGGTTGTCCTTCATCAGGTCTGAACTCCTCTGGAGATCTTCCCAATCACTTGGTCCACAGGATGATCTCTGGCTATGGTGTGATGTGATCTGACCAACTGTGGTTGTGGCTCAACTGGTTGCTCTGCTGACTCTGCATCCGGCTCAAAAGCTATCTCTGTCTCTGGAGGTGGGTCATGACTCGAGTTGTCAGCCTGGGGTGAAGCTCCCCCTGAATTTACTACTGGCTCAGGTGTAGGTGGTGGTGTCACAGCCTCACTCTCCCTTGGCACCTCAACTGGCCTCACATCACCCACAGGCATCTCCTCCACTGCTCTTGCAAGAGGTTCACCACTGTCATCCTCCAGGTTCTCCTGCTCGCCTTGACTGCCGTTGCACTCATCGAACTTGACATTACATGTCTCCTCAATTGTGCCATTGGACTCATTGTAGACTCTGAAAGATGATCTCTTGGCTGAGTACCAGTAAGAAGATCCCAATGTCACACCTGCTCTGGAACTTGCTCAAATGCTGCCTCTTCTTGTAGATATATACCTTCCACCCAAACACCCTGAAGTAGGAGATATTGGGGCGTCTCCCAACCAACAGCTCATATGATGTCTTCTTCAGAAGCTTGTGCAGGTACAGACGGTTGATGCAGTGGCAAGCAGTGTTAATTGCTTCTGCCCAGAATAGATCAGAGGTCTTGTACTCATCCAACATTGTCCTTGCCATCTCGATCAGTGTCCTGTTCTTCCTCTCAATCACCCAACTTTGCTGAGGAGTGTAGGTGGCTGACAATTGATGATCAATACCTAGCTCATCACAGAAACATTCAACACTGGTGTTAGTAAACTCCGTTCCATTGTTGCTTCTCACCTTTTTCATAGAGCAGTCAAAAGCATTTTGGGCTTTCTTCACAAACTTTTTGAAAACATCTCCAATAGGAGTTTTGTTAGGAAGAAAGAAGACCTAGGTGTAGCGAGAGAAATCATCGACTACCACCAAACAATACAAGTTTCCCCCAATGCTCACATAAGTAGTTAGCCTAAACAAATCCATATGAAGAAGTTTCAAAGGATGAGAAGTGGACATGAAACTCTTTGCTGGATGTGGGTTTGCAACCTGCTTGCCCGCTTGATAGGCGCTGCATAATTTATCCTTCTCAAACACCACATCCCGAACACCAAGAACCAAATTATTTTTGAATATCTTTTTCAAATTGGCCATGCCAACATGCCCAAGACGCCTATGCCAAAGCCAACCAAGAGAGACTTTAGCGACTAGGCAAGTCGAGATGTACGAGGGATCGGAATTGAAGTTCACAAGAAACAGGTTTTAGAATCTAAATCCTTTGAAAACCACATTTTGTTTTTCATCCAAAACCGACATGCCCTCAGGTGAGAAGTGCAATGAAACCCCAAATCACATATTTGGGCAACAGAGAGCAAGTTGTAATTCAAAGTATTCACAAGCAGGATATTATCAATGGAAAGATCAGAACCAAGAACTTTACCTTTGCTACCATCACCAAAAGTGACCTTGCTGGGAAAGTTGTCTTCTTCCCCTATTGAGGTGAACAACCGGGGGTTGCCAGTCACGTGTTAGGTACACCCACTGTCAATAATCCAATGGCGCCCTCCACTCCGGTAGTTCACCTCTCATGAGAGGAGATCACTTTTGTGACTCAGGGACCCAAGCAATGGGTCCCCAAGGGTTAGCCTTCAAACCAGTAGCAAAAGAGTCAACAAGAGATTTAAGCACTCAAACTTGTGTCTTGTGCTCATTCTTCAAATTTGGCCCAATGAACTTTGCAAACACCTTTTCATGCTTATCTTGCTTAAGCATGTAGTTTCCATCCATCTCCACGTGCACTTTCTTGAACTTAGGCTAAGGTTTGGTGTTGTTGTTGTTGGAGGTGTGTTGGTTGTGGTTTCTAGGAGGGAATGACCTACCATAGTTGTTGAACCTAGGTTCACCAAAGTTGTACCTACGGGATCCATTCCAAGAGTTCTAGGAGCACCATACCAAGTGTGGTTGATTCTAGCAGGTCTTTGCCAGTTGTTGAACCTAGGATGTTGCCATGTAGAGTTATGGTGCCTAGGAGGTTCTTGCCAAGTGTTGTGCACAAAGTGATGCCTAGAGCCAATGTTGCTAGTGTGCAAATTATTAGCATGCCCATTGTTGTGATGTTGGTGGTTTCTCTTCTTGGGATAGGCATGATAGTAGTTTTGCCTCATGGCAGATGCTCGAGGAATATTTTTTTTCTTCCTCCCCTTTGGCTTCTCAGGGGTGAAACTCAAGCCACCCTTTTGGGAGGGTTCCCTTTGTTCCTTGAGCATCTTATCCAAGATACCCTCATAACACTTCCCAAGCCCTTTGTCAAATTTCTCGAATCTAGCCTTCAAATCAGCATTCTCAATAGCAAGTTCCCTAGTATCTAAAGCAAATTTGCAGTTATCAGGAGTGCACAAACAAGCATTGCTAGAGAAACCACTAGAGATAAAAGCAATCATAGCATAATCATAGGCAACATCAACACTAGCAGGAGCTATAGCAACATTAGGAGCTACAGCTATGACACAAGCATCATCCACAACATCACAAGAGAAATCAATCGGCTGAGAAACAGGCGAAGCATTCAAAGAAACATTCTTAACTAGGAGAGACTCATGATCTTCCCTAAGACTATTGTGCTGAGTAATCAAATCAACTACAGAGTCATTCAAAGCATCACGCTCCATTTCATGTTCATTGTATTTTGAGGACAGAGCACTATGAGGGCTAAGCAAGATGTTATGTTCAGTTTTCAAGTTATCATATTTAGAAGCAAGGTTGTTATACTTAGCATTCATGGCATTAAGAGATCTACCTAGCTCAAGGCATCTCAAAGCTTCCTTTTGGTAACCCTCACAAGGTTCCCTAAGACACTCTCGCATGCCCTCAACATCATTATAAGAGTCAGAATCAGAACAACTCACCTCGTCGGATTGAGCCATCAGGCCCTTGGGAGTGCAAGCAGGAGTTGATGATGCATCTGGTGTGGCAGTGGAAGTAGAGGAAGCAGATCCATCGTCATCAGAGTACCACTCTTGAAGCTTGAAATCTTGAGGCTTAGAGACAGTAGTGAAGTATCTTGGAGGGAATGCTGGAGGTGGTGGCACAGACTGTGCAATCGCCATGCCAGCCAATCCTTGACCACTTGATTCCTCATCAGAGGATGGAGTGTCACTTGAGCTGTCGTCTGTGACCCACTCCCCCACAAAAGCCAGCTTCTTGCCTTGCTTGGATAAACCCTTGAAGCCTGCTTCTGCAGGTTCTTCCTCCTGTCCTTCTCCTTGTGGTTCGGCTTTTCACCATTGCCATTGACCCTGGCCTTTTCCTTGTACTTGGTCTTCCCTTTCTGAGGACAGAATGCGGCTATGTGGCCCTTCTCTTGACACTCATCGCATCGGAGTGACGTATGTGAGTTCTAGCCAGACCTCCTCTTGTCGCCATAGCCATTCTTGCTCATGTAATGGCTTGCATTCTTCATGAACAAGCCCATCTTCTCAAACCCCTCCTCAAACTGACTTTGAGTCATTTCTTCATCACCATCAGCTGTGTTGGATCCACTTGACTTGGACCCGCTTGCCTTGAGAGCTATCACCTTGTTCTTCTCAGGTGCAAAAAGTGCTCCAGGGTCGATGATGAGCATCTCATGTGCAGTGAGCTTACTAAGTAGAGCTGTGGGAGCAAGTTTCTCCATTTCACCACTGTTGGAGAGGTAGGTGATGATGTCCCGATATTCTTGCCTTGGAAGAACCCGGATCATCTTCCTGCACACATCAGAATCTGACAAGGAGGATCCGAGCCCTTTGAGCTCATTAACGATGGGGTTAAGCCTAGTGAACATTTCATTAGCATTCTCAGTGGGAAACATTTTGAATTGGTCAAATCTCTCCTTAACTACCACTAATTTCCCTTCTTTGAGAGAAGTTGTGCCCTCATGGATTTCTATAAGTGTTGTCCAAATTTCATGTGCGGTAGAGAGGTTGCTAACACGAACAAAGGCATCCATGCTCAAACCAGAGAATAGAGCGTTGATCGCCTTAGCATCAATCTCAAGCTTCTTAGTTTGCTCAGGTGTGGGCTCAGTGTTTTCATCAAGTTTAATGCCTAAGGGAGACTCAACCACTTTCCACACATCCATATCCATGGACTGGAGATAGACCCTCATGCGCAATTTTCAATATGCAAAGTGAGTACCACTAAACAAAGAAATTTTATTTGCGGCTACACTACCCCCGTCGGCCATCTCTACGCGGTTAAGCGACACTAGAGATCCTAGCTCTGATACCATGTGAAGGGATCTAAGACCGAGAGGGGGTGAATCGGCCTAACCAAATTTTAATTCTTTTCAATTTCGCTTGATTGATTAGAAAATTGGTGATCGAAGCTAGCGAGTGAGGCCTACACAATTCTAGGAGTGGAAGCGATTATCGAGCAACTCACAATACGACTACTAGGAGGCTCCATGGCACTCACACACAATCGATGCAAAGCTATGAACTTTAATGAGGAAAGTAAAGTAGTGGAGACGAGAGACACTACCGAGGTGTTTACCGAAGTTCGGTGCTCAACGAATGAGCACCTACGTCTCCGTTGAGGAAGCTTTCAACACATGAAAGCCAGGACCCTCTCGTCCCTAGTCCTCAATCCATTCGTGGTAGCTCTTCACCAACACATAGCGGGTAGCTCCAAACCCACACAAAGTGGCAATCACTCCCATAGATGGAAGCTATCACACCCCACCGGCACTGACACACGATGCCGACCTTCAATACATGAAGGATTTTTGGTCTTCAACACATGAAGAGGAAGCACCCCGACACACGAGGTGACCGTCGACAGATGGCGGGTTTAGCGACTCCGACACACAGAGAGGATGCACCCCCGACAAGCGGAGGTGACCGCCGACACACGGTAGGTTTCGGTCTCCAACGGATGGAGAGGTTGAGGTAGTCGATCAGTTGGTGAAGCTCGGCGCGGTGGTGATCTCCCTGGCGGTGAAGTCCCAAGGAGCACAAGACCGAAAACCCCCACCTCACCAACACCTCTCTTCCACCATGGAGCTGGGCCAAGAACTCCATGGGAGAGGGGCAAGAACCTTGGGAATGGACGGAAGAGTCAAGGGGATGAGCTTTTCTTCTTCTTCCTCACTCCTTCTCCCTCTCTCTCACACCTTCTCTCACTCTAGCACACATGGAAGCCATGGGGGTAAGGCACACCATGGGAGGGGCTCTCTAGGATAGGGGTGGCTTTGGGCGGCTGCAAATGAGGCTCTCTCAAGTTTCCCTCGTGCTGGACACCTCTATTTATAGACCTCACATGAAACCCTAAGAGCTAGGACAGGTGGACGGCTCAGATTCAATTTCCCGAGTATCAGATTCATCTGTCGGACGCAATCCGATGACAGTCAGATGTCGTCCGATGAAGTACAAACGTGCAGACCAGGGCTTGCGGCTAGGGTTTGACGCAGTCATCGGACGCCGTCTGATGGAGTATAAACACAGCCATCGGACGTTGTCCGATAGGGAGCCGTCGACACAAGACTTAGGCGTTTGAGGTGAAGTCTGAGCTGATCGGATGCCGTCCGATGGAGTATAACTTAGGCGCTGGACGCTACAGCTGCGCTGATTGAACACCGTCCGATGGTCATCGGACATCGTACAACTGTGGGGTGAATTTTTGGGGACTTAGTCGCTGGCTCACCTGCCGTTCATCGGACACCGTCCGATGGCCATCGGACGCCGTTCGATGGGGCTAAAATTTTCACCCCTTCGGACTTAGGCTCTCTCAACCCCTCTCGACGCCACACCTAGGGTCTTGGACGACATTTGTCGACTTGTGGACTCGGCGGGAACTGTGGACAGCTTAGGCAGGAAGTTTCGTGCCTATGAAAAATATCTGACTTTGAGAAGACTTAGCGGCTACGAAACCCCGGATAGCTGGACCCCTCCGGAACCCTCTCGAACCCAGACAGCTGTACCACTCCGGAACCCTCTCGATCTCACGACAGGTGGACTCTGGAATTGTGCTCAGTGGGACCCTACAACCAGAGAGATGCCTTTGCAGGCGAAGCTGGACCGAAACAGATACGCACACAAGAAAAGTAGAAGAACAATGAAATAAAGTCCTTAACTTTGGTGTGATCCATCAGAGGCCCAGTTGCCATCAATTACCAAAACAACAAGCCCATGGGAGCTTGAGCTTTCAGTCTAGGTAAAATTGCAATATCCAAAGACCTGTTGCTTTCAAATGTATTCTTGTTGAAGATTTGAGCTATAACTTGTTGTCCGTGCCACAATTTTGTGCCTCGGGCTATGATTGTGTTTTCACTAATAAGGGTGTGAAAGTCATACGGAGGAGTGACGGTTTAATAGCTTTCAAAGAACATCTACGGGGGAAGCTTTATCTTGTGGATTTCTCCATAGATAAACTAAACCCTGAAGTATGCTTAATTGCTAAATCCAGCATGGGTTGGCTTTGGCATCGCCGACTAGCCCATGTTGGCATGAGAAACCTCCACAAACTCTTGAAAGGCAACCACATCCTAAGACTAACTAATGTTTTATTTGAGAAAGATAGGATTTGTGGTGCTTGCCAAGCAGAAAAACAAGTGGGTGCTCCACATCCCGCGAAGAATATGGTGACAACAACAAAATCATTGAAAATGCTACATATGGATCTCTTTGGACCAATTGCTTATATAAGCATAGGAGGTAACAAGTATGATCTTGTGATTATTGATGACTATTCTCGCTTCACTTGGGTATTTTTCTTGCATGATAGGAGTGAAACAGAAGGAGTACTCAAGAAGTTCATGCGAAGAGCCCAAAATGAGTTTGATGTAAAGATCAAGAATATAAGAAGTGACAATGGGAAAGAATTCAAGAATGCCGATGTCGAGGAGTATCTCGATGAGGAAGGAATCAAGCATGAGTTCTCGGCTCCCTACTCCCCTCAACAAAATAGGATGGCCGAGAATATCGGTGTCACATGATGTTACATTTGATGAATCTAATGGCTCTCAAGTAATGCAAGTTGACTCTCATGTGCTAGATCAAGAAGAACCTCCATGTGAAGCAATCAAAATGCTAGCACTTGGGGACATCAAGCCTAGGGAAGGCAGCGAGGAAGAAGTGGTCAATGAAACATCATGTCAAGCCGCACCACCTTCCACTCCAACTCAAGAACAAGAAACCGATGTGATCCATGGTGGCAGTGAAGAAGACATTGAAGACAAACAAGCCCCACCAAGGCCACATCCAAGAGTTCACCAAAGCATTCAACATGATCATCCTATGGATAACATTCTAGAAGATATCAACAAGGGAGTTTCCACCCGTTCTTGTCTAGCTAACTTTTGTGAATACTATTCTTTCGTGTCATCTCTTGAACCTTTGAATGTAGAACAAGTACTTCAAGACGGCGATTGGATAGTAGCCATGCAAGAAGAATTGAACATCTTCACATGGAACGAGGTGTGGAAACTTGTGTAAAGGCCAAAGAAAAATATTATTGGAACAAAATGGGTTTTTCGCAACAAACAAGATGATCATGGAGTTGTAGTGAAAACAAGGCAAGGTTGGTTTCTGAAGACTTCTGTCGGTACCACCCCTCGGAATATCATTCCAAGGCGAGGCGTCTGCCTGCACTAGTCCCTGGATCAGTACACTAGTGGAAGTTACATAGCTGAGCATCATTTCATACATCGAAGTTCCAAATTTTATTACAATAGATGACACTTAGGTCACCAATTTGTCCAAAAGGCCATTGGCCAAGATACGACATAGCCTCAGTTCAACTTCAAAGTAGCGGAAATGTGGAATATTAAAAACCAAAATCACACCAGCGCTATGTAACCCAACATTCGATTGGTGGAACCTAAAGACCCAACGTGAACTACTCCTGGTCCTGGAACTGAGGATCACCATCCTCATGGCAAGCGTACGCATCGTCATCTTCCATTGGGAACTCCATCTCTATTGGGATAATAAAATACGAGGGTCAGTGCGTTGTCCTCACTTGCACTCGCGAGTTAACAGCTATCTAATAATGCTTAATAGTTATCAAGGAGAGGCTAGAGGGTTGTTTTATTTGCAGAATGCCAATTTTGGAAGACAAAGCCTAAGACTTAGCCTTTTAATAAAACTAAATCAATGTCATCATATTAACAAATTATTCCCAATCTCATCCAGAACAAAACAGTTTCGACTCACTGCCAACCATCCCATCCTGCAGTAGTTTCAGGCCAACTACCAACCATCTTCTTACCCCACAGTCATATACCGGGTGGCATACCCGTTGTGGATTACCATCACCCATTGTATTACCAGTTTTATCCCAGCATGGGTGGCGTCCCCATCTAGACTCACGGGCTCATACTCCGGCATGTGGAACCTAGATCTCAAACAGCGGGAGGACAACACCCAAAGTACTACCTATATTGCCCAGAAGGGTGCTAGCCAACTGAACTCAAGGGCTAATACAATAGCGTGCTTCCTAAGCCCCTGCAGAGACGACATGATCCTGTCTTCGTCTCGGATGAAGTCTGCTTAGGGGGCCTCAGTTAACCCGTAAGCCAAAACCTCTAGGGACATCAGTTAACCCCAAGTCCTCATGGGGGCTCAGTTAACCCATGGGATTCATCCACACTACCTCGTGATGGCCACGAGTTGAACCGGGGACTCGCTATCCATCGGATAGGAGCAGGGTACCTCATTACGCGTAAGACTCCGCGCCCCCAACGGTCGAACCCTCAGTTCACCGTATCGTGTTTTGTGCGCCTAAAGCCCAACTGCTTCCTTCTTTCACCGAAAAGAGCCATCACAACATCTCTAGTCTATTCCCATCTCCTCATTACCACCCATCACACACATACTGGCATGCCAGGTCCCAAGTTCCATCATCATCATCATGTATAAGAGTATGTCGGTGAATCTCGGTTCACCGTTCCGGGGTACAAGACACATGTCATAAAGTGGGGACCTAAGCATAACTAAGCAAGTGTTTACCAGACTTAAGAGTCTAAACCATTTTATTTGTTTTCTAAACCAGGTTGTCAATGGAGTGTGATATACAAGGTAATCACTAAGGAAATCAATGGATAATTGACATCATGAAGGCAATATCAATATAGACAGGAATAATCAAACAAGCAGGGCATGATATATCATGATTAGCAAATGGGATCGTAAAGTAATTCAGCATGCAGTTTGATAATTTAAATAAAGTACTTGTAAAACTGGATATCAATCATGCTCAATTTAAGGTTTAACTCGCACTAGGGAAAGTAAAGTACTCCACCTAGTAAAAGCAACCCATCGATGTTCGCCCGCATTAGGGAAGGTCCCAATCCTCCCTAATATGAGCAAACATACTTAAGATAGAATGTTAACTCGCATTAGGGAAAACCTAGATTCTCCCTAATACAAGGCAACACTATCTAGAGATAGAGGTTAACGCGCCTGGATTGTCGGTCGGGTAGTCCTGCTGCTCAGCAGGGTCCTCGTATACTTCCTCGGTACCGTCTATGTCTATAATCGCTAGTCGCAAGAACAAATGAATACAAATGCGAATAAGATGAATGGAATGATGCATGAGAGACTATAGATCAACGTAGGTTGATCTCCTTGAATAGACGACGATCGTTCTCGACACGTATTTATCTAGGAAATTCCATGAGTCCGATAGCTAAGAACTATCAATAGCTTCACCTCGGGGTACGTAGAGTAACATGATCATGAATGCAACATGGTAACAATAGGTATTTTATAGCCTAAGGGTCATCCCGAGGTTGATACGAAAACCAACCCAAATAGTGTCATTTAGGCGAAGTAGTATGATTAAGTTGCATAATTGAGATGCTACATACAAGATTCCGTGCTTGTAGTTTTATAATGTTGTACAAACTAATTCATAATCAATTACGAGGGTTTCAGCAATTAAAAAGGGTGTGAGAATATTTCCAAAAGCAACTAAACAATTTGGTATCTAAGTATTTTTTTAAGAAGATAACCTATGTTATATTTTTCTTGTGATCCAGAGGCACTCTAAGGTCTACTATGATTTTTCAGGGGTTTATCTAGGTCCAGAACCATTTTTAAATCATTATTGGTCTTTTCAGCAATTTTTGGAATATAGGAAATCATCCTAAATAAGCTTCTACAAATGTTACAGAGAAATTTTCCTAAACAACTATTGGATCTAGTATTTTTCTAGGGTCCAGAGTATTAGAAGTACTTCTCCTAAATATCTCATGAATTCTTGAGCTCATCTACAATTTATTTTGTAAATTCTTGGAAACTATAGAAAAATAGGAAAAATACTAACCCTGAAGCTCTTTGCATTTTTATTATTTTAATTTCCTACTGTAAGACTAAGTATTATATTTTTTCTAGGTCCTAAAATATCTGTAGAATATATGGGTCAAGTTTCATGGTCACTGCAAATGATTTACTATTTTATCTAATTTGCAAAGTGCAGCAAGGTAGCATTAAGGGGAATTTACCCTAAATGTTAAATCTACTTTTAATCCAGAAAACTATATGGCGATATATGATAGATATATTTTTCCTAGGTTCTACAGCCTTTGTAGTATTTGTGTTAGAGTTTTCATAACCGTTTATCATTGTTTGGTATTTTATCTAAAATATAAACTACCACCAGTTCAAGTCTAAAGGGGAATATACATAAAAGAGCATAGCTAAAGTTACACTAAAAATCTCTATAGTACTATATGGAAGACATATTTTTCTTAGCTCCACATATGTCTAAAGTATCTACTCAAATTTTTACAGAATTTATTTAGCTACTTTGCTGTTTTAAACAATTTCTTTTGCATCTATTTGGCTCTCTGGACAAAATGGAAAAAGCTGGAAAATAGGTGAACAGTGCTGGGCTCGGCCCATTAGCCTTCAGCCATCAGAGGAGCGCTCAGCGGGCGCGCGCGCTGAGATGGCCTCTGGCCCACCCGTCAGCGGCACATGGCGCGATTCAAAGGCAGCCGCTGGATCTCGATCGGACGGGCGACGCGTCGTCTTCAACCTCCAGACCACGGCGGAGCCCGACACGACCATGCTCCCTTTCGAGATGGATTTCTCGAGCCATAGTCCACCATTTGAGGTGATTCAAGATGCTATGTGACCAATGGCGCAACGCGCTCCTAATGAGCCTAGTTTTGTGGTCAGAGATGGCTGGATGAAGCGGCGCGACATGCGGAGGCGGAGCCAAGCTCGGGAGGGGTTGGAAGGTTATGCTAGAGAGATGCTACTACGGATTTCTTACATGCATGAGGTATTAGGGAGCTGGTGGGTGCTTACCGTGCCCGGAGACGATCCTGGATTAGCTCGAGGCGAGATGTCGTCGTGGGGGCAGAGCAGGGGCGACGGCGGCGTGCTGGAGATCCTGGCGACCAGTAGACCTCTGGGCACAAGGCAAGGCAGAGGGTTAGGGCATCCAGGGCGAGCTTCATGGCACGAGGGTTTTAGATGAAACTCACCAGGGACGGAGAATTTGAGAGAAGGGGGAAAATCTGGCGCTCTGGGTGGAGGTGGTGTTCCGGCAAGCTCAGGACACCGAAGCTTGATTCCTCGCGGTGAGAGGAGAACCGGAGAATATGAAAGCGAGCGCAAGTGAGAGTGGGCAGAGAGCGCGGCTGTGTTGCTCTGTCCACGTGAGGGTGAAATTAATGTGGGGTATAATGGCCTGGGCATGGACGCGGGCTTTGGATGCCATCAAGAGCATCACTGGCAGAGGCGGTCCGAAGGGTTCCTTGTCACCCCTCAATTTTAACTTACCATGCTTTGAGGGTCGACGATCCCATGCACTAGCCCTTGGATCAGTACGCTAGCGCAGAAGACCAAATAGCCGATACAAGCATACATCGATAAAATAAATTCCTGAATATTACATCACGTAGTCGCTACTTAGGCGATTTTTAGTGAAGCGCCCATACAAGCCTTAATTACAAAAGGATAGTTCAGAGTACAATGGATACCAAAATATCTACTAAAAGATTCCCTATCGACTAAGGTCCAACAATGATCGGAGCGCCCCTAAGACTCCTCGGTCCACCATGGTCCCGTCTGTCGCCTTCGAGACATGCGTAAGGGTCATCTTCGACACCATCGTCTAAAGAATGTAAGTAGGCGAGGTCGGCGTCATCCAAACGCTGGCTAGTTAACACTTCCCTTAATGCATTTAGTGTAGAAGGCTTTATTTGGAGGGAAAGGTTATTTTATTTGCGTAAAGCCAAGTTTATAAGACTTTTGAAAACAACCTAACTAGCAATTAACTATCACTTGTATTGTTATGAATAAATCAGAGTTTTCCATCATAATCATGCATCCCGAACCCAAATAACCAACCAATCACACCAACCAACCCATAATAAACCAACTCTCACTCGAAAACACGACCCAGCTTACACAATCACCTCAATCCATACCAGCTTATACACAATTAACACACAAATTGACTAATCCTCGATCATAACCCAACCAGCTTACACAATCACCATACCAACTTATTTGTTCCTCATGAACTTTTCTCCTGGTTGCTCCCAACCAGACTTTCTCCTGGTTGCCCCCAACCAATCCTAGTTCTGCCATCATTCCAAGATTTGGCGAATCCTGTTGCGGACCACACATGCCATGGCATGATCACCCTACCTAGTAGGGTTGTTGCCTCACTAGCTAGCCGTCACCCTGGGATGTGTGGCCATTATCACCCTCGGTGATGGCCCATTCCGCCCCTATCGAGACCGGGTCCTGCAGGCCTCCGCAGAGCGCCACTCCTGGCGATCCACGCCCGGTGCTCCGCGATGGCCACGCGTTGTGTTGGAACCAACTCAGGCGGCGATGATCTTCACACGCTGTCTATTCAAGGCCTCCCGGTAAGCCCCTGCTAAACCAAAGACTAGGCATCTGATGCCTTAATCATCGCTCAGGATGGCCAAATCCAACTAGGAGCAACCCACCATTCTTTCTCTACTTCCACGGTCATCGACCACTCCACACCACACACTTGGACTTTTCCAACCGACCGACCCAATCGACCAAGTAACCCCATATTCACACCCACAAACACAATCAGCCCAACATGCATTTACCAGCCCTAACTGTCATATGTCATGTCATATTAAATGAGAATAATGAATGTCCAGTGAATATCGGTTCACCGTTCCGTGGCGATTAGCCAGAAGAGTTGTTAAGACTAAGTCGATCTAAGCAAGTTTTACCCATTAGGTAGGGTTAAAGTGGTTACCAAACTAATCATAGGCTAACAAGAGCAATGACAATCAAGGCAGTCATTAAGGCTAAACAATTCAAGGCAGGCATGTATAAGTATACATGATTAACAATCAGGTAATCTAATAAGCATGCATTTTTAATATTTAAACAACATAGTTTAGAAAAAACTGGGTAATGAGCATGGTAGTAGCGATGTTAATCCGCACTAGGGAAAGTCGCTGTCTCTCCCTAATATGGATCACATCTAAAGAGTAAGTGTTAACTCGCCTTGATCTTGTAGGTGGTCCTCCTCGGCGTCCCCAAATCTCCCTTCAGGATCGCCTATGTCTAATCAAACCAACAAACAACTATTTACTTACTAATGCGATGGAAAACATGGTGCATGCACGATCTAGATTAAACCCTCGACCTATATGCCAAGCTTGACTAGCGAACCCACTTTGCGCATGATATGCTATGCATGGCACGGTGCATTAATAAATAATATTAATAGTATATAATAGTCTACTAAATCCCAAAATACGATTTCGTATGATAAGGTCGCAAAAGCGTGATTAGGGTTTCTAAGCGACGTAAAATGATGACTTTCCGGAATTCATCCTACGAGCGGGGTAATGGTTATCGAAGTGGAAATTTTACTATGTTTTCCTAAATAAAGAGATAAATCTAGGTTATATTTATTATTAATCTATTTTCTAAAGTCAGCTCCTTAAATAAATTAATAGGGAAAATGCTAGTTAATGATTGGTGTTTCGAAATGAAGTGTTCATATGAACATACATACATATATCTATATATATAAGTGGAAATGTCAATTTGAAATATTTCTAGATTTACCGAGGCACTTACTCTCCTAATATATTTTCTAAGGAATATTTGAGTCTAGGTCATTAGTTAATAAAACCAACCATTACCCTAGAATTAACTTAGTCATTTATATATATGAAAATTCACATTTTCAATCGGCAAGTGCCAAATTCCTTTTACAGCTTGTCAAGGTCTTGTTTTTATAAGACCGTAAATGGTGTCTAATATTTATCTACATTTTTCTAGAATTTTTGGAAGCCCTTAGCTATTTTAAATAAATCTAAACCGAATTCTAGAATTAATATAGGATTCAATCGCTAGAAAAGGCTATAAACCTGCTCAAAGATCAAACCATTTACTACACTTGACATCGAACAATGACTTTGCTAGCGTATGGCTCTGACCAAGACAACTACAGCGAGGATGTTCTACCTAGTATTTTAAAGGCTATATTTTATATTTTCTAAAATGCCCTCTATTTACATTTTAAATTAATAAATAAGGTCTTAAAATACCCACTTTAATTTGTTTATAGAAATTCCTATAAGTTAATGGCACAATTATATTGTTCCTATGATGTATATTAAATATATTATTTTATGTAATTTTCTAAGGAATTTTGGAGCTGTTTTGCTATTTTAATTAACAAATACTAAAGTAATTATGTTATTAATATTATATAACAATGTATTAGTGAAATATGCAAAGTTATATTTTTATTAGGCTCTATACAGCATCTAGTATCTTACATAATGTTTCCTTAATTTTGGAAGTCTCCTTCTAATTTTAATAAATAGAAAGCATAAATCAAAACTCAGATTTAATCACGACGTCATGCCGACGTCACCGTCTTCAACCTCCGACCAAGACGCAGCCCGAGGAGAGAAACGGCGATTGCGGGAGCTACGGTCCACCGTTTTGGATGTTCTTGGGCTCTACGGGTTCGTCTCGACGGCGCGCTTCTAACGGTGCCAGTTACATGGTCTACGGAGGTCGGACATGGCGGCGCGGCGAGCTACAGCGGTGGCGATAAATCGGGTGCACGGCGGCGGCGCTACGGTAAGGCTACAACCGCATTGGACGGTGGGAGAGCATCGGGGAGGTAACTGGGTGCTTACCGAGAGACACAGGAGCTCGGATAAGGCTCGAAACGGCATGTCGACGCGAGCTCCACGGCGGCACCGAAATAGGCCAACGGCGGCGACGGTCTCCGGCCATGCACTAGCCAAATTAGATGAGGGGAAATACTCGTGAGGCCTTGAGGATTCTCAGGGAGGAAGTAATTGAAAAATAGCGAACCGAGGAAGAAGATATCGACGGAGAGACGCTCGCCAAGGGTTTCGGGTAGGCGAGGAATTCCGGCAATACGACGGCTCCGGCGACTTGGCAAGGCAATTGGTGGTGCTTAAATGGTCACGGGCGAGTTTAGGGTTCAAGACGCCTTCATGGACGCATGGAAAAAGGGCGAGAACCGACAGACGACTTTGGTCAAGCAGAGAGCAGCAGCATGGGTCAGCAGGCATGGCAGATCTGGCATGCGGAGGTGCTGAGGCAAGGCGCGCAGTGGCTAGAGGGTTAGCCTGTTGACTATTGGTGCCAAGTGACGTAGGCGGGTAGCGGGGGTCACGCGTGCTTCGGTTTTTGACGGCCCGACGGACCCTGCTTGTCTGATGGTCTCCCATGGCGGACCGGTCCTCCCATGAGCGAAGACGGCGTGCCTCAAGCAGCACCAATAGTGGCACGACACCGCGAGGCACGCGAGCGGGGAGGCGAGCTTGAGCGCGACGGGGCAGAAGCCAGGCATCCAAGGCGCGGGAGAGAGAGAGAGAGAGAGCACGGGAGAGAAGCAGAGAAGAGAGTAGGAGAGAGTGTGTCTAGGTGGGGCCCACTAGTCAGGTTCGAATCAAAATTCACACGAAAATTTGAATTTAGCCCAAATTTGAAAATTTCCCGAATTGGGGTGTTACATTCCTCAGGCGGTCCGTAGGTAGCTTCAGCACTCGTTGGCTGGCTTGGGCGGTGGCTATCCACGCGGAAAGGAGAGAGCGGCTACAACGACTCCACACGGCCAAGTGGCGGTGGCTCTGCTCAAGCCGTGGTGTGGCGAGCCGGAGAGAGAGGAAGAAGCGACGGAGGTCAGAGGGAGGCATGCTCTTCACGCCCGGGGCAGAGGGCAGGCGGCAACGGTAGCAGCGTGCAACCATGGCAGCGGCGGCGGTTGGGCGTTGCCCTGGCAGCGAGGCCCGCAACTCAACTTGACGACGGCAGCTAAAGGACAAGGATGGTCTCTGCAGCATCGTTGATGGCTTGGGCGCATTCACTCGAGCCGAGAGAGAGATATCGAGTGGAGACGAGAGAGAGAAGAGCAGCACAGGAGGTGCTCGATGAAATGCCCTAAGGGGAAATTTGAATTGAAACCACTGCATTGTGGGACCCACCATGGTTAATTTGATCCAGCATGGTTCCAAACTCAAATTTGGGTTCCTAATGTGTTCCATGATTTTTCCTAGATTCAAATTCCCATTTTTGCTAATTTTCCTCATATACATATGTGCCTACACATATAGATATATTTATGGGTTTTGGATGTATTATCAATTTTGGTCCCTTTTGAGGATGACCATAACGTATTAGTGAGCAACTTTTAATTTTAGGTCATTTGCTATTACCAATCTATGTTTGCTAATTGTCTAACTTAAGGTTGCATTAGAAAACCAAATCTTCCTATTATTATAACATTATTATTATTATGATGCACTTTACATATATATATATATATATATGTATCTATGTTTATATATACTCATATCTATATTTCCCTCTTATTTGAGTTTATGACTTAGAATTTTGGACTTAACTAACCATATCCTAATTTTTGAACTATTATGTCATCACATCAAGGTTTGATCAAATAAAGGAAACTCCAAAATAATACAAAAAGGGTTCCTCCGAGTTTTGGGCTATTACAACTTCACTCAAATCGAAGATTTGGATTGTGATGAAACTTTCGTAGCTAGGTGATGAGGACACGCATACGCTGTCCCAATTTAAGTCCCAATCTTTCACGGTACAATTTCAGCAATAAAATAGTTGATAGATCAATCGGTTCAACACAATAGATGCAATAGATATCGATCAAAACAAAGAAGACGGAATATGATTTTTGCTAGACCAAATGACACAAAGTAGCAATTCAGTTGATAAATTTGGGAATAGCTTACAAGATGCAAACCAAACCCAAGATGAAATCTTCCACCCAGACACCAAGTAGACACCACGATCGAAGAGAAGAATCCATGCAGGATCCAAAGCAACGCACCCAGAAACAATCCCGATCACGACTCAATCTCGATCCAATATGGAACGGGATAACCGAGAGAGGAACGCCTCCTCTGTTCTTGGGGCCAAACCCTAAAGAAACACACGAAATAAAACCAAATCTCCCCATACATGGGCGCCGCCCTAGGCTATATGGCACGCAGCGCCTAAACCTCAACTCCGACTCGACCTAGACTCAAAGCAGACTCGGACTGACATTGTTTCGACGACTGCGACTCGCGCATAACAAATCTGATTATGGGCCTGGATGCGTTGGAAAGATCTCGGAATTATCTTTCCAACGAGTGGTAGAACACCCAAAACGGAGTCCGTATGCAACCTGGGCACCCGTTTTAACACAGACTGCTCCTAGATTCCGAACTTTGCTCGAACTGGATCCGGACTTGGACTTGTGGGCTGAATCTCCAACTCGAATTTCACAACTTAGACGTCCTTGTGGCCCTCTCCACGTCCTTGCTGGTCCTCTCCATGATTTCTTTAGCACGTGGCCCAACTTTGCTTGTGCCTCATGGCTTCGGTTGGCTTGGGGCTCATGGTTGAGCTTGCCTCATGGCTCATAGCATGGCTTGATGTGGAACTTCACGGCGCTCTGCCTCGGCTCATAAGTGGCACCTTTGAGCATTAGCTTGTGCACATAGCCGGTAGTAAGACTATCCTCTCCCTCTTTTAATTCTTGCTGCACAACATTTGAGAAGGAGCCAAACTTCAAGCAACAACTTTTGAGAGAATTACCATATTCAAACGTTGAGCCATTGCCAGACTTTTCGACATTTGTAGTTGAAATAATTTGATGAGCCATGGGCTCATCATCCTCTCCTCCTTGAAACAAAGCCGTCCTCGGCTTTGATACAAATTCATGCCCTTCCTTCTTTTGGTTCCCAATACTGCAAATTATAGGCTTGCATTGCATACCGTCAATAACAATTTTCTCTTCCTTTTGATTAGCATGAACTTTCAAATAACTATTGGCCAAATCTTTGGGATATTTACTTGAACTTTCAAATAACCCTTTTATGAGTTGAATTATCAGTTATCATCTTGTTCTTGCTTGTTCTCGATTGCTAGCAGGTTCAAGGATCAATCGTGTCTTTCTCGGTTGATCGACTCGTATGGTGACATTGCGATTGTTCGGTTGCTGATCCCGTGGATTAGTAGCGTCGTCACTACACCAAATCGAAGTATCCTTCTCATCAGAAGATCGGGCCGACCCCGTGCGCATCACTAGGGTTGGTGCAATTAGAATATTATTGGTCTTTGCTACATACCATTGTTTCAAGTTGTATGAAATGGATGTTAAGAGCGCATTCCTCAATGGACCACTCTCCGAGCAAGTTTAAGTTGAGCAACCTCCCAGATTTGAAGATCCAAAGCATCCCAACTATGTCTACTAGCTACACAAGGCACTATATGGGTTGAAGCAAGCCCCTCGAGTATGGTATGAGTGTCTAAAGAATTTCTTGTTGAAGAAGGGATTCTCTATTGGCAAATCCGATCCAACTCTCTTCACCAAGAAAGTAGACGGTGATTTATTTGTTTGCCAAATTTATGTTGATGATATGATCTTTGGATCTACTAATGAGTTGTTTTACAAGGAGTTTAGTCAACTTATGACTAAACGATTTGAAATGTCAATGTTGACTAAACGATTTGAAATGTCAATGTTGGAAAAATTGAAGTACTTCCTAAGATTTGAAGTCAAGCAACTAAAGGAAGGTACTTTCATAAGCCAATCAAATTATATGAAGGACATGTTGAAGAAATTCGAGATGGATAAAGCTAAACCAATCAAGAAACATATGCGAACTAATGGGCATCTAGACTTGAATGAAAGTGGTAAGAGTGTCATTCAAAAGGTATACCGTTCCATGATTGGATATTTGCTCTACCTTTGTGCATCTAGACCCGATATAATGCTTAGTGTGTGCATGTGTGCTCGATTTCAAGCCGCTCCTAAGGACTGTCACCTTGTTGCCGTCAAGAGAATCTCAATATATTTGGTTCAGACACCCAACTTAGGCCTTTGGTATCTTAAAGGGTCAAACTTTGATCTAGTCGGCTATTCGGATGCGAATGATGCCGGTTGCAAAGTGGATAGGAAGAGTACCTCCGGTACTTGCCAATTATTGGGTAGATCCCTTGTCTCTTGGTCCTCTAAGAAACAAAACTCTGTTGCCCAATCCACCGCCGAGGCCAAGTACATTGCGGTGGGAAGTTGTTGCGTCCAATTACTTTGGATGAGGCTAACCCTAAAAGACTATGGCCTTAACCTAAAACATATTCCACTCTTGTGTGACAATGAGAGCGCCATAAAGATAGCAAACAATCCTATCCAACACTCCAGAACCAAACATATTGACATTCACCACCATTTCTTAAAATACCATTCAACCAAAGGCGTTATCGATATAAAACATGTTTGCACCGAGAAACAATTGGCCGATATCTTCAGCAAGCAATTGGATGAGGAAAGATTCTGTCAGTTGAGGAGTGAGTTGAATATCCTTGATTCTTGAAATGTGGCTTGACCTAGTGCATACATTGTTTGGTGATTGAAAAATACAGTTTCAATGATGTTTTCAAAAGCTCTATTAATTGTCTTTGATTTCAAGCAAAAGTATGTGATTTTGAGTTTCATCAATCCACTCATGGCTATAGTTTGAATGCTTGATTGTTTGCTGGCCATGGTTGAAAAGATTCTATCGGACATCAATCTAAACTCTCCCGGAGCAAAATCTTCCAAATCAGTTTATTTCATCATGTTTTGGTCTGCTGTCATGCAGACTGTCCGTGGCATTGTGTGATCTGTCCGCAATCCGCGGACTGTCTGCATGGTCTTGCAGATCCAGTCTTTCTTTGGAATTATTTTGCTCCTAGACTGTCCGCAGTCTTCCACGAACTGTCCGAAATCTCGATTGCCTATAAAAGTGGGCCGGTTGCTCCTCATTTGCTCTATCTCTCAAACCGCCCACTCCCCTCTCTCGCCTCTTTCGGCGAAAACATGGAAATCCGGCAAATCGGTGACGGATAGGGGCCCAAGGCTTCACCGAGATCTTCTCCAAGCCCGTCCGTCATAGCATCGAACCACAAGTAAGATTCAAACCTACCGGCATTTGTAGTATTCTCTCCATTGTTAGGGTTTATTGCCCAATCTCCAAATTAGTGCAACCATTTTTGAAATGCCGCGGTAGAAAGGTCCATTAACTCACCTAGTTGTATTGACCAAATTGGTAGAAAATTTAATCGGTTGATTTTGGAGATTCCATAATTGGAACCATAGTTCTAGAAAAGGCGGACTGTCTGCGTTGTCGTCGGACTGTCCGTGTCCACGGACTGTCCGCAACTTGTGCGGACTATCCATAATTTCCTAAACTTAGGATTCTAAATTTGGGATTTCTGAACTCATATCTCATAAACCGCTACTATTTGTGTCCTGACTCTATGCTTTCAGAGGAAAGGATGTTGCTAGATTTTCTCGTACACCAGCGAGGAAGCTTGTGTTCACCACTGGGCTTCCTGCCCCCCTTTCTGCTTCTCGTCTCTCCAGCAAAGTGGCATGTGTCAAGGGCGATTTTGTGCCATCCTAGAAAGGTAACTCTTGCAACAATCTGTGGGGATGTCATCAGGTGAAAGACCATATTGGTAGGAGTCAGGATCCTCTTGTCCAGTCAGAAGGACATTCAGTCTGAGACCACATCTAATTTTCTCCGATACAATCGGCTGCTACTTGGGCTAGATCCAACTCTTGGATCCTCTTCAGTGAACCCTTTACCAATTTCAGATGACAAAGAAAAAATCATTTCTGGGAAGATAAACAATAGAGCCAAAAGTTAGAAACATGCTCTAGAGAACTTATCTGAGAAACAGAGGTATAAGGTATAGCTCAAGGGAAATCTGAAAATGCTGAAGGAAACCTCCTCCTTGATCAGGGATTCACTTGAAGGAAAACACCATAAGCATGGAGATGAGACTTATTGCTCCCTAGAAGTTGCAGCAGATCAGCTGAACACTCTGCGAAGGAACAATAAAATTGCTCTTACAAGTGATGACTTGGAGGAGTGTGTCAGCAGTAGTTCCTCAGAAGCTAGCCTTCAAGGCTATGGATCTCCAGACAGTGATCGTTCTGCAAAGAGTGACTGGTGAAGATGAAGATGAAGGAGACTTTGAGTGATCTCTCACTCGGGCTGATCCTTCTTTCTCCTTTTTTGTGGTTGACGACAAAGGGGGAGAAGAAGAAGAAAATTTTATATTATTCCTTAGAGTCTCTATCTTTTGCTATGTGATCTCTTATTGTAGGTGGTCGACAAAATTAAAACTTGGTATCTCTCTTATGTGAACATGGTATCTATGTTATGTGATGTGATGGAATTGAACTTTGTGATGTAATAGCTTAAGTTTAAAACTCTGTTTATGCTATGACTGTGTAAACTGCTTAAGTGATACCCTTTATTTATGCTTACTTGCTAATATTTTTTATTCCTTTGCGTGCCCAATGCCATGCCATATGCACTTATTTCAGCTATTGCGTCCTTGAAGTCACATCAGGGGAGTTTCTCTACCTTTATTCCCTTGCATATCTTTAGGGGGAGCTCCTCATATGTGTATTTATCCAAATTATTTAAATTTGTCTTATGAAGCTTTAGGGGGTTGTCACCAATCACCAAAAAGGGGGAGATTGAAATAGCATCTAGGCCCTAATATGTTTTGGTGATAAATGACAACCACCTAAAGAAGTGATCCAATGAGTTTGGCTAAGTGCTGAGCAGAAAGTCCGATATAGGAACTTAAGCAAGAAGGGAATGCGATACTAAGCTTCAAGCTTCGAAAGGGCTCCTTATGTCTTGTATTGTAATCTCTATTTAATTGAGTCTAAGGATGGCCGCACTATTAAGAGGTTTTTGACAAGAAACCATGATAGAGGTGACTCATATGCTTACTAGATGTGTCTAGAGTCAAATCATAGTCATCCAAGTTGAATCCAACAAATCCTATGTCATGTGACCTATTCCTGTTCGGACAGTCCACCGATACCCTATGGACTATCTGGTATGTGGACTGTCCCCACTGCACTCCAGATTGAGTCTCTGTCCCGATAATTATTTATCATGGTTTGTCCGCGTTTGTCACGGATAGTCCATTCCTTTCGGACAGACCGTTGCCCCTTCCAGATTGACTCTCAGTCAAATTATTTATCCATTGCAGAGTGTCCGAGATCTCTCGAACTATCCGACATTCCTAGCCAAATTTTGGAGAGTCCATATATTTGTTCGTATGCTCCAGAGCTTTGGCATAGTCTGTTGACTTGTTCTGCGACAGAGCATCGCAGACTGTCCCCCAGTTTCTGCTGACAGTCCGTAATTACCATAATGTGTCTGAACGGCTAGATTTTGAGAGGGACCTATATACACCCTCATCCATTCATTCTATTATAACCTTTTGCGCATAAATCAGATAATCTCGGTTCCCCTCTCTCTCCTAAGAACCCTAAAGCCTCTCCCCTCCGTGAGCATCTTGAGGGTGGAGAAGCTCGATTTGGTGCTAGATCTGAGCTAGATCCATCTTGTGAGCACCTTGGTCACCTCCATCTGTGTGGTTTCTTACTAGACTTGTTACTTTTGGAGGTTGAGGACTCCTAGGCAACTAGGCGTCATCGGTGAGCCACCGACGTGGTGTGGTCGGCCCCCAAAAGTTTGTGCGGGTTCGATTCCACCTCTGTAAGGGAAGGAATCAAGGAGAAATTCGGTGCGTGCTTTGGCACAAATCCGAGAGGGAAACAGTTAAGGTGTAACCCGGGCTTAAAGATGTGTGAGCCTACCTCAACGGAGAGTAGGATCCCCTTAAGTATCCAAACTTCAGTAAAACATCTTTGTGTTCTCTCCGTTGTTTGGTTTGGTTTCTTTCTCTCTATCTTGCTAGATTTGCTTTGTGTTGCATCTTGTGCTTGAGGAGCGATTGCACTTGTGGGTATCTATTGCTGCTCTTGTTGGTATTGCTATTGTTGTTGAGTAGGTGTTGTTTGGTGAGAAGCTGCCATTCTCAGATCCATCCTCATAGTCTTCAAGGTCATGAGCTGTCCCCTGTCCTGGTGCAGACAGTCCGCAATGGTTCCGCAGGCGCATTTGGGATTTTTGGGTATAACACCTATTCACCCCCATCTAGGCATCATCTCGGTCCTTTCAGATGGGTATCCGAGGAAGACACAAAGGCTAGAGCGAGGAGCGAGTTTGTGCGGAGCAGTGCTAGAGAGGTTGGGGTAGCATGCGTAGACAAACACACGAAGGTCGTCATATACGGGGTGGATGTTGTAAAGGGTGAAGTAAGGAGTGGAGTGGGAGAGGATGGATGTGGGACGAATATTGAGAAGATAGGTGACGGCATGGAGGGCCTCGGCCAAGAAGTTAGGAGGGAGGCTCGCCTAGAACATAAGGGAACGCATCACATCGTTTGTGGTACGAATGGCGCATTCGGCCTTACCGTTTTGTGGAGAGGTGTAGGGCCAGGACATGAGAAAAACAACGCCGTTGGTGAGAAAAAAGGATCGAGAAGTGCAATTGTCAAACTTGCGACCGTTATCAGATTGGACATACTTGACAGTGGTGCCAAACTAAGTCCGAACATGGACAAAGAAATGGGAGATGGTGGGGAAGGTGTCGGACTTGAGGCATAGCGGAAAGGTCCATGTGTAATGAAAGCAATCATCAACAATTATGAGATAATACTTATAACCGAAGACACTAAGAACGAAAGATGTCCACAGATCACAATGTATTAAATCAAAATTATGAGCAGCTTAAGAACTGGAAGACGTAAAAGGGAGTCGAACATGACGACCAAGCTGACAAGCATGACATAGGTGATCGGGAGGATCCTTAGGACAAGGGATAGAAGAAGAGCTAGCTAAATAGGAGAGAATCGTATGGCCTGGGTGACCAAGGTGATGATGCCAAAGAGAGGTTGTGGAGGTGCTGGTAACAAATGCCTGTGAAGGAGGGGTGGTGGGGTGGAAGTAGTAAAGGTTCCCGGAGCTATTGCACCTGGCAATTATGCGTCCGGTATGAAGGTTCTTAACAGAAAGGCCTAACAGGTCAAACTCAATAGAGCACTGGTTGTCTATGGTGAACTGATGAACAGAAATGAAGTTTTTATAATTTGAGTGGTAACAAGGACATTACAAAGGGTGAGATCCCTATCAGCTATGGGAAATGAGATATGACCAGTGGAGGTGACCGGCAAGTGAGACCCGTTGCTAACAATGATGTTGGTTGGGGAGGGTGAGTAGGGTGGATGGGAAGAAGTGAGGTTACCAGCATCAACAGTTATGTGCGAGGTCGCACCAGAGTCCATGTACCACTCCGCATGGTCAGGGGCTCACGAAGGTGTCGCGGTCAGAGTGAAGGCTGATGACGATGTGGTGGGCTGCCTAGCAATGGCCGTGTGAGAACGGCGGCATTGTGGGCAGGTCAGTACAGCGCCTGATGTGAGCATGCCTGCAAGGCACTTGTGGCAGAGGCCGTGGTCACAGTGGAGCAGTGTGTGCCCCTAGTCGTCATAGCGAAGTAGGCACCGGGGGCAGCACGACACCCCCATCGTGGGGGCCCCTCCTCCAGTCCACTGGACTGTGCCGACAAGACCTCCCCGGCCCCAGCGAGTCTAAGACCACCACGAGTTGGGGTTCGTTGGAGCGAGTAAGAGCTGAATAGTAGGGGCGCAGGGGCTCATGTCGTCGCTGCGTAGGAAGAGGACCGCCGGGAAGACCGTCGTGGCCACCGACGCTGCTGGGGATGCCAATCACCGCTGTTGCGTGGGGGAAAGGCGGCAAACACGCCGGGAGGCAGTGGCAGCGAGTTGGCAGGGGCAGCGAGTGAAGTCACGCTTGTGATGCCGACGAAGTGTGCATGGAGTGCGGCAACTGTCTCAGGGTCTTCGACGAGGGTACCGAACCCAGTTGTAGTGCCTTGGTGCACCAATGTCTGAAACGGTGAGCCAAGCACGGACGTTGGTGAAAGGATCTACGGCTAAGAGGGGGTGAATTAGTGGCAAATTTAAATCTTTTTGTGATTTTCCTGGATTTAATCAAATTAAATAACCCAAACTACTTAGCAAGTCCTACACTAGCGGAAGCAATCGCACGGCATGATTACACAACACGAGTTCAACTCAATTTCAAGCGCAAGCGATAGACAACCATGAAGGGTTGCACACACATTCACAATATGGCTTTGCGGAATCAAAGTGCGGAAAGTAAAGGAGTGAGTCAAGTGAGACACCGATTTGTTTCCCGAAGTTCGGAACAAAGCTCCTACTTTCCGTTGAGGCTAGCTCTCGCACAGAAAGCCGGGTCCCTCTTGACCCTATGCCTCGGTTCACTCGGGGTAGCTCCTTTACCGACACATGGCCGAGGCGAGCACCAAACCTCTCACACGGTCACGAGTTCTTCCACAAGCGGAAGCTCCTCGTACCCACGTTGTCCGCACTAGGCAATGACCCCCGACACACTGAGGATTTCACGGCTCCTCCGACACACGGAGAAGGAGCACCCCGACACACGGAGTACTCGTGGCACCCCCGACAGACGGAGATGGCCCCCGACACAGGGAGGATTTCGGCTCCGACACACGGAGACCCTTGACACACGGAGGGTGTAGCTCGAGGAAGTGATTGTGTCAGAAATAGTAATTAAGAACATGAACTCCCTGCCGCTATATACTCTGCCTCAGCGGTGGATAGCGCCACAGAGTTCTGCATCTTTGAGGCCCATGACACAAGGCATCTACCCAAGAAGTGGCATGCCCCGAAAGTGCTTTTGCGGTCAATCTTGCACCCGGCATAATCTGAATCTGAATAGCCTAGGAGCTCAACACGCTCACCCTACGGGAACCACAACCCTATGTTCGGTGTGTGTTTCAAGTACCTCAAAATTCATTTCATAGCAGCTAAATGAGATTCTCTAGGGGAGGCTTGATACCTCGCATTCATGCACACACTAAACATGATGTCTGGCCTAGATGCAGTGAGATATAGAAGTGCACCAATCATAAAGCGGTAGAGCTTAGGGTCAACGGGCGTACCTTCGGTGTCAAGGCCCAAGTGTCCATTAGTCGCCATCGGGGTTCGGATCGGCTTGCAATGCAGCATGTCGAAACGCTTCAGAAGATCCTGGATGTACTTCTCTTGGGATATAAATGTGCCAGTCTTCAATTGCTTGATTTGGAGACCCAAGAAGAAGTTCAACTCCCCGATCATGGACATCTCAAACTCCTTCGCCATCATTTCCCCAAACTCGGTGCACATAGCCTCATTGGAGCTCCCAAAGATTATATCATCAAAATACAGTTGGCAATGGAACAGGTCACCATTTGTTACCTTGGTGAACAATGTGGAGTCAACTCTGCCAACCTTGAAACCCTTGTTGATGAGGAAGTTCCTTAACCTCTCATATCATGCCCAGGGAGCCTGCTTGAGTCCGTACAGTGCCTTGGACAATTTGTAGACATGGTCGGGGTGCTTGGAGTCTTCGAAGCCCGGTGGCTGCTCAACATAGACCAACTCATCGATGTAGCCATTCAAGAAAGCACTCTTCATATCCATCTACTTCAAAGTGATGTTGTGGCATGTTGAGAAGGCTGCAAGCAACCGGATAGCATCCATCCGAGCAACTGGCGCATATGTGTCACCACAGTCAATGCCCTCTACTTGAGTGAAGCCCTGAGCCACAAGACGTGCCTTGTTGCGCACAACCAAGCCGAACTCATCAGTCTTGTTCTTGTACACCCACTTGGTGCCTATCACATTGTGGTCACTCGGTCTCTCCACCAGAGTCCACACTTTGTTCCTCTCAAAGTTGTTCAGCTCTTCGTGCATTGCATTGATCCAGTCCGGGTCTGCCAATGCTTCCTCAACCTTCTTTGGCTCAACTTCTAACACGAAAGCCTGATGCTCATAGAAGTTGGCTGCCCGTGATCTGGTCTGAACTCCTCGAGTTGGATCCCCAATCACTTGATCTACTGGGTGATCACGAGCAATGGTGTGATGCTGCTTCAAAAGCTGTGTTGCTGTCTCAGCAGACTCAGCATCGAACTCACTAGGTGCCTCTGGCTGCGGTACATCATCTGAGCTATCCCTCTGTGGTGAGACTCCCTCTGAATCTAGCACTGCCTCAGGTGTAGCTGGTGGTACTGGAGCACTCTCCACTGGTGGAACTGCCACAAGTCTCGCATCTCCCACTGCCATTTCCTCAATAGGTCTGGCTAGAGGCTCATCACAGACATCATCCAGATTCTCATGTTGACCTTGTGATCCATTAGACTCATCAAACTTCACATCACTGCTCTCCACCACTTGACCAATCTTCTCATTGAACACTCTGAAGGTCTGAGACTTTGAAGCATAGACCAGAAAGATACCTTCGTCACAGCGAACCTGAAACTTCCCTAGATGTTGTCTCTTCTTGTAAATGTACATCTTGCAGTCAAAAACTTTGAAGTATGAAACATTGGGGCATCTCCCAATCAGCAGTTCATAGGAAGTCTTCTTCAGAAGTCGATGCAGTGACAGGCAGTGTTGATAGCCTCTGCCCAGAACACATCAGAAGTCCTGTACTCATTCAGCATAGTTCTAGCCATCTCAATTAGAGTCCGGTTCTTTCTCTCAACCACGCCATTCTGCTCTGAAGCATAAGTGGCTGAGAATTGATGTGAAATACCTATCTCATCACAGAAACACTCAATGTTAGTGTTAGCAAACTCCGTTCCATTGTCACTCCTCACCTTCTTGATCATGCAATCAACTTGGTTTTGGGCTTTCTTTGCAAATTTTTTGAAAACTTCGCCAACAGGGGTTTTGTCGTGCAAAAAGAACACCCAAGTGTATCTAGAGAAATCAACCACGACAACCAAGCAATAAAGATTACCCCCAAGGTTCACATAAGAAATTGGCCCAAATAAATCCATGTGAAGAAGTTCCAAAGGACGAGAAGTGGACATGATACTCTTAACTGGATGAGAGTTTGCAACCTGCTTGCCTACTTGATAGGCACTGCACAATTTGTCCTTCTCAAACACCACATCACGCACGCCAAGAACCAAATTATTCTTAAAAATCTTTTGCAAGTTGGCCATGCCTACGTGCCCAAGTCGCCTATGCCAAAGCCAACCAAGAGAAACCTTTGCGACTAGGCATGTCGAGATGAAAGAAGCATCAAAATGAAAGTTCACAAGAAACAAATTTTGAAACCGAAAGCCCTTGAACACCAAATTATCCTTCTCATCAAGAACAGACATGCCAAGAGGAGTGAAGTGACAATGGAATCCCAGGTCACACAACTGGGCCACGAAGAGCAAATTATAATTGAGTGACTCAACTAAAAGCACATTTTCAATTTAGAGGTCATTAGAAATAGCTACCCGACCTGAACCAAAAACCTTGCTCTTCCTGCCGTCACCAAATGTGACCTTCTTCGGGAAGATGCGCTCTTCCCCCAATGAGGTGAACAACCAGGGATTGCCGGTCATATGCTGCGTACAGCCGCTGTCGATAACCCAATGGCGTCCTCCACTTGGTAGTTCACCTGCACACAAAGAAAGAGTCATTTTTGTGACTCAGGAACCCAAACAATGGGTCCCCAAGGGTTAGCCTTAGCAACTCCAAATGACTCAATCAACGATTTGCGAACCCAAACATGCCTCTTATACTCATTCTTCCAAGAGGGACCAATGAACTTAGCATATAACCTATCATGCTCATCCCTCTTGAGCATATAGTTTCCATCCATCTTTATGTGCACTCTTCTGAACCTAGGCTGAGGTGTGACCAAGTTTTGTGTCCTAGGTGGAGCTTGCCTACCCATGTTGTTCCTAGGAGCTCAACCATACCCATAACCAGTTCAAGGTTGCCTATGCCACATGTTATGCTCAATGTGATGTTTAGCAGGTGCATATGTTCTACCCCAAGTGTTGTGAATGTGCCCTTTCCAACCATAGTGCGTAACAGGAGCATTGTGCCAAGTGGGTGCACCATAGTTGTTCCTATAGCCATTTCTAGTATCCTAAGTGTTGATGTTGCTGTTGTGCCTCCTAGGATAAGCATGCCTAGAGTATTGCCAGCTATGGTGTTGTGTGTTTGCTCTAGGAGGGACATGATTGAAGTTTTGCCCATTAGCAGATGCTCGAGGACCATTGCCTCTCCTCTTTCTCCTCTTAGGTTTCTTCTCAGGGATGAACCCCAATCCACCTTTGTCGAAGTTAGGCCTTTGGTCCTTGAGCATCATATCCAGGGCTAAACTTCCCTCACAACATTTAAGCTCAAATTTTGCAAGTCTAGCCTTGAGATCAGAGTTTTCTATTGCAAGTTCTCTAGCAGCTAAAGCATTTACACAGTTATCTGGATCACAAACATGAGCATTGCTAGAAGAACCACTAGAGCTAGAAGCAATCATGGTCACATCAATCAAATCATCACAACTAGTAGAGGAATCAATCATAGCAGGTGCTACAGTTATGGCAGAAGTATCATGCACATCAACAACACACTGAGTAGCAGGCAATGACTCAAGAACAATATTTTTAGCTAAGAGCAATTCATGGTCATGTTGAAGAGTATGGTGCACACGCATAAGGTCATCAATGGAATCTTGCAAAGCATCACGCTCAGATTGAAGCACATTACATCTAGCAGCTGTATCACGATGAAAATCTAGCAACATATCATGTTCATTCTCTAGAGTGTCAAGTCTAGTAGCAAGAGCATCTTAGCAGTCATAGCATCTAAAGACTTTTCCATGAGATTGCATCTCAAGTTTTCTTTTTGGCAGAACATGGACAAGTCATCTATTAGCTCTAGCATTTCAGCACGGTCGGGATCGGTGTCACTTACCTCGTCAACGGGGCAAGCCATAAGGCATCTTGGAAGAAGGACTGGAGTTGGTGAAGCCATCTCAATATCGGACTCCCACCCATCATCATCATCGGGAAGAGACGTGAGACATCTTGGTGGGATAGTGGGAGGTGGAGGCATGGACTGAGCAATAGCCATCCCCACAAGACTCTTGTTCTTCAAGTCCTCATCATCATCCGAGCCTCCCGCGGATCCACTTGAGCTATCGCCCGTCACCCATTCACCAACAAAGGCTTGCCTCTTGCCCTTCTTGGTGAACCTCTCGAATCCGGACTTGTACGTGGTCTGCATCTTCTCCTTGTCCTTGTGCCTTGGCTTCTCATCCTCACTGCTTGTCTTGTCCTTCCCTTTGTGCTTCTCCTTGCTCTTCTTGTTGGGACAAACAAAAGCGATGTGACCCCGCTCATTGCACTCATAGCATCTTACTAAGGCCTGAGAGCTCTTGTTCTTGAAGTCACTCGATCTTCACTTCTTCTCATAGGTCTTCCCAGCACGCCTCATGAGCAAGGCAAGATCCTCAGCAACAGCCTCAATGCCACCATGACTAGAATCATCCCGATCATCAACTGAGCTCGCACTTGATCCCCTTGCCTAGAGAGCCACTACCTTGTCCTTCTTGGGTTCAGCGGTGTCTTGAGGTTCATTCATCAGCATCTCATGTGAGGAAAGTCTTTCTAGCAGAGCAGTAGGAGTCAATTTCTTCATATCACCGCCGTTGGATAGGTAGGTGATAATGTCCCGGTACTCCGCCCTTGGAAGGATCCTGATCATCTTCCTGCACACATCAAGGTCTGAAACAGGAGATCTGAGCCCCTTGAGCTCGTTGATTATGGGGTTAAGTCGAGTAAACATGTCATTAGCATTTTCGCCCGGTAGTATTTTAAACTGATTGAATCGTTCCTTGACTACAACTAGTTTCTCCTCCTTAACATCACTAGTACCCTCATGTATCTCTATCAAAGTAGACCAAATAGCATTTGCGGAAGTGAGGTTGCCAACTCGACCAAAGACCTCCATACTCAACCCAGCGAATATGGCATTGATCGCTTTGGCATCCAAGTCAAGTTTGTTAATTTGCTCAGCTGTAGGACCAACTTTCTCATCAATCTCTATGCCTAGCGGGGACTCGGCAGCTTTCCAAACCTCATAGCCTAGTGATTGGAGATAAGCTCTCATCCTAGTTTTCCAGTAGGGAAAATTAGTGCCAGAGAACAGTGGAATCCTATTAGAGCCTACACTACCCCCATCTGAAGCCATCTCTACGCGGTTAAGCGACAATCAGAGACCCTACTCTGATACCAATTGAAAGGATCTAGGCTAAGAGGGGGGTGAATTAGCGGCAAATTTAAATCTTTTTATGATTTTATTGGATTTAATCAAATTAAATAATCCAAACTACTTAGCAAGTCCTACACTAGCGGAAGCAATCGCATGGCACGATTACACAACACGAGCTCAACTCAATTTCAAGCACAAGTGATAGACAATCGCGAAGGGATGCACACACCTTCACAATATGGCTTTGCGGAATCGAAGTGCGGAAAGTAAAGGAGTGAGTCAAGTGAGACACCGATTTGTTTCCCGAAGTTCGGAGCAAAGCTCCTACTCTTCGTTGAGGCTAGCTCTCGCACAGAAAGCCGGGTCCCTCTCGACCCTATGCCTCGGTTCACTCGGGTAGCTCCTTTACCGACACATGGCTGAGGCGAGCACCAAACCTCACACACGGTCATGAGTTCTTCCACAAGCGGAAGCTCCTCGTACCCACGTTGCCCGCACAAGGCAACGACCCCCGACACACGGAGGATTTCACGGCCCCTCCGACACACGGAGGAGCACCCCGACACACGGAGATTGCCCCGACACATGGAGGACTTCAGCTCCGACACACGGAGACCCCCGACACACGGAGACGACCCCTCGACATACGGAGGGTGTAGCTCGAGGAAGTAGGCGATGAAGACGACAACGACTCAACCGTGGCGTGGTGGAGACATGGCAGTGAAGACCCCTCCGGCAAAAGAATCCCACATGAGCACCTGGAGACCACACGCACCTCACCACGTACCCAGGGACGGACGGAGACGACCGGAGACAAGGACGGGGGGCAGCACCTTCTTCTCCCTCTCTCTCACTCCTCCTCCCTCTCAATCTCAAGCACACATGGAGCTTTGGGGTGGAAGCACCATGGGAGAGGCTTCTCTTGGGTGGCTAGGGCTTTTGGGTAGAAACAAATGAGCTCTCTTAGTTTCCCCACGACCAGGACACCTCTATTTATAGACCCCGCCTCGGAACCCTCGAGACTGGACCGGTGGAACTCTCAGATTTGTTGTCGAGTTTCAGATCGGTCGGTCCGACCCGGTCCGACCGACGTCAGACCTAGTCCGATGAGGTTCAAATAGCTAGGGTTACAACGTTTTGTGCAACCGTCGGACCCGGTCCGATCAGGGTCAGACTCCTGGGATATGGCCATGTTGCCCAGCCGACGGACTCTGTTTGATGCCCGTCGGACCAAGTCCGACAGGGGCATGTGCATTCGGGGACTTAGCCTATTTTGGCTTGTGGTTTCATCGGACCTGGTCTGACGGTGATCGGACCCAGTTCGATGGGCCGTGTCTTGGCTTGGAGCTAGGATTTACACTTGGTCGGACCTGGTCCGATGGCCTTCGGACCCAGTCTGACTGAGCCAGTGTTTTCAAGGACTTAGCCTCTCGAGCTCACCCATTCATCGGACCCAGTCCGATGGGGCAGTTCTTTGCAGCCCTTCAGACTTAGCCTCTCTCGACCCCTCTTGTCACCACGCCTCGGGTCTTGGGCCACTTTTGTTGACTTGTGGACTCGGCGGAAACTTTTGGACGCCTAGGCGGGAAGTTTCGGGCCGAAAGAAAAAAAATATCTAGCCTTGAGTACTTGACGGCTACGAAACCCCGGACAGCTGTATAGCTCCGGAACGCTCTCGAACCCAGACACTTGTCAACACTCAGTCACTTAGAAGAGATAAGATGGAACAACTCGGAGTGCTCAGTGGGACCCAACTACCAGAGAAGACCTGCACCGGCGTCTAGATCACGCCAACACGCACACAAGTAAAGTAGAAGAACTAGCAATAAAGTCCTTAATCTTGCAGCACATGGACATGTGTCATCGATCTGTCGTTAATCTCCAAAACCAGAAAGGGCCACGGGGTCCTTGATCTTACAGTCGGGAATGGCGATGAGAGGGCCCGTATCACCAGCAAAAGACAGCGGTCCACCGTAGCCATACTGGCCTTCGGTCGGCCAAACAGAGCTAGAGTGTGGCCCACCAAAGGGTGAAGCAGCCGGCCCATATTGGCCATGTTGGCCACCGGATGGTGAGGCAAGTACAAGGCCAACTCCACCAGTTGTTGCCGTCCCCCTCCATGCCCTAGTCTGCCAAATCCCCGGGGTGCCGTCGGCGGCAGCCGCGGCGGTGCCGGCGCCGGCGGCGGGAAGATCCTTCGGGGGGAAGTCTGTCATGCCTACCCAGGGGTGGCGGACAATAGCAGCAGCTGCGGCGGCAGAGGCAGCCATGGCGGTGGCGGATTCAGAGACGGCGCCGGAGGCGGAAAGCGACGTCGGGGAGGTAGTGTGGTGGGGGCGCCGGTGGTGAGGTGGCCGTGGTGGGGGATGTGGTCCCATCCCCTCCACGCCATGCTCTGCGAGATCCGGTTGGGGTCGGCGGCAGCGGCGGAGCCGTGTTTAGCGTCGAGCAACAGCGAAGGAGCACCGTCGGGGGCGGCGCCATGCACACCACGCCAGGGCGCGTGAGGCCCAGCGGTGGCGGCGGACGGAGCCGCAGCGATGGCGGTGGTGTCGGCTCCCCCATATCCGTGGAGAGAAGAGGCGGTGGGTGGGTGGCCGGTGGCGAGCCAGGTGTTTCCGGTGGCAGCGGTCTCAGCGTCTTTGGCACTGGCGAAGGAAGAAGGTGCCAAGATGTTGCCGATGATGCCCCCTGCTCTAGGTACGCCGGTTGTGGGGAAGGAGGTGTGTGCGCCAGGGAGAACGAGGCCGACAGCGAGCAGTGCGGCCTGCACCTCATTGGGGAGAGAGTGCACGGCGGTGATGATTTGGTCGGCGGTGGCACCGACGAGCCGAAAGCAATGTCACCGGGCGATGGACGCCATCGGTCGCCGATCATGGAGGAAGCCTGGCGAGGGGCCGTGGATAGGGGAACCACATCGACCGCCGTTGATGTGGTGGGAGGATCAGCCTTGTGACGTTGAGGCGATGACGGCGTCGGCGACGGCTGAGGAGGATTAGGCTTTCGAATTAGGCTCTGATACCATGCTGGAAAGAGAAATTAGCGGAATAGATGGATTGTGTATTGCTGTTGGAAGAGTATATATAGTACAGGAGATGGGCCTTGCCCCTAAGGCCCAATATACTCTAACAATTTGATAACACGATTCGACTTATGCCTACCTCTGTGGGGCTCTGACTATGGACGCTCCTCCCCAATCCATAATACCGCAGCATACTGGCTGCCTGAGTCATGGCCACAGGCCGGCCGCTAACCCACTCATGCCTATGCTACTATTATGTAGTTGTTGTCATGGGTTACAACAAGGTTGTCCCCTTTTATATAGTGGAGGCCTGGCTAGAGTCCGGCTCCTACTCTAAACCAACCCCGTCTATTACAACTTAGAGTCTAACAGTAACCCTCCTTGTACACATATTCAACACAAAACCTAACATCGCCGGTACCGGTGGACACATATCAGCGAGGGCATTCCATTTTTGTCGTTCCCCAGTGCCTTGGTGTCCCCTAGCACCGCCTAGCTGAGCACCTCTGTGGCATCCATGGCTGAGCCTGTATGTGTGTCTGTATCTGGCGAGAGGTTGAAGACAGCCCTATAGCCTGAGATAGAACAAGCCAATGAGAGGTGGGTCTACTCCTTTGTAGCACATGTTTAATTAGAGTGGCAGCCGGATAGAGACCGACAGGTGAGCCCTTAGTCCCACAAGTCAATAAGTGGAAACATATTCCCCAAATACGCCTTCAGCAGATCAATCCTCCCCAGCCACTTTTGGCCCAGTATCAGCCTAATAAGCCAGGCGTAGCCCATTTTGTAAATTAAAATCCGAAATTCATATTTCTTGTAGATCTGAGCATTTGTAGGGTTTATTTAAAATAGTAAATGATTTTCAGAAGCTATGAAACTTTGTACATAAATACTACAGCATGTGTAAAACCTAAGAAAAATGCTAAACTAAATCATACAGTAGCAAATTAAAATAATAAAAATACAAGAAGCCTCTAGTCAACCTTTTTCCTATTTTTACAATAAGGCTCTATGATTTATAAAATAATAGGTAGAGACCTCTATAAATCCTAGAAAAATTACGCTGGATATGAGATATCACCTTATAATTTATAAAAAATACTAGGCACAAGTTGTACCAAACGTTATTCTCTGTTAAAATTGTTCTAACCCTTTTAGGCTTTTCTTAATAACAAAATATGCTAATTCTATTTCCCATTATTAAAAATAATATTTGAGCCATATAAAATATATAAACATTTATATAAATAATAGAGACACTTCTGGTCTTTAGAAAATGTTTAACCTATACATTGTTTAGGAAAATATCTTTAATACACTTTATTCTATTATTTTAGGAATTTATTTTATACAAATAAATTGCAAAATGATATTTGCTCATTAGAAATAACACCATACCTATGGAAAATCCAAGAAAACTAATGTAGACACTTTAACACCTCTAGAATTAAGAAAAAATATAAAATATACAAAATGATTTGCCTTTACTAAATTAATTAGAGTAGTAGGCATTAATAAGATAAGAAGATAATTACTTTAGCAGATGTTATACATCAATATTGTTTTATCATTAGAGAAATAGAATTGCAAACATGGAACCTTGTGTTGCTTCCTATCAGCCAGATACAACTTCTTCCTAGATAGTATTCCTCACTCAAGTTGTTAAGTACAAAATTACTAGAAAACTCTATTTTTACATATGGGCTATTTCTATTATTATTAGTACTATTATTATTTTCTATGGGTAGAATGCCTTACTTATACTTTAGGGTATTATTGCATCATACATAATCATGCGACACTCACCGGCTCTTTTATACAAACTTAGAAGATAGATTTAGCTCATGGAATTTCCTTGATTAGTAGGTGTAAGTCTAGGACACCATGGCCTTGAGATTTTGGTGATTGATGACACTTGTCTTGGCGCCACAAGATTAAGGACATTGTTTGATATTTCTTCTATTTTCTTATGTGCGTGTTGGCGTGATCTAGACGCCAGTGCAGGTCTTCTCTCTGGCAGCAGGGTCCCACTGAGCACTCCAAGTCTGCTGATCTTATCTCTTCTGAGTGTTCGCAAGGGTTTGAGAGTTGCCTGGTGTCAGGGTTTGAGAGGGTTCCGGAGCGATACAGCTATCCGGGGTTTCGTACCGCTAAGTCTTAAAGCCAGATATTTTTCTTTTGACGCGAAACTTCCCGCCTAAGCCTTATAAACTTCCCGCCGAGTCCACAAGTCGACAAAAGTGGCCCAAGACCCAAGGTGTGGCGTCGAGAGGGGTTGAGAGAGCCTAAGTCCGAAGGACACAAGTTTCAGCCCCATCGGACAGCGTCCGATGACCATCGAACGCTGTCCAATGAGCAGGGAGCCGAGCCAGCGACTAAGTCCCCTAAAAACACCCCCACTGTCGGACGGCGTTCAACGACCATCGGATAGCATCCGATCAGCGCTACTGTAGCCTATCGTACGGCGTCCGACCATCATCGGACAATGTACGACGGCTGTGCGGACCATAGCGACCAGTTTCAGCCTAGCGTCTAAGTGTCCCATCCGTCCGACGGCTGTTGCTAACCCTAGCCGGCAGCATCCCAGAGCTTCATCGAACGACGTCCGATGACCGTCGGACTGCGTCTGACGGATGAATCTGAAACTCACGAAACTGAATCTGAGCCGTCCACCTGTCCATCTGCACTAGGTTTTGTGTCGGGGGTTATAAATAGAGGTGTCCAGCACGGGGGAGAGGTGAGAGAGCCTCATTTGTAGCCACCCAAAGCCACCCCATACTTGAGAGCTCCTCCCGTGGTGTGCTCCACTCCATGGCCACCATGTGTGCATGAGAGAGGGAGAAGGAGTGAGAGAGAGGGAGAACAAGGTGTGCCGCCCCGTCCTCGTCTCTATCCATCCCCGTTCGTGGTCTCCTCACCATGGAGCCTTGGGCCTAGCCCTCCATGTGGTGTGAGGAGCCAGCGAGGTGAGTGGTCTCCGTTGTGCTCTTTGGTCTTCGTTGCCGGAGGAATCGCCACCTCCACATGTCTTCGTTGCGTCTCCGTCAAGTCTTTTCGTCTTCACCTCTCCGTGTGTCGGAGCCGCAAGCCCTTCGTGTGTCGGGGGTCACCACCATGTGTCGGAGTGTTACCTCTCCATTCGTTGGAGACAAAAACCCGCCGTGCGTCGGCAGTCACCTCCGTGTGTCGGGGGTGCATCCTCTCCGTGTGTCGGAGCCGCACACCCTCCGTGTGTTGAGGGTCACTTCCGTGTGTCGGGAGTGCATCGTCTTCATCCATTGAAGTCAAGGGTGAAATCCTTCATGTGTTGAAGGTCGGTAGCATGTGTTGCTTCCGCGGGTCGTGAGGGGCTTCCGCGCGTGTGGGAGAACTTTCGGTCGTGTGAAGGTTTCGAGCTCGCCTACCATTTGTTGGTGAAGAGCTACCGTGAGTGGATTGACGACAAGGGACGAGAGGGTCCCGGCTTTCATGTGTTGAAAGCTTCCTCAACGGAGACGTAGGTGCTTATGTGTTGAGCACCGAACTTCGGTAAACAACTTGGTTTGCGTCTCTGTGTCCCAATTTACTTTTCGCACTTCAATTCTGCAATTGTCTCTTGAGCCTGCCTGTGCAACCCTTCGCGGTTGTCTATTGTGTTGTGCTTCCGCTTGTGAGTGCCTAATCGGTTCCGCTCATTGCTCTAGCCAGTGTAGGTCTTGGTCGTTAGTTTGGTTTACTAATTTGCTTAAAGTTCAAAGAAGAACCAAAAAGATTTAAAATGTGACGCTAATTCACCCCCTCTTATCCGTAGATCCTTTCAATAGGAATGCCTAGACGATGCTAAGATAGCCTCTAAGCGATCATTAGCTTTGGAGCGTAGAAATGCTTGCATCTCATGCATCATGTTTTAACATATCTCGGTGTTCATTGTTGGCATATGATTCTTCGCAATAGATCCGGAAGGATAAGAAGGACCCTGAGAAGAATCAAAGACCTAGGGTTGGATACAAATGATCCAGGTGATTTAACATTCTATCTTATTATGTGTTTGCTCATATTAAGAAGGGGCTAGACCTTTCTTAGTGCGGGCGAAGATCCCTTGGTTGCTTTTACTAAGGAGAGTATTCTACTTTCCCTAGTGCGAGTTAAACCTCTACATGCATATTGCTACCCAGTTTTACAAGTATTTTATTTAAAGTATCAAATTGCATGCTTCCTTCAAATTATGATGCCTGTTGTTAATCATGATATGTCATGCCCTGATTAATTGATTTATTTTCCTGTCAATATTGATATTGTCTTGATAATGTCAATTATCCATTGATTCACTTACTGATTACCTTGAAATCACACTCCATTGACAACCTAGGTTTAGAAAACAAACTAAAAAGATTTAGACTTCTAAGCCTGGGTAAAACTAGTTTAGCTATGCTTACGTCCCCATTTTTAATGACATGGGTCCTGTACCCCGGAAAGGTGAACCGAGATTCACCGACACATATTATGCTTATTGATGATGACTTGGGACCTGTCATGCCAGTGTGTGTGATGACAAGAGTTGGCTTATGGATTGGGAATTGTGATGGAAAGTTGTATTATAGTAGACAGAGTTCTACGAGAGAAAAAGGGAGCATGAGGTTAGTCCGCCCAAAACAAAGGTAGATTGGCTGGGCGTGGAACAAGATTCCTCCCAGACGGGTGCATCAAGGATGCACAATGGAAAGTCACTGACCATCAAGGATGGTTCCTATCACCACAACGCGTGGCCATTGCGCGGTAGTGCAAGTGTTGGGGAGAACCCCGATATGGCCTACGAGCATGCGTGGTTCTACAAGACTTAAGGTGAAGATAGGTTCACGTCGTCTCTGCAGAGGGCTGACTTTACGCACCGCCCCCTTAAGTCTAGTTGGGCCTGACAACCCAGCGAGGGCAAGAAAGGATAAGGTGTAGATACTGTTCATCTCAGCAGTGGTCTGATCCATTACGCACTGGCCCCTTGAGCCCAATGGGCAAGAAAGGACAGGCTGTAGATAATGTGAACCACAATAGGGCCGTCAACACTAGAATCATATGGCGGGGGTAAGAAGATGGTTCGGAGCTGGCCGAAACTGCCATAGGATGGGATTAGGTTGGTAGAGTACCGAAACTGCCCTGGTTTGGGTTCGTGATAACTAATGATACGTTCAACAAACTGCATTTGTTTTGAATACTGGCTAGGTCTTAGGTTTTGTTTTGTAAACATGGCTTTTCGCAAATAAACAAACCACTTAGCCTTTCCATTGATAACCTTAAGCATTATGGATGGTTGTTATCTCGCCAGTGCAAGTGAGGACAAAGCACTGACCCTCGCATTATTTCCCCCTTTAGAGTTGGAGCCACTTGGAGATGGAGCTGACGCATATGAGTGCCAGGAGGATGGTGATCCTCATTAGCAGGATAGTTTGATATGAGGTTTAGGGCGATACTCCAGTCGTGTGTTGTTACATAGCTACTGGAGTGATTTTGTTGGATTTCCGCATTTGCCACTCTGATGTTTCCGCTTGAAAACTCTGATGTAAATAAGGCCTATGGCCATTTGAAACAATGGCGATCTATGGATTGCCGAGCTTATATTAAATACTATGCCGATGTATGAGATGATCCAGCTATGTAACTTGCACTAGTGTACTGATCCAGGGACTATTGCAGATCGGTGGCCCTTGTCCCTAGAAGGGGGTACAAAAAGGGCTGGTATCAGAGCATACGACTGTAGGAACCCTAACCTCTGACAGTTAGCCAAGGACTTCACGTATTTTACATGTATATAATTTAGAAATTGTTTTTTACAAAATTAATTGCTGATTCATCTTATCTACTCTCGTTGGCTATTTAAAAAGGGATTTCAAGTAATTTCCTTATTTGATTCTGACCATCTTCCACTAACTATGAGTGACTTTTGATTTAACTCATAAAATGTCGACAGACGTACCTACAACTTGTTGTATCATGTTGGGAACTTGAATTACATTCTCGACGCAAACCTTCACCTACTCAAGCTTATATATGTTGATACTTGAGTTCCACTTGATACCTCATTTCCTAGGAGGAAGGAACATGACAATATTTACTCTCTCCTGTCAAGTGCTAGTCTCTAATTCCTTCTTAAGTGCTTGGATGTCCTCACCCTTTTGATTCAAGGATATCCCACCTCTTTGCTGTCTCTAGCCGTCTCAGTGATCGCTCTATATCTGCTCTTTGCATGTGCTACATCTCTAGCCATGTTATTCATCGCTCGATATCCGCTCATTGTCTGATCCCTACAAAAATCCAGCTGCTTACCATTCAGTCTCTTTTCCTTCCAATCCTGACAAGAAGACAATTGCTATCGTACCCACCAAAGGCAACGACACGAAGACCCTCATTGCCCTAATCTACTAAAGAACAATGAAACCACCGAAACCAACCATAACTACATCGAAGGAGGTTTTCTGAAGACATCAGGAAGACTTGAAGAACATAGGGCGCCAGTCTGCTTGAGTACACCATTTTGTTTATCTAGGATACAGTCAAACCCCAAAAACCATTTCTACCCTTGTGCCACCCTAGTCCTTCGTCTCTTAGACAATTTATTGTAAGCCATCTACTACTCAACTGGGGTGACTAAATCTCTTTAATTATCTCTCCATCTTGATTCTTTTAAAAAGAAAGGATCTTTAAGATGAAAGTGATTTTTCCTCAAAATCTTCAAAACATTTGCAAACATAATAAGGATTTGATTGGGCCTTGTTTTAATGAACCGTGCATGATATAAAATGGTTTTCACTTACCCCTTGTTTGCGTTGCACAAAAACTTAGCATTTAATTTTACGAAAGAAAAATATCTTTGTGTAAAACTTTTCCTTCGCAAGTGGGGTAAAACGTATTTGAAATACAAATACAAGCATTTTGCCTTTGGTGGAATTTACTTGTCCTAATACTCTCCTTATTTACTTTTATTTTATTCCCCCCAAAATTTTCTGAGAACGCGTTGATTTGAGAAAAATGGTTTGGCACTTTGCCACCAAATTAAGGGGTGGATTTCAAACATAAATATCTTTTGGTCATGTGAAACTTAACCCTTCCATCCTCCATCAAATTTTGATTCGCTCTTGATTTACAAAAGTGATTTCGGAGGATGCATATTCCTAAAATGCATATTTCAAATGTAACTACAAAATGATTGGCCTTAATACTTTCGCACTTGCCTTATTGGTTGCCCTCAACAAAATCCTTTGATATTGCTTTTGGGATAAAAACAAAATTTTGCTTTCATTTCTGAAAGATGATTTAATGTTTTTCAACCAGATTAAAAGATGGTTTGCAACCAGAAAAATCTTTTAAGGTCCTCAAAAATCTAATTTTCCCATCCTCCTCAAAATTTTAATTGTTTTTGTTTACAAAAGTACTTTGTAGGATGTACTTCTAAAACTGTATCATTAAGTGTAACATTAAAATAACTTTTGGAAAACATCTTTGGGAACCTAATTTGCCATTGTTGAAAAAATTTAAAAAGGACTATCAAAAATTCCAAAACTTATGAGTGTTTTTGAAGGAATCTAAGGCCAAAAGGGGGTGAATTGGACTAAAAATTAAATATTTTTGGGTTTTTCTTTAGGATTAATAAAATTAAATGACCCAAGCTATCGACCAAGTTCTACACTAGTGGAGGCAACACGGAGCACGAGGGCACGACACACGATCGATTCTATCACAAGCACAAGCAATAGACAACCTCGAAGAGTTGCACAACACAAGCCCAAGTGCGGAATAGTAATGCGAAAAGTATGTGTGGAAAGTAAATGGGAGACACCAAGTTTTTCCTGAGGTTCAGAGATGAACTCCTACTCCCCGTTGAGGAAGCCTCCGACACACGAAGACTGGGTCCCTCTCGACCATATTCCTCAATCCACTCGTGGTAGCTCCTTTACCGACACACGGCCGAGGCAAGCTCCAAACCCCTCACAGGTAGCGAGTACTCCCACAAGCGACACACAGTACCGACCCCCGACACACGGGAATGGCTCCGACACACGGAGAGGCACCCCCGACACACGGAGATGACCACGGAGACACTGTGGGTTTTGCGGCTCCAACACACGGAGACCCCCGACACACGAAGGCAAGCACCACCACCGACACACGGTGGACTTTTCGGCTCCGACACACGGAGAGACCCCCGATACATAGAGGATGAGGATGAACGCAACGGAGGCTTGACGTAGAACGGCTCGGCGACGATCTCCTTCCGGCGGTGAAGTCCCAAAGAGCACAAGACCGGAGACCATTCACCTCACCACACCTCTCACACACATGGAGACCCTAGGCCCAAAATACTCCACGGGAGAGGCTCACCATGGGGGATGGATGGAGAGGAGGTAGGGGATGCACACCTTCTTCTTCTCCCTCTCTTTCACTCCTTCTCCCTCTCGCAAGCATTCAGGGAGGGACTTGGGATGAACACCTCCATGGGAGAGCTCCTCTAGAAAGGGGATGGCTATGGGTGGCTGCAAATGAGGCTCTCTCACCCTATCCCCGAGCTGCACACGTCTATTAATAGCCCCACACGAAACCCTAAGGAGCTAGGATAGGTGGACGGCTCAGATTCAATCGTGGCCTGTGCAGAAACGCTCCGTCGGACGCGTCCGATAGGGACGCAGATTTTTTCGGACTTAAGCGCTGGAGGGCTAGACTTGATCTTAGCTAGGGTTTTGGTTGCCCAGGAGGGGTGTTTTTCTTGTAGGCTAGGGACTTAGCCGCAAGAGCGAGAGCCCCTGTGACCGGCCCATCGGACGCGTCCGATGCCCATCAAACAGCGTCCAATGGCCCTGAATTTTTCAGGCCACGGCTCCCTTACACTCTCTCACCCCCTCTCGTCGTCACGCCTAGGGTTTTGGGATAATAGGCACTTTGACATCTTCGGTGGGAATTTTGGATACTTAGACAGGAAGTTTCGCGCCTCCGGAAAGAAATATCTGGCTTAGGAAACTAAGTAGCCACGAACCCGTAGACAGCTGGAAAGCTAACACCGGAAACCTTCCGGACTCTTTTGGAGACTCAGGCTCTAAGGCATCTACCCCCGGAAACCTAGCAACTCTCGAACACTCTGGAAGAGATAAGATCAGTGGACTCGGAGTGCTCAGTGGGACCCTGCTGCCAAGAGAAGACCTGCACCGGCGTCTAGATCACGCCAACACGCACACAAGAGAAATAGAAGAAATATTAAATAAAGTCCTTAATCTTGTGGCTCCTAGTGGAGGCAACACGGAGCACGAAGGCACGACACACGATCGATTCTATCACAAGCACAAGCAATAGACAACCTAGAAGAGTTGCACAACACAAGCACAAGTGCGGAATAGTAATGCGAAAAGTATGTGTGGAAAGTAAATGGGAGACTCCAAGTTTTTCCTGAGGTTCGGAGACGAACTCCTACTCCCCGTTGAGGAAGCCTCCGACACACGAAGACTGGGTCCCTCTCGACCGTATTCCTCAATCCACTCGTGGTAGCTCCTTTACCGACACACGGCCGATGCGATCTCCAAACCCCTCACAGGTAGCGAGTACTCTCACAAGCGACACACGGTACAGACCCCCGACACACGGAGGATTTCACCCGACACACGGGAATGGCTCCGACACACGGAGAGGCACCCCCGACACACGGAGATGACCACGGACACACTGTGGGTTTTGCGGCCCCAACACACGGAGACCCCCGACACACGGAAGCAAGCACCACCACCGACACATGGTGGACTTTTCGGCTCCGACACACGGAGAGACCCCCGATACATAGAGGATGAGGATGAACGCAACGGAGGCTTGACATAGAATGGCTCGGCGACGATCTCCTCTCGGTGGTGAAGTCCCAAAGAGCACAAGACCGGAGACCATTCACCTCACCACACCTCTCAAACACATGGAGACCCTAGGCCCAAAATACTCCATGGGAGAGGCTCACCTTGGGGGATGGATGGAGAGGAGGTAGGGGATGCACACCTTCTTCTTCTCCCTCTCTCTCACTCCTTCTCCCTCTCTCAAGCATTCAGGGAGGGACTTGGGATGAACACCTCCATGGGAGAGCTCCTCTAGAAGGGGGTGGCTATGGGTGGCTGCAAATGAGGCTCTCTCAACCTATCCCCGAGCTGCACACGTCTATTAATAGCCCCACACGAAACCCTAAGGAGCTAGGATAGGTGGACGGCTCAGATTCAATCGCGGCCTGTGCAGAAACGCTCCGTCGGACGCGTCCGATAGGGACGCAGATTTTTTGGGACTTAAGCGCTGGAGGGCTAGACTTGATCTTAGCTAGGGTTTTCTTTGCCCGTCGGACGCGTCCGATGCTCCATCAGACGCGTCCGACAGGAGGGGTGTTTTTCTTGTAGGCTAGGGACTTAGCCGCAGGAGCGAGAGCCCCTATGACAGGCCCATCGGACAGCTTCCGATGGCCCCGAATTTTTCAGGCCACGGCTCCCTTACACTCTCTCACCCCCTCTCGTCGTCACGCCTAGGGTTTTGGGATAATAGGCACTTTGACATCTTCGGCGGGAATTTTGGATACTTAGACGGGAAGTTTCGTGCCTCCGGAAAGAAATATCTGGCTTAAGAAACTAAGTAGCCACGAAACCCACGGACAGCTGGAAAGCTAACACCGGAAACCTTCCGGACGCTTTTGGAGACTCGGGCTCTAAGGCATCTACCCCCGGAAACCTGGCAAATCTCGAACACTCTGGAAGAGATAAGATCAGTGGACTCGGAGTGCTCAGTGGGACCCTGCTGCCAAGAGAAGACCTGCACCGGTGTCTAGATCACGCCAACACGCACACAAGAGAAATAGAAGAAATATTAAATAAAGTCCTTGATCTTGTGGCTTCTATTGTCGACGTGTCATCAATCTCCAAAATCACATGGCCGTGGGGTCGATGGACTTACAATCTTCCCCTTTTGGTGATTGATGACAACACCTGCAAATCTATCTCAACACAGGAAAATATTCTCTAATGCAGTGGGTTAGTTGCAAGTTGCAACAGGTATACTTCATCAAGCCAAGCACATGAGCAACATAGCAACAAAGGCCAATAGAAATGAATGCAATGCATGTCGAGACACAAAGTGTCTCCCCCTAGATAAATGCACACACAATTTGCATAAGATACCACGTGAAACCAAAACCAACTCTCCCCTTTGGCAAGCAAAAGATTTTCTCCCCCTTTCACCAAGCTCTCTCCCGAACAAGCATTCTCTCCCCCTTTGGCAAAGCTTACCAAGCAAAAGATACCAATTGAAAAGCATGAACTCAATGAGCAATGAGATAGATTTCACACTTCTCCCCCTTTGGCATCAAGGACCAAAAAGGACCGGCAAAGGGGGTCAAGCACAAGAAGAACAATATCTAGAGAGCTTTGAGAGTTAACAAGTCTCAGGCACACCTAGTGATCCACCATATTTCCAAATTATGCCATCACAAGGTCATCCAGTCACAAGATCAATATTGGCCTTTTAGCGAAGTAACCATGTGATGTTCAACTAAGATTAGACCTAGAGCATGATTTAGGTAAACCAAAGCTAAAGGTATCAAAAGATTGATCAAAACATCCATAGGGAACACTTAATGCCATCTAGAGCTAGACATGCATATCACATCACAAGTGTCGTCACCAAGCTAAGCATGAGACTTACAAAACATTTTTGTTGAACATTTTTCAAAGATTTTCAATAAGCACTTTTCAACTTTCAAATCTTACCATGTCTCAAGCCTTAGTCGATATGACCCAGCATTACACTGAAGATGCGTATCTTGGTCATCCAAACTCCCCCCAAGTTCATGCCTAGTGCCATAGCAAGCTATCTCACCGGGAAGGATTGGTGAGACATGTATGGCCCATTTTTGTCCTTATTTTTAGTTTTAGTATATTTTTCAAATTTTTCTCAACATTTCACAAAGATTGCTCATTTTTGGCATAGCAAGCAACAAGAGTAAATAGATAGCTTGACTAGACTAGGAGCACAAGGTCATCCAGATAGAGTGGTGCAAAACAAATGATACAATGGGCTCTAGATGATCTAGCACAAGCTTCAAGCATTCAATTTTCACAATGATTTAGAATTAAGCACATATTGAGCAAGTGACTAGATAACACAAGTTATAGCTCTTAAAATCATATGAAGTCAAAAGTTATAGCTCTTAAAATCATATGAAGTCACTTAGGCATAATCTGAAAACAAGTATAACAAGCAAAGCTCCAAGATAAGTACATGCTCAACCGCAAAGAGGTATTCTAGGGACCACTCCCAAGAGGTATTATAGGGACCACTCCCGCGGACCAGATCAGGCAGTGTTTGACTTATATAGTATGTTCAGCTCATTTCTTAGTTTGCAAAAGCGTGTCTCGTCAAGTGGTTTGGTGAAGATGTCAGCAAGCTGGTCCTCCATCCGCACATGCTCAATCACAATGTCACCTTTCGCCACATGATCCCGAAGGAGGTTGTAGGGACCCGATATCGGAATCAAGCCCCTGTCCTGCTTTACCTGTTCTAGTCCTCGAATCAAGTAGCTAGAACACACAGTACTGGAAATTTGGATAGTAACCATTGCGAATGAACACTTTATTGCATTAGAATATTAGTCAATATGGCCTTTACATCAGAGTATGCGGCAGTGAGGAGTGATTACAAGAGTCAGACACGTAGGCCTTACAACAGCGGAAGACTAAAATACAAATCCAACTTTCAAAATAAATCAAAACACGACGATTCCCACAGGCATGTTGTAGTTAGCGCTCCTAGGCGTCGGAATGCTGTCCATCTTGAATCCTGTTGGTGAAGCCTCCGTCTTCGGACCATCTCCACGTCAGGGTACATCTTCTTTAGGTGGCGACCTGCTCGTTGGAATGAGCAGCCCCACATGAAAAGCGAGGGTGAGTACGCGAATACTCAACAAGAGAGCCTGACTAAAGGCAACTAAGGCTCCAAGGGAATGGTTAGGGTTATTTTTCATAAGGCCATCTTTTCAAGGGTTTCTCCTAAATTTTTGAAACATGAGGAAAAGCGTAAGTAAAACAAATATTTCATAATCATTTTCATTTCTTTTTCTCTAGCTGCAGCCAGCATTTCCCAAGTGGCCAGATCATGGTTTCCCGCCATGAACCTATTCCCTCAGCACTCACAGTTCCCACTGTGTGGAGAATAAAATAAATTTCCTTTAAACAACAATTTGACAATCAAAACAAACACTACCAAAGAGGCAGCTCCCCGTCGTCCGCCCTTGACCATGGGCATAGCTGTCATGACAGTTTTACACTCTGCAGAGGTCGCACGCTTTACCCACAAGGCAGGAATCATCCCAAAACAAGGTCCTCCCGACAAGGCTTTTGGCAGTCTTCCTCCTAATTCGGGACCCCGCTCCCTACAGCACAGCCTCGGGGTACCAGTGCCCTCAAGATAGTACCCCAACGACTGGCTGCGGATTGTACCAGTGCCTGCAAGATAGTACAACCCAAGACCAGTGCCCGCAAGAATAGTCCCACCAGATGGGCTCCGAATTAGGATTTCAAAAGCTACTAAGCCAGGGTCTACCCACACAGGCACTCATGGTCGCACTATAGTACTTAGCTCGACTACCTCAAGGAATCGGTCCTTATCGATCGGGGCAGGTCTTACACTTGACCCTAAATCTCGTGCAGCATAGGCCTCAGCATAATGCACACCTCCATGCATCCGGCCACCCCAATAAGGTTTTGCTAAATACATTTTTCCCCGATAGTTCCCCACTATCATCTACACCCATTTAAAGAAAAATGGCAGACTCAACTATCTTTTCAAAACACACGTAGTTCATCGGCATAACAAATTTAGACAGGTGCAGATAGGGACGTTGCAGTTTTAAGCAATTCTAATGGGAGCAAAACCTAATTTCAACGGAGGGCTACTAAATAAGACTTTATATTAGTCCTATGGCAGCAAGGAATATTTTAGTATGAACTAAATAATAAATTGGGATTAGCTACTCTAGTCATATAACCGGTTTTACTTTTAACATACATGCATATTTCGTAAACAACTAGAAATTGCATTATAAAATAGTAGGTAGTAAGGTTCAGCACTTGCCTTATTGAGTACAGTTGGCACACACTTCAGGTGCATCGGCAAATCGTCCAATGTTGCCCGATCCTAACATACGACAATTACGAGGAGAAATTCAATAAAACGATAACTTAAAAATTCAATGAATGCAAATGCTCATGCAAATTTTACAGTGGGTTCTTGTCTATTCAAATATAATTATAAAATTGGTTTGACAATTTTTACACAAGTATTTTAATTATTAAAAATGCCATGGCATTATTTAATCAATAAATGACACAAGAATTAATATGTAAAGTAACAGAACCAAATTTGGCTATAAAATACTAAACAATTGTACAAACCTATAAAAATTGGTTTCACATTTTTCTGAGCTACAGAGAATTTTTAACAATTACTTCAATCTAGAGAAAATCTGGAAATGACAGGAATTTGGAAATTGTTAAAAATAAAGTGGGCCAAACTGGGCTCAAAGGGGGAGGGGCGCGGCCCAGCGGCTGGAAAAGGGCACGTGCCCTTCTCCTACCTCTGGCTTGGCTGAGACAGACAGCAAGGGAGGCGCACGGGCGGCGATGCTCTGGCGTCTCCGGCGAGGGGACGACGACGGCAAGCGGCGGCGGAGGACAGCGGCGGCGCGGCGACATCTCGGGCAGCGGCAGCTCGGCACAGGGCGACGCGACGGCGTCCAGCGGTGGCGGCGGCGACTATACGCGGCGGGGGCAGTCCGAAAGCGAGAGCTAGGGAAAGGGGCGACGGAGCTGCACGTGGGCATGGGGAAGGTTATGGCGGCGGCGGCTTGGCCAGGGGAGGACCGAGGAGGCGGCGCGACACAGAGACGGCATGGTGGCCTTGGGGGAGTCGACGGCGAGCTCCGGCGACATGAAACCCAACGAAATCGACTAGGGGAAAATGTTACATAGGGTCCTAGGATGCTACTGGAGAGGAAAAAGGAGGTTTTACCGAGAGACGACGACGAACTCGACGATATTCTTCTTCAACGATGAGATGAACAGCGGCGGCTTCGGCGATCGATCGGCGACGCTCTGGTGGTTCTCTCTTGCACTTGACAAAATGAAAAAGTTCAGGAACGAGGAGACGAAGAACGTCCTCAGAGGAAATCGCGAGAGAAGGCTTACCCGCGTTGTTTTGAAGAGAGATCCAAAGGGAGAGGGAGAGAGCTCGGTTGGGGATTATATAGGTGTTAGAGGTTGTAACTGCTGCCACTTGGGGCAAAATGTTGTGCCATTAGCACCCCACTAACAGTGGAAACTGCTAGCACTTAGTTTGTGGTCATCACAGAATTTAATTTGAATTTTTGAGTGCCTTTTGAATGCTATTCGGCCACTAAAGAGAGGAATTGGAAGTGGTGTGAGAGGTGGCTGCGTGGGGATTGAGTAGGAGAGAGAGGAGGAGAGAGGTGAGTGGATGCCAAGTGGGCCCCACTAGAATTTGAAGGGTTCGGCTAAATATTTCCTTAAGAAAAGGGTATAAAAGGGCTTAAAATATTATTTGAAAATATATTTGGAATTTTTCATCCGCTTAAAATAATTTAGAAAAAAAATTTATATTTATTAAGAAATATAATTTGCATTTTTACCAAATTTTCCAATCAAAAAATTATTTTACGAATATAATATTTTAATTTTTAAAGTAACATACTCATTTTTGTGATTAAAGGGATTTTTAATTCACAAAATAATTTGGATGAGATGCAATGCCATGATTTTGATTTTTGAAAAAAAACGAGGATGTTACAGAGGTGGTGACGGATGTCAATGTGTTTGATGCGCGAATACTGAACCGGGTTGCTAGCAATCTTAACCGCACTTTCGTTGTCACACAACAAAAGCATGTGATCCAGTTTTAGCCCATAGTCAAAGAGGAACTGTGTCAGAAACAACAATTGAGCACAACTACTCCCTGCCGCTATGTACTCTGCCTCAGCGATAGATAGCGCCACGGAGTTTTGCTTCTTTGACGTCCAAGACACAAGACACCTCCCAAGAAAGTGACAGGCCCCAGAAGTGCTCTTGCGGTCAATCTTGCATCTGGCGTTATCAGAATCTGAGTACCCCAGGAGCTCAAACCGCGCACCCTTTAAGAACCACAGCACTATGCTAGGTGAATGTTTTAGATATCGAAAAATTCTTTTCACCGCAGACATATGCACTTCTCTAGGTGAGACCTGGAATCTAGCGCACAGACAAACAATGAACATGATATCTAGCCTAGAAGCAGTGAGATACCAGTGCACCAATCATAGAACGATAGAGCTTGGGATCAATGTGCATACCTTTTTCGTCGAGGTCCAAGTGGCCATTTGTAGCCATGGGAGTCCTGATGGATTTACAATCTTGGAGCCCAAAGCGCTTTAGCAAGTCTTGGATGTACTTCTCTTGAGATATGAAGGTACCGATCTTGAGTTGCTTGATTTGGAACCCCAAGAAGAAGTTGAACTCACCCATCATGGACATCTCAAACTCTTTGGCCATCATCTCACTAAACTCGGTGCAGAGTGCTTCATTTGAACTCCCAAATATGATGACGTCCACATAGACTTGGCAAATGAAGAGATCCCCATCAACAACCTTAGTGAACAGGGTTGTGTCAACCCTTCAAACCTTGAAGCCCTTTTGTGTGAGGAACTCTTTCAACCTTTCATACCATGCCCTGGGAGCCTGCTTCAGTCCATAGAGTGCCTTGGACAACTTGTACACATGATCGGGATGGTGAGGGTCTTCGAAACCTAGAGGTTGCTTAACATACACCAATTCTCCAATGTACCCATTCAGGAAGACACTCTTGACATCCATCTGCTTGAGTGTGATATTGTGACATGTTGAGAGTGCCACAAGCAGCCTAATTGCATCCATACGAGCCACATGAGCATAGGTGTCGCCATAGTCAACTCCTTCGATCTGTCTGAAGCTCCGAGCCACCAACCGAGCTTTGTTGCACACCACCAAGCCAAACTCATCTTGCTTGTTCTTGAACACCCACTTGGTTCCAATGACGTTGTGGTCGCTCGGCCTCTCAACAAGTGGCTAGACTTTGTTCCTCTCATAGTTGTTCATCTCTTCATGCATGGCATTGATCCAATTGGGGTCTGCCAATGCTTCCTCAATCTTCTTTGGCTCAAGCTCGGACACGAACGCCTAGTGCTCACAGATGCTAGCTGTCCTTGATCTAGTTTGTACTCCTCAAGTCAAATCCCCGATCACTTGATCAACTGGATGATCTCGAGCAATAGTGTGGTGTGACTTGACCAACTATGGAGTTGTCTCAGTCTCAACTGCCTCAACAGGTGCTTCTGAAGTGGGTTCTGCACTAGAGCTATCCATCTGAGGTGGAACACCCCCTGAATCTGGCAGTGGGTCAGATGAAGTTAAAGGTGACTGTCGGGGATAGAATTACGGTCCATTGCCATGGCCCACTCCCTGAGGGCCCAGTTGAACAGCCTACCAGGGCCCAGCTCCCTGGAAGGCTCTATCAGGCCCATGTGCATCCTGCCGAACAGTTTCTTGGTCGACGCGGTGCATCGAACGACCTATGATTCATGTTTGAGTCCGGCTCGAACAAGAGTTCTGCACGGCTGCGTGAAGACCCGGACGTGGTTTCCCGGATTGGATTAAGAGTCGTGATCCCCAAGATTAGGAGATTATCTTATCTACCGTAGGTTGTATTTGGCATGTATGAGTTCGTTACGATCTCGTAGTTAGCCCGGCCCGATATTTCTCGGTAGGTCGGTTTGCTCCGTACTATATAAACAGGGCCCTTACGGCGTTTAGAGGGACACTGGCCAATAGATTTTCGTATACTACTCGCCGAGACCTGCTGATCTCGCCGAGTTCCACCTTGTAATCCTCTTTGATATAAAGAAATTTGGGCGTGGGGCTATTATCTCTCTGAGAGGCTGAACCAGGATAAAACCCCGTCTCTGTTCGTTCTTTGTTCGTGGTTGTTCGGCGTGTCTCCTATCTCCTCCTTGAAGAACCTTGGTTGACTTGGGTCAATATCCCAACCGTCGACAGCTGGCGCCGTCCGTGGGGACACGCAGATCGAGCATGTCGAACTCAGTCAGCGATACAGAGATACTTCCTAAGGGCTACGACTCAGAAGGACAGGATGTTTCATCCCCTGTCAGTTCAGATCGATCTGTCCGGTCTCGAACACTTTCCGTATCTGGGACGGAGGTCTCTTCCTATATGGCAGAGATAGCCGCAGATCGCACTCCCGTCATTGACGATGACTACGGAACCGATGATCTTTACGACGGTTTAGATCTATCGGATTTCAAGGCTATGTCGGTAGATTCTACCTGTGGAGACACAGCGATGACACCGTCTAGCATACCTTCACATGGCCCCCGCAGCATTAACATGGCCGATGTAGGAACCTCTGAGGATCCTGCACGGGCTGTGGCGGCTGGCGAGGTCGGGCAAGTTAACTCTGCTCGGCGTCAAGACGAGGCTGCGCTGGCTGCTCGCGAGCAAGAAGTTATTCGCCGCAACCTCGACGATTCCATCAATCAGACCGTGGCACGGTTCCGCGATCGGTGCAAGCGACTGCGTCGCGACCCACCTCGCGTGCCCTCGCCAAGTCTCCCGCGAAGTTTCTCTGTCGGATTAGTTCCCAGCGTAACGGACTCGATTCGAGGCGTAACGCGGATGCCTCGGGGTCCCAGAACCCTAGAGCGAGTCGGGAGCGACTTCGCGCCATAACCGGTGATTAGATCCACCAACCAGGCCGACCTCGCCCGTATGAGCGATGCTGTTGCTTCTAATCTAGAGCGATTGGCTGAAGGCCTAAAGTCTCTAGGAGAAGTCAACAACTCCTCGAGCGGCCTTGACCAAAGCGCCGGAATGATTAAGACTACGATCGATCGCGTGACCCTCGTCACCATCGAATGATCACTGTCCATGAGCAGGCTACCCGTGGTCGCCGTCGCTCGCCGAGTCCTCGTAGTCATCGTGACAACAGGGGCAAGCGCGCACGCGATGACCACAGACGGTCCCCTCGTGAGGAGCGCGTCGTCGCGACCACAAGGAAGGCGTGGTGGGTTGTCTCGGAGAGTTTCTCCAGGCGAATCATCCCGTTCAGCGGGAGTTCCTCCGCGCGCAGGACTAACGTCTTCTCAAGACTAGGTTCTGCAGGGGAAGGTGGCCGGTCATATGCTTTGGGCTGCAGGGCTTTCTCTGACGAGCTTTGGGCTGTCCGGTGGCCCTCAAAGTTTAAGCCCGGACACATGGAGAGGTACAATGGGACTCAGAACCCGGAGGAATTCCTTTCCATCTCGCCACGCCATCATGGCGGCGGGGTGACGAGCTCGTTATGGCTAATTACCTCTGTTGTCCTTGAGGGTCTTTGCTCGGACGTGGTCGTTCAATCGGCGGAGGGTTCCATCAGCTCATGGAACCAGCTTTGACGCCTCGATCGCTAATTTCGGAGGCATTACGTGCGTGCGGGCAAGGAGGATGATCTACACCGGATGATCCGGATGAGCGGGAGACCCTCCTCAACCGTGAAGCGTTTCATTAAGATCCGCAACACGATCCCGAACATCTCGGATGAATCTGTTGTCCGCGCCTTCGAAAACGGAGTCCGCGACGAGCGGCTCACTCAGGATCTTGAGATCAATGAGACCTGGACCGCCAACGACCTGTTCAAGGCGGCTGATCGCTATGCCAATGCGGCAGAGCGTGTTGAGATAAGAAGGCGTTTGACAAGGGCGAGTGCCGCGCCAACAACTGGTGTCGATGAGAAGAAGAAGAGCAAAGAACAACCACGGTGACAAGAAGTCTCAGAAGAAGAAAAATAAAGGTGATGCGAATAATACCGTTGCTGGTATAGATCGCGCACCTCCTCCCAAGGATGGGCAGAAGAAGCCCAACAATAACTACAAGGGCAAAAAGCCTTCTCAGGGAGGCGGACAAGGCAAGAAAGGTCCAAGCGACCGATTTTGCAAGTTCCACCAGCACTACGGGCACGATATACGCCATTGCAGAACTTGGGCCGCAAAGCTCGAAGACTTCTACAACGGCAAGGGCCCAATGCCCACCCTGCCCGAACAAGGTGATGCCGGAAAGGTCAAGCGCCAAACCGACGATGGTGATCGGGAAGACGATAACGAATATCAAGAGCCCATGAACCATATCGCCGTTATTTTCGGCGGCTCCTCGGCTTATACCTCTCGGCGCAGCCTCAAGGAGGCTGCTCGGGAGGTCCAGAACGTTGAAAAAGGCAAACCACAGCCTGAATCGATGAAGTGGACCGAGGTCTCTATCTCCTTTTCTAAGGAAGATTGCCCCACTGGGATGACCAAGCCTCAGCGGCTCCCACTGGTGGTCGCCCCGACCATCAGCAACGCAAGAGTTGGCCGTGTTTTAGTAGACGGCGGGAGCGCTTTGGACTTGCTTTCTGCTAAGGTCTTGGACGAGATGCAGATTCCTCGTTCTAAGCTGAAGGAAGTCGCAATGCCCTTCTAAGGAATTGTTCCGGGAGAAGCTATCAAGCCGTTGGGGCAGGTTGTCCTGCCAGTTACCTTCGGCAACCCAGGCAACTTCCGGACAGAGTTGATCACTTTCGACGTGGTCGACTTCCCATCCGCGTATAACGCGATCTTGGGCAGGCCATCTCATGGTAAGTTCATGGCCGTAACCCACCACGCTTACCATTGCGTGAAGATACCGGGCCCTAACGGTGTAATCACGGTCAAGGGCAATTACAAAGCTGCTCTGGATTGCGACGAGCAGTCCCTCGCCCTGGTCGACCAGCTTCCGCCGCGAGGTCCCGACGCTCCGCAGACCAAGTCTGACGCCCTAGGTCTCCCTTCACCGGGGAGAAACCAAGGAAGTTCATTGTCCCTTGATGATACTTCAAGGCAGTTCACTTGGGTGCCAATCTGGACCCCAAATAGGAAGCGAGCTCATTGCCTTCCTCCGAGCTAATCGAGATGTGTTTGCACAGGAGCCATCGACATGCCCGAGTCCCAAGGAGGTCATCGAGCATTAAACCGGCTGTCCGGTCGGACAAAAAGCACGTTCGCCGGAAGCTTCGTCGCTTTTACGAATTCAAACAGGATCATCAAAGATCGACAGCAACCGCTTTCATTGCGGGTTCATCCGCGAGGTTGATCACACCGAGTGGTTAGCCAACCCTGTCATTGTAAAGAAGAAAGGTGACAAGTGGAGGATGTGTGTCGATCACACGATCTGAACATTTGCTTGTCCTAAGGACAATTTCGGCGCCTCGTATTGACCGGTGGTCGATGCGATCATGGACGCCAGACTCTTGAGCTTTTAGATGCTTACTCGGTTATCACCAAATAAGCATCTCCCGAGGATGAAGAGAAGGCGCCTTCATCACCCCTTCGCACTTTACGCTGCTCGACCATGTCTTTCGGTCTGCGAATAATCTTTGGTGCCACGTTCGGTAGCTTAATGGAGAAGACCTTCCCGAGCAAATGTGGAAAAACACGGAGGTCTATGTCGGCGACATAGTTGTAAAAACAAGTTTGCTCCAGATCATGTAAAAGACTGGCCGAGACTTTTCGTAATCTCACGGGCATCGAATAAAATTAAATCAGAGAAGTGTACCTTTGGTGTTCGATCGGAATGTTGCTCGTTATGTTATTGGTTCTGCAAGGTATCTCGCCAACCCCGAAAAAATCAAGGCCATTGAAAATATGTAGGCTCCAACTACCGTAAAGGAGGTCAGAGTCTCACGGGCGGATGGTGCTCTAAGCGGTGTTTATTTCCGTCAAAGGCGTAACGCGGGTGTCCTTCTTTAAGGCCTGCGCAAGCACAATGGTTTCAGTGGATGAAGAAGCCGATAGATCTTTCCAAGATCTGAAGCGATACTGTCCAATCCTCCCGTCTTGACTACCCAGCGGCATGGCGGCAGCTCTGCTGTACCTAGGTTACACGCCACAAGCGGTGGAGCGGTCTTGGCGGTCGAAAGGGAAGGCATCTGGCGACCAATCTATTACGTGGCGAGGTACTTCACGGATCAAAGGCGTTACCACGAGGTCCGAAGCTGCTTCCACGCCTTGCTCATGTCCTCCAGGAAGCTTCGCCACTATTTCCAGGCACATCAAATACTGGTCCCGACCACGTTCCCTCTGGGAGAAATCCTACGGAACAAGGAATCCAGCGGACGTATAGCTAAGTGGGCAATTGAATTAGCAGAGTTTGATCTGTCTTTCGCTGCCCGAACTGCTATTAAGTCACAAGTCTTAGCTGACTTTGTCGCTGAATGGACTTGCCCGCCCAAATCCCAGGAAGCCCCCGAGCAACCTGATGAACCTCCTTGGACCATGTTTTTTGATGGCTCGCGCACTGGACACTCGGGGGCTGGTTTTGTTCTCATCTCCCCTAGTGGAGAGCAACTCCAGTATTCTATCCAACTACACTTCGCGGCGACTAACAACGCTGCGGAGTACGAGGCCCTCCTCGCGGGACTAAGCGTGCAAGTCGCTCGGTGTCCAACGACCGACCGTGAAGGAGATTCACGGTGGTCATCAACCAGGTGAACAAGGAGTATCAGTGCTGCGATGACTCAATGGCGCGATACCTGGTTGAAGTGAGGAAGTTGGAGCTGCACTTTTGATTTTTCGAGGTGCTCTTCGTGCCTAGGAAGGACAACTTCCTGGCCGACCAGCTATCCAAGTATGGATCCTCACAAGAATCTGCTCCAGTACCTCGCAGATGGGACCACCTTGACAGCGGCCGGCGTTTCCGGCTTATAAGGCGTCTGCTCCATACAAGCTTGTGGGCGGCATCCTTTACCGTCGAGGTGCTCGGGAGTTCTCTCCAAGTGCATCTCGCGGCGGGAGGTGTGTTCCTTCTTAGGGAAATACACGAGGGTGCTGTGGCAACCACGCCTCCCAGAACTACGTCGGCAAAGTGTTTCGCATGGGCTATTATTGGCCCATGCGTTACAAGATACTTGGGATATCGTGACTAAGTGCAAGGCTTGCCAATTTCACGCCGGAAGGCACACAAGCCCGCCCAAGAGCCCCAAACAATCCCCCATCTTGGCCTTTTTCCACATGGGGTGCGGATCTGCTCGGCCCATTCCTAAGGGGTACAAGGGCTATACACACCTTTCGTCGCCATAGACACTTTTACAAAGTGGATTGAGGCAGAGCTCGTGTAAATCTCTTCACGCCAAAGCAGTGTTCGCTTTTTCAAAAGCAACGTGGTCACGCCGCTTTGGGATTCCCACAAGTTGATCACGGATAACGGTACCCGATTCGAGCGAGCTATTCGAGAATCTGCGAGCATTTGGGCACCAAGGTCTGTTCGCCTCGTGGCACATCCACGAGCAATGGAGCGATCGGCGAGCTAACGGACGAGATAGTCCGAGGTATTAAGCGGCGGGTATTTGCTGCTCTCACGAGCACAACAAGGCACTGGGTTGACGAAGTTCCTTCCGTCCTCCGGGCGATTCGCTTTTCTGACCGGTAGGCGACCGGAAAACTCCTTTCCAATTGGTCTATGGTGCGAAGCCATTACGCCTACCGAGGTTATACTCGGTTAGCCTCGACGAGCTCGGTCAACTTGGTTGACGATGAGCAAGCGCCTCCTCGATCCGACCTCCTCGAAGGCACACGCGACCGGGCACAAGTCGAATGGGCGCTACCAGCAAGATCTTCGCCGGCACGCTGCCAAGTCAGTTCGACCAAGGGTTTTGAAGGCGGGCGACCTCGTTCTGCGCCGTGTCCAGAACTTGTCCAATGCCAACAAGTTAACTCCTCGTTGGGAGGGCCCGTTCACGATCGTTTCTCTTGCCGCTTGGGGCTGTTCGCTGGCTATGGAGGGCGGAGAGAGTCGACCAACACTTGGAACATCGACCCGACCGTAAGTTCTTTGTGTAGGTCTTCGTTTGTTTGCTTAGCCTCGCGTTTTTTGTCAAACTTCGCGCCTTAGTTCGTCCAAGTCTCTCGGGCACCATGTAAAGTTCAATCCAATTCTTAAGTGAATTCTCGCGGCCTCTGCGCCTTTTTCACTTCTTGTCTTTTGAAGATTACCTCTTTCTCTCTAGTAACACTTGATGGCTGCCCGGCCTTGCGAACTCTTGGCCCCGCAATCTTAAGGATTGTTCCCTACCCGTATCTAGTTTCGATAAGTTCCTAAACTCAGGGTTGCGTAACACGGCCTTTCCACCTTGCGGCTAAGTCTGCTCTCGTAAGCCCTCCACGGCAGAGGCACTTACTGCTTGGCGCGACCACTTGGCTAAGCCTGCTCTCGTAAGCCCCCCGCGGCAGAGGCACTTTCCTTGTTCGGTTACTTTCGGAAATGCCTAACTTACGTCAACGAGCAGACTATGGAATACATTGAGCAAGGTACGGGTGTCGCTCTTTCTCTCTACGCACGTGCTCGATTTCGCAAGCTTAGGTTCTCGAGCATCGTCCGTACCGGGGGCTAGGGTGTCGCTCTTTCTCTTGTGCACCTGTTCGGGTTCGCAAACTTAGGTTCTCGAGCAGCTGCACAACGGGGGCTGGGAGTTAGGCAGAGCGCTCTACCGGTTTTCTTAAACTTCCTAGCGTTGTTCGCTTTTCTCTTAGTTTCTGTTCGTTCTTGTCTTTTTGCTGCTCTTTTTTGCAGAAAAAAAGGTAAGTACTTTATTGCATTAATCAAAAGTTTCAGGTACAAGCTGGGCCTTAAGTTTCTTGGCTTCCGCCACGAGCTGGTCCCGCCAGTGAGACGCGTCGGCGAGTTGCTCTTCGAGCCACTTCGTCCGGCTCGGCTTCTCTTCCGCGGCGCCAGCCTTCACGACTTGCGCGTGAAGCTCCTCGGCTTCTTTTAAGAGAGCCTCGGAGGAACGCCTCTCTTTGGTCAGCTCAGCCTTGAGGTTCTTCGCTTTCGCCTTCAGCCGGCTCCGGCTTTGGGCAGCAGAGGGCTCTCGCCCGGGATCCTCGTTGGAGATGCTCCGGAGGATGCCGATCTGGCGTCTGTTCGATCTTGATACCGTCACGGAGTTCCGCCATGGTATCCCTAAAGACACGAGGAGAAGATCAAGTTAAACACTGCGATGATCTGATTAAAGCGAACAAGGTTTGGCCTTGGAGTTTACCTTGCCAAGCCGATGCTTCAAATCTGGGCGCAGCGGTCCTCGAGCCATCGTCCACGAGCCCCGCGTCGCGGGATGAGACGGTGCGTTGTTCCGTCATTGCCTTGTTCGCTCCTTCTTCTTGCGGGGAGCGTACGCTTTCGGGAGCGGGGGCAACGGGCGAAGCGGCGCTTTCGTCTCGCACTCCTCTCCTCTTCCTCTTTCTCTTCCGCCCGACGTCTTGGGAAGGCGAACCACTCCACTGGTGGCGCCGTTGTTTCCACAGGCGGGGCGACTTGCGCGACCGCCGGGGCTTCTTCTTGCTCCTGGCGGCTGGGATTTCACCACCTTTCGCCAGAGAATCCGTCGCCTCGGGGTGAGCTGCCCTGCGACGAAGTGCTGGCAGATCGGTGCTCGGTCCATACAGGCAGCTTTCGGAGCCATCATCTTGGCCCCGCTGTCCGTGGCGCCGAGCGCTGCCTCTTCCGCCTCCAGCCGCTCCACCTCGCTTTTGAGCGCGTCGAGTGCTTTCGCCGAGCTCGGCGGCGAGCTCCAAGCCGCCCGGCTTGTCCTTGAGGCTTGCCAGCCTCACTGCCCGCGATGCACCGTGTAGGTGCTCGGGCAGCAGCGATCGCTCGAGCGCCTCCTCGACGTCGTCTGTGGCGATCTCCTCTTGGGCAGCTGACGAAAAAGAGATGATCGTTAAGTCTAACGCGGTCAGAAGGTTGGAAGGTCAAAAGATCAATTCCTACATACCTGCCGTGGAAGGCTTGATCCTGATCTTCTTCGCCGGAACTTTCCGCCTCTTCCTCGGGGGCTCCTTAGCGGCTTGCCCGCCTTGGCCCCTGGGCGTTCGTGGCGACGAGCTCAGCTCCTGGCTGAGCTGAGCACTCTTCTCGCGCAGCGCAAGAAGCTTTTCCTTGCACGCGACTTCTTCCTCGAGCCTCTTCTGCTCGGCAACCTGTTGCAACCGTTCCATGCAGCCGGGGTGAGCTTGCGTGTAACGCCTAAGCCAGAGGGCGATGGTCTTTACCTCTTCGTCGCTCTGCTCGGCGAGGAGGGAGGGACTTGGTCTCTTCCCGCTGGGCTGACCGCGAGCCCGCTTGGTTTGTTCGGCACCCTCCGTCGCCATGGGTGGTCTCTTCAGTGTCTAGCGGCCGCCATGCCGCGGCGAGCTCCGCGTGGGCTCGGCCGCCACCTTGGGCTTTGTGGCCACCTTGGCCTTGCCCTTCTTCGCCTTCTCCTTCTCAGAACCAGAGAGTTCTTCCACGATCCCGCCGAGGATCAACTCATCTTCCTGTGTGCTTGAGAAGCAAAGGTTAGAGTGAATAAGCCATGCAAATCCTGCGACGCAGACGAGGGTTCGAGCAACTCATCTCGGCTGTGCGGACGAGCACGTTCCTCGGACAGGTATAGGCCACCTCTCCGGTGACCTCGCTGTCCTTCTTCGCCGCCTTCAGCATGGCGTCGACCCGCTCGGTCACCCATGCATCGGTGGGTTTCTCTGCCCGAGCAGAAGGGTTCGTCAGTTCCTGTTCGGATGGAAATCATCAAAGTAAAGGTTGAGTCTTAAAGGCACTTACCCGTGTTCTCCCTGGAAATGCCTTCCCATCCCTCTATCTTATAGAAGGGATAGGGCCTCCTCCGCAGCGGACAGATCCTGTTCGCTGTGAAGTCCCGAATGATCTCCCTGCCCGTGAGCCCGAGGCTCACGAGGGAGGCGATCTTCCTCGTCAAAAACCAATCCTCGGCGGTCATTTCAGGCCGAGGCATTGGGGTTCCCTTCGCTGGCGCCTTCCCGGTGAAGACGAGTTTGCTGTCGCCGCTCCGCTTGCTGTAGAACCACCTCACCCACCACGCGCCCATCGAGTCGAGCAGCGGTGGGCGAGGGTACGGCGCGTCGTCGGCGGTGGCCCGGAGCTTGAGGTAGTAGCACCCTAGCGCTGAAGCGGCGGAGCTGCTCCTCGTCACTGTGTAATAGTGGAGGAACAGCCCCACCGGTGGATCGATGCCCAGATAGCCCTCGCACAGGTGTGCAAAGACGGCCATCTGGAGGATGGAGTTCGGATTGAGGTTCGCCACCTCCAACTGGCCGATGTTCAAGAAGGCCTCGGCGAAGTCGCTCTCGGGAGACCTCAACCCAAACAATGCGGCTCAAGTCGACAAACTCTCCTCGAGCGGCTCGGAGTATCCTCCTCTCCGGCGACCTCCAGCTACCGGTGTCGATGTAGCCCTCTTCCTCCAGACCTTGAGTCCTCCTCGGTCGAGCTAGTGCAGTGAACTTGGCCATAGCGGTTCCAGGCGGACAGGCGGGGTTGGTGGTGGAGTTTGGGTGCTTGATCTTTGGCGGTTGGAACTAGGGCTTAGAGAGGAAAGGCGTGAGAGCGAGTGGTGGCAGCGGGCGGTGGGCTACTTTATAGTCCCGTATGGGCAGCTCAAGAACGGTTTTGTCACAAGCGGCTAGTTTTTACCACAATGGCTAGGTAAAGCGGTCGCCTATTTTCATCAAGCTTGGCGATAGGAAGTTTCAGAGGAATCGCCAGCGGATACTTTTCCAGTGTCCGCAATGAAGGCTGAGTGCTCTGCTCGGATAGATGACGTTCCCTGTTCGACGCAACAGAGTTGCTCGGTACTGGTCGGGTCTGTTCGGTCTCGAACAAGTCTTGTTCGATTGAACCATGACCTGTTCGGTCGATTGTTACATGTCTTTGTAGCAGCAAAATTTCCCTCTTCGAGGTTTGGACTCTCAAGAGGAAGACCCCACTCTAGTGAGTCCTTCACTTGAGTCTCGGGGGCTAGCTGTCGGGGATAGAATTACGGCCCATTGCCATGGCCCACTCCCTAACGGCCCAGTTGAACAGCCTACCAGGGCCCAGCTCCCTAGAAGGCTCTATCAGGCCCATGTGCATCCTGCCGAACAGTTTCTTGGTCGGCACGGTGCGTAACGGCCTATGATTCATGTTTGAGTCCGACTCGAACAAGAGTTACTGTCATTGCGTGAAGACCCGGACATGGTTTCCGGATTGGATTAAGAGTCGTGATCCCCAAGATTAGGAGATTATCTTATCTACCGTAGGTTGTATTTGGCATGTATGAGTTCGCATACGATCTCGTAGTTAGCCCGCCCGATATTTCTCGGTAGGTCGGTTTGTTCAGACTATATAAGCAGGGGCCCTACGGCGTTTAGAGGGACCACCGCCAATAGATTTTCAGATACTACTTGCCGAGACCTCGCTGATCTCGCCGAAGTTCCACCTTGTAATCCTCTTTGATATAAAGAAATTTGGACGAGGGCTATTATCTCTCCGAGAGGCTGAACAGGATAAAACCCCCGTCTCCTGTTCGTTGCTGTTCGTGGTTGTTCGGCGTGTCTCCTATCTCCTCCTTGAAGAACCTTGGTTGACTTGGGTCAATATCCCAACCGTCGACAGTGACCTAGAGACATCTTCCATTGGTACCTTAGCTGGCCTGATCCCTCCAACAGGCATGTCCTGAACTGCTCTCGCCAAAGACTCATCACCAACATCATCCAGATTCTCATGCTGACCTTTTGATCCATTGGACTCATCAAACTTTACATCACAGGTCTCCTCCACCTGGCCAGAGACCTCATTGAACACTCTGAAGTTTTGAGACCTTGATTCATAGCCCAGAAAGATCCCCACATCACAGTGTCTCTGAAACTTTCTCAGATGTTGTCTCTTCTTGTAGATGTACACCTTACAGCGAAAGACTGAAATATGAGACATTGGGGCGTCTCCCAACAAGCAGCTCATAGAAAGTCTTCTTCAGAAGTCGATGCAGGTACAGCCGGTTGATGCAGTGACAGGTAGTGTTGATGGCCTCTGCCCAGAACACATCAGAAGTCCCATACTCATTCAGCATTGTTCTGACCATCTCAATCAGAGTCCGGTTCTTCCTTTCAACCACACCTATTCTACTCAGGAGTGTAAGTGGCGGAGAACTGATGTGCAATGCCTAACTCATCACATAAGCACTCAATGTTAGTGTTAGCAAACCCCGTTCCATTATCACTTATCACTTTCTTGATAGTGCAATCAAATTGGTTTTGAGTCTTTTACACAAACTTTTTTAAAACTTCATCAACAAGGGTTTTGTCGTGCAAAAAGAACACCCAAGTGTAACGAGAGAAATCATCCATGACAACCAAATAGTAAAGATTACCCCCAATGTTCACATATGAAGTTGGCCCAAACAAGTTCATATGAAGAAGCTCAAGAGGGCGAGAAGTGGACATAACACTCTTTGCTGGATGTGAGTTAGCGACCTGCTTGCCTGCTTGACAGGCGCTGCATAATTTGTTCTTCTCAAACACCACATCCCGAACACCAAGAACCAAATTATTCTTAAAAATCTTTTTCAAGTTGGCCATGCCTACGTGCCCAAGCCGCCTATGCCAAAACCAACCAAGTGAGACTTTAGCAACTAGGCACGTTGAGATAAATGAGGCATTAGAATGAAAGTTCACAAGAAACTAGTTTTGGAAACGAAAACCCTTTGAACACCAAATTTTCTTTCTCATCAAGAACAGTCATGCCAAGAGAAGTGAAGTGACAATGGAATCCCAGGTCACACAACTAGGCCGCGGAGAGCAGATTATAGTTGAGTGACTCAACTAAAAGCACATCCTCAATTGAAAGGTCATTAGAAATAGTTACCTGGCCTGAACCAAAGACCTTGCTCTTGCTGTCGTCGCCAAATGTGACCTTCTTTAGGAAGTTGCCTCCTTCCCCCAATGAGGTGAACAACCGGGGATTGCCGGTCATGTGCTGAGTGCAGCCATTGTCGATGACCCAATGGCGTCCTCCACTCCGGTAGTTCACCTGTCACAGGAACAATTCATTTCTGTGACCTAGGAACCCAAACAATGGATCCCCGAGGGTTAGCCTTCACACCAACCGCAAAAGAATCCTTCAGAAAAGACTTAAGCACCCAAATTTATTTCTTTTGCTCATTCTTCCCAGCTGGTCCTATGAATCTAGCGGACACCTTTCCATACTCATCCTTCTTGAGCAAGTAATCACCCACTACAACATTTGCCTTCCTAACATACACCTACCTAAATTTAGGTTGTGGTGTGTGGTTGTTGTCATAGTGAGTGTTCCAGTTTTCCTTCCTAGGAGTGAATTGCCTACTATAGTTATTGTATCTAGGAGGACCTTGCCAAGTGTAGTCATTGTGCCTATGAGGGAACTGTCTAGCATAGTCGTTGTGTCTTGCAGGAGGACCATGCCAAGTGTGTTGCCTAGCAGAGTTATTGTGCCTAGCAGGAGGACCGTGCCAAGTGTGTGCCACAGAGTGATTCCTATAGTCATGGTGCCTAGTGTTCCAGTTGTTTGTGTGCCAGTTGTGATATTGATAAGCATGATGAGAGTTTTGCCTCTTGGCAGACACTCGAGAACCACTCTCTCTTTCTTCTCTTGGGCTTCTCTTCAGGGATGAAGCCCAAGCCACCCTTTTCGGTGTGGTTTCTTTGGTCCTTAAGCATCTTATCTAGGGCAAGACTCCCTTCATAGCACTTGCCAAGCTCTTTATCAAATTTCTCTATCCAAACTTTAAGCTCAGAATTTTCAATTGCAAGTTCTCTAGCAGCTAAGGCATTCACACAACGATCGGGATCACAAACTGTAGCATTGCTAGAAGAACCACTAGAGCTAGAAGCAATCATTGTCAAATCAATCAAGTTATCACAACTAGTGCGACTATCAGTCTTAGCAGGAGCAACAGTTATAGCAGGAGCATCATCAACAGATTGAGCAACAGGCAATGACTCAAGAGCAACATTTTTAGCAAGGAGCAATTCATGATCATGCCTAAGAGTGTGGTACACAGACATTAAATCATCTAATGACTCTTGCAAAGCATCACGCTCAGATTCAAGCACATTACATTTTTTAGCTACATCACGATGTGATCCTAGCAACATGTCATGATCGTTCTCTAAGGTGTTGTGCTTATCAGTGAAAGTATCAAGAGAGTTTTTCAAGGTTTTGCATCTCAAGTCTTGTTTTTGCAAGTAGAGGTACATATCTTCAATGAATTCATGGCATTCAGCACGAGTGGGTTCATGATCGGAGTCACTTACCTCTTCATCGGGGCGAGCCATAAGACATCTCGAAGGAAAAGCTGGAGTTGGTGAAGCCATCTCATTATCGGACTCCCATTCATCATCATCATCAGGAAGAGCCATGATTGGAGGAAGGGCCGGAGGTGGTGGCACGGACTCAGCTACAGCCACTCCGACAAGACCCTTGTTCTTGAAGTCTTCATCATCACCCAAGCCTTCTGCTGACCCACTTGAGCTATCGTCTGTGACCCATTCACCAACGAAGGCTTGCCTCTTGCCCTTCTTGGTGAACCACTTGAATCCGGACTTGCAGGTGTTCCGCTTCTTCTCCTTGTCCTTGTGTCTTGGCTTCTCATCCTCACTACTCCCCTTGTCCTTCCCTTTGGTCTTGCCCTTGGTCTTCTTATTGGGATAGACTGAGGCAAAGTGGCCTCACTCATTGCATTCATAGCATCTGATTGAGGCAAGAGCACTCTTGTTCTGGAAGTCAGTTGAGCTCTATTTCTTCTCCCCATAGCCTCCTTTGCCCATGTGTCTGCCAAATCTCCTCATGAGCAAAGCTAGGTCCTCAGCATCAAAGTCACCTTGACTTGACCCATCTTGATCATCAACCGAGCTTGATCTTGTTCTTTTTGCCTTGAGTGCAACCACCTTGACCTTCTTTGGAGTTGTGGAGCCTTCTGGCTCATTGAGGAGCATTTCATGAGCAGAGAGTCTTCCCAAAATAGCAGTGGGAGTCATCTTCTACAGATCACCACTGTTGGACAGGTAGGTGATAATGTCCCGGTACTCAGCTCTTGGAAGAATCCTGATCATTTTCCTGCACACATCACGGTCTGAAATAGGAGATCCGAGCCCCTTGAGCTCGTTGATTATGGGGTTAAGACGAGCAAACATGTCATTAGCATTTTCATTAGGCAGCATCTTAAACTGATCAAATCTCTCCTTCACTATCACTAGCTTCTCCTCCTTAAGATTACTAGTGCCCTCATGTATTTCAATCAGAGTCGACCAAATAGCATTTGCGGAAGTAAGGTTGCCAACTCGATCAAAGTCCTCCATACTCAACCCAGAGAATATGGCATTGATCGCTTTGGCATCCAAGTCTAGCTTCTTAATTTTCTCAGCTGTAGGACCAACTTTCTCATCAATCTCCAAGCCTAGAGGTAACTCAGCAGCATTCCACACCTCATAACCTAGTGACTGGGGATACGCTCTCATACGGGTTTTCCAGTAGGAAAAGTTAGTGCCACTGAACAGAGGAATCCTATTAGAACCTACACTACCCCTATCTGAAGCCATCTCTACGCGGTTAAGCGACACTAGAGACCCTGCTCTGATACCACGTGAAGGGATCTAAGGCCAAGAGGGGGGTGAATTGGACTAAAAATTAAATCTTTTTGGGTTTCTCTTTAGAATTAATCAAATTAAATGACCCAAGCTATCGACCAAGTCCTACACTAGTGGAGGCAACATGGAGCACGAAGGCAAGGCACACGATCGATTCTATCACAAGCACAAGCAATAGACAACCTCGAAGAGTTGCACAACACAAGCACAGACGTGGAATATTAATGCGGAAAGTAGGTGCGGAAGGTAAATGGGAGACACCGAGTTTTTCCTGAGGTTCGGAGACGAACTCCTCCTCCCCATTGAGGAAGCCTTCGACACACGAAGACTGGGTCCCTCTCGACCCTATTCCTCAACCCACTTGGGGTGGCTCCTTTACCGACACACGGCCGAGGCGGACTCCAAACCCCTCACAGGTAGCGAGTACTCCCACAAGCGAGAGCTCCTCACACCCCGGCACCGACACACTGTACTAACCCCCCTACACATGGAAGATTTCACCGACACATAGGAACAGCTCCGACACACGGAGAGGCACCCCCGACACATGGAGATGATCACCGACACACGGTGGATTTGCGGCTCCGACACACGGAGGCAAGCACCACCACCGACACACAGTGGCGGCCACTGACACACGGTGGACTTTTCGGCTCCGACACACAGAGAGACCCCCGACGCACGGAGGATGAGGATGAACACAACGGAGGCTTGAAGTAGAATGGCTCGGCGACTATCTCCTTCCGGTGGTGAAGTCCCAAAGAGCACAAGACCAGAGACCAGTCACCTCACCACACCTCTCACACACATGGAGACCCAAGGCCCAAAAGACTCCATGGGAGTGGCTCACCTTGGGTGGATGGATGAAGAGGAGGTAGGGGATGCACACCTTCTTTTTTCCTCTTCTTCTCCCTCTCTCTCACTCCTTCTCCCTCTCTCAAGCACTCATGGAGGGACTTGGGATGAACACCTCCATGGGAGAGCTCCTCTAGAAAGGGGATGGCTATGGGTGGATGCAAATGAGGCTCTCTCACCATATCCCCGAGCTGCACACGTCTATTGATAGCCCCCATACGAAACCCTAAGGAGCTAGGAAAGGTGGACAGCTCAGATTCAATCACGGCCTGTGCAGAAATGCTCCGTCGGACGTGTCTGATGCCGTCGGACAACGTCTGATTCCCATCGAATGCGTACGACGGGGACTGAAAGGACCTAAGGCCGAGAGGGGGGTGAATCTGTTTTTTTAATTTTCTTTTGCCACCCAGTGGTGAAGTTGCTTAGCAAGTCAGGGAACCAACTAGCGTGTGAGCCCTACACAATTCTAGTAGCGAAAGCACAATCACACGAGTAGGCTCAACACAATGGAAATAGGTGGCTCGATGGCACACTCAGGTAGTCAATAAGATGTTGTAATGCAAATGTGACAAGGGGGCAAACCGGGCTTTTTCCCGAGGTTCGGAGCAAGCTCCTACTCCCCGTTGAGGAAACTTGCATGGATGCAAGTCGGGACTCTCTCGTCCCTAACCCTCAATCCACTCGGTAGCTCTTCACCACAGATGGCGGGTGAACTAGAACTCTCACACATTTGCGAGCTCTTCCACACACGTGGAAGCTCCTTGCAACTCTTCTACCACAACGTCGGCGGTCTCCAACACATGGAGAAACGACACACCGTAGTCCGGACAGTGCTCTAACTCCGGGAATTGCGGTTCCGAAGGCCATGACAAAGCACCCCCACATATGGAGATGACCCTCGATCCACGGAGGGTTTTTGGCACCGCACCACAAGCGGCGATGTAGACGAAGTAGACGATGAAGCGGTTGAACCACGGCTCAGTGAAGACTTCAGCAACAAAAAACCCACGAGCACAAGACCGGAACCTCTCACCAAGACCAACTCCCTTTCTCCCTCAAGAACTAGCCAAGAACACCATGGAGGAGGACCAAATCAAACCTTGAGAGGGTGGAAGAGGTAGGGGGACGCTTCCTCTTCTTCTACTTCCTCTTCTCCACTCCTCCTCCTAGATCAATCACCCTTGGACATGGGCATGGAGGTACCAAGGTGGATGAACTCCATGGGAGAGACCCCTTTGGCAAAGTGGTGGCCATGGGTGGCTGAAATGAAGCACTCTCTCAGTTTCCCCACGACCTGGACACCTCTATTTATAGACCCCGCCTCGAACCCTCGAGACTGGACAGGTGGCACTCTCAGATTTGTTGTCGAGTTTCAGATCGGTCCGTCGGACCCGGTCCGACCGGCGTCGGACCCAGTACGATGAGGTTCAAATAGCTAGGGTTGCAGTGTTTTGCGCATCCGTTGAACCCGGTCCGAAGCCCATCGGACCCGGTCCGATCAGGTTCATTTTTCGCCGTCGGACCCAGTCCGAAGTCCGTCGGACCCAGTCCGACAAGGGAGTGTGCATTCGGGGGACTTAGCCGATTTTGGCTTGTGGTTTCATCAGACCCATTCCGACGGGCCGTGACTTGGCTTGGAGTTAGGATCTACAACCTGGTCGGACCCGGTCCGAGGGCCTTCAGACCCAGTCCGACAGAGACGATGTTCTCCAGGGACTTAGTCGCTGGCACGTCCTGGCTCATTGGATCCAGTCCGATGGGGCTGAATTTTTCACCCCTTTGGACTTAGCCTCTCTCGACCCCTCTCGTCTGGACTTAGCTGCTCAGGCGCGAAGTTTCGCGCCGAACGAAAATGTCTGGCTTTAGAGAGACTTGGCGGCTACAAAGCCCCGTACAGCTGGACACCAAACTCTCTCGAAGCCTCGATAAGTGTACCAACTCTAGAACCCTCTCGAACACACCAGAAGGAATGGATAAGAATGAGAGGCTCAACGGACTGTGCTCTGTGGGACCCTGCTGCCAGACAGTAGATGCAGGCCTAATCTAAACACACACAAAAACAATAGAAGAACTATGAAACAAAGTGTCCTAGTCTTGTGCGGTTGTCGACATGCTGAGCTCGGTCATCAATTACCAAAGCCATATAGCGCCTTGGACAATTTGTAGACATGGTCTGGATGCTTGGAGTCTTCAAAGCCTGGAGGTTGCTTCACACACACCAACTCATCAATGTAGCAGGTTAGCAGTGCTATAGGCCACAAGAGGAAACGCTCTTAGTAGCTACAAAAAGAGGAAGACTAGACGACGTGGGAACGTGGTCGGTCTCGATTTGGGGGCGGCGCACGTTGGCGGGTGGCACCAGAGAGAAGCTTTGGGTTGGTGTTGAGATGATGTGGTGGAGGCGGTGTGAGCATTGTTGAGCCCTATTTTGTTAGTGGTATTGATGATGGGATTACAAATTAATTAAAGACGCTAGGGTGTTCTCAGATGGTTCATGGAACCCTAGCGAGGCGTCGGCAAGTTATTTGATCTGCTCCAAGTATCGAAGGCCGGAAGGCATGATCGGGCGTGAGACAAGGTTGCGTGTAGACTAGGAGTAGATAGGCCTTTTATTTTATCTAGGCCCATACTTCAAGGGGGTCCCAAAACTTGAGATCTTGTCGGATCATTGATTCTCCGTGAAACCCAAGTTTCCCTAAGTCCACTTCATCCCAAAAACACCTAAAAACCCATGTGAGATATTGAGAGGGGTAGAGAGGGCTTAAAAAGCCAAGCCTGCAGTTCTTCAACCCCGTCGGACGGGGTCTGACCACCGTCGGACGCGTCCGATGGGGATGCCTGAAAAACACCCTTCCTGTCGGACGCGTCTGACCGCTGCGGCTAACCCTAGTTTCTCGCTTCGCTGGTCGTTTGGCCCTGTGCCTAAGTCCTCCATCGGACAGTGTCTGACCAGTCGTCGGACGGCGTTCAACCAACGTGTCAAAACCTATTTCTAAGACAAGGTTACCCTCGTCGGACGGCGTCCGACTAGAGGCGTAACGACTAGTTTTTGGAATCTTCCTGAGCTCCAATGGCTAGTTTCTCTCCGGGGGCTTTAAATAGGCTTCGGTAAACTGGCTTCTTTGAAGTTTAAAGTCTTGTTTCACCTTGAGCAATCATCTGCTAGCTATAGGGGTGTTCTAGAGCCATTCCTCCACCACTTCCGCATACACCTACCACCTATCCCCAAATTCGAGCTCCATGGAAGCCCTTCAATCCAGCTAGATCGAGGCATTCGAGCTTGTTACCTTGAAGACGGCGTTCTTCCTCTTGGTGGAGTGGGCTTGGGAGTAGGCCTTGGCGTGTGGCTACTCTCAAGTCGGTGTAAAGGTGCCCAAAGTCTACCTCACCGGAGTGGCCAAAGGACTATCGGGGAGTAAGTGGGGCACGTGGCTCGAGAGGGATCCGGTCCTTGTGCGCAAGGGCTACCCTCAACGGAGAGTAGGAGCGGTAGCTCCAATCTTCAGTCAAACAACCACCTTGTCCCACTTACTTTTCACATTTAAATTCAGTTGTTTTGCTTCTTGTGTTGTTTGTGCTCGTTTGTCCGTCTTAGTTGCTTGTTTCCTTAGCTTCCACTTAGACCACTAGACTTAGGATTGGGTAACTTTTAGTCCTGCAATTAATTCAAGAAAAACTCAAAAAATTAAAATTGTCCAATTCACCCCCCCTCTTGGGTGCTCCAATCCTTTTTAAGTGGTATCAAAACCTCGTGCTCATGATTAGCTTAACCGCTAGGAGATGGCTCAAGAGGGGTCCAACATTCAAATTGGTAAAGCTCCTATCTTTGATGGTACTAATTATGCCCATTGGAAAATTAGAATGCAATGCTACTTAGAAGCTCTTAGTTATGATGTGTTGTTGGTTGTGAGACTGGTTATACGGCTCCCGCAAATATCATGTCTCTCACCGATGCCGAGAAGAACCATAGGCGCTATAATGCTATTGCTAAGAATGCCCTACTTTCTAGGACGAGTGTGGATGTGTTTAACCGTGTTAGAAATCTTTCCAAGGCTAGTGATATTTGGAGAACTTTGAAAGAAATTCATGTGGGTAGTTCAGAGTTTGTTGAAGAAAAGCTCGCTCTTGCTAAGCATAAATTTGATCAATTCAAAATGCTTCGTAATGAAAGTATAAATGAAATCCGATCATCAATGACATCACCGGGTGTGGGAAGGCTATGGAGGATATTGATGTTTGCCGCAAGATACTTGACATTGTTCCCTTCGCCATCAACCCCTTGGTGGTCGTGCTACAAAATAGAAAGAAGCTCAAGACAATGACTCCTACCAAGCTCCTTGGAAAGCTCACCTCATACGAATTGAGACTCGATGGGTGTGAAGAATCTCCTCTATCCAAGATGTCAATTGCTCTTCCCGCTTATGAGAAACCAACGAAGAAAAAGGATGATGAAGAGAGTTCGGATGACATCTCGGTGGAGGTTGAAGAATTGACCCTTCTTGTCAAGTGCTCTAGGAAGTTAATAAAGAGAATGAGCTTCCGCACGGATCATCATATTCATCAAGGAGAAGGCCTATTTCGAAGATGAGGTGCTATGAATGTTGAGAAAAGGGTCACCTTGCGGCCTATTGTCCTAAGCTCAAGAAGAAGAAGCACAAGAAGAAGGAACAATCACCTGATGGTAATGATAAAGGAGAAAACAAGAAGAGCCGTCACTTCCGGAAGTGAAAGGATCTACGGCTAAGAGGGGGTGAATTAGCGGCAAATTAAAATCTTTTTGGTATTTTCTCAGACTTTAAGCAATTTAGGTACCCAAGCTAGCTAGCAAATCCTACAACTACTGGAGCACAAGTGGAATTAACTAGTTGCACATGAGTGGAAGCACAACTCAATAGACAACCACAAAGGGTTGCACAGGCAGGCTCAAGACACAAGTGCGAAAATTAAGTGCGGAATGTAAAGGAGACAGAGGCGCAAACCGAAGTTTTTTACCGAAGTTCGGTGCTCAACACATTGAGCACCTACGTCTCCATTGAGGAAGCTTTCACACAGAAAGTCGGGACCCTCTCGTCCCTAACCCTCAATCTACTCATGGTAGCTCTTCACCAACACATGGCAGGTGAGCTCCAAACCCTCACAAGTGACGAGTTCTCCCACACACGAAAGTCCTCACACCCTTCGACACCCACACAGGATAGATTTTGCACCTCTTCAACACACGAAGATGAAGCGCCCCACACGAGGAGGTGACCGCCTACACAAGATGTGTTTTGCCCACACGTCCGATGGATGGAGCGGAAGCACCCCCACGAAGGGAGGTGACCACCTACACAAGGTGGGTTCAAGCGAAGGTTGATGTAGTCGAACGGTCGGTGAAGCACGGATTGGTGGCGATCTCCCCAGTGGTGAAGTCCCAAAGAGCACAAAAACCAGAGACCACCACCTCACCCTTCCTCTTCCACCATGGGGCTAGGCCAAGAACCCCATGGGAGAGGAGCAAGAACCTTGGGGATGAACGGATGAAGCAAGGTGTAGGATTCTTCTTCCTCCTCTCTCCTTCTCCCTATCTCCCTTTCTCACTTTCCCTCTCTCTCAAGCACACATGGAGGCCATGGATGTGAGGCACACCATGGGAGGAGCTCCCTAGGTTGAAGGTGGCTATGGGTGGTTGCAAATGGCTCTCACCTTTTCCACGGGCTGGACTCCTCTATATATAGCCCCTCACACGAAACCCTAAAACGAGAGATCGATATCCAAAGACTGAACTGAGTCCGGATGAAGTGCAGGGCAGTCCGGATGGTCCGGACTCAGTCCGGACCAAAACCCCCGAGCCTAGATAATTAAATTTAATTCTTGGCTGAGGACTGAACTGAGTCCGGACGGTCCGGACTGAACTTCACTTTGCCTAACCCGAAGTTAAATAATTAATTTTCTGCCCGAGAGGGCTGAACTGAGTCTAGACGGTCCAGACTCAATCCGGACGGTCCGGACTCAATCCGGACGGTCCGGACCATCCAGACCATCCGGACTGACTTTCACTTTCATAGCAGTGTGGTTTTTCCCTTTTTGAGGCCCTTCCCATGCTCAGATTAAAAAAGTTAAAACACAAAAGTTGTAGAGAATTTTGATACACGTCTTTTTTGTGTTGACAAGATTTTCATTTGAGCTACAAAAAAATCATAAAAATTCAAGAAGCTAGCTACTGTCATGGTGGCCGAATCGATACTAGGATTTTGGCACTTTGAACTCGACAGGAACTTTGGATGGCTTAGGCAGGAACCCGGGTGACTTAGGCACTACGAAACCCTTGGACAGCTAGAAAGCGGCCTCTGGAAGCATCCGGGCCCTTTCAAAGACTTAGGCGCTAAGAAACCCTGGACAGTTGTCCCCGGAATCCTCTCGAACCCAGACACCTGGCAACTCGAACACTCTAAGGGATAAGGTCAGTAGACTCGGAGTGCTCAATGGGACCCAACTGCCAGAGAGATGACCTGCACTGGCATCTAGACCACGCCAACACGCACACAAGCAAAACAGAAGAACTAGCAAAAAATATCATTAATCTTGCGGCACTTGGACACGTGTCATCAATCTGTCATCAATCTCCAAAACCCCAAGGGCCATGGGGTCCTTGGTCTTAGAGGATGAGAAGAAAAGCAAGAAAAATGCGCTCGTCGATGACAAGGCGGCGTCCGAAAAGGAGAGCTCAAGTTCTTCATCCTCCTCCAAAGAAGAAGAAGAAGAAACAAGAGCTCATGGAATGGTCGGATTGGCAATCAAGGAATGCACTCCACCGGAAATTCTGAAGCAAAAACTATGTCTCATGGCCGACAAGTAAGATCAAGTCCTTATTAAATGGATATCTGATGATGAGCACTCTTGAGTGGACACCTCCGACAACGAGCCTCACACTTCCAAGGTCGCGGGGGTCGCCATAAACAACTCTTGTCCACCATTGTGCCTCATGGCGTCAAAGGACAAGGTAACTAGTGAAAAGCCCAATATCAATGAGCTCATGGATATTATTGATGGCTTGAATTATGCCTTAGATAAGGAAATGGCTAGTTGTAAAAAACTAATGAAGGTTCACAATGAATTAGCTAATCAATTTGAAACCTTCATTGAAAATCATGAGAAGCTAGAAGATGACCATGAGAAACTAGTTGATGATCATGATGCCTTAATTTGCCAACTTGAAATACTAGAAAATGCTCATGCTAAGTGTGATGCTAATGATGCTCTTGCTCGTGTTGATTGCTCAATTACAAAATGTGATGTTGGGATATCATGTGATTTAATTGACACCATTCATGGCTCATTTAGTGTGTCGTTGGATACCACACTTCCTTTAAATCCCACAATCACACCTAATGCTAGCTGTTCTTCATCCACCAGTACCTCTACACCAAAGGAAAATGTTTGCACTTTAGGTACATGTGGCATTGCTTATTGTGCTAATGACCTAGCTAAGGAGAATTTGCTATTGAAAGATAGAATTGAGTAACTTGATTCTAGTTTGGCTAAATTGCTTGTGGGTAATACCAACCTTGACAAGGTGCTTAGGGATCAAAGGTACACCTTGGGCAAGCAAGGATCGGGGTTCGTCCCTAGGGATTTGCCCAATGGCAGTTAGGGTAAGCCCAAGCTCACTTTTGTCAAGAGTGGTAGCCCTAATTGTCACATTTGTAGAGCAAAAGATCATAAGGCTGTTGCATGTCCACTAGCTAGGTCATCACGCTTTATGTCTAAAACTCCAGTTCTTGATGCTAGCTATGTGTTGGTGAGAAGAATTGGCTCTACCTTTGCAAAATTTATGCGCATACCCAAAGAAAAAAAGAATATGAAAGCGATTTGGGTACCCCAAATGTTTAATGACTAACCCCAAAGGACCCAAGAAGAAGGCTTGGGTACCTAAAACCCAAGCTTGATTGTGTGTGTAGGTGAATTACAAGGGCGAAGGTCGGCATTGGATATTCGATAGCGGTTGCACACAACATATGACCGGAAGCTCTCATATGTTCACCTCACTTGAAGAGGAGAAGGACCCCGACCACAAGTTCACATTTGGGGACAACTCCCGAAGAAAGATAATGGGAATAGGTAAAATCGCCCTATCTTCTTGTCGAGGCTTGCAATTTCAATCTTCTTTCGGTTGCACAAGTTTGTGATTTGGGCTTCTCTTGCAATTTTTCTAAGGATGGAGTTTGTGTGATTAGCAATCAAGATCAAAATGTTGTTTTTGAAGGAACTCGCTTTCAAAATCTTTATTTGGTATATTTCTTGAATTGTCAATCTTCTATCAACACATGCCTAATTCTGAAGTCCTCACTTGGCTAGCTTTGGCATAGGCGTCTTGGACATGTTGGCATGGCAAATTTGAAAAAGGCTTTCAAAAATGATCTTGTTATGGGCGTGAAGGATGTGAGGTTTGAGAACAACACACTATGTAACGCTTGTCAAGCGGGCAAGCAAGTCACAAACTCTCATCCGGCTAAGACTTTCATGTCTACATCCCGACCCCATGAGCTTTGCATATGGATCTCTTTGGCCCTACCACTTATGCAAGCATAGGTGGTAATTCTTATTGTCTTGTTGTTGTTGATGACTTCTCTCACGACACTTGGGCCTTCTTTATTTCAAACAGGGCGATCACCGGGGATGTGTTCAAGAGATTCGACAAGAAGGCTCAAAAGCAATTTCACACGTGCATCAAGAAGGTAAGGAGTGATAATGGCACCGAGTTTGCTAACACAAGTATTGAGGATTATTGTGATGATCTAGGTATAAAGCACGAGTTCTCGTCGGCCTACACTCCTCAACAAAACAACGTGGTGGAGAGGAAGAACCGAACGTTGATTCAGATGGCGTGTTACATGCTCAATAAATATGACACACCGCACACCTTTTGGGCAGAGGCGATCAATACGACGTGTCCTGCAATCAACCACCTATATCTTCACCAACTCCGCCACAAGACGTCATATGAGCTTCTCGTGGGATGACGCCCCAATATTGTATATTTCCACGTCTTCAGGTGTAAGGTATATATCTACAAGAAGAGAACTCATTTGGGTAAGTTTCAAAAGAGGTGTGACATTGGTATTATGCTCGGGTATTCCTCTAAGTCCAAAGCTTATCATGTCATTAACAATACCTCGGGCCTAATTGAGGAGGCCTATGATGTTAAGTTCGATGAAACTAATGGCTCCCATGAGGAGCGTGATAGTTTGAGTGCTGTAGGGGACAAGGCACCCAAGAGGGCAATGTATTTGATAGAGGTAAGTGACATTCGCCTACTTGGTGAAGAACAAAGATAAGGATGAAGAAACACCCTCTGCCACCATTGGTCCTCAAGCAAGTCCTCAAGGAGGAGATGGGTTGGACGACGTTACAAACAACGATGATGATCAAGCTCAAGTGCAAGCACAAGATCAACAAATTCCCGTCCAACAACATCAGTCAATTGCGAAGGATCATTCTATTGACCAAGTCATTGGCAATCTCAATCAAGGTGTAAGAACTTGTTCCCATTCCGCAAACTATTGTGATGATCACGCATTTGTGTCTATTGTTGAGCTTAGAAGTATTGATGAGGCACTCGCGGATGCAGATTGCGTCAATGCCATGCATGAGGAATTGAATAACTTCACCCGCAATGAAGTGTGGGAGCTTGTGGAAAGACCTAACGATAACAACGTGATTGGAACCAAATGGATCTTTCGCAATAAGCAAGATGAAAATGGTGAAGTGGTGAGGAACAAGGCGCGGCTCGTGGCGCAAGGTTTTACACAAATTGAAGGAATCGACCACGGAAAAACTTATGCGCCCGTCACTTGTCTTGAAGCTATACGGTTACTCCTTGCCTTTGCCTCTCACTTCAACATAATTCTTTATCAAATGGATGTGAAAATTGCGTTTCTCATTCGATTCATGAGTGAACTTATTTATGTTGGGCAACCGCCCGGTTTTGAGGATCTCGACCACCCCGACCATGTATATAAGCTACTAAGGCGCTCTATGGGCTCAAGCAAGCTCCAAGATCATGGTATGAGCGCCTTAGGGACTTTCTCTTAGCAAAGGGATTCAAAAACCGGGACGATTGATCCAAACCTTTTCCTAAAGGCCATTGATAATGATCTATTCATTTGTCAAATCTATGTTGATGATATTGTCTTTGAATGCACTAATCAATCACTTTGCAAAGAATTTGGTGAGATGATGTCTAGGGAGTTCAAGATGTCCATGATCGGGGAGTTCACTTTCTTCCTCGGATTTCAAATCAAACAATTGAGCAATGGGACTTTCGTGCATCAAGAGAAATACACTAAAGATCTCCTCAAGCATTTCAAGATGATGGGGTACAAGCCGATCAAGAGTCCAATGGCTACAAATGGGCATGTTGACTTAAATGAGGGAGGCAAGCCCGTGGATCAAAAGTTGTATCGCTGCATGATCGATTCGCTTCTCTATCTCACCGCATCTCAACCCGATATTGTGTTTAGTGTGTGTATGTGCGCTAGGTTCCAAGCCTCCACTAAAGAAATGCATTTGATTGCTATGAAAAGAATTTTGAGGCACTTAAAAATGACTACTAGTATAGGTCTTTGGTGCCCTAAGGAAGCGCGGCTTGAGCTGATCGGCTATTCCGACTCAGACTACACCGGTTGCAAAATAGACCGCAAAAGCATCTCGAGAGGCTTGTCACTTGCTAGGACGCTCACTCGTGTCATGGGCTTCGAAAAAGCAAAACTCCGAGGCGCTATCGACCGCGGAAGTGGAGTATATAGCAGCGGAGAGTTGTTGTGCCCAATTGTTGTACATGACGTGAATGCTTAGTGACTTTGGGCTTAACTTCAACAAAGTGCCACTCTTGTGCGATAACCAAAGCGCGGTAAAAATAGCCAACAACCTGGTCCAACACTCCCGTATCAAGCACATCGACATCCGTCTTCACTTCATACGTGACCATGTTGCAAAGGGTGACGTTGTGCTTGCCTACATGCGAATGGAGGATCAATTGGTGGATATTTTCACTAAGCCATTAGATGAGGCACGGTTTTGCAAGCTAAGAAATGAACTCAACATACTAGATAGCTCTAACACGTGTTAAGTGCTTTGATGTGGCTTTTTGGGGTCTTATTTGACTTCTTTCATTTGCCTTTGGACCCTTATCACATTTTGGGGGAGTTTGGGTTCACTTCATAATCTCAAAACTCCCTCTAGTGGTGGAAAGATCAATTTGTTTTTTGGTTAGCACAATTTTGTCCTATAACTTAAAGTCAAAACAATTTGAGCTTCATAGTTTACCTCATATCTTCTTACCACTTCAAGCTCTTAAAATTTTAAAAATCTTACCCCGTTGCAACAGTGCTTCATATGCATTTTATTCCTTTGAAAAATCATATGTGCATCAAAATGTTTGAAAATGCTTAAAAATTAAACTAAAATCCAAAATATTGTGCTTAACTCTAAAATGAACCCCTATGCTTGATTTGACATGCCAATTGTTCTATCATGGCATAATTTGGGTTCATACATTTCCATGATCCTAAGATCATGATTTGGGTTTCATTCGATTTTTGGTTGGATTTCATCTCTTATATCTTAACCCTTCCAGATTAAAGATTCTTAAAAAAAACATTCCAAGTTTGCTCACTTGCTTTTGAGTCTTAATGGATCTTGAGCAAAACATGGAAAATTTCCATTGAAAAGGGCTAATTTAAACTTCATATGTAGGGGGGTGCCCATACTCCTGCCGGATTTGGTTCAATGCGTACAAGGTGGTTGTCCCATGAAGCTACAGCTTCATCGGACGCCGTCCAGTGCACATCGGATGCAGTCCAGTCGAGGTATTGACACTCTCGCGCCTAAGTCACATTTTGTGGACGCTCCTCTCGGATGCCATCCGACCGGAATCGGACGTGTCCGATGGCGTTGGGCCTGTCTATTGGCGTCAGACGCAATCCAGTGCTGTCGGATGCCATCCGATGGGATCCGAACCCGGATTTTGGCTAAGTGTCCGGATGCACCCGCTCCTATCGGACGCCGTCCGATGGGGATCGGACGCGTCCGACCAAAGTCGCGAACCCTACATATTCCTAATTTCACCCCAACCATTCCTCACTTTTCCCAACACATCTCTCTCTCTCTCTCTCTCTCTCTCTCTCTCTCTCTCTCTCTCGCCGCCGCCGCCGTCCCACTTTCCCAAAATGTCAATTGGACTCAGCGGCTGGCCGGTGAATCTTTTGTGACAATGGATGATGAGGAGGAGAAGGACTATGAGGCTGAGGGTGTTCAGGAGGACAATCGCTGTCGGGGGAGAGCATGACCCCCGAAGACGAGGAAATCAATGTGTCAGTGCTCAATCTATCTATGAAAGCCCTGAAGAAAAAGCTGGAGGACACTGATGACTACCGCTTTCACACAATCTTTTAGTAGGAATTCTATACATGTTTTGCTACGAACACTCGAGGACATCGCAGCCCTCCTACATCGATTGGGATGATATCTCTAGTGTGGTGGGGCCGGACATCTATCACTACTTTGACCCCACTCCTGGCCTCACCGCTCTGCTGAGCAACTTTGAGTTTACTTGGAATGATAATCGGGTTTGCAAGTTCTTTGCCACCGTGCTACCAGCTAAGGATCTGTCAGAGTACAACTACTATTACTACATTGATGGACAGGTTCATGGTCTTACTATTGCAAACTTCAATCTAGCTCTTGGCACTGATGACTCGGGGAAGGATCTCAATGAGATTACTTTTAGAGACCGTGGCGTCTGGCAGGCAGAGTACCCACCTGTTGAAGAGATCAACTTCATGTACATTGATCCCTATGCCCCAGACTTCAACATTGACAAAGCAAATCAATTGAGGAAAGAACCAGCCCTTATGAATTTGACCTTGAGGAGTACATTGTTTGTTCGGGCAGGGAACATGGATCGGATTCCTCCTATAATCAATTGGTTTATGCTCTATTTATTCAAGGGTATGATAATCAATGTGGGGGCCACATTACTAGGAGAGATTGACAATGCCATCTATCGTGAAGTGAATCGCCCTCTGCCTTTGTTAATGATGAAGAGGAGGCGTACAAGGGATCCTAGATCGAATCTATGGAGGTGAAGGATGAACTACGGACTGGACCGAGCAAAACCGTAGGGCACCGAGTTACAATGGTGTAGCGAGAGAGAGAATTTTAATGCTACTTACCTAATACCCTGCGCAGGAGGGTTTATATAGGCAAGGCACAGGTGGATAGGATGGAAACTACCCCTAAGTCGGTGGAGAGCGCCGCGCCGTCAGGGAACCCTAGCACTGCCGCCAGAAACCCTAACCTCCCCGTTGCGCCGTGGGCCGGGCTGGATCCATGCTTCTTTAAGGATGAAGTCGATGTCTTGACCAGCAAGGCGCCGGGTAGCTTGTACGCCAACACGTTGTTGGGTAAGGGTACCCTTCGATACCTGCAAAACAGAAAGTAAGCTACCGGGCACCGGGTAGGAGACCCAATCCCTAACAGCTAGCCCCCGAGGCTCAAGTGGAAGGTTTTTAAGCCAGGGTCTTCCTCTTGAGTCTATGGAAACTCCAAGAGGGGATGTGGCTCCGTACTGGGCAGGAAGTGCTCTATCGGGCAGCTAGGAACCAACCGGGCAGAATAGCACCGGGGATGGACTAGACCTCCATCCAAGAGCGTTTTCAGCCGAATTCGCCGGGTAGCGCATCCGGAGAATTTTACCGTTGGCTGCACGTAGTGATAAGATTGTTACCGTTGGAGCGGCGCAGACTGCGCAGTCGCGTAGATTGCAGTGCATCCGGTAAAAACTAGCCGTTTTTACCGTTCGTGCCGAAGAAGAAATCACGCAATGTGGATTCTCCTTATAAATAGGGGAGGAGAGAGGCAAGGTAAAACCTTCCTTGCCTTTGTGATCGGATCCGAGCCCGTAGAACCCAAATCTTACAGATCTCTCACCAATCCCATCTTCCCGACTCTCCCATCGACATGGGGCTTCTCGGGAAAAGCCAATCCACCGAGGAGAGCCTCCAGGCACTGGTCGAAGCCGGGGAGCTTGATGCCGGCAGCTACAGAGTGCCCAGCGATGATGAGACGGTGCTCTTCATCGGAAACGAGACCGTTAGCTTTGAGCTAACGTCCTCATTTGGGTTCCGCTTGCCGGAGAGCCTGTTCATTGCAGAGCTCCTGGCGCAATTTGAGCTGAGGGCGATGAACCTGCCGCCCAACTCGTTCTTGATGATGGCGGTCTTCACGCATCTGTGCGAGGGCTACCTAAAGATCGCGCCGACGCCTAGCCTCTTCCTGCAGTTCTACGAGCTGCGCAGGGTATCGGCGAGGTAGGCGGCGGTGAAGACGGGTCTATCGGTGGCGTGCGTCATCTTTCGACGGCGCACAAACATTGTGTTCCGGTACACGGCTCTGCCGGTCCAGGACACCATCTCCAGGTGGAACCAGAGGTGGTTCTCCCTGGGAATTCTAGCGGACTGCGACGTCTTTTACAGCGACGACATGCCCAAGCTGGATCACCGCTCCCGCGACCGGAGCCGACTGAGGAGGGGATGGAGCACATTGCGCTGATTGCGGCCCTCACGGACAGGGGTCTCACCGGGGTCCACATAGCCCGGGACTACCTGGCGAACGCGGTCTGCCCGCTGAGGCACCGGGCCAATCCCTTTTGGAGGATGGGGGGTTGGCCTGACCCTTCCCGGGAGATGGAGCAGCGTAAGGACGCTTCCCCTAGCACGCCGGGTAAGTCTTTTCCAATTTCGGGTAACTCTACTAACAAAGTTTCCCATACTTGATGATTTTGGTGCAGCTCCGTCCGTGGACTAGGAGGACGCGCGGGCCGCCACACTCTTCGGGTCGCCGTGGGGCAAGAGCGCCATGGGACCTGCTGCCGGGACCGTCCCCGGCAACGTCAAGGAGAGAGGCACCGAGGTAGGTTTCTCCATCCTTGAAATGGTTTCTGCACATGAGCTACTGGTTTTGTCTCAACTCTTTCCCGGCTCTTCTCTCTGGCAGGAAAACATGGCCCTTTACGCAGAGGCAGAGGCCATCAAGCGTTCCTGGGCGGGGGAGAAAGTCGCGCGCGACCAGGAGGTTGAAGAAGGTACTGCCGCCACCACCGAGGTGGCCGCTACCCCGACGCGCCGATCTAGCCGGCAGGCCGCCGTGACCAAGGCGGCTGAGGCAACAAAGAGGAAGGAGAAAGGGGATAGTGACGACGCGGATCGTCCCGTCCCCACCTCAGGAGAAGACGAGGAGGAGGTATGCACCTGGTTGGACAACTTCGTTCGGGTTCATCCGGCTCATTGGGAGCACTTGAAGCTGATTTTGCCGTCGCGATCTGAAAGCGCATCAAAGCGCTGGAGATGAAGCGTGCCTGGCTTCAGAAAGAAAGGGCACTGCTTAAGGAGGTCGAAGAGCTCAGCACGTTGCTGGGCAGGGCGCCATCACCGTCGCCGAAGATGTCGGGTAAGGCGTCTAGCTCCGTGCCGAGCGCGGCCCCTGCCACGGGCAAGGTGGCCACGAAGCCTTCTCCTCTGGAGAAGGGAAAGAGGAAGCGGCTGGCCGGGCGCAAGCTGCTGCCGCCACCAGCCCAGCCTACCGGGGACCGTCCCCCAGTAGTCCCTACCCGAGGAATGCACTCCACCGGAATCGATACTAGGATTTTGGCACTTTGAACTCGACAGGAACTTTGGATGGCTTAGGCAGGAACCCGGGTGACTTAGGCACTACGAAACCCTTGGACAGCTAGAAAGCGGCCTCTGGAAGCATCCGGGCCCTTTCAAAGACTTAGGCGCTAAGAAACCCTGGACAGTTGTCCCCGGAATCCTCTCGAACCCAGACACCTGGCAACTCGAACACTCTAAGGGATAAGGTCAGTAGACTCGGAGTGCTCAATGGGACCCAACTGCCAGAGAGATGACCTGCACTGGCATCTAGACCACGCCAACACGCACACAAGCAAAACAGAAGAACTAGCAAAAAATATCATTAATCTTGCGGCACTTGGACACGTGTCATCAATCTGTCATCAATCTCCAAAACCCCAAGGGCCATGGGGTCCTTGGTCTTAGAGGATGAGAAGAAAAGCAAGAAAAATGCGCTCGTCGATGACAAGGCGGCGTCCGAAAAGGAGAGCTCAAGTTCTTCATCCTCCTCCAAAGAAGAAGAAGAAGAAACAAGAGCTCATGGAATGGTCGGATTGGCAATCAAGGAATGCACTCCACCGGAAATTCTGAAGCAAAAACTATGTCTCATGGCCGACAAGTAAGATCAAGTCCTTATTAAATGGATATCTGATGATGAGCACTCTTGAGTGGACACCTCCGACAACGAGCCTCACACTTCCAAGGTCGCGGGGGTCGCCATAAACAACTCTTGTCCACCATTGTGCCTCATGGCGTCAAAGGACAAGGTAACTAGTGAAAAGCCCAATATCAATGAGCTCATGGATATTATTGATGGCTTGAATTATGCCTTAGATAAGGAAATGGCTAGTTGTAAAAAACTAATGAAGGTTCACAATGAATTAGCTAATCAATTTGAAACCTTCATTGAAAATCATGAGAAGCTAGAAGATGACCATGAGAAACTAGTTGATGATCATGATGCCTTAATTTGCCAACTTGAAATACTAGAAAATGCTCATGCTAAGTGTGATGCTAATGATGCTCTTGCTCGTGTTGATTGCTCAATTACAAAATGTGATGTTGGGATATCATGTGATTTAATTGACACCATTCATGGCTCATTTAGTGTGTCGTTGGATACCACACTTCCTTTAAATCCCACAATCACACCTAATGCTAGCTGTTCTTCATCCACCAGTACCTCTACACCAAAGGAAAATGTTTGCACTTTAGGTACATGTGGCATTGCTTATTGTGCTAATGACCTAGCTAAGGAGAATTTGCTATTGAAAGATAGAATTGAGTAACTTGATTCTAGTTTGGCTAAATTGCTTGTGGGTAATACCAACCTTGACAAGGTGCTTAGGGATCAAAGGTACACCTTGGGCAAGCAAGGATCGGGGTTCGTCCCTAGGGATTTGCCCAATGGCAGTTAGGGTAAGCCCAAGCTCACTTTTGTCAAGAGTGGTAGCCCTAATTGTCACATTTGTAGAGCAAAAGATCATAAGGCTGTTGCATGTCCACTAGCTAGGTCATCACGCTTTATGTCTAAAACTCCGATTCTTGATGCTAGCTATGTGTTGGTGAGAAGAATTGGCTCTACCTTTGCAAAATTTATGCGCATACCCAAAGAAAAAAAGAATATGAAAGCGATTTGGGTACCCCAAATGTTTAATGACTAACCCCAAAGGACCCAAGAAGAAGGCTTGGGTACCTAAAACCCAAGCTTGATTGTGTGTGTAGGTGAATTACAAGGGCGAAGGTCGGCATTGGATATTCGATAGCGGTTGCACACAACATATGACCGGAAGCTCTCATATGTTCACCTCACTTGAAGAGGAGAAGGACCCCGACCACAAGTTCACATTTGGGGACAACTCCCGAAGAAAGATAATGGGAATAGGTAAAATCGCCCTATCTTCTTGTCGAGGCTTGCAATTTCAATCTTCTTTCGGTTGCACAAGTTTGTGATTTGGGCTTCTCTTGCAATTTTTCTAAGGATGGAGTTTGTGTGATTAGCAATCAAGATCAAAATGTTGTTTTTGAAGGAACTCGCTTTCAAAATCTTTATTTGGTATATTTCTTGAATTGTCAATCTTCTATCAACACATGCCTAATTACGAAGTCCTCACTTGGCTAGCTTTGGCATAGGCGTCTTGGACATGTTGGCATGGCAAATTTGAAAAAGGCTTTCAAAAATGATCTTGTTATGGGCGTGAAGGATGTGAGGTTTGAGAACAACACACTATGTAACGCTTGTCAAGCGGGCAAGCAAGTCACAAACTCTCATCCGGCTAAGACTTTCATGTCTACATCCCGACCCCATGAGCTTTGCATATGGATCTCTTTGGCCCTACCACTTATGCAAGCATAGGTGGTAATTCTTATTGTCTTGTTGTTGTTGATGACTTCTCTCACGACACTTGGGCCTTCTTTATTTCAAACAGGGCGATCACCGGGGATGTGTTCAAGAGATTCGACAAGAAGGCTCAAAAGCAATTTCACACGTGCATCAAGAAGGTAAGGAGTGATAATGGCACCGAGTTTGCTAACACAAGTATTGAGGATTATTGTGATGATCTAGGTATAAAGCACGAGTTCTCGTCGGCCTACACTCCTCAACAAAACAACGTGGTGGAGAGGAAGAACCGAACGTTGATTCAGATGGCGTGTTACATGCTCAATAAATATGACACACCGCACACCTTTTGGGCAGAGGCGATCAATACGACGTGTCCTGCAATCAACCACCTATATCTTCACCAACTCCGCCACAAGACGTCATATGAGCTTCTCGTGGGATGACGCCCCAATATTGTATATTTCCACGTCTTCAGGTGTAAGGTATATATCTACAAGAAGAGAACTCATTTGGGTAAGTTTCAAAAGAGGTGTGACATTGGTATTATGCTCGGGTATTCCTCTAAGTCCAAAGCTTATCATGTCATTAACAATACCTCGGGCCTAATTGAGGAGGCCTATGATGTTAAGTTCGATGAAACTAATGGCTCCCATGAGGAGCGTGATAGTTTGAGTGCTGTAGGGGACAAGGCACCCAAGAGGGCAATGTATTTGATAGAGGTAAGTGACATTCGGCCTACACTGGTGAAGAACAAAGATAAGGATGAAGAAACACCCTCTGCCACCATTGGTCCTCAAGCAAGTCCTCAAGGAGGAGATGGGTTGGACGACGTTACAAACAACGATGATGATCAAGCTCAAGTGCAAGCACAAGATCAACAAATTCCCGTCCAACAACATCAGTCAATTGCGAAGGATCATTCTATTGACCAAGTCATTGGCAATCTCAATCAAGGTGTAAGAACTTGTTCCCATTCCGCAAACTATTGTGATGATCACGCATTTGTGTCTATTGTTGAGCTTAGAAGTATTGATGAGGCACTCGCGGATGCAGATTGCGTCAATGCCATGCATGAGGAATTGAATAACTTCACCCGCAATGAAGTGTGGGAGCTTGTGGAAAGACCTAACGATAACAACGTGATTGGAACCAAATGGATCTTTCGCAATAAGCAAGATGAAAATGGTGAAGTGGTGAGGAACAAGGCGCGGCTCGTGGCGCAAGGTTTTACACAAATTGAAGGAATCGACCACGGAAAAACTTATGCGCCCGTCACTTGTCTTGAAGCTATACGGTTACTCCTTGCCTTTGCCTCTCACTTCAACATAATTCTTTATCAAATGGATGTGAAAATTGCGTTTCTCATTCGATTCATGAGTGAACTTATTTATGCTGGGCAACCGCCCGGTTTTGAGGATCTCGACCACCCCGACCATGTATATAAGCTACTAAGGCGCTCTATGGGCTCAAGCAAGCTCCAAGATCATGGTATGAGCGCCTTAGGGACTTTCTCTTAGCAAAGGGATTCAAAAACCGGGACGATTGATCCAAACCTTTTCCTAAAGGCCATTGATAATGATCTATTCATTTGTCAAATCTATGTTGATGATATTGTCTTTGAATGCACTAATCAATCACTTTGCAAAGAATTTGGTGAGATGATGTCTAGGGAGTTCGAGATGTCCATGATCGGGGAGTTCACTTTCTTCCTCGGATTTCAAATCAAACAATTGAGCAATGGGACTTTCGTGCATCAAGAGAAATACACTAAAGATCTCCTCAAGCATTTCAAGATGATGGGGTACAAGCCGATCAAGAGTCCAATGGCTACAAATGGGCATGTTGACTTAAATGAGGGAGGCAAGCCCGTGGATCAAAAGTTGTATCGCTGCATGATCGATTCGCTTCTCTATCTCACCGCATCTCAACCCGATATTGTGTTTAGTGTGTGTATGTGCGCTAGGTTCCAAGCCTCCACTAAAGAAATGCATTTGATTGCTATGAAAAGAATTTTGAGGCACTTAAAAATGACTACTAGTATAGGTCTTTGGTGCCCTAAGGAAGCGCGGCTTGAGCTGATCGGCTATTCCGACTCAGACTACACCGGTTGCAAAATAGACCGCAAAAGCATCTCGAGAGGCTTGTCACTTGCTAGGACGCTCACTCGTGTCATGGGCTTCGAAAAAGCAAAACTCCGAGGCGCTATCGACCGCGGAAGTGGAGTATATAGCAATGAGAGTTGTTGTGCCCAATTGTTGTACATGACGTGAATGCTTAGTGACTTTGGGCTTAACTTCAACAAAGTGCCACTCTTGTGCGATAACCAAAGCGCGGTAAAAATAGCCAACAACCTGGTCCAACACTCCCGTATCAAGCACATCGACATCCGTCTTCACTTCATACGTGACCATGTTGCAAAGGGTGACGTTGTGCTTGCCTACATGCGAATGGAGGATCAATTGGTGGATATTTTCACTAAGCCATTAGATGAGGCACGGTTTTGCAAGCTAGAAATGAACTCAACATACTAGATAGCTCTAACACGTGTTAAGTGCTTTGATGTGGCTTTTTGGGGTCTTATTTGACTTCTTTCATTTGCCTTTGGACCCTTATCACATTTTGGGGGAGTTTGGGTTCACTTCATAATCTCAAAACTCCCTCTAGTGGTGGAAAGATCAATTTGTTTTTTGGTTAGCACAATTTTGTCCTATAACTTAAAGTCAAAACAATTTGAGCTTCATAGTTTACCTCATATCTTCTTACCACTTCAAGCTCTTAAAATTTTAAAAATCTTACCCCGTTGCAACAGTGCTTCATATGCATTTTATTCCTTTGAAAAATCATATGTGCATCAAAATGTTTGAAAATGCTTAAAAATTAAACTAAAATCCAAAATATTGTGCTTAACTCTAAAATGAACCCCTATGCTTGATTTGACATGCCAATTGTTCTATCATGGCATAATTTGGGTTCATACATTTCCATGATCCTAAGATCATGATTTGGGTTTCATTCGATTTTTGGTTGGATTTCATCTCTTATATCTTAACCCTTCCAGATTAAAGATTCTTAAAAAAAACATTCCAAGTTTGCTCACTTGCTTTTGAGTCTTAATGGATCTTGAGCAAAACATGGAAAATTTCCATTGAAAAGGGCTAATTTAAACTTCATATGTAGGGGGGTGCCCATACTCCTGCCGGATTTGGTTCAATGCGTACAAGGTGGTTGTCCCATGAAGCTACAGCTTCATCGGACGCCGTCCAGTGCACATCGGATGCAGTCCAGTCGAGGTATTGACACTCTTGCGCCTAAGTCACATTTTGTGGACGCTCCTCTCGGATGCTATCCGACCGGAATCGGACGTGTCCGATGGCGTTGGGCCTGTCTATTGGCGTCAGACGCAATCCAGTGCTGTCGGATGCCATCCGATGGGATCCGAACCCGGATTTTGGCTAAGTGTCCGGATGCACCCGCTCCTATCGGACGCCGTCCGATGGGGATCGGACGCGTCCGACCAAAGTCGCGAACCCTACATATTCCTAATTTCACCCCAACCATTCCTCACTTTTCCCAACACATCTCTCTCTCTCTCTCTCTCTCTCTCTCTCTCTCTCTCGCCGCCGCCGTCCCACTTTCCCAAAATGTCAATTGGACTCAGCGGCTGGCCGGTGAATCTTTTGTGACAATGGATGATGAGGAGGAGAAGGACTATGAGGCTGAGGGTGTTCAGGAGGACAATCGCTGTCGGGGGAGAGCATGACCCCCGAAGACGAGGAAATCAATGTGTCAGTGCTCAATCTATCTATGAAAGCCCTGAAGAAAAAGCTGGAGGACACTGATGACTACCGCTTTCACACAATCTTTTAGTAGGAATTCTATACATGTTTTGCTACGAACACTCGAGGACATCGCAGCCCTCCTACATCGATTGGGATGATATCTCTAGTGTGGTGGGGCCGGACATCTATCACTACTTTGACCCCACTCCTGGCCTCACCGCTCTGCTGAGCAACTTTGAGTTTACTTGGAATGATAATCGGGTTTGCAAGTTCTTTGCCACCGTGCTACCGACTAAGGATCCGTCGAGTACAACTACTATTACTACATTGATGGGCGGGTTCATGGTCTTACTATTGCAAACTTCAATCTAGCTCTTGGCACTGATGACTCGGGGAAGGATCTCAATGAGATTACTTTTAGAGACCGTGGCGTCTGGCAGGCAGAGTACCCACCTGTTGAAGAGATCAACTTCATGTACATTGATCCCTATGCCCCAGACTTCAACATTGACAAAGCAAATCAATTGAGGAAAGAACCAGCCCTTATGAATTTGACCTTGAGGAGTACATTGTTTGTTCGGGCAGGGAACATGGATCGGATTCCTCCTATAATCAATTGGTTTATGCTCTATTTATTCAAGGGTATGATAATCAATGTGGGGGCCACATTACTAGGAGAGATTGACAATGCCATCTATCGTGAAGTGAATCGCCCTCTGCCTTTGTTAATGATGAAGAGGAGGCGTACAAGGGATCCTAGATCGAATCTATGGAGGTGAAGGATGAACTACAATTCGACCGAGCAAAACCGTAGGGCACCGAGTTACAATGGTGTAGCGAGAGAGAGAATTTTAATGCTACTTACCTAATACCTGCAGGAGGGTTTATATAGGCAAGGCACAGGTGGATAGGATGGAAACTACCCCTAAGTCGGTGGAGAGCGCCGCGCCGTCAGGGAACCCTAGCACTGCCGCCAGAAACCCTAACCTCCCCGTTGCGCCGTGGGCCGGGCTGGATCCATGCTTCTTTAAGGATGAAGTCGATGTCTTGACCAGCAAGGCGCCGGTAGCTTGTACGCCAACACGTTGTCGGGTAAGGTACCTTCGATACCGCAAAAGTAAAGTAAGCTACGGGCACCGGTAGGAGACCCAATCCCTAACAGCTAGCCCCGAGGCTCAAGTGGAAGGTTTTAAGCTGTGGTCTTCCTCTTGAGTCTATGGAAACCCAAGAGGGATGTGGCTCCGATCTTTGGTGTGAAGTGCTCTCTGGGCAGCTAGGAACCAACAAGGCGAGAATAGCACCGGGATGGACTAGACCTCCATCCAAGCGTTGCCACCGAATTCGCGGTAGCGATCCAGGAGAATTTTACCGCTATCGCATGCGTAGTGATAAGATTGTTACCGTTGGAGCGGCGCAGATCGCGATCGCAGAGATGCGATGCATCCGTAAAAACTAGCCGTTTTACCGTTCGTGCCGAAGAAGAAATCACGCAATGTGGATTCTCCTTATAAATAGGGGAAGAGAGAGGCAAGGTAAAACCTTCCTTGCCTTTGTGATCGGATCCGAGCCCGTAGAACCCAAATCTTACAGATCTCTCACCAATCCCATCTTCCCGACTCTCCCATCGACATGGGGCTTCTCGGGAAAAGCCAATCCACCGAGGAGAGCCTCCAGGCACTGGTCGAAGCCGGGGAGCTTGATGCCGGCAGCTACAGAGTGCCCAGCGATGATGAGACGGTGCTCTTCATCGGAAACGAGACCGTTAGCTTTGAGCTAACGTCCTCATTTGGGTTCCGCTTGCGGAGAGCCTGCTCATTGCGAGCTCTGGCGCATTTGAGCCGAGGCGGCGAACCCGCCGCCTAACTCGTTCTTGATGATGGCGGTCTTCACGCATCTGTCGCGAGGGCTACCTAAAGATCGCGCTGACGCTTAGCCTCTTCCTGCAGCTTCTACGAGCCGCGCAGGTATCGGCGAGGTAGGCGGCGTGAAGACGGGTCTATCGGTGGCGTCGTCATCTTCGACGGCAAGACAAACATTGTGTTCGGCAGACACGGCTCGCCGTCCAGACACCATCTCGTGTGGAACCAGAGGTGGTTCTCCACGGGAATTCTAGCGGATCGCGACGTCTTTTACAATGACGACATGCCCAAGCTGGATCACCGCTCCCGCGACCGAGCCGATCGAGGAGGGATGGAGCACATTGCGTTGATTGCGGCGCCACGGATGTGGGTCTCACGGGGTCCACATAGCCGGGACTACGGGCGAACGCGGTCCGCTCACGAGGCACCGGGCCAATCCCTTTTGGAGGATGGGGGGTTGGCCTGACCCTTCCCGGGAGATGGAGCAGCGTAAGGACGCTTCCCCTAGCACGCCGGGTAAGTCTTTTCCAATTTCGGGTAACTCTACTAACAAAGTTTCCCATACTTGATGATTTTGGTGCAGCTCCGTCCGTGGACTAGGAGGACGCGCGGGCCGCCACACTCTTCGGGTCGCCGTGGGGCAAGAGCGCCATGGGACCTGCTGCCGGGACCGTCCCCGGCAACGTCAAGGAGAGAGGCACCGAGGTAGGTTTCTCCATCCTTGAAATGGTTTCTGCACATGAGCTACTGGTTTTGTCTCAACTCTTTCCCGGCTCTTCTCTCTGGCAGGAAAACATGGCCCTTTACGCAGAGGCAGAGGCCATCAAGCGTTCCTGGGCGGGGGAGAAAGTCGCGCGCGACCAGGAGGTTGAAGAAGGTACTGCCGCCACCACCGAGGTGGCCGCTACCCCGACGCGCCGATCTAGCCGGCAGGCGGCCGTGACCAAGGCGGCTGAGGCAACAAAGAGGAAGGAGAAAGGGGATAGTGACGACGCGGATCGTCCCGTCCCCACCTCAGGAGAAGACGAGGAGGAGGTATGCACCTGGTTGGACAACTTCGTTCGGGTTCATCCGGCTCATTGGGAGCACTTGAAGCTGATTTTCGCTGCCGTGCAGTCTGAGCAGCGCATCAAAGCGCTGGAGATGAAGCGTGCCTGGCTTCAGAAAGAAAGGGCACTGCTTAAGGAGGTCGAAGAGCTCAGCACGTTGCTGGGCAGGGCGCCGTCACCGTCGCCGAAGATGTCGGGTAAGGCGTCTAGCTCCGTGCCGAGCGCGGCCCCTGCCACGGGCAAGGTGGCCACGAAGCCTTCTCCTCTGGAGAAGGGAAAGAGGAAGCGGCTGGCCGGGCGCAAGCTGCTGCCGCCACCAGCCCAGCCTACCGGGGACCGTCCCCCAGTAGTCCCTACCCGAGGCGCCGAACGTGGGGACTGCCGGGCAGCGCCAAGGGGAGGCCGCAGCCCTCGGGCGGACGTCCAGTGCGCCTGTAGCCGGCATTGCCGAGGGTAAGTCATCTCCTGCCCTTGATGCCAAATTATTAACCCGCGCTCCACCTGATGACGGCTCTAGCCGGGCTCAGACTACACGGAGCGGTCCAAAAAACTGAGGCGGGAGATCATTATTTCCATGGGTTTAGGTCCTGGCACGGAGGTAGCTTCTAGATCACCGGCGAGGACAAGCGGGCAGCTGCCCGTAGGGCAGGAGGAGGGCGTCCAGGCTAAGGAGCCCGGGGTGAAGGAGAGCGAGGAGCAGGGACTCGCTGCTCCCTTGCCAGGGGGTCCCGCAAAGGGGGTCCTTGGCGCTGGAGAGGAGAAGGGGGCCGAGGAACTGGTCCTCACAGGCCCCTTGTCCGGGTCTGCTGCTGGGCAGGCGCTGGTCCTGCCGGTCCCATCGGGCGACGTCGGCATGCGAACTCCACCGCCGGAGCCGCGTACGCTGCCCTCAGGTGACGCGGACGTAGAGGAAGGAGAGGAAGCGGACTCGCCCATCGCCGAGAGAGAGCGACTCCCCAAAATCCGAGAGGACTGGGAGCGCGAGACGCGGAAGGTAAAGACGCCTGCTCCTTACTTTTTGATGTCGTGTGCTTAGCCCGGTAAACCGTTTGATGTGATGCTACCAAGTGGTGGACACTTTCCTTGCCGAGCTGGAGCAGTCCTTTGCCCGGGAGGAGGCTCTCTGTAGGCAAGTGAAGACTCTGAGGGCGGAGCGAGACGCTGCCCGCCAGGACAACTCCTAGGAGGTTGAGCGAGCGTACCACGAGGTGCGCCAATACGAGGGGCTCTGTCTTCGGGCTCAGAAGGAGAAGGAGGAAGCTGACGTGGCGGCCAGGGCTGCCCGACTCGACGCCGAGGCGCTGAAGACCCGGGCGGAGAAGGCTACCCACTTCCATAAGCGCTTCCAGGAAGAGAAGAAGTGGGCCGATAACGCTGAGAAGCGGGCGGCCGAGATTTGGAAGTCATCTGGGTTGGTCGAAGGCTTAAAGAAGAAAGTCCAAGACCTTACTGGGGAGCTTCGGTCCAACCAGAAGGATGCCAGAGTGCCCGAGAGGAAGCCAAAGAGACCCGTGCGCTGAAGAGGCGGATCCTAGCCCTGGAGGATGAGAGGGACGCGCTTAAGGACAAACTAGCCGGGGACCAGTAGTACTTAGTCGTTTCCCGTGTAAATCCTTTGATTAATAAAGCGTTACCTTTGAGTCCTTTTCGTTGTGCTTCCCTTCATTACTCCTGCTCACTGCATGAACAACACAAGAAATGCGAGTATACTGGTAGAGAAAGAGGCACGAAAAGACGGAAATCTCCTCTTTTTGAAAAAGACTTGGGCGTTGCTTCACCCTCTAGCCCCCATGTGTACTTTGTCGGGTCGCTGAGGAGCCCGGTGAAGTGCATGGTTACAAGGGAGTAACGCTGGACAGTGATCGTCGGGTTTAGCATACCGCTTAGGATGTGAAAAAGACTTAGGCGTGCTCGAGACCCAGTCATGAGAGGTGTCGGGCTGCGAGATAGATCGGTTTACTGTGGCGTTTTCTCATGGGGCGAGGGCTAAGTTAATCCACGCCCAGTTAACGCTTGCGGTTCCGCATCACACTGGTCTAGCCGGTACTGTGGAGGTACAAAGAAGACGCGGGAGAACAACAATGGAACAACCCGGGCAAAACACTTTATTGAAAATAGCGAACAGACATAACGCAAAGAGTACACGGGATAGCTCAGGTACATCGAAAGTCTAGGCCTAACAACAAGTTGCCCGGGAGTAAACACAGCTGACTCCGGAAAAGAAAGCTCAAGGAGAGAAAAAAGAACCGGGAAAAAAAGGAAAACACTAAGCACAAAACTTACGGAGATGCTCGATGTTCCACGAATTGGCCAACCCTTCCCGTCCTCTATTGCTAAACGTACAGCCCCCGGGCGTGGCACCGATACGACCGTGTAGGGACCCTCCCAGCGGGGGAAAGCTTGTTGGCACCGGCTAAGTTCTGGATGCAACGTAGAACGAGATCACCGACTGATAGCTCCCTTGGTCTGATGCGCTTTGCCGCGTGGCGCTTGGGCTTTTGTTGGTAGTTGGTGTAGCGAAGCAGGGCTTGCTCCCTTGTGCCTTCCAGGAGGTCGAGCTCGAGTAGCCGTTCGTCTTCTTGGTTGACGTTGTGAAATGCGGTTATTCGGGGCGAACTAAGCACCACCTCAGCGGGTAGGACAGCTTCCGCGCTGTACACGAGCTGGAAAAGGGTCTCTCCGGTAGCCTGGCTTGAAGTGGTGCATACTGACCAGAGGACGAAATCGAGCTCGTCCACCCAGCCTCGTCCATGCTCTTTGAGGTTGTCTGTTACCCGGCGCTTGATGCCTTGGAGGATCTGGCTATTTGCCCGTTCAGCTGCCCCGTTGCTTTGTGGATGACCGACAGAAGCGAAGCAGATTTGGGTGCCTACCTCGTCACAATACTCCTGGAAGAGCTCACTGGTAAACTACGTACCGTTGTCTGTGATGAGGCGGTTAGGGACTCCATACGGGTAACCCGGTTACCGCAGAAGAATTTCTTGGCTGCCTCAGCTGTGATTGAGGATACGGCCATAGCTTCGATCCACTTGGTAAAGGTGTCAATGACTACGAATAGGTATTCGCAACTACGCTCTCCCCGGGGAAAAGGACAGAGGATGTCCATCCCCCAGGTAGAGAAAGGCCAAGAGATTGGTATGGTTTGGTGGGCTTGTGCGGGCAGCAAGCTTTGCCAGGCATGAAACTGGCACGACTTGCATCGAGTTACCAGGTCACGGGCGTCTTGCAACGCCATCGGCCAGTAATAGCCCATCCGGAAGGCTTTGCCAACTAGGGTCCTATGCGAGGAGTGGGCGCCGCACATGCCTCTGTGCACGTCCTCCAGGAGAAATCTGCCTTCTTCCCGGGGAATGCATTTGGTCAGGACACCAAGGGCACCTTTGCGGTAGAGAGAGCCATCCACCAGGCAGTAGGCGGAAGATCTCCTTTTCAGCGGGGAACGCTCAGCTAATTGGGGCAATGTCCCGTGCTCCAGATACTGGATGAATGGCGTCATCCAATCCGGTGCTTGCTCCTAGTCGAAAACGTTACCGGGTGCTTACTTTGCCTCGTCCAGGGACGCGATTGAGGGCTTGTAGATGTGCTCGAGGATCACTCCTGCCAGGGCAGGCGACCGGGAGGAACCGATCTAGAGAGCTGATCAGCCAAGGCATTGTCTTTTCTTGGGGCGTAGAGAACTTCAAAGTACGTCAAGTGCTTCTCTAGCTTCCTCACTTCAGTCAGGTAACTTTCCATTGAAGCATCATAGCACTGATACTCCTTGTTAACCTACTGGACAACTAGTTGGGAGTCTCCCCTTACTGTGAGTTGCTTGATGCCAAGAGACTGGCATGCTCTCAGGCCGGCAAGTAGAGCCTAATACTCCATGGCATTATTTGTTGCCGGGAAGTGTAAGCAGATGGTGTACTGGAGGACTTTACCGGTTGGAGAGGTGATGGCGACTCCAGCCCCCGAGCGCTCGAATGCGCGGGAGCCATCGAAATGCATCGTCCACCGTTCATCTGGTAGCTTTGGTTCTTCTTCGGAGCCTGTCTCCGGGTTGGTCCATTCTACCAGGAAATCTGCCACGGCCTGTGATTTGATTGCTAGGCGGGTTACGAACCGGAGGTCAAACTCCATGAGTTCCATCGCCCACTTTGCTATCCGGCCTGTGGCCTCTTGGTTTTTTAGGATGTTCCCAAGAGGGTACTTGGTGGGAATTATAATTTTGTGTGCCTCGAAGTAGTGTTCAAGCTTCCTAGAGGACATGAGGACTGCATACAGCAGCTTCTGGACCATCAGGTAGCGTTCCTTAGGTCCGTGGAGCACCTCGCTGACGTAGTAGATTGGTCTTTGGACGTCGTCTCTCTCCACCGTCAAAACTGCGCTCACCACCTGGGTACCGCTACCAGGTGCAGCAAAAGGTCCTTTCCAGGGCAGGGTGTTGTTAAGACGGGTAGGTTTGACAAGTAGGCTTTTAATCCTTGGAATGATGCTTCGGCCTCTTCTGTCCAGGTAAAGCCATCATGTTTGCGTATGAGTTTAAAGAAAGGTAGGCCCTTCTCTCCTAACCGGGAAATGAAACGGCTTAGGGCTGCCATCCGTCCGGTTAGGGCTTGGACCTGTTTTACACTCTAGGGAGGCTGCAACCTTTCGATGGCCTCGATTTTCTCAGGGTTTGCTCCAATACCAAGGAAACCGATCATATAGCCAAGAAGCATCCCGGAACACACACCAAAGGTGCACTTCTCGGGGTTAAGTTTTATTCGATGTTTGCGGAGGTTACAAAAAGTTTCCTCAAGATCGCGTACATGATCGTTTTCTTCCTTACTTTTTACGACGATGTCATCGACGTAAACTTCTAGATTGCGTCCGATCTGATCGGGAAAAGTTGCTTGCATCAGGCGTTGGAATGTCGCCCCGGCGTTGAGCAGACCAAAGGACATGGTCGTATAGCAGAAGGTGCCGTAGGGCGTTATGAAGGCAGTTTTCTCTTCATCTTCAGGCTTTAGGCTGATCTGGTGGTACCCAAAGTAGGCATCCAGGAACTCATTAGCCTGCCTTCCGCTGTGGCATCTACTAGCTGATCGATGCGAGATAGCGGGAAGTTATCCTTCGAGCACGCAACATTAAGGCCGGTGTGGTCAACACACATTCGCCACCTGCCTCCCTTCTTCTGGATGATCACCGGGTTGGCTAGCCACTCGGTATGCTGTACCGGGCGAATAAATCCAGCTTTCAGGAGCTTCTCGAGCTGCTCCTTCATGATCCCCAGTTTGAAGTCGCTGAACTTCCGAAGCTTCTGTCTGACGGGATGCTTGTCGGGCAGGATTGCTAGTGTGTGCTCAATCACCTCCCTTGGGACACCGGGCATGTCGGATGGTTCCCAGGCGAAGACATCAGCGTTTGCACGGAGGAAGGAGATGAGCGCGAGTTTCTATTTGGGGTCCAAGGTTGTCCCCAGACGAACTATTTTGTCGGGGGCGTACTCAGAGAGAGGAACCTCCTTGGTCTCCCTGCCCGGCTGCAGGGCAGTCTTTGGACGATTCGACGGACGCTGTTCGCGGTTGTCCGGGCAGCGTTGTGGCAGTTGCCCGGCCATGTCCAAAGCGCGTTCATTGCAGTCGAGGGCAACTTTGTAGTTTTCCTTAACCGTGATTGGGCCTTTCGGACCAGGAAGCTTGATGCTTTGGTAGCCGTGGTGGACCACCGCCATAAACTTGGCGATGGAGGATCGACCGAGGATGGCATTGTAGGCCATGGGCACGTCAACCACATCAAAGGTGACCATCTCAGTGCGGAAATTCTTGGGCTCTCCAAAAGTCACCGGGAGGACGATCTGCCCAAGAGGACTGACCGTTTGCCTGGGAACAATACCAGAGAAAGGTACGGAGATGTTCTTTATCTTGGATCGAGGGACTTGCATCTCGTCCAGAGCTGCTGCTGAGATGATGTCCAGAGAACTTCCGCCGTCGATGAGTACCCGGGCAACTACGGAGTTGCTTATGGTGGGCGCTACTACGAGGGGCAGCTTCTGGGCCTTGACCATTCCAGGGGGACAATCATCCCGGGAGAAAGTCAGCTCACAGTTGATCCACTTTGGCTCGCTTGGTTGGAGCTTGCCCTTTTCGATCCTGAAGATCTCCCGGGCTGCTTCCTTGAGTTCCCATCGCGAGGAGTAGGCCGAGGAGCCGCCTACGATTATGTTGACGTGGCGGGCAGGCTCGTGGTAATTCTCCGGGCTGCTATCGTCCCGGTCTTCTCCTTTGCCGTTATTGCCCCCGCCGGGCAACTCAGGCATCGGACCCTTGCCATCCATATAGGCATCCAGGCGTCTCTACCAGACGCGACAATTGCGTATGTCGTGCCCGTTTGCCTGATGGAAGCGGCAGTATTTGTTGGGATCGTAGCCCTGACCGGCGTCGTTCCGTCCCCGATTGCCCGGCGGCCTCTGCTTGCCGGCCTGTCCTCCATTCCACCCGTCGTTCCGAGGAGGTTGGTTCCGATCCATGGTGGTTACCGTGTTGGGAGGCTGATCCTCCGATTGCTTCTTCTTCTTGTGTTTGGACTATCGCTTCTTCTTCTCCTTGGACCTGGGGTCTGGCTGCCCAGCAGACGAGCCCAGCCCCAATAGGCCCTTGCGCCGCTTGGACTCATCGGCATTCGCATACAGGTGCGCTTGCCGGAGAAGTTCGTTAGCGTCGACCTCCTCGAAGAGTTCGAGGTCCTCAATAAAGCGTGCGTCCTTCACCCCCTGTTTGAATGCATGATGGATAGCCTCGTCGGACACATTAGGGATGGTATTGCATACCCGGACGAATCGAGTGACGAACGAGCACAGGGCTCCCCATCTTTCTGCTTGATTGCTTCCAGATCTTTCGGCCTGCCGGGCCGGACACTGCAACCGTGGAAATTGCTAACCAACGCATTGCACAGTGTATCCCAGGAGTCGATGGTGCCTTCGCTCAGGTTGAAGAACCAGGTTCGCGCGGCCCCATCCAGGACTGTGGAAAAGTAGTTGGCCTTGACAGCGTTGTTGCCACCTGCGGCTTCGATGGCTAAGCCATACACGGATAGGAATTCCTCCGGGTTCTGCGTCCCGTTGAACTTCTCAATCGTGCTAGGTTTGAACCTAGCGGGCCAGGCCACCGCTCTGAGCTCAGGAGTAAAGGCTGTTAGAAAAATCCTAGGATCAATCCTTCTAGAAATTGACCGATGATCGATGGGAACACGGGTAGCTGCACCTGCACAGTTTTATGCATTGCATGACGTCGCTGCCTGATCGAGCAACGTGAAGAGCACGTCTAGAACAGTGGCCACGTGCACGTCCACATGTTGTGATCGTGTTTAGCCTAACTAATTAGCTCTACTAATCACGCAACACAAAAAAACTTGGCTCAATATTTTCTCGGTGCTAAGACTTGCACCTTTCCTTGGCCCTTAGCCATCTATTTATACTAGAGAAAATACAAGATTCCTACTCAAATTAGAACTACTAATTCTAAACAAACTCCATCTCTAGTGCTTTTACTTTTAGATAAACCTAGTCCTACTCAAACTAGACAAACTAATATTTCTATACCAAGATTAGAACTAACAATCACCCCCCTAATCTTGATCCTAATTTCCTGGCGCGTCTCCTCGAACTTGACGCAATCCAATGGCTTGACGAATCCGTCTCCTCGCATAGTCCTTACGCCCATCTGACGTGTTCACAATCTTGACGGGTTGCAGCCCAACCTTGTCCTTCAAGTCATTTCGGCATACTCGGTTCTTCTTCTTCATCTTCTTCTTCTTCTTCTTCTTCTTCTTGCACAGCGCAACACTTTGAACGAGCTGAGATTCAACTTGAACATCTTGGTCTCGATAAGGTCATCCAAACTATTTGGAATACCACCATCGTTGATGCCATCTTTATCTTCTTCTCCTCCTTCTCAGATCATTTGCCTCCTCTATAGCACGTAAAGGATCTGACTCCACCACATCTGATAGGTCAGTTGGAGTTACACTTGATGTTCCCCGCTTGAACATATCATGTGGCATAATCTCTTCATGCGCTTCTTGTTGACTATCATTAGCATATATATGTTCAACTGAATCATATATAACCTATAGTTGGATCTTTTCACCTTCATGAGAAGCTTCCCGCTTCGCTCATAGACCCATAGATCTTCTTGGTGCATGATCACTTTGCATCCATCTTCGACAAACTTTCCCAAACTGATGATGTTCTTGAAGAGACTCGGTATAAAATATACCTCGGAGAGTACACGTTGTTCTCCGTTCTAGCACTGGAGAAGAATTGACCCTTTTCCCTTGCGCTTCTTGTTGACTATCATTAGTATATATGTTCAACTGAATCATATATAACCTATAGTTGGATCTTTTCACCTTCATGAGAAGCTTCCCGCTTCGCTCATAGACCCATAGATCTTCTTGGTGCATGATCACTTTGCATCCATCTTCGACAAACCGTCCCCAAATCGATGATGTTCTTGAAGAGACTCGTATAAAATATACCTGAGAGTACACGTTGTTCTCCGTTCTTGCCCGGAGAAGAATTGACCCTTTTCCTTGATCTCCACAATTGATCCATCACCAAATTGGATTTTTCCTTGGAAGCTCTCATTCAACTTCTCGAACAATGACCTTTGCCCTGTCATGTGATTGCTTGCACCATTGTCCAAGTACCACTTTGTAGATGTGGGTTGTGTTTCACCCTCGACACACAACCTCGACATCACATTCTCTTTACTAAAAAGCACCACGTCATGTACCTTCTGCACATGCGTGGAGAGAAGTAGGCATGGTTCATTATCGACGCCCTTATGGATGAGATTCGCCTCCTTGTGCCAATCTCGATTCGACGAGGTTTAAGACTCGATGCATAGTGCCCATATACATTGCGCTTGAAGCACTTGATCTTGCTCCTATCCTTTGCACCCCGCATTTCGCTTGCCATTGCTTGACTTGTCATCATCTCAGGTCACTTGATCGACCGCTGTTGTCGATATCACTTGACGAGTCATCATCAACACGACCACTCTTGTCGCGTCGATGTCTATCACAATGGTTGCAAACGTTCTTTGACTTGAATCCTTGACTAGAACCCTTATCACCGGCCTTCCTTCCACCACCTGTAGAAAACCCCTCTCCCTTCTTTGATAGTGTCTCCCACTGCGATCGGGTGAGCAACAGTTTCCCTTGGTCCTCTGGATCACCAATAATGGATTTGATCCGTTCGTCATACGCCTGGTAGCGACCAATCAGATCAGCCAGTGTTAAAGTCTTCAAATCAATACATTGCTCTATCGAGATGACGAGCTGCATGTATTTTTTCGGTGCTGCACGCAAGAAAGTATTTTTTCGGTGCTGCACGCAAGAAACGACGCACCACTTCAACTTCTGACAATTGCTTGTCCTTATCTTTTTCCAGTCCTCGGATCCCATTGACGATCGTCGAGACCCTTGTAGCGAAGGCCGCTACGGTCTTGTCGACGGTTGAGATAACGATCTCAAGTCGCTAAGGTTCTTTAGAAGTGAGATAGGAGACACGCCGAACAACCACTTAACAAAGAACGAAGCAGAGACGGGGTTTTTATCCTGGTTCAGCCTCTCGAGAGATAATAGCCCCACGCCCACCTTTCTTATATATCGAGATGAATACAGAGGTGGCTCGACGAGACGAACAAGTCTCGGCGAGATTATGGGTGTACAGTGAGTAGTATGCACAAAGTAATCTTAGATGCCGATCGCCTAAGTCGTCCCCTCTATATACCGTAGGGCTTGTTTATATAGTGTTGATGAACCGACCTACCAAGGGATAATCGGTAGGGCTAACTCCGAGACCGTAACTAACTCAACGTGCCAAATACATCCCGAGGTAGATAAGGTAAACTCCAATTCTTGTGGATCACGACTTCTATTCCAATCCGGAAACCAACGTCCAGGGTCTTCACGTAGCGTGCAGTAACTCTTGTTCGAGTAGGACTCGAACACGAATCCTAGGTCAAGACAAGACCGTGCGCCCAGAGGCCGTTCGCAAGACGATATGGGCCGATAGAACCTTCCATGGAGCCGGGCCTGGTAGGTTATTTGATCGGGCCGTCAGGAGTGAGCCATGGCAATGGGCCGTAATTTAATCCCGACAGTTTAGCTAGCCCCGAGACTCAAGTGGAAGGACTCACTAGAGTGGGGTCTTCCTCTTGAGACTCTAAGTCACGAAGAGGGTATTTTTCCGCCATAAAGACGCAACAAAGCATCGAACAAAGTTATGGTTCAATCGAACAATATTTGTTCGGGACCGAACAAACTCCGCCGGTGCCGAGCAACTCTGTTGCATCGAAGCAGGAACGACATCCGTCCGAGCAGAGTACCCAAATTTCGATACGTAAATCGAAGAAGTAGGTGAATCATTTCCTTGAGGTGAACGTCATCAAGGAGGGATTGATTCTTAGTAGTGAAGAGCGTACCATCGCATCCGTAAGATCGATCTTCGGGAGAATGAACATAGCAAGTCGCGAGACGGACTCGGTTGCCGCATCCGTGCATTCAGATGCCTAGGAAAAGATAGGGAACCACCTCTCAAAGCTAGAGCTTGCCCGAGAAAATAGGGATTGCGCCTCGAGCTTAACGTTATGCTCGAGTGAAGGTGATGCGCCCCGCACGAGATTGTGTGCGAGCGCATAATGCATACGAGGGGAAGGTGACCCAGCCCCCAAACGAGAGCTCGCCAAAGGAACCAGAAAGGAGGTTCAGTCCCGAGCACGAGCTCGTTAAAGGAACCGAAAGTATGACCAGCGAAGACATACCCGGAGGAGCTCAGACCGGCGAAGAGTCGCCGGCGATGTGATCGGCCCGAGCACGGAGCTCGTCGCGGGGACCGATAAAGGCCCGGACGAAGAACCGCGGTGCGAGGTGAATCACAACCCGATGCGCCATCGAGCCGCAAGAGAACGTGTGAAAACAACGCTTTACCCATGACGATTCCTTGCGGCGGTGTTAAGCGTTGTCTTGGCAAGTGCGTGAATCGACGCTTGAGTGCCCGCTATGGCGAGAATCGCTTACGGTGGGCATGACTCGTTGGTGGCGCACTTTCTTGACTTAGCCGAACTGTGAAGGTCAGTACCGGGCAAAGGCAGGAAATCATACGCGGGCGAAGTGAAACAATCTCCGGGCATGCGCGGAGCGAACCCAGAAAGAGAGGGATGCAGACATCGGTTTTGGTGGGAAGCTCAAACCTCGCCACGACCATCACCGAGTCGACGCTTCCGTTCTCGATTTCTGATAAGACAAACAAGAAACCACCAAAGAAGGGAAAAAGAGAGCAAGAACAAGCTCTAAAAGAGCAAAGCGAAGTTTTGAAAAACACGCTAAGGACGACCTACCCGCACTGCATATAATTTTTTCTCGGTACATCCCCGATAGCGTTAGTGTCACCTCGGCGAATCGCGAACCGACGCAAGGAGTGCCCATTGCGATGAGAATCGACTTACAAGATGGGGAGGACTCAGGTGGTGGTGCATTGCTCCGGATTACCGTGCAAGGAAGGACGAGTATGGATAAAAAGACGTGTGCGGGCAAGTGCAGCCTCACCGTGGCTAAGACCACTAACCGTGGAAGGCGACGACCTTAGTCGCAGTAAGACGACGAGGCGAATCTTATCCGCATGGACCCGTGCGGCGCAGTGTCGCCTCGGTGGAGTGCGGAACCAGCGCTAGGAGTGCCCGCTGCGATGAGAATCGGCTACGTGGGCATGCTGCTATGCGCGAGAATCGGCTTACGGTGAGGCAAAACTCCATCGGTGGTGCACCGCCGTTAACCGGAGCCGCATGGTCGCCGCCAGATAAAAGACATGCTCGACGCTGGGAGCGCTATGGGAGCGAAGACCAACGAGGTTTTGGAAACCAACGCTAAGGAAAGGAACCGAAAACGAAAACATCTGGGGTTACCAAATTCAGCTCAAGTCCCAATCGACCGAGGAGAGGATCCTCCGAGGAGGTGGCCGACTCAAGACCACCGAGCGGCGCTGAATCGAGAGCGAGAGTTCGATCGAGCAATTTTTCCCGCAAAAAGAGCAAAGAAAAGATAAGGACGAACAGAAACCAAGAGCAAGACGAACAGCGCTAGAAAGTTTTAAGGAAAACCGTAGAACGCTTAGCCTAACTCCCCGTTGTGCAGTACCGCCGAGGACTGAAGTTTGCGAACTCGAACAGTGCACAAGAGAAAGAGCGACGCCTAACCCCCCAGACGGACGATGCATGAAGACCTGAACTTGCGACTTCAAGCACGTGCGTAGAGAGTTAGAGCGACACCGTATCCCGATCGACTCGCTCTGTGAACCGCCGTTAACGTAAGTTAGGCGATTCAAGGTAACCGAATAAGGAAAGTGCCTCTCGCCGGAGGGCTTACGAGAGCAAGCTTTTCCAAGTGGTCGTGCCGTAGCGGTAAGTGCTCTCGCCATGAGGGCTTACGAGAGCGAGCTTAGCCACAAGGCCGATGCCGTGTTACGCAACTCGAAGTTTAGGAATTTGTTGAAGCTAGATACGGCGGGGAAAACCTTAAGATTATGGAGCCAAGAGTTCGCAAGACCGGCGACCATCAAGTGTTACCAGAGAGTAAGGTAGTCCGAGAAGACGAGTGGTGAGAAGGGCCGCAGGGGCCGCGAACATCCACCGCTCAATGGGTTGAACTTTACATGGCGTACCGAGAGACTTGGACGAACTAAGGCGCGAATTTGAGAAAAGCGCCGGTTAGGAAACGAAAGACCTACACGAGGAACTTACGGTCGGGTCGATGTTCCAAGCTATTTGGTCGACTCTCTCCGAGATCCACCGCCAGCGTAATGGCCCGGATCCGAAGGAGTTTTGATCCATCCCGAGCACGAGCTCGTCATGGGATCAGACGCGCGCCCCGAGCGAAGAGCTGCCCGGCGCGAAGTTGATCCAGCCCCCGAGCACGGAGCTCGTCGCGGGGACCAGACGCGCGCTCCGGGAGAAGAGCTGCCCGGTGCGAGGAGATCCAACCCCCGAGCATGGAGCTGGGAACCAGATCTGAAAGGCGATCAAGATCAAAGGGATCGATCCGATCTGGCAGGGGAAGAGACATCCTGCCCTTCTGAGCCGTAGTCCTTAGGGAGAATCTCCTGGTCGCTGATAGAGTTCGACATGTTCGATCTGCGACTCCCCACGGTCGGCGCCAGCTGTCGACGGTTGAGATAACGATCTCAAGTCGCTAAGGTTCTTTAGAAGTGAGATAGAGACACGCCGAACAACCACGAACAACAACGAACAGAGGCAGGGGTTTTATCCGGTTCAGCCTCTCGGAGAGATAATAGCCCCACGCCCGGCCTTTCTTATATATCAAAGATGAATACAAGAGGTGGCTCGACGAGACGTAACAAGTCTCGGCGAGATTATGGGTGTACAGGTGAGTAGTATGCGACAAAGTAATCTTAAATGCCAGATGCGTCTAAGTCGTCCCCTCTATCGCCGTAGGGCTTGTTTATATAGTGTTGATGAACCGACCTACCAAGGGATAATCGGTAGGGCTAACTCCGAGACCGTAATGAACTCAACGTGCCAAATACATCCCGAGGTAGATAAGGTAAACTCCAATTCTTGGGGATCACGACTTCTATTCCAATCCGGGAAACCAACGTCCGGGTCTTCACGTAGCCGTGCAGAACTCTTGTTCGAGTAGGACTCGAACACGAATCCTAGGCCATTACGCACCGTGCCAGCCAGGAGGCTGTTCGGCAAGACGTATATGGGCCAGATAGAACCTTCCATGGAGCTGGGCCCTGGTAGGCTATTTGATCGGGCCGTCAGGGAGTGGGCCATGGCAATGGGCCGTAATTTAATCCCCGACAGGTCTCACCGTCCAGCATCTTGAGATTATCAAAATCGCGTTTAAGAGACTGTAACTTCGCCTCTATCACGCGATCATGCCCGACGTTCGCCGTCTTGATCGCCTCCCATGCCGCCTTCGCCGAGTCCATTCCGGCGATGGAGATCATGAGGCCTTCGGGTATCGCACTATAGATTACTGATAGTGCTAGTCGATCCTTCCGGTATTCCGCGCCTTCTTTCTTGTACGCGTCACCTCCTGGATCGACAGCAGACCATACTTCCTGTGCCTCCATCGCTACACGCATCTTGAAGGCCCAGATAGTATAGCTGCTAGTTGCAAGTTGCGGGTACATCGTCGACGGTGGGGCCTCCTGCCTCACAACCGACGCTCCTGCTTCATGCGGTACTATCGACATCATCTTATGGCGATATCCGAGTTAAACCTAGGCTCTGATACCAATTGTTAGAAAAATCCTAGGATCAATCCTTCTAGAAATGGACCGATGATCGACGGGAACACGGGTAGTTGCACCTGCACAGTTTTATGTATTGCATGACGTCTCTGCCTGATCGAGGAACGTGAAGAGCACGTCTAGAACAGCGGCCACGTGCATGTCCACATGTTGTGATCGTGTTTAGCCTAACTAATTAGCTCTACTAATCACGCAACACAAAAAAACTTGGCTCAATATTTTCTCGGTGCTAAGACTTGCACCTTTCCTTGGCCCTTAGCCATCTATTTATACTAGAGAAAATACAAGATTCCTACTCAAATTAGAACTACTAATTCTAAACAAACTCCATCTTTAGTGCTTTTACTTTTAGATAAACCTATCAAGATTATCAAGATTAGAACTAACAAAGGCTTTGCGTACCAACCGATCGCCGAGGACGAAGGCGCCAAGCCACGCCAAGACTTCATTGCCCAAATAGCAGCATCGGCAGGTTTCTTTGAAGGGTAGTGGCCTAGTCTTTGGAAGACAGCGGGCTGGTTCTGGGACCGCTGCTCCTGAGGAGGGGCAACGTCGTTCTGCGCGGTGGCTTCACGGTACTCCCGTCGTGAGAAACCACCACGCTGGTCCCGATTCAGTTCTACCCGAGCGATTTGGTTAGCATTACCCCGGGGAGCTCGGTAGTTAGCGCCATCGCCTGGAGCCTCGGTTTGCTTGTTACGCCGGTCGACACTGTCTATTGAAGGGTCGGCGCGTCTGCCGCGGCCATTGCCCACCCTATGGCTACTGGATACCCGGGAACTGACTCTCTCCAGGCCACCAGCTGCCCGGTCTAGCTCGTCGAGCAGGCAGGCGATGGGGACATCGTCAGGTTTACGAAGAACGGCAGCCAATGCCCTGATTCTTTTTCGGCTTTCCACGACTGGATCTGCCGTGGCAGTTGAGCTAGTGTGCACATTAGGAGTGCGTGCAGGTTGAGGTGCGGGAGCGGGATGCTTCTGCTTCCGCCGGCTTGCGGTCACAGCTAGCGCTTCGCCCATGCTCTTCTCCAACCGGTCTCGGGCAGCGGCGGCCTCGGCCTCACGTTGCCGGCGTGCGGCTTCCTCTTGTTGGAGGGCTAGAGCTTCAGCATCTCCCTGGTCTCGATCGTCTCCATTCCGGTATCCCGGTAGCCATGAGGGCATAACGGTCCACGCCGGGTTCACAGAGCGTCATCGCCGTTTCCGTGACAGCGTTGGACTCGGCGGAAGAGATCCCGAGTGAGTCGGATAGATCCAACCCATCGTAGAGACCTATCTCGAGATCTTCCCCAATTTGCATGGGGTAGGATCTTGCCCATCGAGGGCAGAGATCTGGTCCACTGCTGGCTTGCTGGTGGACGGATCCACCGGGGACCAGCCCGACTGGCGGGTCGGACCCCGGCGAAGGGCGTCGAGAGAGGAGCACATCTCGGTGTGCCACAGGTACTCGAGATCACGGCTTCGTCGCCGCTTATGTAGTACTCGTCGTCGAGCAAAGACATGTCCTCGGTGTCGCCGAGTCGATCAACATCGAGGATTGCAACCGATTAGGATCTATCCCGACCCCACAGACGGCGCCGGTGTTGACGATTGGGAAGCGGGTTCCACGAGTTGAGCTTACTTCTTGATGGGACAAGAGGGCCCTTCTACCCTGGGCCATGCTATTCTGAAGGGATCGATCGGGGATCACGAGGACGAGTGGACACGGTGTTTTTATCCTGGTTCGGGCCCTCACCGTCGAGGTAACAACCCTATGTCCAGCGCTTTGTTAATGATGAAGAAGAGGTGTACAAGGGATCCTAGATCGGATCTATGGAGGTGAAGGATGAACTACGGGCTGGACCAAGCAAAACCGTAGCGCACCGGGTTACAATGGTATAGCGAGAGAAAGAATTCTAATGCTACTTACACCCCCGCGCAAGAGGGTTTATATAGGCAAGGTACAGGTGGATAGGATGAAAACTACCCCTAAGTCGGTGGAGAGCGCCGCGCCGTCAGGGAACCCTAGCACCGCCGCCAGAAACCCTAACCGCCCCGTCGGGTCGTGGGCCGGGCTGGATCCACGCTTCCTTAAGGATGAAGTCGATGTCTTGACCAGCAAGACGCCGGGTAGCTTGTACGCCAACACGTTGCCGGGTAAGGGTGCCCTTCGATACCTGCAAAACAGAAAGTAAGCTACCGGGCACCGGGTAGGAGACCCAATCCCCGACACTCGCTTCGCTGGCCGTTTGACCCTGTGCCTAAGTCCTCCATCAAACGACGTCCGACCAGCGTGTCAAAACCTATTTCTGAGACGAGGTTACCCTCGTCGAACGCGTCCGATGCCCATCGGATGGCGTCCGACCAGAGATGTAACGGCTAGTTTTTTGAGTCTTTCCGAGCTCCAATGGCTAGTTTCTCTCCGAGGGCTTTAAATAGGCTTCGGTAGGCTGGCTTCATTGAGGTTTAGAGTCTTGTTTCACCTTGAGCAATCATCTACTAGCTATAGGGGTGTTCTAGAGCCATTCCTCCACCACTTCCACATCCACCTACCACCTATCCCTAAATTCGAGCTTCATGGAAGTCCTTCGATCCGGCTAGATCGAGGCGTTCGGGCTTGTTACCTTGAAGACGACGTTCTTTCTCTTGGTGGAGTAGACTTGAGAGTAGACCTTGGCGTGTGGCTACTCTCAAGTCGGTGTAGAGGTGTCCGGAGTCTATCTCGCCGGAGTGGCAAAAGGACTACTGGGGAGTAAGTGAGGCGTGTGGCTTAAGAGGGAGCCAGTCCTTATGCGCAAGGGCTAGCCTCAACGGAGAGTAGGAGCGGTAGCTCCAAAATTCGATCAAACAACCATCTTGCCCCCATTTACTTTCCGCATTTAAATTCAATTGTTTTGGTTCTTGTGTTCTTTGTGCTCGTTTGTCCGTCTTAGTTGCCCATTTCCTTAGCTTCCGCTTAGACCACTGGACTTACGATTGGATAACTTTTAATCCTGCAATTAATTCAAGAAAAACACAAAAAAAAGCCCAACTCACCATTCCTCTTGGGCGCTCCGATCCTTTTCAGACGGTGCCCAAGCTCAGCCGGTCCATGGCGACATAGGCGTGGCTCGGACTGAACAGAGACGAAATAGGAGAACAAAGCAGAGCAAGAAGAAGAAGAAAGAAGGGTGCGGCTCACAATAGGCCTAGGCCGAGGCCGGAGATGGAGGTTGGCCTTGGACTGAACAAGGCGGGGGAGCAGACTGCCTAAGGCCTTTGGAAATTAATTTCCTAAAAAGAAAACAACATTGTTACAAACCAAAAATACTATTCAATATCTGAAAGTATTGCTCAAAGGAATATATTTTTAAATATGTATAAACATTTCTATGCCCTACGCTAGCTTGGAGCATTTCCTCGAAAATACAGGCGTAAGCATTTAAACTATTTGCCCACCAAATTATTAAACACCCGGCAATCTGTTCTCCTAGTGATCAAGTAGCCCGCGCCTTCATCGGGCATCGGCCACCCAACTCCCTACCGCACCATCTTGGACGCATATCCCACACAATCACAAGCCAAGGTTTTGCACCATCGAACAGAGGTATGACTCGGCCTGGGAATGGGGCGGGTTCAAACGGGTTTAATGGGCGGGTTTCAGTTCGGGTTGTCTTTGGATTGGTGAAAACGGGTTGATGTGAGAAACGGGTCGGGTTGGGTTGGGCTTACACTTATTTCGGGTTGGTTTGGAGTGGGGTGGGGTTGTAAGTTTCGGGTTCAACCCATAGTTTCACCCCGATCGGCCGATCCCCCTCCCCCGACTGGGTTCCCCACTAGACCACGGGCTAGGGTTCCCACCAGAGCGGCGATGGCGCCCGTGAAGCTACCCTCACAAGGCCGAGGCAGCCACGGCGGCATACTACCCTCATGTGGCCGAGGCAGCCACGGCGACGGCTCCCACGCCCGGGAGGTGGAGCCGCCGGCTTGAGGCGCTAGGTTCCCTCCTCGTTCCCTCCTCGCCGCAGAACCGGAGGAGCCACCGGACCGAGGAGGAGGAGCCGTCGGAGGAGTCTCGCCGCTTCAGTTTGTTCGCCGTCACCGCATCCTTGCCGACTGTCTCCTTCGTGGGGATATACTAGCCTAGGTAAAGAACCTAAATCTCACCTCATGTAGTCTTGTGTGGATGAGCAGATGGATTAGTTCTTGATTTGAACCCCATGTGGTGTCTCAAAATTCCATGATTTGAACACGTGAGATTTGAATTTATATGATAAATTGATTCGGTGTTGTTGCTAGTGATGCCACTGCTCAATACCAGTTCATTATGATTGTACTTTCACTAGTGTCACGGTCGAAGATGATAATAATTAGCGGTGCTTGCATTCATGTAGTTGAGAGCAATGGAAGATAATAATAACTTGTGCTTAAAGCTGAAAGGTTATTATTTTTTTCCCAGTCATACTAGTTTGCTGTCTCTGTGATTAATCCATTTTCGTTGCAGCTTGTGGTTGTTGTGTGTATGGGAGGGATATATGCAACGCTTTTCCTTTTGAACAAAATACACCTAGTGAAGTTCCTGTAGTTAATTTCCCCTTGTGCACATACTTCTGTACTAAGTTATTTCTTCTGTACTATACTTCCTGGTGTACTAAGCTCATAATCCTTCTAATTCTTTACTTTTCTCAACCTTTAGGGCTGTTTTTAGGGCTGTTTTGCTTTGCTGTAATCATGTCCTCAAACATGTTGGAGACTTCGGTTACTGGAGATTCCACTGAGGAGCTTTCATTAGTAACACCACATAGCCGTAAGAGATCAAAAGTTTGGGAGTACTTTGAAGAGAATTTGGTTGTAGAGGATGGGGTCCAAAAGGTCAGTATGTAAATCTTGTCATTTAAGGTTAATATGCAACACTGGTGCGGAACAAATAGTCTAAGAACTCATATATCCTACTCTTGCCCATCAATCGAGATGCCGATAGAAAGAGGTTTAAGGCAACAATGAAAAGCAAAGAACCCCAAGGTGCCTTTGTGTTCGATCCCGAGATAGCCCGTGAGCTACAAGCTAAGTTTTGCATTAATGCGAAATCCTTTTCGTAAATTTGAGGATCCATATTTCAAGGATTTGGATAGCATCAATGCAGCCGGCTTTTAAAGCTTTAGGTCGACAAACTATTAGAAGTGGCGCTTTAAGTTGTGCGATAAAATGAAGAATGAATTGTGTTTAGAACTGCAAAGCCTTGAGTCTCATATTTGTCTTACCTCTGACCTTTGGACATCTGTTCAAAACTTGAGTTACATGTGTGTGACCACTCACTTTGTTGATGCCAACTTTAACCTTCAAAAGAAAATCATTTCATTCAAAGATGTGAGGTATCCACATACAGGAACAGCCATTGAAGAGGCAGTCACGAAGTGTCTTGTAGACTGGGGACTAAAGGGCAAACTCTTCACTTTAACCCTTGACAATGCTAGCAATAATAATTATGCGTGTAAATTGTTGAAAGAAGACCAAGAGCATGACCTGCTGTTTGGTGGTGAACACTTTCAAATCAAGTGTTGTGCACATGTGCTAAATCTTATAGTTCAAGATGGGATGAGTCAAATTCATGTGGTGGTCGAAAAAATACGCCACTTAATTAGGCACATTGATTCGTCGCCCTCGAGGATTCAAGCCTTCAATGGGATTGTGGCTAGATTTGGGCTTCCTACGAAGTCCGGTCTTATATTAGATGTGCCTAACCGTTGGAACTCCACGTTCCAAATGATTGGACAAGCTCTACAATACAAAGGTGCGCTCAACAGATATGCATTGGAGAAATTGGAGCCTTGTCCAGATGAGGAAGAGTGGGTAAATGCTGAGGCGATTTCAGTCTTTCTGAAAGCATTTGAAGAAGCGACAAGAGCGGTGTCAGCTGATAGAAAACCAACTTCCCATCTCTTTATGCATATTGTGCTATGCATTAGTCATGCATTCAGTGACCAGAATTGGCAGATCAATGACTCATTAAAGGAGTTGGCTAGTGCTATGCACAAGAAGTTTTTGAAGTATTGGGACAATAATTATAACATGGCTCTTGTAATTGCCACTATACTAGATCCATCAAAAAAATTGGATTACCTAGATTTCTTCTATGAGAAAATCTGTTATAATTTGGATGAAGTTGACAACAAAGTGGATTTAGCCAAAGACTGGATGAAGAGGTATTTTCAAGAATACGAGCATCTTGTGAAGAGAAGCACAGGGCACTCGGTGCCATGTACTACTGATGCTAGGCAGATTGGTTCTCCTGTTCTTGGAAAAATACAACTCGAAGAAGAGTTTGCTCGGTACAGATCAAATAGGAGAGGAAGGCGTGAGCCTAAGTCTGAGCTAGACATTTATTTAGAGGATGAGTTTGAGAGAAGTAAGGACTTTGATATCTTGTTGTGGTGGAAACAGCATGCTGAAAAGTATCCTATATTATCAAGAATGGCCAGAGATTTCCTTGCAATACCGCTCTCTACGGTGTCATCCGAGTCGGCCTTTAGTTGCGGTGGACGAATTCTTGGGGATAGTCGAAGCTCGTTATCATCTGAAATGGTTGAAGCCTTGGTTTGTGGAAAGGATTGGTTGACCAAGATTCCTTGTATCGAAGGTATGATATTGCTATAAAAATGTTTTATAGCTATTGCTATAAAAATGTATTTCAGATTTTTCTATTACTAACTTAGTACTGTTTTTTGCAGATGATAATGAGACGTGATCAGAACTTCCGCTGCCACCAGCCCACCACCTTGGAGGTAGAAAAACAGTGTGTGAATGTGATTGCTGTATTAGTGATTTTCTTTTCTGTAGGTAGATGTTTACTGGCCACCATTTTTATAGCGCTGCCACCACCAAGGAAAAATAATGCAGTGTGGAAGTATGCATCCAGTGGAAGTATGCTAAATTTTAAGGAAAGCATGTTAGATAGTTATCACACACCTACTATTTTTCCTGGCCAACAATCGTACATTTCAAGCATTTCCTGTGAGGTTTAAGTGCGGAAGTGCGCTCTTAATGACAGACTGTTAGTTATGTATTCAGTATTGAGCTCATTTGTGCACTTCTTTTAACGAAATTCATGCACTTTCATTGTGTATTTAGCTGCAATGAGTTCTATATATAATTATATGGATAGCAAAAAAATTCCCTTTAAAACTCAAATTGAATAGTTTTGTTTGATTTGGATGGATATTCAATTAAACTGTTGAATAGTCTATTTCGAGCATCTTAGATAGTGCAAAAGCTAACATCATTTCTTCCAAATTGATCAGATTTTGAGATCAGACTTAGATCCAGGCTCAGATCAGCAGATAAAAGACTTTGCTTGCACAAGATTTAAAGCTGAATATCCAGTTTTTCAGAAGGTAAGAACGATCTATCTTATATTTGTTTTGGTTGCTTGTTTCTTATGCATTGGTTTCCAATTTGCAGAAAGACATTTAGAAGGCGCTTGAGGATTAGATCTACTACCTTGGTCATCCACCTGTTTGCAGAAGTAGGCACTTGCAAAAATATTCTGTTGTATATTTACACCTTTTTATTTCACACTAGTAATTTTGTGCTACGTTTTCTGGGCTTTCACCTTTGTGATTGCTGTATTTGTGATTTTCTTTTCTGTAGGCAGATGTTTACTTGCCACCATTTTGTTTATACTGTTCTCCTATGGTTTGCTTTTTTCTCTCTGCCGAAAAAACATGATATTGATCCTTATTATGTAATATTATTGAACTGGATGTTCTACGTATGCGCTCAAAATTGCTTGTGCAGTGACTCACGCTGCTCTATGCCTCTATGTGCATATGGTATCTTGGTATGTCTTCTGCCGCAGAATGCAGTGACTCACAAAGCAGAGAGCTAGCAAAGCTGGCTGGACGTGGGGCGAAACGGGGCAAAATGGGTTGGCCTTGTGGGGTGAAACGAGTTTAACCCAAACCAGGCGCACGTGGGTTGGGCTGGGTTGGTTAGAAAAAATATAATTCTGGAATGGGTTGGGGTTGGGGTAGGCACGTGTATTCGCTGGGTTGGGGTGGCTGTGGGGTGGGTTTGAACCCATTCCCACCCCTAGCCATCTATTTATACTAGAGAAAATACAATATTTTCTCGGTGCTAAGACTTGCACCTTTCCTTGGCCCTTAGCCATCTATTTATACTAGAGAAAATACAAGATTCCTACTCAAATTAGAACTACTAATTCTAAACAAACTCCATCTCTAGTGCTTTTACTTTTAGATAAACCTAGTCCTACTCAAACTAGACAAACTAATATTTCTATATCAAGATTATTACTAACAAAGGCTTTGCAGCCAACCGATCTGCCAGGGACGTAACCGGCGCCAGGCGCCAAGCCACGCCGCACCCCCCATTGCCCAGCGCGTACCGGCAGGTTTTGCTGAGCAGGTAGTGGGCCTAGTCTTTGGAAGACAGCGGGCTGGTTCTGGGACCGCTGCTCCTGAGGAGGGGCAACGTCGTTCTGCGCGGTGGCTTCACGGTACTCCCGTCGTGAGAAACCACCACGCTGGTCCCGATTCAGTTCTACCCGAGCGATTTGGTTAGCATTACCCCGGGGAGCTCGGTAGTTAGCGCCATCGCCTGGAGCCTCGGTTTGCTTATTCGCGGTCGACCTTTGTCTATTGAAGGGTCGGCGCGTCTGCCGCGGCCATTGCCCACCCTATGGCTACTGGATACCCGGGAACTGACTCTCTCCAGGCCACCAGCTGCCCGGTCTAGCTCGTCGAGCAGGCAGGCGATGGGGACATCGTCAGGTTTACGAAGAACGGCAGCCAATGCCCTGATTCTTTTTCGGCTTTCCACGACTGGATCTGCCGTGGCAGTTGAGCTAGTGTGCACATTAGGAGTGCGTGCAGGTTGAGGTGCGGGAGCGGGATGCTTCTGCTTCCGCCGGCTTGCGGTCACAGCTAGCGCTTCGCCCATGCTCTTCTCCAACCGGTCTCGGGCAGCGGCGGCCTCGGCCTCACGTTGCCGGCGTGCGGCTTCCTCTTGTTGGAGGGCTAGAGCTTCAGCATCTCCCTGGTCTCGATCGTCTCCATTCCCGGTATCCCCGGTAGCCATGAGGGCATAACGGTCCACGCCGGGTTCACAGAGCGTCATCGCCGTTTCCGTGACAGCGTTGGACTCGGCGGAAGAGATCCCGAGTGAGTCGGATAGATCCAACCCATCGTAGAGACCTATCTCGAGATCTTCCCCAATTTGCATGGGGTAGGATCTTGCCCATCGAGGGCAGAGATCTGGTCCACTGCTGGCTTGCTGGTGGACGGATCCACCGGGGACCAGCCCGACTGGCGGGTCGGACCCCGGCGAAGGGCGTCGAGAGAGGAGCACATCTCGGTGTGCCCTGGGTACTCCGAGATCACAGCTTCGTCGCCGCTTGCGTAGTACTCGTCGTCGAAGCAGCACATGTCCCTGGTGTCGCCGGAGTCGATCAACATCAGGAGGATTGCAACCGATTAGGGATCTATCCCGGACCCCACGGACGGCGCCAGCTGTTGACGATTGGGAAAGCGGGTTCCACGAGTTGAGCTTACTTCTTGATGAGGGACAAGAGGGCCCCTTCTACCCAGTTGCGTTGCGTTCCTGAAGGGATCGATCGGGGGATCACGAGGACAGGGACACGGTGTTTTTATCCTGGTTCGGGCCCTCACCGTCGAGGTAACAACCCTATGTCCAGCGCTTTGTTAATGATGAAGAAGAGGTGTACAAGGGATCCTAGATCGGATCTATGGAGGTGAAGGATGAACTACGGGCTGGACCAAGCAAAACCGTAGCGCACCGGGTTACAATGGTATAGCGAGAGAAAGAATTCTAATGCTACTTACACCCCCGCGCAAGAGGGTTTATATAGGCAAGGTACAGGTGGATAGGATGAAAACTACCCCTAAGTCGGTGGAGAGCGCCGCCGTCGAGGAACCCTAGCACCGCCGCCAGAAACCCTAACCGCCCGTCGGGTCATGGGTCGGGTGGATCACGCTTCCTTAAGGATGAAGTCGATGTCTTGACCAAGAAGACGCGGGTAGCTTGTACGCCAACACGTTGCGGGTAAGGGTGCCTTCGATACGCAAAGCAGTAAGCTACAGGGCACCGTAGGAGACCCAATCCCGACACTCGCCATTGGCCGTTTGACCACATGCCTAAGTCCTCCATCAAGCGACGTCAGACCAGTGATGTCAAAACCTATTTACGAGGCGAGGTTACCCTCGTCGAGCGCGTCCGATGCCCATCGGATGGCGTCCGACCGAGATGTAACGGCTAGTTTTTGAGTCTTCCAGAGCTCCAATGGCTAGTTTTCTCCGAGGGCTTTAAATAGGCTTGGTGGTGGCTTCATTGAGGTTTAGAGTCTTGTTTCACCTTGAGCAATCATCTACTAGCTATAGGGGTGTTCTAGAGCCATTCCTCCACCACTTCCACATCCACCTACCACCTATCCTAAATTGAGCTTCATGGAAGTCCTTGATCCGGCTAGATCGAGGCGTTCGGGCTTGTTACCTTGAAGACGACGTTCTTTCTCTTGGTGGAGTAGACTTGAGAGTAGACCTTGGCGTGTGGCTACTCTCAAGTCGGTGTAGAGGTGTCCGGAGTCTATCTCGCCGGAGTGGCAAAAGGACTACTGGGGAGTAAGTGAGGCGTGTGGCTTAAGAGGGAGCCAGTCCTTATGCGCAAGGGCTAGCCTCAACGGAGAGTAGGAGCGGTAGCTCCAAAATTCGATCAAACAACCATCTTGCCCCCATTTACTTTCCGCATTTAAATTCAATTGTTTTGGTTCTTGTGTTCTTTGTGCTCGTTTGTCCGTCTTAGTTGCCCATTTCCTTAGCTTCCGCTTAGACCACTGGACTTACGATTGGATAACTTTTAATCCTGCAATTAATTCAAGAAAAACACAAAAAAAAGCCCAACTCACCATTCCTCTTGGGCGCTCCGATCCTTTTCAGGCGGTGCCCAAGCTCAGGCTGGTCCATGGCGTATTGGCGTGGCTCAGACTCGGAACAGAGACGAAATAGGAGAACAAAGCAGGAGCAAGAAGAAGAAGAAAGAAGGGTGCGGCTCACAATAGGCCTAGACTGAGGCCAGGAGATGGAGGTTGGCCTTGGACCAGAACAAGGGCAGGGAGCAGACCTGCCTAAGGCCTTTTGGAAATTAATTTCCCTAAAAAAGAAAACAACATTGTTACAAACCAAAAATACTATTCAATATCTGAAAGTATTGCTCAAAGGAATATATTTTTAAATATGTATAAACATTTCTATGCCCTACGCTAGCTTGGAGCATTTCCTCGAAAATACAGGCGTAAGCATTTAAACTATTTGCCCACCAAATTATTAAACACCCGGCAATCTGTTCTCCTAGTGATCAAGTAGCCCGCGCCTTCATCGGGCATCGGCCACCCAACTCCCTACCGCACCATCTTGGACGCATATCCCACACAATCACAAGCCAAGGTTTTGCACCATCGAACAGAGGTATGACTCGGCCTGGGAATGGGGCGGGTTCAAACGGGTTTAATGGGCGGGTTTCAGTTCGGGTTGTCTTTGGATTGGTGAAAACGGGTTGATGTGAGAAACGGGTCGGGTTGGGTTGGGCTTACACTTATTTCGGGTTGGTTTGGAGTGGGGTGGGGTTGTAAGTTTCGGGTTCAACCCATAGTTTCACCCCGATCGGCCGATCCCCCTTCCCCGACTGGGTTCCCCACTAGACCACGGGCTAGGGTTCCCACCAGAGCGGCGATGGCGCGGCGTGCAGTAGCTACCCTGGCTGAGACGCCACGGCGGCGGCTACCCTCGCCTGGGCCGAGGCCACGGCGACGGCTCCCCACGCCCGGAGGTGGAGCCGCCGGCTTGGAGGCGCTAGGGTTCCCCTCCTCGTTCCCCTCCTCGCCTGCAACCGGAGGAGCCACCGGACCGGAGGAGGAGGAGCCGTCGGAGGAGTCCTCGCCGCTTCCAGTTTCGTTCGCCGTCACCGCAGTCCTTGCCGACCGTCTCCTTCGTGGGGGATATACTAGCCTAGGTAAAGAACCTAAATCTCACCTCATGTAGTCTTGTGTGGATGAACAGATGGATTAGTTCTTGATTTGAACCCCATGTGGTGTCTCAAAATTCCATGATTTGAACCTGTGAGATTTGAATTTATATGATAAATTGATTCGGTGTTGTTGCTAGTGATGCCACTCGTTCAATACCAGTTCATTATGATTGTACTTTCACTAGTGTCACGGTCAGAAGATGATAATAATTAGCGGTGCTTGCATTCATGTAGTTGAGGAACAGTCAGAAGATAATAATAACTTGTGCTTAAAGCTGAAAGGTTATTATTTTTTTCCCAGTCATACTAGTTTGCTGTCTCTGTGATTAATCCATTTTCGTTGCAGCTTGTGGTTGTTGTGTGTATGGGAGGGATATATGCAACGCTTTTCCTTTTGAACAAAATACACCTAGTGAAGTTCCTGTAGTTAATTTCCCCTTGTGCACATACTTCTGTACTAAGTTATTTCTTCTGTACTATACTTCCTGGTGTACTAAGCTCATAATCCTTCTAATTCTTTACTTTTCTCAACCTTTAGGGCTGTTTTTAGGGCTGTTTTGCTTTGCTGTAATCATGTCCTCAAACATGTTGGAGACTTCGGTTACTGGAGATTCCACTGAGGAGCTTTCATTAGTAACACCACATAGCCGTAAGAGATCAAAAGTTTGGGAGTACTTTGAAGAGAATTTGGTTGTAGAGGATGGGGTCCAAAAGGCTGTATGTAAGTACTGTCATTTAAGGTTAATATGCAACACTGGGTCTGGAACAAATAGTCTAAGAACTCATATATCCTACTCTTGCCCATCAATCAGAGATGCCGATAGAAAGAGGTTTAAGGCAACAATGAAAAAGCAGCAACCCCAAGGTGCCTTTGTGTTCGATCCCGAGATAGCCCGTGAGCTACAAGCTAAGTTTTGCATTAATGCAGAAATCCCTTTTCAGAAATTTGAGGATCCATATTTCAAGGACTGGATAGCATCAATGCAGCCGGCTTTTAAAGCTTTAGGTCGACAAACTATTAGAAGTGACTGCTTTAAGTTGTACGATAAAATGAAGAATGAATTGTGTTTAGAACTGCAAAGCCTTGAGTCTCATATTTGTCTTACCTCTGACCTTTGGACATCTGTTCAAAACTTGGGTTACATGTGTGTGACCACTCACTTTGTTGATGCCAACTTTAACCTTCAAAAGAAAATCATTTCATTCAAAGATGTGAGGTATCCACATACAGGAACAGCCATTGAAGAGGCAGTCACGAAGTGTCTTGTAGGCCCAGGGACTAAAGGGCAAACTCTTCACTTTAACCCTTGACAATGCTAGCAATAATAATTATGCGTGTAAATTGTTGAAAGAAGACCAAGAGCATGACCTGCTGTTTGGTGGTGAACACTTTCAAATCAAGTGTTGTGCACATGTGCTAAATCTTATAGTTCAAGATGGGATGAGTCAAATTCATGTGGTGGTCGAAAAAATACGCCACTTAATTAGGCACATTGATTAAATCAGCCTCGAGGATTCAAGCCTTCAATGGGATTGTGGCTAGATTTGGGCTTCCTACGAAGTCCGGTCTTATATTAGATGTGCCTAACCGTTGGAACTCCACGTTCCAAATGATTGGACAAGCTCTACAATACAAAGGTGCGCTCAACAGATATGCATTGGAGAAATTGGAGCCTTGTCCAGATGAGGAAGAGTGGGTAAATGCTGAGGCGATTTCAGTCTTTCTGAAAGCATTTGAAGAAGCGACAAGAGCGGTGTCAGCTGATAGAAAACCAACTTCCCATCTCTTTATGCATATTGTGCTATGCATTAGTCATGCATTCAGTGACCAGAATTGGCAGATCAATGACTCATTAAAGGAGTTGGCTAGTGCTATGCACAAGAAGTTTTTGAAGTATTGGGACAATAATTATAACATGGCTCTTGTAATTGCCACTATACTAGATCCATCAAAAAAATTGGATTACCTAGATTTCTTCTATGAGAAAATCTGTTATAATTTGGATGAAGTTGACAACAAAGTGGATTTAGCCAAAGGCGGATGAAGAGGTATTTTCAAGAATACGAGCATCTTGTGAAGAGAAGCACAGGCACTTTCGGTGCCATGTACTCACCGATGCTAAGCGATTGGTTCTCTGTTCTTGGAAAAATACAACTCGAAGAAGAGTTTGCTCGGTACAGATCAAATAGGAGAGGAAGGCGTGAGCCTAAGTCTGAGCTAGACATTTATTTAGAGGATGAGTTTGAGAGAAGTAAGGACTTTGATATCTTGTTGTGGTGGAAACAGCATGCTGAAAAGTATCCTATATTATCAAGAATGGCCAGAGATTTCCTTGCAATACCGCTCTCTACGGTGTCATCCGAGTCGGCCTTTAGTTGCGGCGGACGAATTCTTGGGGATAGTCGAAGCTCGTTATCATCTGAAATGGTTGAAGCCTTGGTTTGTGGAAAGGATTGGTTGACCAAGATTCCTTGTATCGAAGGTATGATATTGCTATAGAAATGTTTTATAGCTATTGCTATAAAAATGTATTTCAGATTTTTCTATTACTAACTTAGTACTGTTTTTTGCAGATGATAATGAGGCGTGATCGAACTTCCGCTGCCACCAGCCCACCACCTTGGAGGTAGAAAAACAGTGTGTGAATGTGATTGCTGTATTAGTGATTTTCTTTTCTGTAGGTAGATGTTTACTGGCCACCATTTTTATAGCGCTGCCACCACCAAGGAAAAATAATGCAGTGTGGAAGTATGCATCCAGTGGAAGTATGCTAAATTTTAAGGAAAGCATGTTAGATAGTTATCACACACCTACTATTTTCCTGGCCAACAATCGTACATTTCAAGCATTTCCTGTGAGGTTTAAGTGCGGAAGTGCGCTCTTAATGACAGACTGTTAGTTATGTATTCAGTATTGAGCTCATTTGTGCACTTCTTTTAACGAAATTCATGCACTTTCATTGTGTATTTAGCTGCAATGAGTTCTATATATAATTATATGGATAGCAAAAAAATTCCCTTTAAAACTCAAATTGAATAGTTTTGTTTGATTTGGATGGATATTCAATTAAACTGTTGAATAGTCTATTTCGAGCATCTTAGATAGTGCAAAAGCTAACATCATTTCTTCCAAACTGATCAGATTTTGAGATCAAACTTAGATCCAGGCTCAGATCAGCAGATAAAAGACTTTGCTTGCACAAGATTTAAAGCTGAATATCCAGTTTTTCAGAAGGTAAGAACGATCTATCTTATATTTGTTTTGGTTGCTTGTTTCTTATGCATTGGTTTCCAATTTGCAGAAAGACATTTAGAAGGCGCTTGAGGATTAGATCTACTACCTTGGTCATCCACCTGTTTGCAGAAGTAGGCACTTGCAAAAATATTCTGTTGTATATTTACACCTTTTTATTTCACACTAGTAATTTTGTGCTACGTTTTCTGGGCTTTCACCTTTGTGATTGCTGTATTTGTGATTTTCTTTTCTGTAGGCAGATGTTTACTTGCCACCATTTTGTTTATACTGTTCTCCTATGGTTTGCTTTTTTCTCTCTGCCGAAAAAACATGATATTGATCCTTATTATGTAATATTATTGAACTGGATGTTCTACGTATGCGCTCAAAATTGCTTGTGCAGTGACTCACGCTGCTCTATGCCTCTATGTGCATATGGTATCTTGGTATGTCTTCTGCCGCAGAATGCAGTGACTCACAAAGCAGAGAGCTAGCAAAGCTGGCTGGACGTGGGGCGAAACGGGGCAAAATGGGTTGGCCTTGTGGGGTGAAACGAGTTTAACCCAAACCAGGCGCACGTGGGTTGGGCTGGGTTGGTTAGAAAAAATATAATTCTGGAATGGGTTGGGGTTGGGGTAGGCACGTGTATTATTTGGGTTGGGGTGGCTGTGGGGTGGGTTTGAACCCATTCCCACCCCTAGCCATCTATTTATACTAGAGAAAATACAATATTTTCTCGGTGCTAAGACTTGCACCTTTCCTTGGCCCTTAGCCATCTATTTATACTAGAGAAAATACAAGATTCCTACTCAAATTAGAACTACTAATTCTAAACAAACTCCATCTCTAGTGCTTTTACTTTTAGATAAACCTAGTCCTACTCAAACTAGACAAACTAATATTTCTATATCAAGATTATTACTAACAAAGGCTTTGCGATACCAACCGATCCGGGGGACGAATCGGCGCCAGCGCCAAGCCACGCCGCCACCCCCATTGCCCAGTAGCGTCTCGGCAGGTTTTTTGAAAGGTGTAGTGAGCCTAGTCTTTGGAAGACAATGGTTGGTTCGGGACCATTGCTCGAGGAGGAGAACAACGTCGTTCTGCGGTGGCTTCACGGTACTCCGTCGTGAGAAACCACCACGCTGGTCCCGATTCAGTTCTACCCGAGCGATTTGGTTAGCATTACCCGGGAGCTCGGTAGTTAGCGCCATCGCTCGAGCCTCGGTTTGCTTATTCGCCGGTCGACCTTCGTCTATTGAAGGGTCGGTAGCGTCTGCCATGCCATTGCCCACCCTATGGCTCCGGATACCCGGAACCGACTCTCTCCGTGCCACCATTGCCGGTCTAGCTCGTCGGCGGCGGCGATGGGGACATCGTCGAGTTCTGAAGAACGGCACCAATGCCCCGATTCTTTTTCGCTTTCACGATTGGATCTGCCGTGGCGATTGAGCTAGTGTGCACATTAGAGTGCGTGCGAGTTGAGGTGCGGGGCGGGATGCTTCGCTTCCGGCTTGCTTGCAGTCCTGACTAGCGCCGCCCATGCTCTTCTCCAACCGGTCTCGGCAAGCGGCGGCCTCGGCCTCGCGTTGCGGCGTCGCGGCTTCCTCTTGTTGGAGGGCTAGAGCTTGACATCTCCCCGGTCTCGATCGTCTCCATTCCCGGTATCCCCGGTAGCCATGAGGGCATAACGGTCCACGCCGGGTTCACAGAGCGTCATCGCCGTTTCCGTGACAGCGTTGGACTCGGCGGAAGAGATCCCGAGTGAGTCGGATAGATCCAACCCATCGTAGAGACCTATCTCGAGATCTTCCCCAATTTGCATGGGGTAGGATCTTGCCCATCGAGGGCAGAGATCTGGTCCACTGCTGGCTTGCTGGTGGACGGATCCACCGGGGACCAGCCCGACTGGCGGGTCGGACCCCGGCGAAGGGCGTCGAGAGAGGAGCACATCTCGGTGTGCCCTGGGTACTCCGAGATCACAGCTTCGTCGCCGCTTGCGTAGTACTCGTCGTCCAAGCAGCACATGTCCCTGGTGTCGCCGGAGTCGATCAACATCAGGAGGATTGCAACCGATTAGGGATCTATCCCGGACCCCACGGACGGCGCCAGCTGTTGACGATTGGGAAAGCGGGTTCCACGAGTTGAGCTTACTTCTTGATGAGGACAAGAGGGCCCTTCTACCTGGGCGATTGCGTTGCGTTCTGAAGGGATCGTCGGGGGATCACGAGGACAGGGACACGGTGTTTTTATCCTGGTTCGGGCCCTCACCGTCGAGGTAACAACCCTATGTCCAGCGCTTTGTTAATGATGAAGAAGAGGTGTACAAGGGATCCTAGATCGGATCTATGGAGGTGAAGGATGAACTACGGGCTGGACCAAGCAAAACCGTAGCGCACCGGGTTACAATGGTATAGCGAGAGAAAGAATTCTAATGCTACTTACACCCCCGCGCAAGAGGGTTTATATAGGCAAGGTACAGGTGGATAGGATGAAAACTACCCCTAAGTCGGTGGAGAGCGCCGCGCCGTCAGGGAACCCTAGCACCGCCGCCAGAAACCCTAACCGCCCGTCGGTCGTGGTAAATTTGGATCCACGCTTCCTTAAGGATGAAGTCGATGTCTTGACCAGCAAGACGCCGGGTAGCTTGTACGCCAACACGTTGCCGGGTAAGGGTGCCCTTCGATACCTGCAAAACAGAAAGTAAGCTACCGGGCACCGGGTAGGAGACCCAATCCCCGACACTCGCTTCGCTGGCCGTTTGACCCTGTGCCTAAGTCCTCCATCAAACGACGTCCGACCAGCGTGTCAAAACCTATTTCTGAGACGAGGTTACCCTCGTCGAACGCGTCCGATGCCCATCGGATGGCGTCCGACCAGAGATGTAACGGCTAGTTTTTGAGTCTTCCAGAGCTCCAATGGCTAGTTTCTCTCAGGGCTTTAAATAGGCTTGTGAGGTTGGCTTCATTGAGGTTTAGAGTCTTGTTTCACCTTGAGCAATCATCTACTAGCTATAGGGGTGTTCTAGAGCCATTCCTCCACCACTTCCACATCCACCTACCACCTATCCCTAAATTCGAGCTTCATGGAAGTCCTTCGATCCGGCTAGATCGAGGCGTTGGGCTTGTTACCTTGAAGACGACGTTCTTTCTCTTGGTGGAGTAGACTTGAGAGTAGACCTTGGCGTGTGGCTACTCTCAAGTCGGTGTAAGTGTCCGAGTCTATCTCACGGAGTGGCAAAAGGACTCTTGGGGAGTAAGTGAGGCGTGTGGCTTAAGAGGAGCCAGGTCCTTATGCGCAAGGGCTAGCCTCAACGGAGAGTAGGAGCGGTAGCTCCAAAATTCGATCAAACAACCATCTTGCCCCCATTTACTTTCCGCATTTAAATTCAATTGTTTTGGTTCTTGTGTTCTTTGTGCTCGTTTGTCCGTCTTAGTTGCCCATTTCCTTAGCTTCCGCTTAGACCACTGGACTTACGATTGGATAACTTTTAATCCTGCAATTAATTCAAGAAAAACACAAAAAAAAGCCCAACTCACCATTCCTCTTGGGCGCTCCGATCCTTTTCAGGCGGTGCCCAAGCTCAGGCTGGTCCATGGCGTATTGGCGTGGCTCAGACTCGGAACAGAGACGAAATAGGAGAACAAAGCAGGAGCAAGAAGAAGAAGAAAGAAGGGTGCGGCTCACAATAGGCCTAGGACCGAGGCCGGAGATGGAGGTTGGCCTTGGACGGAACAAGGCGGGGGAGGAGACGCCTAAGGCCTTTTGGAAATTAATTTCCTAAAAAGAAAACAACATTGTTACAAACCAAAAATACTATTCAATATCTGAAAGTATTGCTCAAAGGAATATATTTTTAAATATGTATAAACATTTCTATGCCCTACGCTAGCTTGGAGCATTTCCTCAAAATACAAAGGTAAGCATTTAAACTATTGCCCACCAAATTATTAAACACCGCAATCTGTTCTCCTAGTGATCAAGTAGCCGCGCCTTCATCGGCATCGGCCACCCAACTCCCTACCGCACCATCTTGGACGATATCCCACACAATCACAAGCCAAGGTTTTGCACCATCGAATGAGGTATGACTCGGCACAGGAATGGGGCGGGTTCAAACAGGTTTAATGGGCGGGTTTGATTCGGGTTGTCTTTGGATTGGTGAAACGGGTTGATGTGAAAGCGGGTCGGGTTGGGTTGGGCTTACACTTATTTCGGGTTGGTTTGGAGTGGGGTGGGGTTGTAAGTTTGGGTTCAACCCATAGTTTCACCCGATCGGCGATCCTCCCATTGGGTTCCCACTAGACCACGGGCTAGGGTTCCCCAGAGCGGCGATGGCGCCGTGGCAGTAGCTACTCATGGGCGCCGAGACGGCCACGGCGGCGGACTACCCTCATGTGGCCGAGACGGCCACGGCGACGGCTCCCCACGCCCGGAGGTGGAGCCGCCGGCTTGGAGGCGCTAGGGTTCCCCTCCTCGTTCCCCTCCTCGCCTGCAACCGGAGGAGCCACCGGACCGGAGGAGGAGGAGCCGTCGGAGGAGTCCTCGCCGCTTCCAGCTTCGTTCGCCGTCACCGCAGTCCTTGCCGACCGTCTCCTTCGTGGGGGATATACTAGCCTAGGTAAAGAACCGTAGTTAATTCTACAGTTAAAACTGATGGGAAAGAAGTTCATACGCCAGATGTGCCTACAGAGATTACAAAGATCAGTCCCCTTGATTAAACATCACTTCAATAGAGAATTAACAGATTCTGATAAACAGAGGCAACACCAAGGAGTCTAACTTTATACAGAGGCAACAAAAAAAAGAGTACAGATTTCCAGCTCAATCTGGGTCCAAATTTTAGGGGCCAAACCCTAATCTCTAACCTCCTTTCTCACTCCCTCCTACTCTCTCACGACCAGCTCCGACTCATCTCCATCATCTCTTTCTAGCGGTGCTAGCCCTGATCTTGCCTAACCGTCCTCCTCCGACCTTCAACATCGTCCCACACTTTTTTCACAGCGTATCCTTTGCTCCGTGCTACTACCTCCTGCAGCTGCGCAGCATGGCCTCGCGCCGTGCATTGCCCACGTCCTCCCAGTGCCACCGTTCCCTTCCTCCCCATGTGCTGTCACCACCGTTGCATTGGCGGCTGGAGTTGGTCGTCCCGTGCCAAATCTAGGTTACCACATGTGAACCACGCCGCCACGGCCGGTGTTCCTTCCCTCCCCCACCCTCCTTCCTCCCAGAGCCATGTCCTGACTTAGACTTTTCTCTAGGCGTGTCCATCTCTCTCGCATCTTCTGCGTCGGATCTGACCGCTATTGTGCCAAATCTGGCCATTCTGTCCTATCGCGGTCTCTGGGCCGTCACACACATCACCGAACTTCGATTACCACCATTCAATACGTACATCGTTGTCATCAGTCCTATTGTGACATTCATTCAAAACATCTCTATTTTTAGTACTTGGGTGTGGATGCATATCCAATTGGCACTATTTCATGTTTTTGCTATCTGTTCAACTAAGCAGCTACTGTTTTATATCTCCGTTATTTTTGCCGCTCTGTGTTAAGGACATTAAAACACAACATTTAGTGAGTGGCTTTGTCAAGAGAGGTGGTTGGAATTTTAGAGAATCAATGCTAATACAGATGCAAATGTAAAATATACTTGCAAGCTGAGCAACCATTGCGAATGCTTTCTCATAAGATGGATATGGAGTTTGAAGATGTTAGTTCAGATATTATATCCTATGAGCCATGTCTTCCAACGTTTGGAGCAAGAACCTACAATGCCCTTAGTGAAACTGGCACAAGGACAGACAAAAGGTTTCCATCTATTGTATATATACCCTAGTAGTGCCCGTGCTTTGCAACGGAACTACAAAAGGAAGAAAGGGAAGTATAAAGGCGAGCAGCATTCATAGTTGGAGGAGCAATCATATTTACATGCCCATGCGCTACAAACGAAATACTAAAGAAATATCGAGGGATTCATATCAGTTTCTTTTGATAATTTATATGATCTCTAATTTATCTTATATGTTAGATTGATACAAATTATCAATAGAAACCGATATGAATCCCTCGATATTTTTAGTATTTCGTTTGTAGCACATGAGCAACTATCTATGAATACTGCTCTGATTTATACTTTCCTTTCTTCCCATGATCAACTTGTATATGGGATAAAAACATGAGAATGTGTCTCTAATTAAGAGAAACATCAGCACTAGCCAACCACTCTAACAAGGATTACTCATACCGCGATCTTTAGTTTGTGAATTAAAAAGGAACTGAACAAGTGGGGACAATAATATATCCTTGAGTCTGTTAGTCATTACTATGGTGGAGAGTTGCTTTTTAAAATTTTGTGAATCTACTTGCATCATTTCTACATTTTGCACTGTAATGATAGAACACCTAGAGACATTTGAGAAATTAATCGGAATGTAAAGTAGACGGAATAAGAAAATCTCAGCACCAAGGCTAACACATAGTTTCCAGTAGCAAGCAAGCCAACATCTTTTTAGCATCATCTCCTCCTGATAATTGATTTTCGTGATTAAATTAATACTCATATAGACAAAAAAAAAAAAAAAAGTGCCAAATATGAATAGGTAAGCCAAAATACACATCATTTCTTTTTATGACAGGATCACTAGCAACATACCCAAATCACAAATAATAGTTTAGGATTGCAAAACACAAATCTGGGAAATTCATTTAGCAATAAGTAACTACTTTTGATGAAAGAATCACCTTTGCTTCTGACCGAAGGGTGGCAATATCATTGCAGCTTGCATGCTAAACCTTCTTGAAGCAATTCTCAATAGAGCCTTTAAAAACAGACCACAAAATCTGGAAGAGTTAGTAAGCAAAAATTTGAGCATAAAACCAAAACACATGAGCGTGTAGCATGTAAAAGTTCACGTTAAAGCACATGATCTTGTTAAGTCCCATATAGCAATTCTCCCATCAAATTTTTCAGTGCACTTCTGTGTTTTAATTAAATAAATGAAGTTTACAGTTTGAACACTCAAGAAGACAAGTGGGGGAAAATTGGTTATCAAGCATAACAAATCTGGACTGGCCAAAGGTATTCCACTTATAAGTTGTATATATGCATGTATAGTGCACAGAACAAACAATGAAATGTTGCAAATGTGACAGGAATAGCGTAATGGACATTATTGCCATTCAAAGCCAGTGGTTGTTTGTTGCTTTTTGTACATATGAAAGAAGAACAACAAAAGTCTAGATGTAGTTCTTGAAATGTATTTAACTACAACGTGGTACTAAAGAATTATTTGTTGATTTACTGCATAAAGTAGCCCTACAGGTGACCTTAATCTATAACACCTTGTGATGCAATGGTGCCCTTTCATTTAAAAATTCAGGCACTGATAATCCTTTGGCATTCCCGAATTTCCAATGGCTTCTAAGAAAGCCCTTGCAACAAAAGAATAGGCAGATGACCAAAGGACAATAATGACACCTCAATGTGCATTCGAGTTCCCATAATAGAAGTGTATGAAGCCATCACAGGACAATCTTCCATTACCAATCTTAATTATTGTGCTGCAAAGAACATTAGGTTCAGAGTATGCCCACTATGGCACCTAGACACCAAATTCAAGATTTTCTTTTCAGCATACAGAACACCACAAGTACAAAACCAATAAGCTACCCACTCAGTTCAAGTAGAAAAAATCAATTAGCATAAGCCACAGAAGAGGTATGTAATGAAGCATCATGTTTAGTTTACCTAAAATTTTTTAACAATAAATTGTCATAGACAGCTTGTGCATATTTTATGTCATCATCCTATGAGGGAACTGGAACAAAAGGTATTCCAAAGCCATGCTACAAATCACTCAGCCTTATAAGGGACCTCAGAACTTCATAACACAATATAAAGTAGATACTAATGGGGAGGTCTATGGAACTGAAACCAGATTTGAGGTACGAGACAATGCAGTGGAGTATAGGAGGCAGGACACATGGGGCTGTTGTTCATCCCGCTGCTCACCAGAACAGTCGTCCTTGGTGGCTCTCTTCATTGCCTCCATCAGCAGCAGCATAGGAGACTGTTAAAACGTGACCAGCCAGGCCGCCACTGCTTGCTGAAGTACCTCTGATCAAGGAGAAGACGACGTTGAGGTGGCAGAGCGAGAGCTGCTGCCAAGGTTCCAACTCCAAGCTTGCAACTGTTGAATCCTAGGAAGGGAAACGGAGGTCGGGCGCTCAGCTGTGTTGCTTGCCGGCGCAGCAGCGCCAACCGCACAGCCTGCTTGACCTTGTCTCCCTCCCCTTTATAATCTCCTTCCCTTCTCCCCCAAATCCTAGGAGTTGATGCATCCGTCAGGTATGCGATGACAGTGGGGAGAACCAGGGCAAACGACGGTGCGTGGTGGGTGCTAGCGCCGGCGACGCTGGGACTAATGCCAACAACAGCGGCATGGTGGTGTTGGCAATGACGGCGGCGGACCTCGTCGACAGATCAGTGATGTGACTGGCGCTGCCGGCAGCGTGGGGGCTGGCGCCAACAACGGCGACGTAGTGGGGACAGACACTGAAGGTGACAATGTTGAGGTCGAGAGATCGAGAGAGAGCTCAAATCAAGAGAGGGAGGGAGAGGGGGATGGAGGGGGAGGGAGAGAGAGGGGGGGAGATGGAAAAGAGATTGTGGGGATCTGGCACTGGACAAATCGAGGCGGCGGCAGGCACGCGGGAGGGATTGGCCCTTGGGCTAGCGCGGTGTGGTCAAATGGGATGTGTGGATGTGGCTGGATGATCAGGATCAATTAAACGAGCCATCACTCATCACCACTAGACACTTAGATATGTTTAGGTGGCAGTTAATGAGGATGGAAGATGCAGGGTTTAATTTTTAATTTTCATCCTTGATGTATTCCTTTCACCTATATATAAGAAGTGTTGACTAATAAGCAGTAATGTAGTGAACTGTGAACTCCAGATTAATTGTTTGACCCTGAAGCTACCTTGTCAACTACCAATAGATGAGACCATATCAGTCCTGTTCAGATAATCAGATGTATAATAGTTCTTGAGTTGCCACCATCCACCAGGGACATTGTATACAATGACATGTCAATGTTACCAATCCAGAAACTACATGAAATATTGGAGAATGACTTAGTTGTGGAGTTATATGAGTTTTCTTGCTATACTTTCCACCCATATGTAGTGTACTAACAGAATTGAGCATGCCATCATATAAACACTGATATGGCAAGACCTGGGCGCGTATACTTCAGGCGCTGGTTTAGGACTAGGGATGAGCCGCCGGCCTAAGGAACCTGCTGCGTCAGGTCCAGCCGACACTGCGCCAACCTAAGAGGAGGTCAAGTCGAGTCCGATTAGAGTCCAGGAGTCCGGTTTCCTATTATGGTTGAGCCGTAGTGTTCGTTTCAAGTCAGGTCTGTTATTCCATCTTTAAAAGTCCAAGTCCATGTGTTAGGGGCACTAGTTGCCGTCATGTGATTCTATTATAAATAAGAGAAAGAACTAAAGGGGAGACACGTTTGTTGCTAACCCAAAAACATAGGACTCAGGCGTCGCCGACGATTAAACGGCCGGTGGCTCCGTACAGCCTTCTACCACAATAGGGCGCCGCCGCCGTCTGGCGTCGCTTTCCACCACTCAATCAGGTCAAAGACCCGGAACTAGACTATACGATCTTGAACACCCACAACAAACACTGAATAATGTATTTTTACAAATAAACTCAATGCATTTTAGTCTATATAAAAATATATAAAGTTTTGTTTTAAGTTACCTTACTAATATACAAGTCCAAACAACTGGCTAGTATTCAGAGCTGTAAGAAAATGGTTTGGCCAGGCATTGCGAATTTCATAATCCAGATCTGTTTCAAAGTCACGGAATCGATACTCCCAAGATGATATCTTTATTATAGCCTGCAGCATAAAACAATTATAACTATTATAAAATCTTACATAAAAACTAAATTAACAAAAAAAAATATATAAGTGAAAGCAGACAAATCTCTTCAGGTATATAACTATCCTCGTGTTCGATTAAGCAACGAACAAACCACAAAAATGATTGGAATGTATCGTCTTTTGGAATTTCATATTTAGTTGATGCAGAAACTCTTTCTTTGATCCAAGTTGGCAAATTTGATTTCCATCCCAAATGTTGTTTCAGCAAAGTTTTTAAATTTGCAATTGCTTGGTCTTTTTTCGATTGAATGTTCTGTGGAGTTCCTTTTCCGCTGGAATTGACATCTTCATTCAAATTTGTCAACACAAACATGTTCAGTGCTAAAATATTTTGAAACTTTTCTTGAACCGATTTTAGAGCACTGTGTTCTAAACAGTCAATCCTGCAGAAGAACACAACAGTAATTAAACATATAGAAAATTTAAAATTATTAAACTAATATTTAAGAACACAACTACAATGATTATACTTTTATAGCTGGATGTTCCTATGGGCGTCCGGCGGAGTTTAGAACCAAGCTAACGCCATCTAATAGAAAAGAATCAGTAGTTCTCTTAGTTGCTTTATATTAGTAGGTAGTGGAGATTATTGTGAAACCATTGCCCGGCTATAAATAGGCGGTAGATAAAAAAATAAAGCAAGCAATCTATTAGGGTTTAACCAACTGTCGTCGCCGGGGAGTTTAGAGCGCTTTACCTCCTTTCCTCCATCTGAGACAGCATTGTTTCTAGTAGAATTCCCTAAGTCATGACAATTTTGACCTCTGAGCTTCACGGTTTTTTATCCCATAATGTCCAACAACTAGGTCGCCATCACAACAGCTTCAGGATGTCATCCAGGAGCAGCGAGCGCACCACTTGGCCATCATGCGGCTAGAGGTAGGGCACAACACGTCCCTATCCAGCGGCATATAAGAAGAGAGTAGGATGAAGCGGGACGCCAAGGACCCCAAGCAGAAGAAAACGGCAGGGGATACTAGGGTGAATTTAGGGGTGGATCCTATCTTTCAAAAAGTAAAGTGTCAGCTAGTTCTATTCTTAGTACAGTCAGGCTTCACAAGACCCACCGTGTTCCCTACTTAAGCGACAAGGAGGATCAGCTCGCCCCTCGTAAACCCCACAAACAGGAATTTCCCTCCTTTGACTGCAAGGAACCCTTCCCATGGTTATGCCACTGTGAGTAGTTCTTCTGTGGCCAGAAAACAAGTGTGTGCCAAGCTGCCAACAGCGGCATACCACCTCACAGGGAGGGTGCATATATTGTACACGCAGTTCATCTCCTAGGTGTCAACAAGGTTTGGGTCAGAAACGAACGGCAACTCGTAGGGCGAAATGGCAGCCTTGCGAAGGATGGGTTCCTTGGAGCAATATGATTTCTTACCAGCTTTTGCCATGCAGAGTCACTGTCAAAGAAGCAAGAGGTGGATCTGTTTACCTATGGGCTGCAAAGATCCCCTGAAATCAGAGGTCAAGATGAAAAATCCAGTTGATTTGGATGAGGCCATGGATGTAGCTAGTTCAATGGAGGAACTTGTTGGTGTTAATCTTAATACATACATGGAAGGTAGTAGATGGTATTAGAAAGAGCTAACTAGTAGGTTTGCTTCAATTAGAAAATAATGTTGGCAATAGGAAGTAAAATTGTTTTTTTTTTCTTCTACAAGTACAGCCGGCTATGTAGCATTTGCTAGAAGCTTAGGCATTAGCTGTAATCTGGCTGTACATGAAGATGTTACTGTAGCAGGTCGTCTACTGTAGCAGGCCACCTATAAATACTGATGTACCCAGTGTAAAGAAGAGATGAGATCGATACAACCAATGTATATGTGTGCTTGAGTTCCAAAACTAGTGAAATCCTAGGCTAAGAGCCAACAATTGGTATCAGAGCAAGGTGTATTTAGCCATGGCTTGGATATCCGTGCTGCCCAAAGCTACGGTGATGCTGTGCGTCGAGCAGCTGGCGCTCTAAACGCAAACAAGACCGAGGCGAGCATGTGGCTCGTGCGAGGAGACTTGGCCAAGAGTGAGGCCATGCAAGGAAGTTGTGGAGAACATGTTCTAGCGGTGCATCAAGTGAAGATTGAAGATGGTGCCATCTGGTGGTATGTTGAGGCGCGACGACACGGGGGACATGCCAATATGGAGACCATGGATGGCAGCAAGCGGTTGTGCTCCTGGAGGCAGCGGTAATGTGAGACCGCTTTGAAGATGACCAAGAAAAATTCTGTGTCAAATTTCTTGGTTCTCTATGTGAGGTTAGTGTCAAGGAATATCTGTGTAAGTTCCTTGTTTCGCTGTGTGATATTGATTCTCTGTGTGAGAACCGGATCCTGTGGGTCATAATATTGGTTCTCTGTGTGAGAATCAGATCCTGTGTGGGTCATAATGTAGGTTCTCTTTGTGAGAATTAGACTGTGTGAGTCGAGATTGTTCCTCTGTGTGAGTTACAATCATTTGTGTGGATGTTCTATGTGAGCAACTGCCCACTGCGTGTGACAAGTGAAGATCAGAGATCAAGTAGACGAAGACATTGTCCACAAAGAACATTGCCGCTGTGTGTGGCTAGAAGCCGAGGTGATCCATCCGATATGTCCGACTAGTTTAGATAGGTTTAAAGCTATATGTATAAGATATCAGATTAAGGGGGAGAATGTTGGTGTTAATCTTGATATATACATGGAAGGTAGTAGATGGTATTAGAAAGAGTTAGTTAGCTGGTTTGCTTTAATTAGAAAATAATGTTGGCAATAGGAAGTAAAATTGATTTTTCCTTCTACAAGTACAGCCGACTATGTAGCATTTGCTAGAAGCTTCGGCATTAGCTGTAATCTGTCTGTCCATGAAGAGCTAACTGTAGCAGGTCGGCTACTGCTATGTCGGTTTGTGTTTGGCCTATAAATACCGATGTACCCAGTGTAAAGAAAAGATGAGATCAATACAACCAATGTAGTATGTGTGCTTGAGTTCCAAAACTAGCGAAATCCTGGGCTAAGGGTGTGTTTGGTTCACAGCCCTGGATAACCCTACCAATGCATTGGTCATGACCAATTGAGGGCATAACCAAAACATTGGTAATGTTGCTGCGTTTGGTTTCAAGCCAACTTTTGGTAGGGTAGAAATGACTATTGTTTGGTTAGAAGACAAATGAGGTAGTCAAAATTTAGTACATTATGTGGGTATTGCCAAATGTGTGTGAATTCATGAAAATAAAAAGCTTCCAACTATAGATAACAGCTATAAAAAATGCCAAAAAATCGGATTAATTATAAGGAACAAAAAGACTACGATTTTAGATAGATTTCAAATTTGATTTTGTGCGATTTGGACCTTCCATCAAATAGCTGTGAAAATCAAAAAAATTAAAGTTTTAAATAAATTGACATAAACTTAGTGAAGACTACTCCACTAACTGCCTTTGCCGCGCCATGCAAAAAGGAACACGGATGTGAGGCTGACAGCAATGGCCCCACCATGTGTCAGTCTGCTCCAGCTTGATTTGGCTCGCCAATTTTGCATTGGTGGAGAAAAACGGCGCCCATGAATTGGCGAGATTTTGCACTGCAGATCGTTGGCACGCCAGGGTTAGCCAAATCTGGGCTATGAACCAAATAGGGTCCAAACTACAATGGCATGACCAAATTTTGGTAAGGTATTTGAGGATTACAATCCAAACATGTCCTAAGAGCCAACAGAACTCGAACGTTCGCTGCTCTCAGCCTTGGCTTCCTTCAAATGCTAGCGATCATCCTCGGTAATCAAGACGACCACTCTAGCAACACCCCTTTGACCACAGAGGTTGCACCGTCTCAAGGCACACTAAGGACATTCAAAACTCAGTTTGATCATCCCGGGTCATTCAAAACGTTAATACCTAGTGAGATGGCATAGAATCTACCGCAGCTAAGCCCTGGCTTGTGCTGTCAGCTGCGCCACAACAGCTGACCCGACATCGGCTTGCCCCTTTGGACCACTCCGACGATAGTAAGCCTTAATCAAGGGGTCCATTGGAAACATATGATGATAAGAAAAAGAATTATTCAAACAAGATTGTCACATTACCCTTGGAGTGTTCCATGTATCATCTTCTCACAAAGATCATTGATTTCCACCCAATTTGTGATTCTTTGCTGTTTCTTTAAGCATATGACCGAGCGACACCCAATTTGTTTCCTTGCATTTCTCATTTCCTATAATAACAATAAAGAAATGGTTACACATAAAGAAAATATATCCTAGTTTCTTAATTTTTTCTTGTGCGGTTTGGAAAAAAATAATACCTGTTTCACATATATCAATGTACCATAGTTTTGCGCTAATATAGTTTTGCTCCTTCACAATAGCAATATGATTTCCATTAAGATCAGGGCAGTACATGTTATTGCTGTGTACTTCTACCAACCCCCGAACAACAGACCTATATTGAATGCAACAAAAAGTCCATAACATCAATATGCTTTTAATTAATACAAAAATACAAAAATAACAATAATAATTAACAAACACATACCCAGTAAGTTCAATGAACTCCTTAGAAAATCGATCCAAGTCTATTGTACGACTCCCTTTTTTCATATAATCTGAATATAGCTCTTCAAAATATGGCAGCACCAAAAGGCATCCTTCCTTATCTACCAGCCCATTTATACACCCAAAACTTCTCATTACACAGGGATGGTAAATCAAATTCAATCTTTCGTGCAAATATCTAACTGACAACATCTCATTCTGGTATTTATCGAACGATAAAATTGTTGACTTCAGAGTAGATGATAGGTTGTCACCAAACTTTACCGTGCCCTCATAGTAAACTAAGGGTCCCTTCAAGCCAATCTTCTTTGTTTCAATATTTGTTATATTTATTTCTTTAAAGCCAATAACCTGAGCGGAAATCATTTAATTGAAAGTCAGAAAAACTGAAAAGGCAATTGAATAAATTATCTAAAAAGTACGCAAATATTCACAGTCTGGATGGTTAATTTTACCTTATCCTTGATTTCACGGCAGATAGGATAACCCATTCTTATCAAATTGAAGAAGTGACAGCCTGATGGCCAGCCTTTAACTTACTGACTGCACAGAAAAACACAAAGCAGAAAAAGATCAAGCCCTATACATGCCATTTATGTAGCAGCGAGAGAAAAAAAACAGTGAATTTGCGAAGAAGTGAAACACATCTTAGTGTCTTACGGTGTGTTAAATTCTTTATCAGAACATAAGTCATTTCCAAAACAAATTATAGTTTTGTCCTAAAATGAATTTCTAATCCAAATCAAATCTTTTGTTCTAACATGAATGGCTATAAACAAGGTTCAAGAAATCGCTAGTCGGGCGGTGTGCTAGGGATTAGTGATTAGACGGGATTAATCGGTAAATAAATAGACACTAATCAGACTTAATCGGGACTAATCAAAAATCGGTTCTAGTCGGAAGACAACTGATTAGGATTAATCGAGGAATTAGGGATTAATTGGGATTTTTAGAACCTTGGCTATAAATTAGGACCAAGACAATAAGAAGACAAATTGTTGCATCAATTTTTCAAACAAACCAAAGCAAATATTTAACATGTGTACCAATAGCTGTAGAAATTTACTATTTGCTCTAAAGTTGGCTGGCAATGTACTACGCCCCATTTTTCTTTGTGATACATTTTATGCCCCTAAGTTGCCAAAATAGTCTATTATTTACCCCTTTTGAAATTTTTGAACAAATTTGAACAAACCAAGACATGAAAAAACCATTTTATCGCCAGCTTACATGCACATGCCTGTCATGAATTACAACTCATTCTCAACTCCTTATCAGCCTCTCTTTCTCAACCGCAAACCCATCCCTTACTAAATCACGATGTCGATGTCGAGCCAAGGATCCATCGACGATGACAACGACAACCCCGCCGACATCCATATGGAACCCAACCACAAAGGTGAGCCCGATACCGCACTAAACCGTAGCATGGCGCATGCCAAAGAAGGCAACAGGGCTAGCGATGGCGCCCTGACAAACAGGGAGTCCAACGATGGCATGGAACCTAGCATAAAGGACCTCGAGTGACTAAGAATCTCTAGTACAACACCACTGAAGGTAAGCAGCATCGTTGGCAATAGTGGCCACACCGGTAGAAGCAGCCTCACCAACGGCGACGTGGAACCCAACCCAATGGAGCTCGTTGCCTGGTGAGTCCATCTCATTCATCTCCTTGATAAGGCACTCAATTCTTAGTGGTCATTCATAGCTAACGTGTTTCCTTCCTTTCTTTTTCTTAGTAAATTTGGTAGGGTTGATGAAGATAACATATTTAAAATTTCTACTAGGATTGGTGCCTATTTAGTAAAATTGAATGTCGGTATGTTGCTTCCTATTGCGCAATGTGATTTGGATTTGATTGTGAATTTGAAGGATTACATATTTGATGTGTTAATGAAGGATCTTGCAGGTCAACTAACATGGGGTGATAGTCAGGTTCCTATTGTTTGGTGTTGGAATAGGATCCTTATTGAGAATTTCAAGATAACCACTTGTGAATTGCAGCAAGCTTTCTTTGAGCGTTGGAGCTTGATATGGACTTGCTTTTATCTGGATTTCGAGGATGCTCCACTAGTATGGTGTCCACATGTAGCAACATTGATGGTTCAATTGCCACTGTTGATCCACCAAACCCACATTTGGAGAATGAAGTGGACAATAGGAATGTGTAGGCAAGTGATGGACCAATTGATTGGTCTTTTCTCCATATTGCAAATAGTCCAAACGAGGAAGACGATGCGGTGATGAGTGAGGAAGAATTGTACACTCTTCTAGGATGACAGGTCATGGCCTACTTCCCATGGTCCTCCTTGTTGATGAAATAGATGAAATGCTTGAAGAGCCAACCATTTGGCATGACAGAGATAACCCTACAATGGGAATTGGTGAACATTCCAGGACATGAAAACTTTTAGATTGGCAATCAGGAAAAAGGCAATTAAGGCTGAACTTGACAAGGGTACTTGAAAGTCGGACCCTACCAGATTCATGGGGTATTCTAAAGAGGAAGGCTGCAATTAGAGTATTGTTGCTCATACTACAACAGATAAAAAGACTATAAAGTTGCATTGCTAAGTTATCTTACATTGCTATCCTATCTTACGTTGGTAATTAAGGAGGACAAATGTATTGTACCATGCTAACTTTGTGTGCTATGCAGGCGACCAAGAAGGTCTGCCAAGATTAACGGTAGCATGACTTCACAAGTTTGGGTGGAGGATAGAGTTGTTTCTATCTTGAGGAGTTCCCAAACCTAGGATCTAAAGAACCTAAGCAAAGATTAGAAGATAAGTACAATGTCAAACTTTGCTACCAAATAGTGTGGTTAGGCAGATAGAGAGCTCCGGATGAGTTGTATGGTTCATGAGGGAATAGCTTCCACCTTCTATGCAAAGGAAGAGATTGAACATAGATCACCAGGAAGCATTGTTGAGATAAACATCAAGAAGGTGAAGGAGAGAGTATTTCCATAGCTTTGAAGGCGGGTATTGAAGGTTTTCTGGATGGATGTAGACCATACCTCGGTATTGATCAATGGCTTTAAACGGACAATAGAATGGACGGTTAGCATCAGTGATTGCATTGATGGTCATAATTAGATGTTTCCCATCGTTTTTGGCTTTATTGACTCTAGAACTACATAAAATTGGACATGGTTCATGCAACAACTACAGAAAGCCTTAGGAGCACCTCCCCTTGCAATTTGCATGGATACATACAAAGGCCAGGAGAAGGCTGTTGGGACTATATTCCTACATACTGAAAATGCTTTATGCATATGATTCAAAACTTATTGAAGAAGTTCCATGGTTGTTTTTCTCCAACATGTACATGGAAACAAGGGCCTACATAGTTGACCAATTTCAGTACTTCATGGATAAAATGTTGGCAGAATATCCTTGGCTTGGTGACTACCTACACAAGCATCACAATCTGTTATGGATGAGGTGCCATTTCATGCCAATAGTGAAGTGTGACCATAAAAACAAGGCACCAACCTTCTATCGGCTTGTGTTGATGCTCCTTGAGTTAGCTCTATATATGTGACTTGTAATCATTATTCTTTAACATGTTGGTTATTTGTGAAGAGATTCCTTTATCGGCAATTTCTTGTTACCTATGGCATTGCTGCGTTCTTTGCTGGCAGCGCTTTGCTGAGCCGATGTGTTAATAACCACTGGATTGTGTTGTGTTATTATGGATGTGTGTAGTGTAGGCTGGAGGGTAAAATGGTCTTTTTCTCTTGGTTTGCTCTGATCTGTCCAAAAATTTCAAAAAGGGGCAAATAAAATAATAGACTATCTTGGGAACTTAGGGGCATCAAATGCATTACCAAGAAAAACAGGAGAAACAGTGCATTGTCACCAAAATTTAGGACAAATTGTAAATTCCCCCCATAGTATTACATCCTAGTATTACCTGTAATGCCAATGCAGCATCCTGTAATAATTAATAGGGGAGATTTGAGAACCCAGCGCCTGCAAAAATCACCTGAGAATACAAAACACAAGTTACGGTTCGGGGTTCACCAAGCCCCTCTGAAGAGGGATACTGGGGCAGCGGAGACCCAGCGGTGGGCCATGGCGGCCACCGCTTCGGCCACAAGACTGGTGGAGTGCGGTGGGTGGTGTCGAAGGGAGGAACGACGAGAAAAAGGAAAAGTGACCAGGCCGGTAGGAGGCGGAAGCGATTCTGGCTCCGGCGGAGTCGGGGGCAGGGGCGGGACACTCACCGGAGGGGACGAAGAAGCGGGAGCTAACAAGCCTCGGTCCACCACCGCGACGGTGTCGCGCGAGAGAAGGTAGAGCTCCGGCGGCAGTGACGGACCCAGGATTTTACGGTAGGGTAGGCCTAACAAAAAAAATCTAGAACATAACTTAGCAACATTACATTATGGGTTTTTATCATGTGCGCCATTATAAAATGACGAATAATCACAATGGCCATTATAAAACCGGAAATATTAAATACACCATTTCATAGTGCTGTCTAATTTCTTACATGCCATTATATGCACTGGACAGGTCATATCGGACCAAAATAAGCTGGGAAATACTAAAATACGGTGGGGCCCACATGTCAGCTGTTCCATATACACTCCAATCCGACCGATCCGACCGAGCCACCCCAACCCGAGCCACCCCCAGGCCCAGCCCCGCAGCGGCGATTCTAGGGTTCCTCCCCGACGGCGACCTCTAAGACTAATCTGGCCGGCATGACCTCGGCGGCAATGGCGGCGACCTACGACGGCGGCATGGCGACCTCGGCTCGATGGCGGCCTCGGCACCGACGGCGGTCTAGGCATGGTGGCGGCGACGGCAATGACGGCATCGACAATGACCTAAGATCGACAATGACCTCGGCAAGACCGACGCCCATGGTCAGATTGGAAAACCAATACCACTAGTAAGTCGCCGCTCTGCTTGGTACTGTAATGTGAAAATTGTGAATCATTGAGGGTATGGTCATGGTTAGCAATGCTAATTTTTTCCATTTTGTTGAACTTCAGTCATAGTATAGAGTTCAATGTGGAGGGTTATGTCACAAGAGATCCGTACGGTAGAAGGATTTATACAAAGTCTCGGTCTTTCAATTGGGTTGTCACCAACAGTGGTGACCTAACTATTGGTAATGCACATTTCGAGTTGGCGAAACACATCTCATGGACATCTCATCAGAAGCCTACTCTTTGGTTCTTTGATAAGAACTGTGGAGAAGATGCCATTCTGAATGAAGACAACCAATTCCCTTACTTCCTTGACATGTATTGGGATGAGATGAAGCCAAAGTTGATTGTAGGAATTTCAGATATTCCTGGTTGTGTTATTCAGTCTGTCTCTGAGTCTGTTGAAGTTGGTTTGCATAAGAATCCATCTGAGTATGTATCATCTGATCCTGCTGCTTCCAAAGTAAATGAACTCCCTTGTTAAATCAAGCACCCTCTCTAGATCCATTTGAAAACTTTGAGGAGTATGTGGGGGTGAATGATGAGCATATTTATATGGGAGCAGAGTATGTGGGCAGTCAGCACAATCCAGATGAGCACCTTGCATGTGATCAGATGGATGACGATGCTGGGCCCAGTGAATATATTGTTCAGGAAGCAGAGGTTGATGATGCAGACCCAAATGAGATTACTTTGGGTCATGATCCTGAGAACCCTTGCTTACAAATTGGTGCAAAGTTTAAAAACATTGATGTGTTTAAAAAGGCAATCAAACATCATGCTGTTTTGGAAGGGTTTGAGATTAAGACATATAAATCAGATAGACGCGTTTCATTGGTTATTGCCAGTATAAGGGTTGTGATTGGAGGGTGCATGCATCTAGGCTCCAAGATGGGGTGACCATCATGGTATGGCCCCTTTTTTTATCTTTTTATCTTTTTCGTGTAGTTGTTTATCTCAAACCTAATATGTCTATTTGTACTTCTAATACTGCCTTGCAGATAAAAACTCTTAATGCAGTGCACAAGTGTCCTAGCACCAAAATCCTTGGAGGAAAGATGGTGAGTCAATACTGGATTGCAGATAGGCTAAAGTCCTGGCTGCAGTTAGATCCTTCTAGAAGAACAAATGAAGCAATGGAGAAATTACAAGGGCAATACAAGCTGAAGATGGACTATCAGAAAACTTATAGAGGTATGCAAATTGCTCTGAATGAAATTCATGGAAAATATGAAGAATCATTCCAGCTCCTTGTTAATTGGAAACATGAGATAGAACATAGAAGCCCAGGTTCGATTGTAGAGATAGATTTCAAGACAACTGGTGGGAAAATCCATTTCAATAGATTGTTTGTAGCAATGAAACCTTGCATTGATGGATTCTTAAGTGACTGTAGACCATATTTGGGTGTAGACTCAACCTTCTTAAATGGAAAATATAAGGGCCAATTAGCTGCAGCTACAGGGGTAGATGGACATAATTGGCTATTCTATGTTGCATATGGGGTTTTTGACTTAGAAACAGAAGCAAACTGGACATGGTTCTTCACACAGTTGCATAAGGCAGTAGGTTCTCCACATGGTATGGTCATAAGTAGTGATGCTTGCAAAGGTTTGGCTAATGCAGTTAGGAAGGTATATCCTCTAGCTGAACATAGAGAGTGCATGAGACATTTGTATCAGAATTTCATGAAGAAATTTCATGGTTCCATCTTCACAGACAACCTTTACCCAGCTGCTAGGGCTTACACAGAGTCAAAATTTAAATGGCATATGCAAGAAATATTTCAGCACTCACCTGAGGCCTTTGAGTTTTTGCAAAAGCATCATGTTGGACTGTGGTATAGGTGTGGTTTCTCTGAACACAGTAAGGTGGATTACCTTACTAACAATATATCAGAAAGTTTTAACAATCAGATAAAGAATTTTAAGGGTTTGCATTTGGATGAGTTGGCTGATAGAATTAGGCTTCTCATAATGGAGAAGTTCAATCTGAGAAGGTTGATTGGCCTCAAATTGGAAGGTGTCATCTTGCCATCTGTCATGAAACAACTAAATGAGTCTAGCAAACAGCTTGCCTACCCTCTCATTAACAGGACAGATGATGATGAGGCTGAGGTCACACTGAATGACAATGGCAATGGACAGAGTAAAAGGTGTGTTGTCAATCTGAAGTACAAGACATGCACTTGCAACCAATTCCAGATATCTGGCAAACCTTGCTATCATGCCCTGGCCTTCATTTGCTCCATGAGAGGATCTTCAATTGAGGCATATGTACATGAGTTCTTCTCTGTTGAAAGGTTCAGGGCAGCATATGCTGGTTCAATCCCTGCTATGCCTGATAAGTCTGAGTGGCAACAAGTGGATCTTGGCTTCCAAATACATCCACCCAAACAAGGTAAGGTGGCTGGTAGGCCTAAGAAGGAAAGAACCAAAAGCTTCTTTGAGCCACAGAAAAGAAAGGTCAGGTGCAAGAGATGTAAACGCTTTGGACATTGGGCTAGGGGTTGCAAGCTCCCTATTGATGACGATCCAGATAGGTACTATCATCAGTTCTTATCAATGCCCCATCTTTCTTTAATTTCTTTGAATGTTGCAAGCTCCCTATTCTTTTAATGCGAAATTTGTCCAAGAAGGGAATGAAGAAGGCCCAAAGAACACCAAAGAAAGAGGAAGCCTGGGAGGCGTAGGAAGCAAGTTGAAGCCACCACAGATGGAGTGCAAGCTCAAGAAAAGAGGAAACCTGGTAGACCAAGGAAGCAATCTAAAGCTTCAACAAGCTCTCCAGCCACACCCACTAAGACAACCACTCAACATGATGCTTCAACAAGCTCTCCAACCACACCTAGAAGAACAATCAAGAAACTTGCTGGAAGGAAGAGTGCATCACCAACTGATCAAGCTACACCACCAGCAAAAGTTATGAGAAGGGGCAACAAAAGTCCACCAGCAAACAAGTGGACTCAATACTTATCTGCAAAATGGCTTTGATGTGATTGTCGGTTGTCGCCAACTTTTGTACAATCCTTTTGTAATATCCTAATGGAGTGAACATGGTACTATATTTTGTAATATTTGGGTCTGTGTCGAACTGAACGTATTTGGGTCTGTGCTGAATTGCAACGTACTCCTACTTGTGAAAATGCACCTGAAAATGCAAAGTATTTGGGTCAATATATGGCTTGCGCAAGTGAGAAATGGCTTGAGCAATCTGAGGTTTTATTATGGCTTTCTTGTCCAGCTCTTAAATTTCAATCTGAGGTACCTTTTATTATGGCTTGAGCAAGTGAGAAATGTGTAATCAACTTTGATGCTTTCGATTACTTTGTATGTCAATATAAGTTATATATCCTAGCAATTGATACAAGGGTGATACAATGTGAAATTCATACAAACATGCTGGCACATTTGAATTTGGTTTAAAAATACTATTTGAATTTGGTTCCTGCGCTTCTTTATTACAGCATGATGGATTTTCTTCAGCAAAACTTTCTTTTTCAAGTTCTGAAATTCTGATGATTCACTGCCTTTTTTTTTGTTGCCTGTAGGAGAAACTCCTGGAGGAAGAGCACAAGCTGCTGGCTTTTAGGATGGTAATTTTTCCTCTAGGACAACTTGCTAAATTTTCTTACTTCAACTGTTTAAGGCTTTCTTCACTTTACTTTATTGCCACTAGTCAACTAATTTTCCATGGGATCCAATTCTTGCTTCCAGTACAGTTGCTGGCATATTAACTCAATACCCTACATGGCTGCATACTGAATCAACAGAGAGAAGTATTCCTTGCTGATGAGTGTTGGGCGGTAATAACCAGAGCAACGAAGATTGATGTGGATGAACATTCATTTCAACATTTCGATCAATCATACCAAAAAATGAATTTGAATCAACGAATGCTCATACATACATAACTCTGAACATTGATATCAACCTGAACTTGTACATGTACTACATAGTCTACTCTACATCCATGTCCCCCTCCAGCATCCTGACGGCCTCGGTGATGGTTGGTCAAGGCCGCCATGATGTCTTGCAAGACAGATGCCGCCACCATGGAGGCGTCGGTCTCGAGGTCGCTGCCGATGCCGCCGCCGCCACCATGCCTAGACCGCCGTCGGTGCCGAGGTCAGCCGTCGAGCAGAGGTCGCCGTCGAGAGAACCCTAGAATCGCCACTGCGGGGTTGGGCTGGGGGTGGCTTTGGGTGGGTGGCTCGATCGGATCGGTCGGTCCGCTAGATTGGGTGTATATGGAACAAAGTGACATGTGGGCCCCACCGTATTTTAGTATTTCCCAACAGTATTTTGGTCCCAGATAACTTGTCCAAAGGTATATAATGGCATGTAAGAAATTAGACAGCACTATGAAATGGCGTATTTAATATTTCCGGTTTTATAATGGCCATTGTGATTATTCGTCATTTTATAATGGCACACACGATAAAAACCCTTACATTATTACATTACGAAGCAACGTAGTGATAAGTCTTAAATTAGACAGGTAGTCTTAAATTAGATAGGTGAAAGACTTATTATTATCATTTGTGAAGCATATAGGGAATAAAGAAGCGCTTACTATGATTAGGCTGGGAGTATCACTAACTTCAATCACGCCGGAGAACTTTACATCCCGATCGCTCCATGATCGGGGGACAGCCTGCTAATTGCATTCACCAAATCATTTCACTAGTAGATGACACAATGCCTACTACTATAATCAGTTAGGACAAAAGTAGCAGCCTTGTATCATCATCGTAGTATTGTACCTAGACATGGGGTAGAAGTAGGGTCGAGACGGCTGCCGCCGCTGCGGCGGTGCGAGGAGATGGAGTCACGAAGACAGAGGGCGGCAGCCAGAGGCCGTGCGGTGTCGAGCTGCGGAGACGGAGGGCTGCCGAGGGGCGGCCGGGCTGGGGCCCGAGCGCTGCGCCGCCGCCGCCGATCTAGGACACGGGGAGCCGGCTAGCCGGCAGCCAGGTCCCAGGGACTCGCGCGGATGGTGGATTTGGTCGGGGGGCGGTGTGACGGAGACGGAGCCGTGGCGGCGTGGTCGGAGGACCGCCCGCCGTCGCGGTCAGGCGGAGGGGCGACGACGAACTGCCATAGTAGCGAGCTACGATTGGTAACAGGGGGGAGAGGCGCTCCTGGCCTAGTCGCATGGATTGATGGGCCAACTGGCGCAGGCCCAAAAGAAGAAAAAGGAAAAAATGTGGATTTAGTCCCTCAAGTATGTCTGCCAGACAACTTTAGTCTCTGAACCTAAATACCGGACTTAATTAGCCATCAACTATCAAAACCAGACCAAATTGGTCCTTTGACATGTCAGCAGGGTGGTTTTAGGGTTTTTCGCAGATGTGGCGTGGTTTTACTGGTGTGGCATCCACGTGGAGCCACGTTACCTTCTTCATCTCTCTTTTCTCTCACTCTCCTCTTCTCTCTCACCAGCATCCTCCACAGCGTCCACCCTCTCATTCTGTCTCACCAGCGGCGGCAACTTTAGTGCCGACAACAGCGACGCCGGGGTGGTGGCAGCCTTAGCGACGAGGTCGGTGACATTGGTGTCAATGCCGCGAGTCGCCTCCTTCCACACGCCGCATTCTCCCTCCACGTCGGCGAGCTCGGCGGCGCCACCTTCTCCCACACGCCGCCTCCTCCCTCCACATGTCGATGCCCACACGGGATCGACGCCGGCGACATCTCTCCTAGCTCGAGGACAGCGAATCGACACCGGCGAGGCTTCTCCGGCACGGGGGCGAAGGGATCGATGTCATCACACCTCTCGCCGTCGAGCTCGCCACTGCCACGCCTCGCGTCGTCGAGCACGGAGTCAAGCTCGCCGTCGCCCTGCCTCTCGCCGACGAACTAGCCGCAGCCCCTCCTCTTCGTCCCGAGCTCGCCGCCGCCCCACCACAGATCTAGGTCTCCACCGTCGCCACCGCCACCGCTATGGATCCAGAGATGGCGATTTCGAGACGTCGGGGGTAGTGGCGAGGAAAAAGAAGGATGGAGGAGGACGGTAGTCGCCGCCACCGCTATGGATCCACCGCCACCACTATGGATCCACCGCGGCTTCCGTCATCGCTGTTGTTGCTAACACCGCACCCTGCCTCCGCGAGGGTCTTGTTTGTAATTGTTTAACAGGCACTTGAATGATGCCATGGTAGCTTCGGGCCATAGCACCCTCGGGGGGCCGAAGGTGTACTCCGAGGATCCAGCCAAGAAGAACCCTCGGGGGCCGAAGGTGCGTCCCAAGGGTCCGGCCCAGAAAACCCCTCGGAGGCTGAAGCCGAAGGTGCGTCCTGAGGGTCCGGCACAGAAGACCCCTTGGGGGCCGAGGGTGCCCTCCGAGGGTCCAGTGTAGAAGACCCCTCGGAGGCCGAAGGTGCGCTCCGAGGATCCGGTCCAGAAGGCCCTTTGGATGCCCCCTGAAGGGGGAGCAGATGGGCCGGAAGCATTCCGAGAGCTCCATGTGTCTGAAACGCATGGCGCACGAAGACTACGGACAACCGTCACGGGAAATCCCCATCGTGCCCTTGTTCGGTTAGAAGGAACTGAGGGCGTCTTTGTAAATTCTCATGAGGAAAATTTGTCCCTTTATGCGCCGCATGGCTATAAATATCCGGGCACAGGACCTAAAATAAAGAGAAGCATTTTGGAAGATCATTTGCATACACGTATCGGTCCCTCGTGCATACCCCTCGAGTACGAACATCAACAGTGGCGCCGTCCGTGGGGATCGGTACAAAAATCTAGAGCATGCCTCCCAAGAAAAAGATCGGCACTGGCGGAGACTCCGTGGCATCAGCCATGAGGGCCTCGAAGAAGGCTCGGGCCTTGGGCACTTCCTCGCGCGGTGTCGACTCAACCCCACCTGATACCCCACCCAAAGGTGCAGTCCACGACCAACCTCAAAACACCAACCTACCCCCGTGAGCCTGCTACCACGGCCACGGCGAGCTTCTCTTTCGTGGCGGGCCAGGCGGCAGAAGCTTCGGCAGCAGCGACGGGAGGAGCTGGCCAGGACCCTCGGGGCCTGGGGGCTCCTTCCTACGAGGACTTCTCCAGGCAGCTGGCGGAGGAACGAAGGTCCATGAGAGAGCTACAGGAGTCAATGTGAAAAGACAACGAAGACCTCCGGGCACGCTTCCAGCAGGAGACTCAAAACGCCAATGCGGCGCAGGCCGCGACAGTCGCGGAGTCCACGTGCTCAAGGCTGCAAAACAACCCGAGGCCACCCCCACCCGTCCATGGGCCACAATCGCCTGTGGTGGGAATGGGCGCACCAAGAAGCACGAACCCACTATCTCCGGAAATCAGGGCAGCGAGATGGCCCAAGGATTTCAAGATGGCATCCATTAGCAAGTTCAAAGGAGACACCAATTCGTTGGAGTTCCTCGAAGTGTATGAAACAGCAATCGAAGCCGCGGGAGGAAACGATACGACGAAGGCCAAGGCACTAACCCTCGTGCTTGATGGGAAGGCTTTGTCATGGTTCCTTTCTAACCCAGGGGAACCCGTCGCTTCGTGGGAGAAGTTGAAATCCATGATGCTGTGCAATTTCCAGGAGAACTTCGTACCCCCGAAGGAGGAGTCAGACCTCTTCGCCACAAAGCAGCAGAAGGGAGAATCCCTGCGAGAGTATTTCCGAAGGTTAACAAAAATCAAATGCCAGCTTCAAGGGGTGAGCGAAACTACCATCATTGCAGCCACCAAGTACGGGTTGTAGCCAGGACCTCTAAGGGAAATAATGAACAGAAAGTCAATACAAACCATCGACAAGCTATTCTAGAAAATCGAAGAATACGCAAGATCAGAAGAAGATAACAAGCTGGTCGAGGCTGAGAAGAGCGAAAAGGCTCAAACTAAGGAGGAAGAGAGAACCCCTGAAACAAACAAGGAAAAACAAGATAGCAGAAAGAATGTGCTCAACCTCGAGCAGTCGCAAAGGGCTGGTGGAGGCGATGCATCCCGAGGCCATGGAAAAGATGATCAGTACAAGGGGGGGCGTGGCCGTGGGCGAGGGCGTAGACACCAGCACTGCCGTGGTCGTGATCGAGGAAGCCTCGGCACGTAATGGAAACACTGTGACTGGCACGGAGAGTGCAATCATACCTCGGAAGAGTGTCACAATCTCAAGGGTTCGAAGGACAATCAGGACAAGCAAAATGACAAACCCGGGAAAACAGCAACAGGGCCGGCTTCGGATTGAGGCAGACCCTAGTGAAAGAAGGATCATTAACACAATATCCGGGGGCTCGTCATTACAGTTGGAGTCAAAGAGACAGCGCAAAATGTATGCTCGTCAAATCAATCACATGGCCTCCAGTGCAACATCACCCTCAGGCCAAGTGATAACCATAACTTTCACTAAGGAGGACGCGAGGCGCGTTCATTTTCCTTATCAGGACCCCCTCGTGGTGCATGCTGGAGTAGCTGACTGCGAAGTTCGGAGAGTTCTTGTGGACGGAGGAAGCTCAACGGACATCCTATTCCTCGATGTGTTAAAGAAAATGCTTATCCCCCTCGACAGGCTTTCAAAACCCACCACCCCGTTGGTGGGCTTCGGCGGAGGGCCTGTCACGGCCCTTGGGCAGATAGCTTTGCCAGTCACATTCGCTGAAGGAGAATTGAGCATATCCAGAGAAATAGTGTTCGATGTTGTTGACATGACATACCCATACAATGCCATATTGGGGAGGGAGACTATAACCGCCTTCAAAGTAGTGATCCACCATGGCTACTTATGTATGAAGATGCCCGCTCCCGAAGGTGTAATCACGGTCCGAGGGGACCAGGCGTGCGGCCGCCACGAAGAGATGACAGAGAGCCAGGATGTTAGGCATGTGCATAACACTGAGCAGGAGGAGAAAGACCGCAGATACCGAAGGCAAGACCCGAAGGCAAGACTAAAAACGTCACCCTCGCTGGTGGAGGAAAAGAAGTACTAATCGAAGCAAGCCTCGAACAGGAAATCGAAGAAGAAATAATCAAAACTTTGCAAGAAAACATCGACGCCTTCGCTTGGGGCCCCGAGGGCGCCGGAGGTGTACCTCGATAAATCATCGAGCACTCATTGGCGATTAAGCCCGAGGCCCAACCCCGGAAGCAGAAGCTGAGAAAAATGCCCTTCGAGAGGCAGGAGGCCACGAAGGTTGAGCTTAAGAAACTCCTCGAGGCTAAGATCATACGAGAAGTAGTTCATATGGAGTGGCTAGCAAATGTAGTCCTCGTCAAAAAATCCAATTGCAATTAGAGGATGTGCGTGGACTTCAAGGACTTGAACAAGGCCTGCCTAAAGGACGACTATCCCCTGCCTCGGATCGATCAAATTGTGGATTCTACTGTCGGATGCGAGGCCTTAAGCTTCTTGGATGCTTATTCGAGGTACCATCAAGTCTACATGAGGAAGGAAGACTAAGACAAAATAGCTTTCATTACCCCCTTCGGCACGTACTGCTTCAACAGGATGCCCTTTGGCTTGAGAAACGTCGGGGCAACATTTGCGAGGCTAGTGGCGAAGGTGCTGTCAAAACAGCAGGGGGAAGGAATATCGAAGCTTATGTTGACGACATCGTCGTAAAAAGCAAGAAGGCCTCGGACCACCATCAAGACCTTCGAGAAACGTTCAACAGCCTCCGTGAAGCAGGAGTCAAGCTCAACCCCGCAAAATGCGTCTTCGGAGTCGAGACAGGGAAATTGCTGGGATTCCTCGTCTCGCACCGAGGCATTGAGGCAAATCCAGAAAAAAAAATACGGGCCATTCAGGCTATGGCGCCTCCCAAAACTGTGAAACAAGTTCAAAGGCTTGCGGGTCGCATGGCGGCTCTCAATAGATTTTTACCGAGATCCGCCGACAAAAGCGCGATGTTTTTTCAGGTCCTTCGAGGGACGAATAGTTTTCGTTGAACAATACAGTGTGATCAGGCCTTAGAGCAACTGAAGGCCTACCTCGAACACTTGCCTTCGTTGAAGAGCCCCGCAGAAGGAGAGAAGCTATGCGTGTACATAGCAGCCAATGACTATGCAGTGAGCGCTGTCCTCACGAAGGCAGATAGCGAATTTCCAGTGTATTTCGTATCCGAAGCCCTGCGCCACTCATAGCGCAACTACTCTCAGATGGAAAAGCTCGCCTATGCAGTGCTTATGGCCTCGAGAAAACTTAGACATTGCTTTCAATCACATAATATAACTATGCTAACCTCGTACCCTTTAGGGGCTATGTTTGAAGGCAGGGGATCCACCGAACGTGTGGCTAAGTGGGCGATAGAGTTGTCATCCCTCGACATCACGTTCAAGCCTCGCACTGCGATCAAATCGCAAGCCCTTGCGAATTTCATCACGAAGTGGACATCCTCTGCGGACGAGGCTGACAAAGCACCAGCAAGATGGAGGATCTAAAGCGACGGAGCCTTCGGTGCCATGGGAGCGGGTGCCGGAGTTGTCCTACGAGACACCGGAGGAAATGAAACCCAGTACGCGGCAAGGCTGCGGTTCAAGGCAACAAACAATGTGGCAAAGTAAGAAGCCTTGCTCATGGGGCTCAGAAAAGCAAAGCCACTGGGGGCTAGATACGTCACAATCAAAACAGACTCCAAGCTGGTGGCAGGGCACATTACCTAGGAATACGAGGCGAAGGACCCGGATATGGCCAGGTACCTCCAAGCGGTACCCGCCATGGAGAAGCACTTCAGCGGAATAGAGGTCACAGTAATCCCGAGGGCTGATAATGAAAAGGCAAATCACCTGGCGAAGTCAGCTTCGGCCGGACTCCCAATACCTGAGAAGGCATTCTTTGAAGTATTGACGAAGTCCTCGGTCGACAACAAGGTCCTGCTGGTAGAAAAAGGTTGGATGGACTCAATAGCCCAATACATAGAAAAAGGAGTGCTCCCGGAGAACAAACACGAAGCCAAGGGGATCATTCTCAGAGCAAGAAGTTACCGGCTGTTCGAAGGGCGGTTGTATAAGAAGAGAGTCTGTGCGCCATGGCTAAAGTGCATTTCAGAAGACAAGGGCCGGTCCATGCTGATTGAAGCCCACGAAGGTGATTGCGCTTCCCACCAGGGACCCAGAACACTGGTGGCCAAGGTCTTCAGAATGAGAGTATACTGGCCCACAGCCCTTCGGGACGCAGAAGCACTCGTCCGAGGATGCAAGAGCTGCCAATGGGCCTCGAGGGCCACTAAGGCTCCACCATCAGCTTTACAGCCACACGCTCCAATCTGGCCCTTAGCAAAATAGGGGCATTGACATCATTGGGCAGCTACCAACCTCAAGAGGAGGATTCAAGTTCACCCTCGTAGCTGTTGAGTATTTCTCAAGGTGGGTAGAGGCCGAACCGATGACATCCGTAACAGGAGTGGCGGCACAAAAGTTTTTGTGGAAGAACATCATATGCCGCTTCGGAATCCCATTTGAGGTTGTTACAGATAACGGGGCCCAATTCCTCTCCCAGCAGTTCAAGCAATTCTGCAAGGACATGGGGATCACCATACGTTTTGCCTCGGTGGGGTATCCACAAGCGAATGGAGCGGTTGAACGGGCCGACGGAATTATCCTCGAAGGTATCAAAAAGAGAATCCTAGCCTTCGCAAAAGGGCTGTGGGCCGAGGAGCTTCCAATTGTCCTGTGGGCGTCAAGGACAACTGTCTCGAGGGCCACGGGATTCTCCCCTTTCAAGCTGTTGTTCGGAGACGAAGCGGTAACACCCGTGGAGATGATCGCGCAGTCTCAGAGGACAAGAGAGCCCCTTGAGGAAGATAGAGCAACTCTGGTGGAAACCATCGAGGGACAAAGGCTTCAAGCCCTCGAGAAGATGAAAGAATATATGGCAAGCACATCGAAGGCTTATAACAAGAAAGTTCAGCCTCGGATTCTAAAGGAAGGCGACCTCGTCATCCAGCTGGCTCACAGCCAAAAAGATAAACTGAACACTAGATGGGATGGGCCTTTCCTCATCAAGGAGTCCCATGGAGACGCCCACAAGCTGCAGACCCCTGAAGGAGATGAACTGCCTCGTATGTGGAACACGATGCAGTTACGAAGGTTATATCCCTAGAAGCTACATGTAAGACAGGTACTCTTTTATTTGACTCGGTTTTTCCCAAGTGGTTTTCCGGGCAAAGTTTTTAACGAGGCCTATTCACGCAGCACTTTCCTTTCTCCTTTATGTTAAAGCGGTTGCGACCGCATTAGAGGCATCACAAGCCACCGTAACGCAAATTGTACGCGCAATACCAAGTGCAAATGAAAAGTGATGTCTCAGAAAAGTTGTGCAAAAAGTGGCCAAGGCCAAGAATGATTACTTACACAAAATACGGTCACACGCCGCGCGAGAGGCTTAGAGCCCACAAAGTCGACTCCGGGTCGCGAGGGGCCTTGCACTATGCTAGAGGCTTCGAAACTCGACGGGTTGTTAACCCCTCTAAGATGCTCACAAAGCGCACGCCCAGAGCATATGAGTGGCTTAGGCCACGGGGCAGAAGTTCCCCTAAAAAACGTCTCCGGAGCGTTCAAGTGGCCCAGACCACGGGGCAGAAGTTCCCCTAAGACGCTCACGGAGCGCACGCCCGGAGCGTATGAGTGGCTCAGGCCACAGGACCGAAGTTCCCCTAAAAAAACGTCTCCGAAGCGTTCAAGTGGCCCCAGCCACGGGCGAGATTCCCTAAGACGCCACGCGCGACGCCGGGCGTATGAGTGGCTCGAGCCACGGGCGTAAGTCCCCTAAAAAAGTCTCCAGCGTTCAAGTGGCACAGGCCACGGGGCAGAAGTTCCACTAAGACGCTCACGAAGCGCACGCCCAGAGCGTATAAGTGGCTCAGGCCACGGGGCAGAAGTTCCCCTAAGAAACGTCTCCGGAGCATTAAAGTGGCCTAGGCCACGGGGCAGAAGTTCCCCTAAAACGCTCACGAAGCGCACGCCCGGAGCGTATGAGTGGCTAAGGCCATGGGGCAGAAGTTCCCCTAAGACGCTCACGAAGCGCACGCCCGGAGCGTATGAGTGGCTCAGGCCACGGGGCAGAAGTCCCCCTAAAAAAGTCTCCAAAGCGTTCAAGTGGCACAGGCCACGGGGCAGAAGTTCCACTAAGACGCTCACGAAGCGCACGCCCAGAGCGTATAAGTGGCTCAGGCCACGGGGCAGAAGTTCCCCTAAGAAACGTCTCCGGAGCATTAAAGTGGCCTAGGCCACGGGCGAAGATTCCTAAACGCCACGGCGCACGCCCGGAGCGTATGAGTGGCTAAGGCCATGGGGCAGAAGTTCCCCTAAGAAACGTCTCCGGAGCGTTAAAGTGGCCTAGGCCACGGGGCAGAAATTCCCCCTAAGTCGCTCACGAAGCGCACGCTCTAAGTCGCTCACGAAGCGCACGCTCACTCTACTCGCTCAAGAAGCGCAAGTCCTAAGTCGCTCACGAAGTGCGCTCTCGAACAGCGAAAAGATGGCCTCCAGCCACAAAGCAAGCTACTTATAAAACGTTCGAGGGGCGCCTAGGTGACCTTGGGCTACAAAACGCACGGATGCTAATAGTTCATAAAACTCGTACGAAACCCCAGGGAGCGAGGGTCAAAAGCCTTACAAAAGAATCGAGAGTACAGAAAATTTTTATCTGATAGCATTTGACATTCATCCGTTGAGGGTACAAATACATTGTTAAGATTACATCAGTCACGAGGCGGAAAGCCCGCAAATTTCTTTCAAAGAGAGGATCACGCTCAATCTCACCTCTAGAAAAACCATCGTGCAAGGCAGCCTCGATAAGCTCCATACGGCGCTGGTTGAAAATTGCCCTTCATTCCTCGAGGGTCAACTCTAGCGTCAGTCGCCGGACCCAAGGGCCAGAAACACCCGGGTCAATTCCAGCACTTCGTAGAATGTCAAGAAAGCGGGGATTAAATGCTAGCTCACTTGAGTTTTCCCCGGGATGAGACAAACGATCGCCGACGGTACTATCATTATGAATGGAGGTGCTAGGTACGCATGAGCTACCTAGTCTATCTTGGTACCCTTCGGCAACATGCTTCGCGCAGACGATAAACTGCCGAACACCCTCGGGAACAATAGCTTCGGGCGAATAAAAAATGCAAATAACCTGAAGATTAAAAATAGATATAATCCCGTTTCAGTTCGAGGGCATTGTAACATAGTTAAATTACAATTTAGCATTCATCCATCTCCTCCGCGACTTCGACAGGGTTGCTGCCAGTACGAGCTGGCGGGGCGTTAACAGCACCAGCGGAGGAGGACGAAAGAGCCGAGGTACTAGGTGGAGGTTGGGATGATGCGGCGGCTCTCAAGGGCTCTGCAAGCTCTTAATTAGCCTCCCGGATCGAAGCGAGCGCGGCCTCGCGACCTATCGCCTCCCAAAACTTGCCGATGTACCGGTCAACATATCCTTTAACATTGGGGCCGGCTGCTTCAATGTCTCCAACGCTGGTTATCGCAAAGCCCCTGGCGCGAAGTAGGCCAAGGTGCGTACAACCACCAAGGCTAAGTTGGCGGACGAGAGCAATGTCCGGTGGCCAGAGCCTGATGCCCGCAGATCCGAAAGCAACTTCAGACGCCTTTAGACGCCAACCGTTCGAGCCGGCCAGTCATGCGGTGGCTCCATCCTGTCCTTCCTCCATAATGGCCTCAGTGCCGATGTCCGTAAAGCCAGCGCCAAGTGTCTGAGCTGTCCGGGAGATGCCCTCGGCAAGGGTGTCTCGCTCCGTTTGCATCGCGCCGAGGGAGGCCTCGAGGTCTCGGAACCTTTTCCGAAGGCTTCAAATTTCGGCATTTGCCTTGGCAGCTTTCTCGAGAGCCTCCTACCGAGCGTCCAGTGCCATCTCAAGCTTCCGGTCAGAAGCGTCGAGGGCGTTCTCCAGCTCCCGAGCCACGAGCACATCCTGCAGAAAAATTAAAATAAGCACAAGTACAAAGGCAATGCTTGAGCAAAATTACACGAATGCTAAGGCGAGAACGTACCCTCGAGGCCGAAGCTCCCAAAAAATGGACAAGGCTTCGTTCGTCGGTATTGGTGAATAGAGGGACAACTCCCTCGTTCCCAATGGCCGAAGCAGAATGCTTGAAGACGTCTACAAAGAGCTCGGTCATGTGGAAGTCGTCAATCCCGAAGTTCGCTGCGAAGCTCTGTGGGAAGTTGAAAGCCCCGCCGCCTAACCTCGCCATTATCTCAGCTATAATAATCTTTCCCCGAAGGTGAGGAGATCGCAGAGTGTCAAACTCACCTGAACGGTCGCCAAGGCCAGAAGAGCCAGGGGCGCTGGGGGCCGTTGGAGGGTTCGAATTCGTAGGATTCGGAGGTAGCGATTCGAGGGGTTGGGCGGCGATCTTAGGTGGGGACAAGCATACGTCCCCTTCGTGCTGGTCCTCGTCGTCAGAATCAAGGATGGCGGCAGCGAAGGCTCGGCACGCCCCTACGATTCCCTTCCCCTTATCAGTAGCGGCCGGGGGAGGCCTAGTCACAGCTGGGGGAGGGCTCGGTGCAACCATGGCAGCGCCAATTTCAGGACTGGCAGCCTCGTCGCCATGGTCAGAATCGGAGTATTCTTCGGAGGACCCCTCGTCTACCGAGGCCTCCTTGTCGTGGCCCGAGGGCTCCTGGGCATCCGAAGGTTCGTCCCCACCTTGCGCCTTCTTGCGGGAGGCCAGGTCTGCCTCAGAAGACCCCGAGGTCTCCTTCCTCTTTGCCCCATGCACGCGGGCGCCGCGGGACGCTTGCGGCTAGGAGGGTTGCTGTGGAAGCGGTTGTGGTGGCCCTGACAGTAGGCGGTAGAGAGCTCTCCATACTCCTTCAGAGATAGGGGCCCAACGAGAAGTTTGGACCTCTCCTCGGCCTCCTCGAGGGCAAGCGTTGCGCAAAGAACAAGACGAGTCATTCAAGTAGATGACATGAAGACAAATCATAAAACAATTTTTAAAGGCCTCGAACTTACGAGGGTTCTTGGGGGTGTAATTTAACCCCTGGTCGCCAGCGACGGCCTCGACCCCCATGTCACGGCATAGGGGAGAGATCTAGAGCAAGCAAATCTCCTCGGCATGATCCCTCATGCCCTGCCGGGAAGCCAAGCCCGAAGGGCATCCAGTTGCTACCGGCCACCTTCAGAAAGGGAAACCGAGGGCCTCGATGTGAATACGTTGTTGGTCCGAACAGTCCAAAGCTTGCTGCCGCGTCCGACGGTGCAGTAAAACCACCGGCGGTCCCTTGAGCCCTATTGGTTGCGGGTGACGGCGACTGGAGCGAAGACCTTGCATACAGGATTGACTTGGAAGTTCAATGACCTGTAGCAGCTTTGTGTCACCATGTCCGTGGACTTCGGCTGCAGACAGTGAAGTGGATGTTGGCGAAGACCCTAGCCGAGGGTTGCTCAAACCCGAGGGACCAAAGAGCCCACGGGAAAATGCAGATGCAGGCGAGGGCATTGGGGAGAAGCTGGCACAGTTCCGCCTTGTACAGCTCTAGAATGTCGATGGCGAAGCTTATACATGGAATACGAAGCCCACATTCTGCATACACTGCGAACATGAGAGCCTCGTCGTCCCGAGGCATGGGCGTAGTCTCCCCATCGGTGGGAAGACGGTACTTCATCCCGAGGCCCAGTCGCTTGCAGATCTCTTGGGCACCAGCCTCGGATAGTACGCTCTCGCACAGGACAACAGACTTCGGGAGGTCCTTCTTGGGCTTCGCTGGTGCCAAACCCTTGCTGTGGCCCATGATTCCACGAGGGTGTAGGGAAGACGGTTCGGCAAGGAAGAACGCAACGTAAGGAGCAGGCGCACAAAGAGACACGAAGACTTGAGCGCAGGAGCAAATGAGGCTGGGGTGGAGAAAGGCGCTGGCCTCTCCCACCTTATATAGAGGCGACATGTGCTAAGGCTCGTGAGATATCGCATCGGCACGATAAAACGTGCCTCGGAAGCCCAACGGACACCTCAAAATGCGAGCCAGCGCATTGATGAGCCGTTACAACGTCAAATCAAACCGTTGCTCCGGAAAATCCGCTCATGCCACATCATCAGTGAAGTTAAGAAAATCTTCTAGAAAAAGTCTCGATGCTCGAGCGTGAGACATTCGGCCTCATAAAGCAACGAAGCCTTCGGATATGACATGCTAAAAAAAACCCAAATTCGTATAACTTTCGCCCACGGAGCGCTCTGTTCTCCACCCTAAATTTTTTTCGCAAGGTTTTTTCAGGGGGAGTTTTTCGTGAGCCTCGCGGAAGCTAGTGTGAAATGCAAGTAACTAATTATAACCCTCGTGTATCCGAAGGTTAACAGACCTTGAGGTAAACAAGTCAAGCATGAGATGCCCTTAGTTTCAAAGGGCCTCCTAACGCCGATCTTTCACAACAAACTACAAAACCTGCCCCCCGCGGTGGAGGAGGCGGGTGTTAACCCCACAACATGCCAAGGCATGCCCAAAGAATGCGACGAGGCAGGTTCTTCGACCATGGGGGGCTTTTGTTGTTGCTAACACCGCACCCCGTCTCCGCGAGAGTCTTGTTTGTAATTAGGGGTGGAAACGAGCCGAGCCTGAGCGAGCCAGCCCCTGGCTCGGCTCGGCTCGCTAGGTGCCGAGCCGAGCCCGAGCCAAGCTAAGCAAGGTCTTCGAGCTGAAAAACGGGCTCGGGTCGGCTCGCCTCTGGCTCGCGAGCTGTTCACGAGCCGCTCACGAGGCCACACCAGCTCTGCTCAGCCCATGGGGCTTTCCACAGATAGAAGTTGGCCCAGCCCAGTTTTAAGTGGTATATTCCTTATTCGGTCCCTCCTTGGCTGGTGGCTCCCCCAGTTAACAAACCCTAGCCGCAACAATGGATCCCGATCTGAATCCCATTTCCCTGCCTCCTGCTCCTGGTCCTCCTCCCCGACCCTATCCTCCTCCCCATTCGCATCTTCAGCCACAACCACCGCCACCGGGCAACGCCCCTGCATCCGCTGCCGTCGACGCCCCTGCATCCCCTGCATCCCCTGTCATTGGCTCATTGTTTGACTGATCATTGTCTGATGTCTCATGGAGTCATGGTCTCATGGATAATAGTCAATTGGTCATTGGCTCAATGTGTCATTCCCTAATCACTGTGAAAGTGTGAATATGTGATTACTAATTAGTGAATGTACTTGCAAATTGCAATATTCAATGTTGAGTTTTTGACGGATGGTGATGAATGATTATTGTACAGTTGACTGCTAATGTATTGAATGTTTGGCTAATGAATAATGATGTACGAGCCACGAGCCGAGCCCAAGCGAGCCAGCCTATAGCTTGGCTCGGCTCCCTTGGTCTCACGAGCTGGAAATGGTGCTCAGCTCGTGCTCGTTTCTAAACGAGCCGAGCCCAAGCCAAGCTGGAACCGAGCCGAGCCCGAGCAGCTCATGAGCTTCCGGCTCGTTTGCCAGCCCTATTTGTAATTGTTTAACAGGCACTGGAATGATGCTACGGTAGCTTCGGGTCATAGCACCCTCGGGGGCCGAAGGTGTACTCTGATGGTCTAGCCAAGAAGACTCCTCGAGGGTCGAAGGTGCGTCCCGAGGGTCCGGCCTAGAAGACCCCTCGAGGGCCGAAGGTGCGTCCTGAGGGTCCGGCACAGAAGACCCCATGGGGGCCGAGGGTGCCCTCTGAGGGTCCGATGTAGAAGACCCCTCGGAGGCCGAAGGTGCGCTCCGAGGGCCCAGTCTAGAAGGCACTTTGGATGGCCCCCGAAGGGGGAGCAGATGAGCCGGAAGCATTCTAGGCGCACCACGTGTTCGGAACGCGTGGCGCACGGAGACTAGGGACAGCCGTCACGGGAAATCCCCGCCTTGCCCTTGTTCGGTTAGAAGGAACCGAGGGCGTCTTTGTAAATTATCATAAGGAAAATTTGTTCGTTTGTACGCCGCAATGGCTATAAATATCCGGGCACAGGACCTGAAATAAAGAGAGGCATTTTAGAAGATCATTTTCATACACGTATCGGTCCCTCGTGCATACCTCTCGGGTACGAACATCAACAATCACCTCTGCCCAAGGCCCCGCTGCGGTAGAGCTCTACCAAGGGAGAGAGAGAGAAGGTGGTGGCTCGCCATAGTGGCTCACAATCGGCGCAGTGGAGGCTCGTCGGTCGCCGGTCGCCGCCTCCCTCTCCCTTTGCCTTTAGCTGCTGCCTCCTCTCCCTTTGCCCGTAGCGAGTTCGGCGGCGAGAGGCGGGGCTCCGGCGACCTCCGCCGCATCGTGGGAGGAGGGCGGCCCTGGCCGTAGTGGTGGAGAAGGCCGGTGGGAGGGATGGAGAGTGATCGATGCCGGCGTTGTCGTCTGAGAGCGGAGAGAGAGGGAAAAGTGAGAGGGGAAAGAGAATAGAAAGGAAGAGAGGGTGTGGTGGCCACGTGGTAGCCACATGGCTGCCACATCAGCAAAAGAATGCCAGATTTGCCACATAGGCTGCCACTCCACCTAAAACCACCGTTTTGACTGGTAAAAGGATTAGTCAAGTCCGGTTTCGAGAGTTCAAGGACCTGCCAAGTCTGGTATTTGTGTTTGAGGACCAAAGTGGTCCAGCGGGCAATGTTGAGGATCCAAATTGACAATTTTTTTTCGAAGAAAATATACATAATACTACATCAATGGGCCAAAATCTAGGGTAGTCCCAGACCTAAATGGAATACCCCCTGGGTCTGCCACTGTCCGGTGGCTTAGCACGAGCTGGCGCGGCGACGCGAGTATATGCGATTAGGCGGCGCCGAGTTGCGAGCTTTTCTTTTTTTGTTTAAAGGGGATGGGTTCTCTGCGAACTTGCGAGCTAAGACTGTGGGAGACCAGGCGTATTTTTTTACAAAGGGACCAGCACTTATATTAAACTCGCTGGTTGAGAAACCCAGCAGCCATGACATACACATTTTTTGATAACATCAGAAGCCACAACAAACTATGGCCTGGTGCACTTCTTCATGTTTTTCTAGATCATGGGCTACCACTGGAGACATTACAGACACTTTTACAGTGCAAGACCTAAACAGAAAGAAATTACAGAGAACTCTTTTGCTTGATCCAGCTGCAAAGGTGACTAAACTGCTCAAGTATGAGTCATTGCCCCTTACCGAAGAAGAAACTGGCGAGCCCCGAATTCGTCACCCGAACAGGCACCACCAGCTAGGTCCCTCACCATAGGGTTCACAATGTCGTGGCACGCCAAACAAACACACCCTAGCCGCAACAGAGTGATTCATCCTTCGAATCTGTAGCTTTGGGGCTGTCCTGCCGTGGCTTAAGAAAGAGAGTGGCCTCCGCCGCCTCCTCTGTGGACGATGGCTCCAGGAGCCACACCATCGTCATCGTCGGAAGACACAATGAGACAGAACAAAGCAGCAATAAGAGGGGAGCCTCCCAACCTTACCCAGCAAGTCGATCCATAGATTAAGGAGACATCCAAGCACCTGTAGCGAGGAAGACAAATCCGCCGCTACCAACCAGAGCCGATAATGCGGAACCAAACCTGCAGCACCACCCCAATGACCACCCCTTCCACAGGCGCCACGGTCGCCTGTAGCATTGGGTAGCCTGGTGTAAGCAAAAGCCGCCATAACCAACATGGTTGGTCATACATTATAGACACAAAGCCTCTAGTGGTCGACCAAAGCGACCGCAACACTGACGTCGTCCAACGAAGAACGCCCACCGAGGAGCCAAAACATCGCCGGTGAAGCCGACGAAGAAAACCTAGAACCTAGATCTACACTGCTAAAGACCTGCCCCTACCCTAAACCTCACCCACACAACCAACAGCCCCAGGGCCAAACCGCCCCCACACTGCCGCGTCGCCGCCGCAATCATAGCAACCGGCGAGAGGAGAAGCATATCTGGCCTGGACAGGGGAAAGGGGAAAGGGGAAGGGAAAGGGGGAGGGGGAGCAAAGGGGAGGCAAGGGAGGGAGGGGAGAAGGACGGGACCCCTCCCTCTTGCCTCCAGCAAAGTTGCCGGCGAGGAAGAGGGAGGGGCCGGCAGCGGCTGCTCTCTCGCTCAGTCTCTTGCGGCGTGTGCCTCCTGGCGATAGAAGTCAGAACGAAACAAATCGGGCGTATTTGGTTGAAAGGGGATGGGGTCTCTGCAAACTTGTGTATTTGGTTGGAGGGAAGAATTATCAGGGAAGGGCAAGTTTAGGCCGTGTTCTTTTCGGTGTCGAGTAAAGTTGAATTTTACTATAGCAAAAATTAAGATCCTTTAAAAAGAGGTCTAAAGAGTCAAAAAAATTAAAAAATAATTTTAGGATCGTTGAGAAGAATTACTAAAAACCTCAAAAAAATACAAATTATTACATTATATAGTCTATATAAAAAAGATAAAATTTTATATAGTAAAACTCAACTCGGCTTTTGTTCGAAAAGAACAAGGCTCATCGCTCGTCCAAGCGCTACTTGCTCTTTTTGCTAGCTTGACTCCATCTTTATGCGTTATGTGGGAGACCGGGGCACCGGGGCGTGTTTGGTTGAAGGGAAGAATTATTAAGTGAAATGGAACATACAAGATTTTTCAGCCAAAATCAGGTAGGTATCTGGATATTGCACCAACAACTAGCTAGAACACATACTGAAATTACATACATCACAAAATTGAGGCTTTCCGATGTCAAAAAAAAACTATAGCGGTTTGAAATGCAAGTCAAAAGTTAATGAACCGAACATATAATCAATAATTTTGAAACACAGCATGGGGGCTGTTGTATATCCATATTGTATATTGTATATTGTATATCCAGAACTGTATTCACTATAAATTTCACATGGATTAATCTTTCTGTCTGACAAAAAATCTGCGTATTGTAAACAAAGAAAATAGATGTTGCAGATCTAAATCATCCACATATCTAAATCATTCTTTCTATACAGAAAAAAATTACGAAGAACAGATCCAATGTTGTAAATTCAAGACACATCAAGGTAGAGCACTAATCAGCTAGTAACACATCAAGGTAGAGCACATACCATTGCTGACCATGAAAACCTCCTGTTGCTGGCCATGATAGTAACTTGACAGTAATTATTTCCATCTGAACAATCAATAGGCATGTAAGCACGCATAATAGCATTTCCAATATAATATTTAAGATAAATCATACTAACAATTTAAATTAAACAAGTTGTGTTGTTGCTTACACTAAGTGGCAGGATAAGCATAAATTACATCAAGTGGCAGGAAAATATGGACATCAAACTACATCCATACCTTGAGATACTAGAAAGGTGCACAAGCTGTTTATTGAGTAAAATGCATGGGCGGTCCTTAAACTTTTTGCGTGGTGTCACACAGGTCAACGATCTCTCAAAATCGAAAAGCACATCCTTAGACTTACCAATGTGTATCGTTTAGATCCAAATCCTATCCGGGCGCCTAATCTTGCCACCGTGGACAATACACGTGGCTTTTTTTTATATTCTACATTTATTTTTAAAGGTAAAGAAATTTAGAAAAATCACAAAACAATTTGAAAAAATCATAAAAAATTAGAAAAATGTCAAAAAAATTCAGAAAATCATAAAAATATTCAAAAAATCATAAAATACTTTTTGGAAAATTATTAAAAATCAGGAAAAACATAAACGAATTTAAAAAATCATAAAATGTTCAAAAAAATAAAAAACTATTCAAAAATCATAAAAATTTAGAAAAGATCAAACAATTCAGAAAACATAAAAAACACCAAAAAATAAAAAGTGAAAAATCATTAAAAAAAATTAGAAAACTCACATAAAACGGAAAAATCACAAAACATTTCTGAATTGTTTTGTGATTTTTTTAACATTTTATGATTCTTCGAAATTTGTTTATGATTTTTCTGATTTTAATATTTTTCTAATTTTCGTTATTTTTTCTAGTATTTTTATAATTTTTTGAATATTTTTATGATTTTCCAAATTGTTTTGATATCTTTCTGATTTTTTATGTTTTTGAGTTATTTTGTGATTTTTTGAATTTCTTTACCTTTAAAAATAAATGTGAAATATAAAAATGCCACATGGACCGTCCACCGTGGCAAGATTAGGCTTCCGGATGGGATTTGGACCTAAACGACATACATTGGTAAGTTTAAGGATGCGCTTTTCGATTTGGAGAGATCATGGACATGGATGGCACCGCGCAAAAATTTAAGGGCCGCCCGTGCATTTTACTCCTGTTTATTTATGAAACAAACACAAGATGTACAGGCTGTTTTGATAATGGAACAAAAAATCTATTTTATTTAGATGGAGCTGTGATCATTCCTTTTATAGTAAAGGAACAAAATGCTAAACCTATCAATTAAGGGGACATATGAGAAAAGGAAGCCAAACCTTCAAGGAATTTTGGCAAAAGAGACATTTTTTAGTAACTTGTTGGTTCCTATCCGATAATACTAGTTTGGCCATTGTATGTTTAGAAAAAAACTATCTAACAACTGAAGTTGTAAAACAGTAGCTTAAATAATTTAAACATATATAAGTCACACCTCTTCCTCCCACTCACATACACCCGTCGAAACACACGCACATCTTTAGTTATATAACCTGATCTCAATCATTGCACAAAATCACGAGCTCAATGTCAAGTGGTATCCAATTAACCATCAAAGTTACACCACTATTTTAATATTTGTAGATGTATCAAGTTTGAAATTGGCAAAATACAAGAACTGATTGGTGTTTCAAGGCCACAGTAGGAAGAGGCGGGATGTGGTTAGAGCCATACCCTAGGGGACGGAGAGATCACTAAAGAAGGGTCGACGGTGACCAGATCCGGACCTACCGCACTTGGTGGTCGTCCTCTGACTCCTCCAGTAATGAGTTCAACACCGTTACCACTACGTCCAATGATACCAACATTAGGGTTTTGTGAAGCTATGTGGTCTATCCTATATTCCTCTGCTTTATCTATGGTGTTGCTCACGATGCATATCGAGGCTAGAGGGTAGGGACCTATTTATAGATTCTACTTCCAGGTGTTGGATATGTTCCACCTGTTTCCAGGAACCCATAAGACTTCTGAGCCATACCACCAACCACGATCAAGCAGGCTAGTTAAAGCGAGTCTAAAATACAATAGTCCCCAAGCACACATTTATACGTCATGCGCCATGATCAGATTGTATATACGAGATCAATTCCAATCTAATCATGTAGGTTAATAGTCGACAGAGCTGATCCTGCTAGACAAACCTAACTATTCCGCCTTGTGATGTACCCGGGTGAAGCGAATCATAGGCCAAGAGAGGGTGAATTGAACCTATTTTTTTTCTTGATTAATTAGTCAAATTAAGTGAACCAACTAATTAACCGTCCTAAACACTACACGAAGGCAGCTAGCACAAATAGAGAACAAGAACTACCACTAAGCAATCAAGGGACAACCAAAGGCACCAACTTTGTGGAGTTTAAATGCAGGAAAATAAAGGAGACAAAGGATATTTTTTCCTGAGGTTTGCAGACGAACTAATACTCCACGTTGAGGCAAATCCTTGACGAACAAGGATCGGCTCACTCTCAAGCCTTTCGCCTTGATTCCACTAGCGGTAACCCTTCACCACAAAGGCAAGGCGGGCTCCAAACCTTTCACACCGTCTTGATGACTCCCACATCGCGAACTTGGCAAGCTCCTTAACTTCACATCACCACCGACACACGGTGCCCTCCACCGACACATGGTGGCTTGATGAAGACGGCTTGGTGAAGACCCCTCCCCCCTCCCCCCCCCCCCGGCGACGGGATCCCGAAGAGCACGACCAGAGACCTCTAGACCGAGACGCCGCCACCTCGGCCGGACTATCCGGCCACCCCAGGCCAGACTGTCCAGCCCCCATGGGCTTCATAGAAACAAGCAGCAGAGCAAACCGGGCTGGCCTAAGTGGACCCCACCTGGGTCGGACTGTCCGGCCACGTGAGCCCATCTCAGCCAGCAACCTCCAGTCCTCTCTCACCTACTGCTTTGCACAAAAACTCTGGAGAAAGTTGTCCTCCAACCACAGTAGAACCATCAAAGTTCTCAAATAACACAACATATCAAAGGAGCAAGTTCATGTCCAAACACAAGTGGAGATAGAGAGCACTACTCTCCCTTTGTCATCAAGGACAAAAAGGGAATTCAACTACAATCGTCGGATGGAGAAGTCACTTCTTTTTTAGGCTACGAGAGATGTAGTGCTTGAGATTTCCGGTGATGGAGCGCCGAGGTGGTGAAAATGTGCATGAGGCAGGAGGAGTAGGAGCTGCAGTGGATGTGCCTTGATCTTCCTGAGAAGAAGAACCACCAGCTAAAGAGGCATACTCAGTAGGTGCCATAGTGTCAAAAACTTCCTCTTTTGTGGGATATTAAGAAGGATCTTCAATGGCCAAGTTGACAAGCTGATAAGCAAGAAATTGTACAGAGCCATATAGATCATTGATCCGCCTGGTGTGATCCTCATGTTGTGCCCTCATTGCACTAAGTTGATTAGACACATTCCCTTGTCAAGTCTCTACTTGATTATACTAACCAATAGACTCGGTGTGCCAATCTTCGTATTTTTGAAACCTCGTGTTCGCCTCATTGTGGCAATCAACATACCCACTATGCCTGGAGGCCTGACCTGCAATGAAATCATCGAAACGCTGAAAGAAACTAGTAAAGTCAGGCCATTGGGGAGGAGGAGGCACATCAGGTGGAGCCTGAGGGGCATTCTGAAACTCAACATCAGCAAGAGTAGCAGGGCCAGCTTCATCAAATTGATCATCCACATGCAGGCGCTTAGATATGTGCTTGTCACCGGGCTTAGGAATGGACATCTGGTACTCGGTCATCTGGAGTTTGAACACTGCATTGCTAACAATCATGTGTTGTGCAAGATAATAGCAAAGGATATGACCGAGTGGAAGCTCCTTATGAAAGCCCCCACATGATACACCCCTCCATCTCACCAATAAGAAGATCAGGCACATTGATATGATTGCGAGAAAGAATGTGGTGGCATACCCACTTCATAATCGACAGGAATCTGTCTCGGTAGCCACCCATGTTGATAATAGTTCTTCTGAGAATATTTTCAAGCACTGAAGGAATGTGGCAAAGAAATGCAGTCTTATTGGAGTTGAAGTCAGGGGCATGCACATTCTTAAACGTATAGTGAATAGTAGCATCAGGAGGAGTTTTGCCTTTAAGTGCCCACTTTCCATCATCAAATAGAAGGTCATGAATTGACACACCATCATTGCTAAGGTTGAAAAATGATTCCATGTCGCCTTTATGGAAAGAGAACTGTGTGCCCCCAAAGGTGAAGACAACTCAAGTGCGATCCCGGGGTATCCACATTGTAGCATAGATCTCCATCACTGAGCGAGCATCGTACCAAAACTGAGAGGAGAGAAGTTCCACCATGCCAGGTGTTGGCGAGTAGCCCTCAATAAGGTCAGTAGTACCAGTATCTAGGGCCACTCGATTCCATTTCACATACTGAGGAGAGAAAACATTGTTCTTTGACAAATAGCCAAGATAGATATCCTTATGAGTCTGATGCTTGAGGATATCACCTGGTAGCTGTGGAGGGTGAGGAAACCAATTCTTCAGTTGGACACGGCGGAGCTGGCGAATGTACCTGTCCTCCCATTGGGTCAAGTCATGTGGTATTCTACCAAATGATGTGAAAGGACGAGTTTGACCGAAGGGGTCAGCGGGGACCGCCTCGACTTCAACCTCATATTCTTCCTCCTCAGCCTCCTCTCCCTCAGCCTCTTCTTCCTCAGACTCCTGTCCCTCGGCCTCTACTTCATAGTCCACATCCATTTCATTATCAGACTCCTCTGACTCCTCATCATAAGGAATGCGTGTAGAAGCATTTTTGCGGATTGGTTGTTTTCCACGAGAGGCACTCCTTTTAACACTGTCACCCCATAAACGAGAGTGCATAGGATCTGCTTGAGAACTAGACCTGGCTGCCTGATGGCTAGACTCAGCTGCCTGAAAGCCTGGACCAAAGACATCTTCCTTGGTGCGTTTGACGGTCTTCGTGCGAACCATTGTGTCACACATACAGAAATCACAAGTATACGCACTCAGAATACCCTGCACGAAACCCAATCAAACACTGACCACCTACACAATCACAAGCATTGACCAGCTACACTCGAAAAAACACTGCCGACTGTCCTACTGTTCACTGTACGAACCAAGCACAACCAAGAAACCCCCCTGAAATTGTCACCACAGCAACAGCCAACACCTCACTGCACAAGCACACATGCACCACCATTACCACAAAAGCCACCGTCTTCAACCAATAGCACGATAATGGAGACCAAACAACCAAGCATGGTTCATGAAGATTATTATGGGACCCGGTTTTAACAAACTGAAATCCCCTGTGTTAACAGTACGTGTCCCAAGGATCAGTGCTCGTACCCACAGTCAAACAGTCTCATAGCATCAACCCATCATTTTATTTGATTAGATAAAAGATACATCAGAGTTTGGCAGAAGCAAAGCTACATTAATACAGAATTACAACTTTTGACTAATGTGCTAGATACAATACAAAATGCGGTGACCCATCAAGCCACAGGCACTGCTGATAGGGAAATCACTAGTAGTCTGGAGTATCCTCCTGAAACTCAGCAACATCGTCCTGCCTGTACGCGTAGTCCTAACCTACTCACGGAAGGAACAACCCCGCATGAAAGGCGAGGTTAGCATGTTACTGCTAGCAAGCCTCCTAGGAAGGGCCAGGTTTAGGGTTCATCCTAAAAGGTTATTTGGGTTTATTTTGTGTAAAGCATTTATTTGGGTTTATTTTGCGTAAAGCATTTTACCTAATAGTTAAAAGCATTTTAGGAAAACAGTAGTATCAATAGCATATAATCATTAAGAACAGAATAATATCAACAATTTAACATTTGTGGAAGCATTATAATTAACCCTATCTTCTATCAAGGATGACCACACCAATTCTCAAGTTATCCTAATGATCATCATGCTATGGATGTTCACACTATAATAATTCTCAGATTGATTAACAGGTCACAGATGTCCCTACTATGATTAAATTATCATGACTCATGTCACATGATAAATATTTCTCAAGGTACGTCTCAACTCTAACCAAGATCAACAAGCCACGGCTCAAGGCCGGAAATAACCAAACCTAAGTCAAGTTTATTAAAGTGGATCTACGCTGTTATAGGCGTACAAGACCGCCCTTAACCATGGGCATGGCCGTTCAAATGGTTTTACTCTGCAGAGGTTGTACGCTTTCCCACAAGCTATTATATAACTTCCATGCTCCGGATGCCGGAAGAAACATCATAACAAGATATATTAGAAGATTAATCCTGAGATTGCCATGGTCAATACAAGATGTTCACACAAGTATCTCGGAGGCTTCAGCGGTACCGGATGTTCACACGGGTATCCCAAAGGGACCCTTCGGCTCTACACTGGAGAAGAAAAGCCCGGTAGGGTCCCGGTGCAAGGACCATGGTAATCCCAACACTACTCCCCATCTAAATCAGGCTTGTCCCACACCAGGCTTGTGGTCGCACAGTAAGTACTTGGGTGAGCGTAACACAATCATCGACCCTTAGTCTCGGAGCAGCACAACCACATACCCAAAGTCTCGAGCATGAAAGCACTCACTTTACTGTCTACTCCCGATCCCAATTATAGCTGGTCAAATTTTAATTAAAGTGAGACAGACCCAAAATAAACCCACATGATCATACTTATCGGCACCAGTTGATAACATCAATGATAACTTACCTTCTTGCGTCTATATCAATATCAATGTTACCCCCACAACCAAACATGGTTAAGCACTAACCCATAAATCATTTCAGGGTCATTAATTATACCATAATCCTAGGGTTGGGTTATTTTGGTGGTTGCATGTTAACAAAGTATGACATGCAATGGGTACCTCTAGTTTTAAATATCACACGGCTAGTAAAATAGCAATTTTGGATAAATGGCAAAAGGCTAGGATGGCTACTAAAGACTTGCCTTGGTCAGATATCGGGTAGGAGCAATCGACGTCGACAGTCGAGTCTACAATTCCTTGAGGTCCTACTCGCACATAATCCACACAACGAGCACATGCAAAGCAATACATCACATAATCAGACATAAAAATATTTTATGAAATTTTTATTTGAGAAAAATACAAAAGAAATGAATTGTGCACATAAAATAATGAACCTATAGACTACTATCAATTTAATATGCAAAATTTACATGGATGCAATGGCATTTTATATTTTTATAAAATCCAGTATGACTTAAACTATTTTTAGGAATGTTTTTGGAATTTGCGGAGCATATTTACTATTTTTAGAAAACCATTTAGTAGTTCTCCAAGTTATTTTAAAATGGAAAAGGGTTAATTTTCCTCTAGAATTGATCTTGGGCCGGCCCAACACAAATGGGCTTTGTCCACGAAGAAACGCGCGGGGCGAGCGCGCGAACGGGAGGCACGGCGCCGGCTTCAGCCAGGGGTCGCTAACAGGTGGGACTTGTGGGACCCAGCTGTCGGTGACATGCGTGGGAGAGGGAAGGGGGAAAATTTTCTCTTCCTCAACCTCTGGACATGGTGGCCGAGACGGAAGGGAGGAGGGTGTGGCGGCAATTTCCAACCACCGGGGCCCGATTAAACGGAGGGGAGCGAGAGAGGAGCAAGGCGAAGCTGATGGAGGTGATGCCGTACCGGAGGTGGATTGTGGTGGCAGTGCAGTGAGGACGGGCGGCGGCGCACATAGGAGGCCGCGGCGTCGACAATGAGAGCTCGCCGGAGCAAGATTGCGAGAGAGAGGAGAGACAGGGAGAGTAGAGGAGCTCACCGGCGCAGATGGAGGGGCAGAAGGAAATTCAAGGCGGCTTGGTGACGATGGCTTCCACGGCGGTGGGACTGAGTGCCGGCGATGTCACCGATTCGATCGGTCCTGGGTAGAATCAAGTGAGGAGAACTGAATGCGGAGATGGGGCGATTTTAGGTGGCATGAGGACATGGCGAATGGCTTACCGAAGCGATTCAATCCTCGGTCGAGCACCTCTCGGCCGCGAATGCTCTCCAAACGATTCCGATGAGCGCGAGGTGAACGAGGACGATTCAGGTTGCCAGGAGGGACTAGAGAGGGAATGGGAGCTTCCGTGCGGAAGAGAAGGGACGGGGCTCGCCATAGATACCTGACGGCGAGGTCGGGGCACGGCAAGGGACTAGGAGCAATGGCGGAGCCAAAGCGGCTTAAATAGACGTCGCGGGAGGGACAATGGGATTGTCTCACGAGCGTGGGACAATGCGTTGTCTCGTAGGCGCGGCACACGAGGTAGCGAGGGAAGGAGGGAACGGCGAGGGCAGGTGGGTCGATGGCTTTTTCAAACAGCGTCGGCGGATGCGGCAGGGCGCGGTGCTGCCAGGCGACGTGGGGAAGAGGGTTCGACGCGCCTTTGTAAAAGGGAGAGAGACGGGGGAGGGAGAGCTGGGGAGGGAGAGCTGCGAGAGGGAGAGAAAACAGAGAGTCAGAGACAGAGAGAGGGAGAAAGAGCGAGAGAGAAGAGAGACAGAGGGAGCGAGGAAGAGCGATCACCTCTGGCCTGGCCGATGGGCTGGGCCGGGAGGGGAGAAATGGGCCAAGGCCTAGATAGAATTAGGAAAAGGTTTTTTTGTATTTTAAATATAACTAGATTTTCTTAAAATTATAAAATAGCATTTTTGTTTTTTGCAAACTAATTTATTTTAAAACAGTTTTTATATTTTTTCCAATACTCCAAAATATTTTTAATACACTTTTGTGAAAATATTTTTGGTACACCTGTAAGCCCAAGGACCCCTAGGTCCCTTGTGGTTTTGGAGATTGATGACAGATCGTCGACACGTGTCCAAACGCCACAAGATTAAGGACTTTGTTGTTAGTTCTTCTATTTTGATTGTGTGCGTGTTGGCATGATCGACACGCCAGTGCAGGTCTTTTCTGGCAGTTGGGTCCCACTGAGCACTCTGGGTTTGGTGATCTTATCTCCTTCTAAGTGACTTAGGGTTGCCAGGTATCTGGATTCGCGAGGGTTCGAGAGGTCTCGAGAGAGTGGACAAGTGTCCCGGGTTCGAGAGAGTTCCAGAGCGATACAGCTGTCCAGGATTTCGTAGCTGCCAAGTCCTTAGGGTTAGATATTTCGTAGCCGCCAAGTCCTTAGGGAGCAATACACCTGTCCGTTCTAGAGGGTTCCAAGGTGTGGTCTATAAATAAAGGTGTCCAGGTCGTGGGGAAACTGAGAGAGCTCATTTGTTTCCACCCCTAAGCCCTAGCCACCCAAGTGGAGCCTCTCCCATGGTGCTTGACCCCATAGCTCCATGAGTGCTTGAGATTGAGAGGGAGGAGGAGTGAGAGAGGGAGAAGAAGGGAGAAGAAGGTGCTGCCTCCCCGTGCTTGTCTCCGGTCGTCTCCGTCCGTCCCCGGGTACGTGGTGTGGTCTCCGGTCTCCGGGTGCTCGTGTGGGATTTGGATCTTGTCGGAGGGGATCGACACCGTGTGTCTTCACCACGCCACCGTTGCATCTTCATCGTCTTCACCACTCTTCCGCAAGTCGCAAACCCCCATGTGTCGGGCTCACCTCCGTGTGTCGGGGGTGCATCCGTTCCATGTGTTGGAGCCCGCAAACCCACCGTGTGTCGGCGGTCACCTCCGTGTGTCGGGGGGTGCCTCTCTGTGTGTCGGAGCCGTTCCCGTGTGTCGGGTGAAATCCTCCGTGTATCGGAGGTCGGTGTCGGGGTCGTGAGAAGCTTCCGTGTGTGTGGAAGAACTCACAGTCTGTGAGGGTTTGGAGCTCACCTGCCGTGTGTCGGTGAAGAGCTACCACGAGTGATTTGAGGGTTAGGGACGAGAAGGTCCTGGCTTCTCTTCGTCAGAAGTTTCCTCAACTGAGACGTAGGTGCTCATGTGTTGAGCACCGAACTTCGGTGAAAAACTTGGTTTGTGCCTCTGTCTCCTTTACCTTTCACACTTCGATTCCATAAAGCCATATTGTGACTGTGTGTGGAACCCATCACGGTTGTCTATCGCTTGCGCTTGAGATAGAATTGAACTTGTGTTGCATACTCGTGCCGTGCGACTGCTTCCGCTAGTGTAGGACTTGCTAAGTAGTTGAGTTATTTAATTTGATTAAATCCTAGAAAAACACAAAAAGGATTTAAATTTGCGGCTAATTCACCCCCCTCTTAGCCTTAGGTCCTTTTAACACCTTTACAAAATATCTTTAATATTCACTTTATCTTTTCTCGATAAAAAATAATTTTAGAAGCACACAATGATGTAATGAATGACATGCCATGATGCAAGTTCAAAAATGAGTTTAATGATGCTTTTGAAAAATATTTACATGCAAAATTTAGAGTTTAAAATTTAGGATGTTACAATTATTCTTGTAAATTGAAGGAGAGTAGCCACACGGTGACTTACCAAGCGTGGAAAAGCAAACCCCACATGGTTTGGCCAAAGAAACGAAGCTAAATCGCCAACCCACACTATGGGAGGCAAATCGCTTCGCTCAATATGGGAGGCAAATCGCTTCACTCAAAGAATCCAGCCAAACGGAGCCCTCCCGTGATGAACCGACGCGCGGAGATGGGGAAGGAGCTCAAGGGCTTTCAAATCATGGGAGGAATCGAGCTACGCCACCGGGAATGGAGAGATCGAGGTGAGGGGAGAAGGTAGAGAAAGAGAGAGCTTGGTGAAGGTGCATCTAGGCCCCAAATGTGAAATTAATTTTGGTGATTGATGACAACTTGATGAAAGGGGCTAACATTTGCAATGAGCATCTTAAGCAGGAAAAGATCAAAGTGAGCTTACAGGTGATTTATCGGATTATGTGCTACAAGGACAAATCTTTTGGGCATCTCAAGACTTATATTGTAATCATTTTATTCTTTATTGAGTTTAAGGATGGATGCCATACTATAAAGAGGGATACGACGAAATAATGTATTCTAGAACCCCTCTAGTGCCCCAAAGATGAATTTCTATCAAGTTGAGTGACTCATAAGCCCCTCATTAGATCCACAAAAAGCCCCATAAAATCCACTAAATAATACTTCGGAATATCATTTAGAGTATCCGTAGTTTGGCATTTGCGAGTGCTCAGCCAGTATTTAACTCCAGTCCAGAAAGTCCATCGGAGTATCCGAAAATTCAGATTTCTGTGCACTCGGCTAGTCTGTGAAGTATCGGAGAGTCATTCGGAGTGTTCAGAGATTCAAAACTCTAGATGCTCAGTCTGAATCTTATTGTTACTCGGAGTCTCCGTAGTCAAGCTCGGAGTATCCGAACATCTTACCTCGAGAGTATCCGAAATACCCCAAATACATTTTCTCATCCAAAAGTTCATTGTTAATCGGAGTCTCCGATCTTAAGTTCGGAGTGTCCGATCTTTCAGCAAACCAACGGTTACATTTTGAACTAAGGGTATTTATTGTTGGCTTCCCTCACCTCACCAACCAACACAACCACAACAGGAAGAGCATTCACTCCAAAACCCTATGTTCATTCTCTAGCTTCCCAAATCTCTCCGCACCAAGGAATTTCAAGATCTACATCTTGGGTTGGGTTGAGAGGTGATTGAGTGCCCCTTGCTTGGAGATTTCATCTTTGGAGCACTCGACTCATTCTTCATTCCACATTTCGGCGGATTTGTTACTCTTGGAGGTTGAGCATTCCTAGACGGCTAGGGTCTCCCTCGAGCCACCGTTGAGCTTTGTGTGGTGTGGCCAAGGGTAGTTTGTGAAGGCAAGTTCCGTCTCCGAAGGGAAAGGAACAAGGAGTAAAAGACCAAGACTCAAGTGTGACCGAGTGTGCTTGGTGAGGCAGAGGGTTTTGGCAACCCGGGCTCAAGTGTGATCGAGCCTACCTCAACGGAGAGTAGGATTCCCTCATGAATCCGAACTTCGGGATAAAAATCGAAGTGCCAACCCTACACCGTGGTTTGTTCCCTTGTTACTCTTTGTGATTTACAAGATTTATGCACTTGTGCCTTGAGATTTGTTGTGGATCTATTTGTGTAGCTAGATCTACTCTATATCTTGCTTGTATGCTTGTCTTGAATTCAGATCTATAGGTTTGAGAAGGGTTTGAGGGAAACCCTATTTCGTCGATTCGGACACTAGTCCGGAGTCTCCGATTTGGCAGAAGTCTATCGGGTCGGTGAATCAGCAAACTTATTATTTCCGCTGTTCATGTTGTTTCTAGCTGCTGTGTTTGCCGGAAAAAGGTGTTGAAAATTGATAACGCCTATTCACCCCCTCTAGGCGCCATTCTAGCACCCTCAATTGGTATCAGAGCCTAACCTCCTTTAAGGCTTAACCGCTTGGAGAATCAAGAATGGCAGACGATCAAACCAAGGCCAATGAGGGAGATCTTTCTCATGTTTCTTTTGATTATGGGGCTAACCCCTCGACGTCTTCATCCTATGTGTCCATACCCACCGGTCGAGCGCCTCACTATGCGGCGTGGAGACATAAGATGAAGATGTACATGAGGTCACTTCACCCTTCTATTTGGCAAATTGTAGACACAGGTCTCAAGATCGCCAATCCTTCCAAGCTGACTACTCAAGAGCTCAAGGATCAACACACAATGACTTAGCCGCCAATGCTGTCTTTGGCCCATTGAGTGCAAGTGAATTCAACCGAGTTGATGGTCTCGAGAATGTAAAGAAAATATGGGACACTCTCAAAGTGGCTCATGAAGGCACTTCAAGTTTCCAAGTATCCAAGGTTGAGATCATCGTCGGCAAGTTGGGAAGATTCATGTTGAAGGAAAAATAATCCTACAATAACATGTATGATCGATCGATTCTTCTCGTCAATGAAGCTCGTGGACTTGGGAGCAAGGAGATCATCGATGCATATGTTGTCAAACTCATGTTGAGAACCATCACACCGAGGAACCCCACCTTGTTAACTCTCATTCGTGAGCGAGACAACTATGACACTCTCACTCCTCATGATGTACTTGGAAGAACCTTGGCTCATGAGTTGATGCGTCAAGAATCAAATGATGTGGAATAACTCTATGGATCAACAAAGAAGAAGAACATTGCTTTGAAAACCGTGAAGGAAGTCGAAGCAAGCTCAAGTGATGATGAGGATGACGAAGACATGGACATGGCGACAATGGCTCTTCTTGTGAGAAGGTTTAGCAAATTCTTCATGAGAAATGGATTCTACAAGAAGAAGTCAAATGACAACTCCAAGACGAAACAATCTACAAGAGGATGCATTGAGTGTGGTGATCCCGGCCACTACATAGCCGATTTCCCGAAGAGAAAAAAAGGAAAGAGAAGAACAAGAACAAGAACAAGCAAAGCAAGAAAGACAAGAGCAAGGACGACAAGAAGAAGTACAAGAGACAAGCTTACATTGGAGTTGAGTGGGACTCAAATGATTTCGGTCCCTGCTCTGACAATGAAGAAAGAGTCGCATCACTCTCCATCGCCAACATAACTATGACGTCTCCATCACTCTTTCGCTACATGAGTGATGACGAGGCGCCAAGATGCTTCATGGCCAAAGGGCGAAAGGTACAACCTAAGGATAATCTCTCTAACATAAGAGATCATTGCTATGACAGTGATGTTGAAGTTGATTTGAGCATGCTATCATCTCTTAAGAAAAATGAATTGTGTAAGATTGGCATATTGCTTGAAACTATAGAGCGGCAAGAGGGCACACTTGAGCGTCAAGTGGACTTGCTCATCCCTGAAAAGAAGAGAAACCTTGAGTTTGAGAAAGTCCTAGCCCTTGAGAGGAAGAGGATGGAGGAAATGACTAATGAGCTAAGTTTGGCCAAATCCCAAGTTACTAATCTTGAGATCACCAATGCTTCACTCGTAGAGGAACTTATGGTTGCAAAGGATGCACACAAGACTCTTGAAGTGAAGTTTGTTGATCTTGAGAAGAACAACACCTCAACCTCGATTGAGCCTACTTGCTCATCTCTAGCTTCAACTAGCAATGGTTGTGCTAAATGCTATAAGATTGATGTAAATGCTTGTGCTATTAACTTTGAGACTATGCAACCTATGGCATGTGAGAATGAGAAGCTCAAGGAGCTGCTCAAAGATGGACTCCAAAAGCCTTACAAGACTAACATGAGCCTTGATGAGTTACTATGCAAGAGAAGATGAAACTACAAGATGCTTGGGCTTGAATATAAGCCCCCACCAAAGAGCAAGAAGGCTCATATTATGGTCGTTCCACGCACCACTCCCATTCACTTCGTGAAGGCCATTGGCTCTATCTCTTTTGCTTCCCATGCTATATTTAATGCATCTTATGTTTTGACGAAGAATGAGTTTGGTGGAGTTGTGGCTAAGCTTGTTGGTGCTAAGAAGAAAAACTTTTTGTGCATAAGACCATTTGGGTGCCAAAGGCACTTGTGACTAACTTGAGAGGATTCAAACAAGTTTGGGTATCTAAGACAAAGGCCTAATTTGTTTTGCAGGAGTATGCCGACGGTGGTTCTTGTTGGTCTATTGATAGCGGATGCACGGATCATATGACTAGGGAGAAATCAATGTTTTTATCATTCTATACGGGTGCATCTATACCGGTGGACATAACCTTTGGTGACAATGGAAAAGGAGACGTAAAGAATATAGGTACCATTGATCTATCCAACAACCTTACTCTCCCTAATGTACTCCTTGCTGATTCATTGAGCTAAAATCTTTTATTGGTCTCCCAACTTTGTGCTATGGGACTCGATTGCAAATTCTCTAATGTTGATGTTGTTGTGACTAAGAGAAGTGACTCATCCTTAGTATTCAAGGGCTATGTCAAGGGCAAACTATATCTTGTGGACTTTTCTTCGAAGAAGGCCAATCTCTTTACATGCCTCATGGCCAAGTCAAGCATGGTATGGCTATGGCATAGGAGACTTGCCCATGTTGGGATGAGGAATCTATAAAAGCTAGTCAAAGGTGAGCATATTATTGGACTAACCAATATCTCCTTTGAGAAAGACCATATTTGTAGTGCATGTCAAGCCGAAAAGCAAGTGGGAGCACCTTACCCCGCAAAGAATATCATGACTACATCACGACCATTGGAACTACTTCATATGGACCTCTTTAGACATATTGTCTATATAAATATAAGAGGTAACAAACATGGTCTTATTATTGTTGATGACTATTCTCGCTTCATGTGGGTATTCTTTTGGAGTGATAAAAGCGAAGCTCAAGGCATGCGCAAAAAATTCATGAAGAAATCACAAAACATATTCGAAGTCAAGATCAAGAAGATAAGAAGTGATAATGGTATCGAGTTCAAGAACACCGGAGTTGAGGAGTATCTCGATGATGAGGAAATCAAGCATGAATTCTCGGTCCCCTGTGAGCCTCAATAAAATGGGGTGGTCGAAAGGAATAATAGAACCCTCATCGAGTCCGCAAGAACAATATAATGCTTAATGAGTACAAGGTCTCGGAAGTCTTTTAGGTGGGAGCCGTGAACACCGCATGCCATGCATCAAACCGGCATTACCTCCACAAGCTCCTGAAGAAGACCTCATATGAGCTCCTCACCGGGAACAAGCCAAACATTTCATACTTTCGTGTATTTGGTTGTAAATGTTTCATTCTCAACAAGAAAGCTAAATACTCTAAATTTGCTTCTAAAGTTGATGAAGGTTTCTTGCTTGGTTATGGTTCAAATGCACACGTGTACTGAGTCTTCAACAAAGCCTTCGGGGTAGTTGAGACTTTGCGCAATGTGACATTTGATGATAATAACGGCTCTAAAGTAGACCAAGTTGATAAATGTGTGCTAGATGAGGAGAAGACACCAAGTGAAGCTATAAAGAAGATGGCTATTGGTGACATCAAGTCTCAAGATGGCGTGGAAGAAAAAAACATCACCATCAATTTAAGTGGAGCCTCCTACCTTGATGCAAGATGATGAGAACAAATATCTAGACGAAGACAAAAAGAAAGAACCTATTCCAATGACACAACCTACAAGGATTCCAACCCATATCAAAAGAGATCATCCCATTAACAACATATTTGGTGACATCAATAAGGGAGTCTCTACCCGATCTAGAGTTGCATTTTTTTGTGAACATTACTCGTTTGTCTCTTTTGTTGAGCCATTGAATGTAGCTCGAGGATCCGGATTGGATTATGGCGATGCAAGAAGAATTGAACAACTTCACAAGACATAAAGTATGGGAATTTATGGAAAGACCGAAGCAAAACGTGATTGGAACAAAATGGGTCTTCTGCAACAAACAAGACGAACATGGGATCGTGACAAAGAACAAGACACGGCTGGTTGCACAAGGCTTCATGCAAATCGAAGATTTGGATTGTGGTGATACTTATGCCCCCCGTAGCTAGGCATGATTCTATTAGAATATTACTTGTCTTTGCTACTCACCATGGTTTCAAGCTATATCAAATAGACGTGAAGAGTGCTTACTTGAATGGACCAATCTCCGAAGTGGTCTATGTTGAGTAATCTCCGGGTTTTGAAGATCCAAAGTACCCCAGCCATGTGTACAAGCTACAAAAGGCGCTCTATGGGCTTAAGCAAGCACCTAGATCTTTGGTATGATGCCTACGAGATTTTCTCATCAAGAAAGGTTTTAAGATTGGTACAATTGACACTACTCACTTCACTTAAAATATTGATGGAGATTTATTTGTGTGCCAAATATATGTCGATGACATTATATTTTGTTCTACTAACCAAAACTTTTGTGAGGAGTTTAGTAGGATAATGGCTAAAAAATTTAAAATGTCAATGATGGGAGAATTGACTTTCTTTCTCGGTTTTCAAGTGAAGCGATCAAAGGAAGAAACCTTCATTGGTCAGACCAAGTATTTAAAGGATATGCTCAAGAAGTTTGACATGGAGGGAGTCAAACTTATCAAGACCTCAATATAAGCTAATGGACATCTTGACCTAAGCGAAAATGGTAAGGCCGTCGACCAAAAGGTATACTGCTCTATGATCGGTTCTTTGCTTTACCTTTGTGCATCTAGGCCGGATATCATGCTTAGTGTGTGCATGTATGAAAGATTTCAAGCCGCTCCAAAGGAGTGTCACCTTGTGGTCGTTAAGAGAACTTCGGCCTTTGGTATCCTAAAGGGTCAAACTTTGACTTGATAGGCTATTCGGATGTAGACTATGCTAGTTGTAAAGTGGATAGGAAGAGTACCTATGGTACTTGCCAATTCTTGGGGAGATCCCTTGTTTATTGGTCATCTAAGAAGCAAAATTCCATAGCCCTATCCACCGCCGAAGCCGAGTATATTGCGACGGGAAGTTGTTGCGCCTAATTGCTTTGGATGAGGCAAACCTTGAGAGACTATGGCTATAACCTAAACCATGTCCCATTTTTGTATGACAATGAGAGTGTCATCAAAATAGCCAACAACCCTGTCCAACACTCAAGAACAAAGAATATCGATATTCGCCACTACTTCTTGAGAGATCATTCAACCAAGGGTGATATCGATATCAACTATATGAGAACCGAAAGAAAATTGACCGTTACATTCACCAAGCCACTAGATGAGAGTAGGTTTTGTGAGTTAAGGAATGTGTTAAATATACTTGATTATTATAACGTGGCTTGACCTATTGCATACATTGTTTGATTAGTGGAAAATAAATTTAAAAAAGGAAAATTCTTTGCAAAATTTTTAAATTCAAGTCTTTGATTTATTTGGAATTGGACTTTGATCCTATTCCTATGTGGTTATTGCTCTCATTGCTATTTGGATCTATCTAACCACATTTGGAATGGAAAATGCTTAATCTCTTCTATCTAATGCATTGTCCATGTTCCGTGGCTATACTTTGCATTCCAATCAAATTTCAGCCAAATCTGTTCAGCCCAGTCCGGAGACTCCGAACTTATGTCCGGAGTATCTGAACTGTGCAAGTTTCTTTTAACCGCGATAACTATCTAACTTCTACCCCCACTACCCATTTCTACCGTGTGGTCCCCAAAGACTCAAACCGCTCGTGCGACGTGGGCGACTCCACTTTTGCCGCCGCCCTCGCCGTCACCGCCGTCGTTCCTTCCCGGAGCAAGGAGTATGGGGGAGCCGTGCATCTTCAATCACATGACTTTCTCCACTCTTGATGTAATTTTCTAGGGTTTATGCTTCCAATCTTGCAACTTTTGGAACCCTCGATTTTACATTGTCTCGGAATACTATGAATCATGGATAGATAGAGTCTAGCATTCATTTCCCTACCATACCTTGATGATTTGATGTGAATCCATGTGAATTTGTGCACATGCTTTGAAAATGTCAGAATATTCCGGACTGTGAACCGGAGACTCTGGACTCTGTCTGAAGGATATATGTTCTATGTCCTAGAGTTCTATGTAGTCACTCTTGGAGCACTTATTCACATGTATTGTACTGATAACTATCAAAATCCATAATCTATGCATTGTTTGTTGATCATATCTATTGTCTAGCTATGGAGAAGGGACAAGGCAGTGGTTCCTCTGGGAAGAAGTCTTCAGGGAAGCAACCGGCACCTCTGGCGATTGTTTGATTGCCATCTCCAGTACCAGCTCTGCCTGCTCCGGTTGCATCTCGTACAAGGAACAAAATTGACAAAGGATATGGTAGCAACATGATTCTTAATCCTCACCATCCATATGACCCAAAGCATATATTCAGTTCTGCTGCTCTGCCTTATCCTGGTTGTTCAAAGAAAAATCCTATTATAATTTCAGAAGATCGAGTGGATGAGCTATCTAAGGGACTGAGGTACAAGGTTTAGCTTAAACAAGTGGCAAAGTCTCTGCAAAAGTCTGCCGACATTATTAGAAATGTGACTGCTGAAATGCCAGAAGCAGGAGACACTGCCTATGGAACCTTAGAAGGAGTCGCTGATGATCTGATGTATCTTGCTGCTGATGTCAAGTACACTTTGACTGAAGTGGGTGTGTATCCAAGAGATGCTACCCCAAGCTCTTCTGACTACAACACTGATGAAGATTGTGGCTATGGTAGTGATAGGTCCCCCAAAAGGAACTAGTGATTCAGACTCTGATTATGAAGAAGAAGAAGAAACAGCTTGAGACAGTGTGGTGAAGGATTCCCTTCATTTCCCTTTTTGTGTCCGATGACAAAGAGGGAGTGAAGTAAAGCTTATATATCTATATAATTTGGAGTTCTCACTGCTGCCTACTTATCTTAAGTATTAACTTGTGTTAAACTCTGTTTTAGCTATGTGATGTGTTGCTCTGATTTGTGATCTGTGATGTAACTTGTGCCACATGTGTGGCTTAATACTCTTTGTGTGCCACCTTAGTGTGTGTGGCTAAGAACTTATGAATCCTGCTATGCATGTGCATGACCTATGTATGTGCTTATCATATCATGCTGCTCATGGTTTATGCTCATTTTCAGTATTGCTCAGATTGCCATTTATTCCAAGTTAATTATCTTTATTGTGACATATCTTGAGGGGGAGATTTCTAGTCATTATATTGTTTATCTCTAGGGGAACTCCTTCCCCAAATTTGAGCTTTACATCTTGTTATCATCAATCATCAAAAAGTGGGAGATTGAAAGTGCATCTAGGCCCCAAATGTGAAATTAATTTTAGTGATCGATAGCAACTTGATGTAAGGGACTAACATTTGCAATGAGCATCTTAAGCAGGAAAAGATCAAAGAGAGCATGCAGGTGATTTGTGGGATTATGTGCTACAAGGACAAAGCTTTTGGGCATCTCAAGACTTCTATTGTAATCGTTTTATTCTTTATTGAGTGTAAGGATGTATGCCATACCATAAAGAAGGATACGACGAAATGTGGTATTCTAGAACCCCCTCTAGTGCTCCAAAAGATGAATTTCTATCAAGTTGAGTGACTCATAAGCCCCTCATTAGATCCACAAAAATCCCCACAAAAATCCACTAAATAATACTTCAGAATATCATTCGGAGTATTCGCAGTTTGACATTTGCGAGTGCTCAGCCAGTATTTAACTCCAATCCGGAAAGTCCATCGGAGTATCCGAAAATTCAGACTTCTATGCACTCGGCCAGTCTCTGAAGTATCGGAGAGTCATTCGGAGTGTCCGGAGATTCAAAACTCTGGATGCTCAGTTTGAAGCTTATTGTTACTCGAAATCTCTATAGTCAAGCTCGGAGTATCCGAACATCTTACCTCCAGAGTATCCGAAATACCCCAAAAGTTCATTGTTAACCGGAGTTTTTAATCTTAAGTTCGGAGTGTCCTATCTTTCAGCAAGCCAACGGCTACATTTCGAACCAAGGGTATTTATTGCTGGCTTCCACACCTCACCAACCAGCACAACCACAATGGGAAGAGCATTCATTGTGAGAGCATTCACTCCAAAACCCTAAGTTCATTCTCTAGCTTCCCAAATCTTTCCCCACCAAGAAACTTCAAGATCTACATCTTGGGTTGGGTTGAGAGGTGATTGAGTGCCCCTTGCTTGGAGATTTCATCTTTGGAGCATTCGACTCATTCTTCATTCCACATTTCGGCGGATTTGTTACTCTTGGAGGTTGAGCACTCCTAGACGGCTAGGGTCTCCCTCAAGCCGCCGTTGAGCTTTGTGTGGTGTGGCCAAGGGTAGTTTGTGAAGGTAAGTTCTACCTCCGAAGGGAAAGGAGCAAGGAGTAAAAGACCAAGACTCAAGCGTGACCGAGTGCTTGGTGAGGGAGAGGGTTTTGGCAACCCGGGCTCAAGTGTGACCGAGCCTACCTCAACAGAGAATAGGATTCCCTCAAGAATCCGAACTTTGGGATAAAAATCGAAGTGTCAACACTACACAGTGGTTTGCTCTCTTGTTACTCTTTGTGCACTTGTGCTTTGAGATTTGTTGTGGATCTACTTGTGTAGCTAGATCTACTATATATCTTACTTGTGTGCTTGTCTTGAATTCAGATCTTTAGGTTTGAAAAGGGTTTGAGGGAAACCTTACTTTGTAGGTTCGGACACTGGTCTGGAGTCTCCGATTTGAATGAAGTCTGTCGGGTCGGCGCATCAGCAAACTTATTCTTTACGCTGTGCATATTATTTCTAGCTACTGTGTTTGCAGGAAAAAGGTGTTGAAAATTAATGACGCCCATTCACCCCCCTCGAGATGCCATTCGAGCACCCTCAATTGGAAGAGGAGAGCACAGGCAAGGAGCAAGAAATGAAGAAGAAAGAAGGAAAGAGCCAAAAGGGAAGAAAAGGGAGAGAGACTGTGTGGGCCGGGGTGAGGTGCTGGCGGCCGGATAATCTGGCCTGGGGGGCCCGGACAGTCCGACCCGCGGCAATGCGTCTTGGGCACAGAAGTGGGTAGTGGTGCCGCGGCCGAGGCGAACGACCTTTGGGCGGACTGTCCGGCTAGGGCGGGCCGAACTGTCCGGCCCAGGGCCGTTGCTCCCTGGCAGCTCCCCAGCAGCAGCCCAGCAACTCTGCAGGCAATTCCAATCGTCCGGCGGCACTCCAAAATAGGATTTTTTGCAGTTCAATCTTAGAGAAGATAGCGAAAACTATTCTACGAGCTTAGACATGCCAAAATAAAAAATTCTTTTAGGAACTAGGCATTTGAATTAGGAGAGGTAAATATAGGAAGAATTGAAGAAGAATTGAGAAGTTTTTGAAACGGAAGAACCACGAAGAGCACAAAAAGAGATTGAAATGAAGAAATTCACAAGAACACAGAAACACCTCAACCAATTACCACAGGAGCTTTGGAGGTTATACAAATTACAAACACACCTAGTGGTCCACCAATACTTCAAAATTGAGCCAACACTTGGTTAAAAATCACAAGGGCCGATATTAGCATTTTATGATTGTGAAGTTCAAATAAAGTTAGACCTAGAGCACGATTTAGGTGAACAATAGCACAAAGGATCAAAACATGCTAAAAATCCATAGGGGACACAAAATGCCAACTAGAGCTAGAAAATGCATATCACATCACACAATGCCATTACCAAGCCATTGATGAGTCTTAAAACGAAATTTTTTATTTCAGAAATTTTCAAATTGCACATTTTATTATTTTTATTATTTTTGTCATGTCTCATGCCTTAGTCGATACCATCCAGCATTACACTAAAAATGAGTATCTCAGTCAATTAAACTCCCCCTGAGTTCATGCCTAGTGCAATGGCAAGCTATCTCATCGGGAAGGATTGGTGAGACATGGATGGTCTAATTTGTCCTTAGTTTTCACATTTTTCACAATTTACTCAAATTTTCATAAATTTGCTCATATAAGCAGGGCAAAAGACAGGAGTAACGGATAGCTTAAACTAGATTAGAAGCACAAGGTCATCCAAATAGAGTAGAGAACACAAATGAGACTAAGAGATATAGAAAACCTAGCACATGCTCCAAGTATCCATTTTGCATAAAGATTTAAATTTGGGTAGATATTGAGCTAGTGACACATAACACAAGTAACAACTCTCAAGGTAATACGGGACACTAAGGCATGATCTGAAAAGAGTATAACATCCAAAGCTCCACTAGATACTCTTGAAAAGCACAAAGAAACAAGAATTATATACAAAACCCGATAACAAGCACTCACATGATATTTGACCTGTCTAGAATGTTGAGTTCATTTCTTAACTTGCAAAAGCATGTCTTGTTCTAGAGTTTGGTGAAAATATCAGTAAGCTGGTCCTCCGTCTGCACATGCTCAATCGCAATGTCACCCTTCGCCACATGATCTCGAAGGAAGTGGTGACGGATGTCAATGTGCTTGGTGCGTGAGTGTTGGACCGAGTTGCTAGCAATTTTCACCGTAGTCTCGTTGCACAGAAGAGGCACGTGGTCAAATTTTATCCCATAGTCAAGCAAGGACTATGTCAAGTACAAAATCTGAGTACAACAACTCCCTGCCACTAAGTACTCAGCTTTAGCAGTAGATAGCGCTACGAAATTATGTTTCTTTGACGCCCATGAAACAAGACACCTCTCAAGAAAGTGACAGGCCCGGAAGTGATCTTGTGGTCAATCTTGCACCCAGCATAATCAGAATCTGAATACCCTAGGAGCTCAAACCACGCACCCTTCAGAAACCAAAGCCCTATGCTAGGTGAGTTTTTGAGATATCGAAAAATCCTTTTCATAAAAGTAAAATGCATTTCTCTAGGGGCAGCCTAAAACCTAGCACACATGCAGACACTAAACATGATATCTGGCCTAGATGCAGTGAGATACAACAATGCACCAATCATAGAGCAATAGAGTTTGGGATCAAGAGGGGTATCTCCTTCGTCGAGATCCAAGTGGCCATTTGATGCCATGGGAGTCTTGATAGGCTTAAAATTGTGGATATCAAATAGCTTAAGCAAATCTTGAATGTACTTCTCTTGAGAGACGAAAGAGCCAGTCTCAAGCTGCTTGATTTGAAACCCCAGAAAGAAGTTGAGCTCACCCATCATTGACATTTTGAACTCCCTGACCATCATCTCACTAAACTCACTACAGAATGCCTCATTTGAGCTTCCAAAGATAATATCATCAATGTATACTTGGCACACAAAGAGATCTCCATCAACTATCTTAGTGAACAGGTCGAATCAATACTTCCAACATTTAAGCCCTTCTAAACAAGGAAGTCTCGCAATCTTTCATACCAAGCCCTGGGTGCATGCTTCAGTCCATATAATGCCTTGGATAGCCGGTATACATGGTCTAGATATCAAGGATCCTCAAAGCCTAGAGGTTGCTCAACATACACCAACTCTCCAATGTGCCCATTTAGAAAGGCACTCTTGACATCCATTTACTTGAGAATGATGCTATCACAAGTTGAGGAAGCAGAGTAGCCTGATTGCATCCAGATGGGTTACGGGAGCATAGGTCTCACCGCAGTCCAATCCATCAATCTAAGTGTATCCCTGAGCAACCATGTGAGCCTTGTTGAACACCACCAAACCATGTTCATCCTGTTTATTCTTGAAGACCCATTTTGTGCCTATGACATTGTGATCAGGGGCAGACCTGCCATGATTCATGGGTATTCAATTGAATACCCATTATTTTTTCAAACAAAATAAGTATAAATACTAGGTATATACATATGATACATGGAATAAATCAGATTCGCATAGTATGAGTTAAAATGGGCAACAAACTAGCAAATGAGGCCAGGGGCGCAAGGCCCAAGCGAGCAGACCAGCAACCAGCAATGCCCCCACCCACCATCGGCCCAATGGCCCATACGACTCAATACTTCTCTAGTTCGCTCTAGGAAACAGATCGCTGCCTGCCTGACTGCATCACTCGTGAGCTCGCGCTTCCATTAACCCTAGGTGTCGCCGCGTCGCAGGCTAATGCCGCCGTCCACCAGCACCGGCACTTCAGCATCCGAGCAGCGCCACGCCACCATCCGACTCCCTGACCCCATGGCCTCCTTGCCCGTGACCCCGTCTCCCCTCCACGAGGCACTTCGGTCCGGCTGGTCTCCCCACGGCTTGCGCGTCGCCGGATCGCCGCGTTGGAAGAGAACTGTGCGCAACGGACAGCTACACCGGCGGCTAGCGTCTTGGCGTGTGCCCGCGCTCCCTCCCTCCAGCGGGCTGCAGGCAGCAGCCAGCAACTTCCTGGTAGCAGTAGTGCTATGGCCTATGAGAGGTGAAAATCCCCCATTTCCTGAATCTCTGATCCCTAATTTTCTAGTCCTCCTGACTCCACATAAATTGGTAATTGGTACATTGAACAATAAAGAATAAAACGATAGGTTCGAAATCCTTGTTGGAGGAGACACATAAGGTAGCTTCCTCGTCGAGGCCAAAACCCATAACTATGGAGCGTCAAGACAAAATCACAATGAGTTCAAATTGATGAGCTTTTCATTGAGATTTGTGAGTTTGTTAAACTTGTGTTTTTTAAATTTTGATTACACATTACACGGATCTTGGGTCCGCCACTGATTGTGATCCCTCAGCCGCTTAACCAGTGTTTAGATTTTATTTCTCTCAAAGTTATTGAGTTCTTCATGCATGGCATTTATCGAGTCAGATCAGTGAAAGCTTCTTCTACCTTCTTTGGCTCAAGTATAGAGACGAAGGCATGCTGCTCACAAAAGTTTGCAACTCTCGACCCCATCTGAACGCCCTGAGTTAAGTCACCAATGACTTGATCTGCTGGATGATCCCGGGCAATTGTGTGATGTGTCCTTGTTAGTTGTGGGTTTGCTTCTACCGACTCAACCACTGTCTATGAAGGTGGTACTGCACTAGAACAGCATTTGGAGACTAAGCTCCCCCTGAGTGTGCCACTGGGTCAAACGAAGGTGAAGGTGACTCTGACTCATTCTCCTTAGGTGCAGTGACTGGCCTCACATCTCCAACATCCATCTCAAGAACTACTCTTGCTAATGGCTCATCACACACATCATCTAAGTTGTCATGTTGACCCTGAGAACCATTTGATTCATCAAACTTCACGTCATAGGTCTCCTCCACTACCCCAGTGATGTCATTGAATACTCTATAAGCCTTGGACTTTGTATAATACCCCAACATAATACCTATGTTACACCACCTCTAAAATTTCCCCAGATGCTGTCTCTTCTTGTAGACGTACACTTTATAGCCAAAAACCCTAAAGTATGAGACATTGGGGCGTCTCCCAACCAGCAGCTCATATGGAGTCTTCTTCCGCAATCGATGCAGATAGAGGCGGTTGATACTATGACAAGCAGTGTTGATGGCCTCAGACTAGAAACCCTTTGAAGTCTTGAACCCATCCAACAAAGTTCTTGACATCTCAATTAGAGTGCGGTTTTTCCTCTCAACCACACCATTCTGTTGTTGGGCGTAGGTAGAAGAGAACTGATGACCTATGCCAAACTCATCACAGAAGCTTTCCACATTAGTATTCGAGAACTCCGTTCCATTATCACTTCTCACCATTTTGATTGGGTCCCAAACACATTTTCGGCCTTTTTGCGAACTTTTAAAAACATCTCCAACAGGAGTTTTGTCAGGAAAAAAGAAAACCTGGTTGAAACGGGAAAATCATACACAATTACCAAACAAAACAGATTTCCCCTATGATCATGTAGATGGTTGGACCAAAGAGATCCAAATGAAGGAGCTCCAGTGGTTGAGATGTGGACATGACACTTTTTGCGGGGTGTGAGTGTCAATAAGATAGACCCCGAATACCCTCATGAAGGGCCGCGAGGACCACCTAACAGGGGTGGCCCGAGACGGCTAGAAGAAGACGTGTACCACTCGGACAGCACCCGACGCACCTAACAAGGAAGGCTTAAAGATAGCAGGCAATCCCGCTTTGTAAGGAGACTATGATTGTAAACCCGAATATATCCATATTCGGGATAGATAGGATTCTATTTAGAATAGGACTCCCACTTCTACCTAGAGTAGGACTCCTCCTTGTAACCCCTCCCCCCTCCACTATATAAAGAGGGTAAGGGGCCATAGTTCGAGGGACAAGAAGAGGCAATCCGAAGGGGATCCAATCGAATCCTCCCACCGGGAGACGCCGCAATCCACATATGAGAGATCTCCCGATCATCTTGTAACCTTATACCACCACATAATCCCAACGAGCACAGGACTAGGGTATTACCTCCTCCGCGAGGGCCTGAACCTGTATAAAAAGGCTCCCACGTGTCTTGTGTTACCATCGATACTTGGTCTTGCGCGTCCCATATATTTCATTGCCGACAAGTACCCCCAAGGTACCAACCGTCGACAGTTGACGCGCCAGGTAAGGGCTGCGTCAAGATCGTCTTCAAGTTTCGATGGCGTCTTCAATCCCGTCGGCTACCATCTTCGCACAGGGACATTCTTCCGCTTCAGGAGCCGACTGCGTCACCAATGACTTCGACGAACTCCACCTCTCGGATTCGGATTCGATCCAATCTAGGAGAACGTCAACAACACCTCCCGCTCGGGTTGGGGGACTCCACGGTCATCTACTCGTGAGTAGCATGCCAAAGGCTTACTTCCTGACTCGGATACAGCGAGGACAGATTCTAGATGTCATCTTGTTTCGACAATTCCTGAAGATCTAGAAGGAATTTGAAGTCGGGACTGGATGCGTTGGAAAGATAATTTCGTCTGCTTTCCGTGAAGCCGAAGAAAACCCAAAACGGAGTTCGGATGCATCCGAGACGTCCGTTTGAAGGCAGGCTGCACAGGAAGGTCGCGAATCTCAGCAAGCTCGCGGAGCTCATCAGTGGCGGCCACGGCATGCGGATAGGCCGCGGCACACCTCGAAGGACGTTGAAGATCAGCAAGGAGCTTCTCCGAATACTCGACGAGCACCATTTTGGACTCCCATTCGGATTGAGAAACGACGCCGCCACCTACTCCCGAGTGGTGTGTCGGGGGCTCAAATTCTCAACTCGGATACGGCGAGGACTTAATCAATGACTTCTACAACACTCTTTCGGATTCGGACCGGGTCCAATCTGGGAGAGACTTCAATAATACTTCACTCAGGATCATCGCCATCAGCAGTAACCACTCGGGTCCAATAATCAAAGTTCGCTGCTCAGCTGTACGCCATCGCGCGCCACAAGCGCCCGGTACGGCTACATGCCTACGCCTTAGCTCCACGGCTGGGCGGCACACCACTCGGCCACACGCTTACGCCCGCGCCACAAGCTCCCAAGTCTCCAGCTTGGTGGCACGCCTACGCCTCCAAGTCTATGACTTGGCGATACGCCACTCGGCAACACTCCTACGCCTCCAAGTCTACGGCTTTGATGTACGCCATCGCGCACTACAAGCGCCCGGTTCAGCTGCACGCCTTCAAGTATATGGCCTAGCGATACGTCACCCGGCGACACGCCTACGCCTTCAAGTCTACGGCTCTGCTGTACGCCATCGCACGCTACGAGTGCCCGGTTTAGCTGCACGCCTATAAGTCTATGGCCTGGCAATACGCCACTCGACGACACGCCACGCTTCAAGTCTCACTCTGCACAGACGCCATCGCGGCGCCACGAGCGCCGGTTCACCACGACACGCCACGCCTTCAAGTCTCTGGCAGCCACAGACGCCATCGCCACGAGGGCCGGTTCACCAGACGCCTTCAAGTCTATGGCCTTGCGATACGCCACTCGGCGACACGCCTACGCCTCCAAGTCTACGGCTCTGCTGTATGCCATCGCGCGCTACGAGCGCCCGGTTCAGCTGCACGCCTATAAGTCTATGGCCTGACGATACACCACTCGTCGACACGCCTACGCCTCCAAGTCTACGGCTCTGCTGTACGCCATCGCACGCTACGAGCGCCCGGTTCAGCTGCACGCCTTCAAGTCTATGGCCTGGCGATACGCCACTCGGCGACACGCCTACGCCTTCAAGTCTACGGCTCTGCTGTACGCCATCACGCGCTACGAGCGCCCGGTTCAGCTGCATGCCTTCAAGTCTATGGCCTGGCGATACGCCACTCGGCGACACGCCTACGCCTTCAAGTCTACGGCTCTGCTGTACGCCATCGCACGCTACGAGTGCCTGGTTCAGCTGCACGCCTATAAGTCTATGGCCTGGCGATACGCCACTCGGCGACACGCCTACGCCTTCAAGTCTACGGCTCTGCTGTACGCCATCTCGCGCTACGAGCGTCCGGTTCAGCTGCGCGCCTCCAAGTCTACGGCTCGGCGATACGCCACTCGGCGACACGTCTACGCCTCCAGGTCTACGGCTCTGCTGTACACCATCGCGCGCCACGAGCGTCCGGCTCAGCTACACGCCTACAAGTCTATGGCTCGGTGACACACCACTCGGCGATACGCCTACGCCATCCAAATCAACGGTTCGACGACACGCCATTCAGCTACTCGCCTACGCCTAACACCAGAGCTAAGTTCTCCTTATCATAATCATTTTATTTTAATCTAAATAGTTTCTTGACTTGCTACTTAGTTGGTTTCCAACTAAGCAGTAAGTCGGGGGCTACACCTAATAGTGTGCGTCTGTTCGCCGCACTCTATCTTTTTTTAATAAAGTTGTGTTTTCATTGCTTGTGATTGTTAAATCTAAGTGCTTGAAGTTCTGAATCATAACTCTCTGACCCAACGGCGAACTCTAGCCACCCAATCGCGTGCCTAGGAAAAAGAGCCATGAGCCGATTCCCTACACTCGGGGGCTAGACTAGTCGGGCGGAGTGTTTAAACGAAAGGAAAAGAAAAGCAATCGGATACACACATGAATAGGCAACGCAAACTCAACTAATTTACACCTGATGCTGTGCGCTTTCGCACACACTTCTTTTTCTCAATGATTACAAAGAAATCCGAGTGATAATTCTGAGTAGTGAAACTTTGCCTCCATGAACTCTAGTCACTCAAACGCATACTGGGAAAAGAGCCATGAGCCGACTCCCTACGCCCGGGGGCTAGACTAGTTGGGCGGAGTGTAGAACGAAAAGAATAAACCACTCGGAGGACTTGATATCAAAAGAGAAATGGAAGACAAGGGCATTTAAATATAAACCAGTCGGATTTTACATCCATATAAATGTTTTCATGATACTTCCTAATCCTACATGTACATGTTGCAGGGGTTCATGAATTTCTACCTCATCAAGTGCCTTCTACGACTTCGTCTGCGAGCAAGAAGGACTTGCGCCATGAGCGACAAAAACGACTCGGCGATATGCTATTCAGCTGCATGCATATGTCCGCGCTTCGAGCGCTCAAATCTACGGCATGGCTATGCGCCTACGCCATCCTCGGTACGGCTGTACACCATCGCGCGTCATGAGCGCTCGTTACGGTTACAAGCCTACGCCTTGGGCCATGAGCCACCCTGCGCCCTGAGCGCTAACTATGGCCTTCCAGCTGTGCGTCACAACCAGTGGCTACAAGCGCAGTCGGGCTAAGCCAAATCCAGCCTTGGTGGCACCCCACGCTGGGCCGACTACCGGCAGAGCTACAAAAATTTCAGCATTAGTTTTGACTCAGTGTTGAAATGCCCATCTTTCGGCATACCCCATGACGGGTCACTAGCCAATCTCCGCATGTCGGGATTGGGTGCTGAGGATGTCAGGATAGAGTTTTGATGGTACGCTCTGTTCAGGGCCTATGCTGTACGCCGCAACCTGGGTATGGATACCATATGACTAAACTCTATTCTCAAGGTACGCCCTGTGGCAGGGGCCGCTCGCCGTATTTCACGATAGTGAGATACGGGTACCACTTGGCTGCCAACAATGAAATGCCTCATGTGGGACACTAGCTATGTGCTGCAAGTCAGATACAGATTATCATTGGACCAACTCCCTTCCATATGGTATGCTCCATGTTGAGCCACTAGCTGTATTCAACGAGTACAGGTACCGGATGGATAAAACGATGGTATGCCCTCCGGGGCCACCAGCTGTGCTCTACATCAGTCGGGCACGGGTACCACTCGGCTCTTCAGCCAAAGTAAGGGGTATGCCCTCTGGGGCCACTAGCCGTACTCTACATTAGTCGTGTACGGGTGCCCTAAGGTTAATGATACGCCCCATGCTGGGCCAATTGCTGTGACATGATCAGGTATCAGACAACCGAAACGATGGTATGCCCTCCGGGGCCACCAGCTGTGCTCTATATCAGTCGGGCACAGGTACCACTCAGCTATTTAGCCAAAACCAACGGTACGCCCTCCGAGGCCATGCTATACCAGGTACCACTCGGCCAAGATCCAACACCAGTGCCCAGAGCGCAACCTACGGCACGGCCACGAGCCAACGCCGGCACCCAGAGCGCAACCTACGGCACGGCCTCGAGCCAACGCCGGCGCCCAGAGCGCAACCTATGGCACGGCCACGAGCCAACGCCGGCGCCGAGAGCGCAGCCTACGACATGAGCATCAGGAGCCGACCGCCAGAACTCCGGCGGCAAACTCGGGCTTGTCATCATCTCAACAATACTAGTACAAGGATCTCTATGGAGTCCTTCACAGTCTCCTTACAGATAACGGGCACAAACCAGTCGGGAAGAAGCTTCAACAAATCTACAAGCACTCGGCATGAAGCATGACTCATCAAAAGATGCCAAAAGAAGCAGCAATTCGACTATGAAGCACTCGGGGGCTTGTCGATAAGATAGACCCCGGGTACCCTCATGAAGGGCCGCGAGGACCACCCAACAGGGGTGGCCCGAGACGGCTAGAAGAAGACGTGTACCACTCGGACAGCACCCGGCGCACCTAACAAGGAAGGCTTAAAGATAGCAGGCAATCCCTCTTTGTAAGGAGACTAGATTGTAAACCCGAATATATCCATATTCGGGATAGATAGGATTCTACTTAGAGTAGGACTCCCACTTCTACCTAGAGTAAGACTCCTCCTTGTAACCCCTCCCCCCTCCACTATATAAAGGGGGTAAGGAGCCATAGTTCGAGGGACAAGAAGAGGCAATCCGAAGGGGATCCAATCGAATCCTCCCACCGGGAGACGCCGCAATCCACATACGAGAGATCTCCCGATCATCTTGTAACCTTATACCACCACATAATCCCAACGAGCACAGGACTAGGGTATTACCTCCTCCGTGAGGGCCTGAACCTGTATAAAAAGGCTCCCAAGTGTCTTGTGTTACCATTGATACTTGGTCTTGCGCGCCCCATATATTTCATTGCCGACAAGTACCCCCAAGGTACCAACCGTCGACAGTGAGTTTGTCACTTGTTTACCTGCCTGATAGACACTGCAAAGCTTATCTTTCTCGAACTTCACTAGCCCCAAACCTCTCACAGATCCTTTTTTAAAAGTTTGTTCAAATTGGACATACTAACGTGCCTAAGACATCTATGCCAAAGCCAACCGAGTGATACTTTTGGCGATAAGACAAGTCAAGATGCACGAGCTTTCTGAGTTGAAATCCACCGGATAGAGAATTTGGAATTGAAAGCCTTTGAAAATCAATTTCTCATTTTTGTCAAGAACTAAGACCTTATCTGGGCAACGGAGAGCAAATTGAAATCTAGAGATTCAACCAATAGAACATTCTCAATGGAAAGATCTGAAGTGATAGCTACCCGTCCATTACCAAACACTTTGCTCTTGCTATTGTCGTCGAAGGTGATTTTGCCCGAGGAGGCACCATCATCCTCCAAATAGGTGAACAATCAAGGATTGCCAGTCAAATGCTGCGTGCAGCCACTATCGATGATCCAATGGCGTCCTCCACTCCGTTAGTTCACCTGTCACAAGAGAGAATTATTTCTGTGACTCAGGAACCAAACTACATTGGGTCCCCGAGGGTTAGCAATCAAACGATCAACAACAAATGAGTCAGTAAGAAAGGGCTTAAGCACCAAAATTTGCATCTTGTTCTGAAAGTTTTCAGCTAGCCCTATAAACTGAGTAAACACTTTACCATACTCATTTTTCTTCAAAAGATAGTCACCCACCACAATGTCAGACTTCCTGACATACACTGAAACACCTCTCAACTCTTAGAAATTTAATTGTCATCAAATGAGCCATAATGGTGTAATTAGAGAGAGAAAAAATTTAAGAGAATGGGTTTACTACCTCTCTCTGTCTCTCCATTACCTTTACAAATACATTTCAGTGCACCCCGGATAAAACTCTTGATGCTTCTTGAGGAAAACTCTTGCTGCTTCGCATTAAGTGGCCTCCGTATGACCCACTTCCAAACGGATAGGGTCCATAGCACGTGTAGAAGAATTTCCCAATCAACCCTCCACCTTATCGTTAATCATTCCATATACGTATACTTTTGATACATTCCACCCCACTTGATCATATCTATGCATAAGGAAAAACATTCGTTAATTCAGTCAACTTATAAATTTTTGCATCAACAGGAAAGTTCAGATATGATCTACTTCCGTTCTTGCATAGCGTTAACCTTGTCCCTCGTACTGCATTCTATCTTTCTTATAGGTTCCCATTCCATCTACCTTGAACATAAAAAGGTGTGGCTACATATCTCGTGGCAGTTAATATCGGGGGTTTCTAACACATGAGCCTCTAAGTAACATAATAGTCTACTACATCAAGAGTTCCTTGTCAGAAATGAAACACTCCCATCATTATCCATCAAAATCCTATTAAATCAAAAGATCAACAGAAAGACCGAAAGATGAACTCAATTCAAAAAAAAAATATTGAAATACTTATACTCAGGTAATTGTCTCAAGGTGACCAGATCCCAAGTACGGAATCAAAAGTAAACTTCTTCGATAAGATGAGTAATCCATTACATTCCTTGTCACCATATTATGGTGGCCAAAAGCTAGCTTAAATCGCATCACACTTACACATTTACGGTACCCTCCGTTCATACAAGATTATTAATCAATGTCCGTTCTTGATCTTGCTAGAGATATACCCAGGCTAAAAGCTCATCAATGCTAAGAGTTATATTTAATCATTTATTAAACCAGAGCATAATCATGGGAGTGACCTTTTTATTATCCTTGGTACTTACTCTCCGATCATAAAAGAGTCTAATCTCAATCGAAAACAAAGGGTTCTTATGCAACACCCTGCAAATAGTTACCTTTGATATTGAAATATATCTAGCTAATTCACATTTGGACCCTGCTACTCTTAACCAACCGTGATAGCGGGGAATGGCTATGCCGCAGTTAATTATCATAAAACAGATAGCACAACATCGACCAAGGTGATTAACACCTTATTACTCCACCTCCCAAATAAATACAAGTGTAGTATCATATTTTCTAGGCAGAGACAAATGCGAGTAATTGCAGAGACACAAAGAATATTATACAACACATATTAGTTAATATTGACTGTTACAACTCAATTTACGGATACATTTGCACAAGAACAGTTGTGGCAAAATGTTATTACAGAAACGGTTTGTATTCAATTAATTACAACAACTTGGCAAAGAGCTAAGCTATCTAAGACTCGGCTCCTTCTAATCCTATTACCACTGATCTCATCTCGGCTATCCGCTTCTTTAACCTGTTGACCTGAAAAAGGACGCAACATATATTTATAAGTGGACGGTAAATTAATTTAAACAAAGTGAACTAAAGGAAGGTTGTAATATAAAGAGACTAGTTATAAAAGAGAATTGCCGTCATAACTAAGTAGCATAGTGATCACAGGGACACCAAGTCGTCTGGGGCCAGCCGATCTCCCTCACAACCACATTATCATCATCCGACAATTAATACAAACCTGATATTTAAATCAGTCTACAAACAGCCAGCAGTAAAATAGAATTCACATGGGAACAAGTGAGATCAGTCCAACAGTGAGGCACACAAATCAACCAGCAGTTACAATTACCAATTCCTGCCGGCATAAGGTCCAAAACAGCAGAAATAGCCCACCAACCAAGGCCCAATGACACAGTAGTACCTCAGGACAGCAGGCCTACTTTCGCAGCCCACAAGCCAATAAGAGTTTGGCCACATAGAAGCCACATGATTGCAAGCCACAAAGGATCAATACCCCCCAAAACCAACAGCAGCCCACAGGTTGCCATACCAGGAAACCACCCCATAGAGGGTAAATATCCAGCCGTAGGGGAGCTTCAGGTAGAAGCAACTTGAGGTTCACATTGCAGCCAAGTGAGAGCTCTAGAGGAAGGGTAGTAAGTGAGCGAGAGGAAGGTGCTGAAGGAGGCAAGAAGAGGAACATTGCTGCTGCTCCTGCTTCCCCCAAGCCGCAAGGATCCAAGGAGGAGGAGGAGATGTCCCCAAGAAGCCAAAGGGAAAGCAAGGAGGTGAAGGAGCTTGGAGATTCACTCTTCTCCATTCCTTCCTCAGCACAAAACAGTAAGCCATCCCCAACTAGCCCATAAGGATCCATATCATCCATGGCATTGTATCTCTAGTTCATCCTAGGCATAAGTGCTAGCACATTGTGTACAAGCTTCAAATGTAGCATGTGCATGTCATCTTTAGCACCACCTTTTTAGCCACCAAGTTCACATGCACATGCAAATTTCTTTTGCTGCATAAACCCAACTAGGAAACCTGGATACGAGCCTAGCCAAGAGTGCATTGCGGTTGTCATTGGGGGCTCCTCGAAGCCTACTCCAGCTCCGGGGTGCCATTTCGATCTCTATGGCTTCGACCGAGGCCATTCAGCCCATGCACCCTAGCTAAAGCCCCAATCTTAGTCCCTAGGTTTGGTTAATAGCAGGTATTTGCAGCCGATAGTAGCATAGCATCTTATAATCCATAGGATCCTTCAGAACATATCTAGCACATTGCCAATAAAGCCAAGCAACCAAGAAAGCATTGACTAGCACAACCTTCGAATACTAAATCCAAGCCTCCTTTGTACATGCATGTCTCTTAGCACATCCAGCACCCTATCATACCTGCATGCCGTTGCCATTTTAGCCGTAGTAGGAATAGAGCCAACCAGTGCTACTTGGTGTCGAATCAAGGGAGCTGCAAGGTGGTTGCCGATCTGAGCCCCTAGAGGTCACTACTAGCTCCCCAGAGCATGAGCGACTGCTAGATACCAACACATTGGCCATCTGACCTTGCACACCTCACCATTGATCCTTAATTCCCTAAAACACTTCATTAGTTTGCAAAGCATATAAAACCTACCTAATTAGCCTTCATCACCACACCATCTCAGGAGCTCAATCGCAAGTCCAGCACGCATCATTCCATTTAATCAACATGCATGAACACCCACATAGCTACCCATGGTCTAGGGTTTGTAGCAGTGAAGTAATTAGAAAGAGAAGCAGTAGAGTTTATCCTGTGAGGTAGTAGCCGAAGGGGAGGCGATGCTCGCCGGAGAGGAGCCGGCCGAGCCGCCTTTGGGGCCGCCGTCGCCGCCGCCCAAGGTGGCGCCGCCGCAGCTGCCTCCTTGCAGGCGCGCACAGGAGGGAAGGAGGAGGGGATGGAGCTGGGCGCCGCAGAGGAGAAGGGGGGGAGCTCGCCGGAGAGGAGCTGGCCGGGCCGCCGCCACCCCACACAGCCGTCGCCTCTGCCTTTAGCCAAGGCGGTCGGGAGAGAAGAAGAGGAGGGGAATCGGGTGCCATGTGGGGAAACCGAGGGAGGAGCCACCAGGGGGGAGGGGCCGGCCGAGCCGCCGCCGGCCAGGCGCAGCCACGCCCCAGCGCTGCCACCGTCGGGTGAGCAGAAGAGGGGAGGAGGAGGCAGTGAGAGAGAGACAGAAGTGAGATTTGGGGAAAATTGGGAGAGCTAGGGATTTGAGTGAGGAGAGAGGTGTCGGCTGGGCTTTAGTGGGCTTGGTTGGGCTGGCCAGTGAGCGGTAGCTGCAATCCTGCTAAAAAAAGAGAGAACTCCTATAAATAATGTCGATACCACAAAAGCGAATAATTGCTCTAGAAGCAGTAAAAACACTCTAAAGCTTCCTGTGCATCTATACACCAAGATACCAAATTTTGCAGCATTTTGACTCGTTTTTAAAGCTCTATATTTAACTTCCAGGAATCAAATTAAATCACCCGGCTGAGAGCGATTCGATATATGGCTGTTGATTGTCGTACTGACTTTTTGTACTGCATTAAAGGCAAGCATTCTTTTGACCACTTGAGTAGTGTATTTTAATTGTACATTGTATCTTTATTTACATACCTCTAGCATCTATTGCATTTACTTGTTTTCTTTTAAATAAATTGCAATAAGGATGACTGGAGTAACGACACGATCGATGGAGCGATCGAGTCGTTAGGAGTATGGTGGAGGGTGCTCTGGAAAGATACAGAGGCAAGGCGAGACCCTTCACATGGTGGTAGAATATAAGGACTTGTATCTAACACTCGGGCATTGAGCCATAATCAAGCGTATCAACCTTAGTCTCGTGTTGCGGTCAGAAAAGGTTGGTCTATGAGGTGGTTACATTCTCCACATTGGGTAAGTAGATATCTAGGAGGGGTGGGTGAGCGTGTCCAGGGAGATAGGCCCTAGATGGACGTGCCCAGGGGGATATGCCCAGGCTCCCCGGCCATACGGCTATATTATCACAGGATGCTACTTATTGTCGTAGTGGGTGAGTAGAACGGTTGCGAGGGTGGTGTGTGGGGACGGGGTTGTGAGTAAGGAGCGTCCTGCCAAGAGCACCAGCACTGCCCATCAACCGGGTTGGAGATGTAACCTACCAACTAGAATAAACACTCTGAGTCCTGACTTGTCAGGGCAGCTACGGGTAAAGTGGTACAAACCTGCGCAGGGTAAAATCATGAATTCATGCCTATCTCCTGGACTGGAGGCTACAGAGGCTAAGTCTGCCTCATATACGAGTGCTTGTAGATTTTACTAATTTAAAAGAAATCAACCTTTTGAACAAAATCTGTATTTTGTTTCGTAAAGGAGAATGAGAAGATGGCATAGGCTTGACTTGTAAGAGCGGAAGTTTTGTTTTATAGTTTTGTTGCTAATATTGCTTGCTGAGTACTTTTGTACTCACTCTTGCTATTTAATTCCTTGTTTAGATTGTAATCTGGGTGGAGACTCTTGTTGTTTGCTACAACACCATCGAGGGCGAGGGTCATCATGAGTTTGAGGAGATTTTAAAAGGGCGTGTTACTTGGGAGGATTTGTTTTAGGATTCCTTGTATTAGAATGGCTACCGGAATTAGCTAATTATTGTCTCATCATTTGTGTAAATTTATTTGTATATCTTATGTTAGGTTGAATCTATTGTAGCTAAAAGACTTTGGCCCTGCGTGGCATCATGATGTAATAAAGCATGACATTCTCTTATTATTGTTTTGTTGCATAATTCTGATTTGGGCTCGCATCCGAAGGGGCATTGTAGTGGATATGTTCTTCAGGTGTATAAGCGTAAACCCACATAATTACTTCATGATCTTGGCATGATGAGGCCATTAGCATGTGGTAATTGGGAGGGTCGTGTCATACACTTTTCTAAACTTAGGTGGTGGAGCTCTATAAGTGTCATAGTGAGTGTTCCAAGGTTGTTTCCTAGCAGGATACTGTCTACCATAGTTGTAGTGTGTTTGAGGGGGATCCTGCCAGGTGTGTTGCCCAGAGTGATTCCTATAGTCATAGTTTCTAGTGTATCAATTTTGATTGTCATGCCAAGAATTTTTAGTGTCGTAGTTTCTTCTAGGGTTGCCCACATAGTTATCTCTCTTCGGATAGGCATGGCGAGTGCCCTGTTGCTTGGCAGATGCTCGAGGACCTCTCTTCTTCCTTCTCTTCTTGGTTTCTCTTCAGGGATGAAACCCAAGCCTCCCTTATCAGTGAGGTTTCTTTGGTCCTTAAGCATCTTATCCAGAGCAAGGTGTAAGGATCCTAGGCCGAGAGGGGGGGGGGTGAATCGGCACTTTTCAAATTTTACTTCTCTCGATTCGTTTGATTTACTTAGTCAAATTAAGAGCCCAAGCTATCAATTGACCTAGAGTCTAGTTTCGGAAGTGATCACAATAATGCACAAGCAACTACTAGGAGGCTCGATGGCACTCACATGCAAGCGATCAAGACAATATACGAATTAAACAAGTGAGATGAGGAGACGCAAACCGAGGTGTTTATCAAGTTCGGTGCTCAACACATGAGCACCCACGCTCCGCTGAGGAAACTTCTCACACAGAGAAGTCGGGACTCTCTCGCCCCTAGCCCTCAATCCACTCATGTAGCTTTTCACCAACACATGGTAGGCGAGCTCCAAGCCTTCACACAGAGGCGAAGTTCTCTCACAAGCGAGAGCACTCACACCCACCCAAGCACCGACACACACGGCACCGACCACCGACACACGGTGGGTTTCGCCTCAACACATGAGACACCCCCAACACATGGAGGATTTGGCTCCGACACACGGAAACCGTGGCACCCCCGACACGGAGATGGCCACGACACACGGCGGACTTGTGCCTCCAACGAATGGAGTGGATGTAGTCGACGGTTGATGAAGCCCGTGGCGTGACGACGATCTCTCCGTGGCGAAGTCCCAAGAGCACAAGATCAAGATCGCTCTCACCACTACCCCTTCTCTCCCCATGAAAACTAGGGCAAAACACCATGGGAGATGGGGAAACCTTGGAGATGATGGGAGGAGGTAGGATCACCTTCTTCTTCTCCTTCCTCTCTTCTTCTCCCTCTCAATCTCTCAAGCACATGGAACCCTAGGTGGAGGTGGGTGCCATGGGAGGAGCTCTCATGGGTGGCTAAGGCAAGGGTGGTCGCTAATGATGGCTCTCTCAATTTTCTCCCGTGACACCAAGCCTCTATTTATAGGCCCAAGGCGAAACCCTAGAAATGGACGGCCAGATTAAATCGCGAAGTTTCAGATCACTCGGTCGGACGCCGTTCGCTCCGTCGGACGCCGCCCAACAATGGGTCTTGCTGATTTAGTTTGCTTCGGACGCCGTCCGTGGTTTACCGGATGCGTTCGGCTGAAGCCGCCGCAGCGTGAACGAGGCGCCCGCCAGTGTTCGGTCTCGGTTTAGCTGCCATCGGACGCGTTCGTAAACTATCGGACGCGTCCGACAGTGGAGGGTGGCCCGTTGTCGGACGCTTACGACGCCGTCCAAGATCTCGCGCCAAATTTCTTCTTCACCGGACGCCGTCCGGTCTCGACGGACGCCGTCCGGCTGTGGATCTAGGCGTTGGGACTTAGCCAAGTTTCGAGCTCACTGGGAATCTCATTGCCGGACCCGTCGAAAGATCGGACGCCGTCCGACAGAGACGTTGTATTGGGACTTAGCGATTTTGGCTTAGTGCTCACGGACGCCGTCCGATGGCGATCGACGCCGCCCAATGGGGCTGAAATTTTTCCCACTGAAGTTTTTGTTGGCCTATACCAACTTCGTCCGACGTCACACCTAGGGTTGTTGGCCTATCTTGTCGACTTGTGGAATCGGCGGAATATTTGGAATAGGCTTAGGCGGGAACCCATATGAGTTAGGCGCTAAGAAACCCGAATCTTGACAACTATCCCACTCAGAACTCTCTCGAACCCCGACACTGCATCTCTAGAACCCGCCGAACTCACTCAGATGAACTGAACTTGTGCTCAATGGGACCTACAACCAGAGAGGTGATCTTGCAGACATCAATGGGCCGATGGGCGAAGCATACGCACACAAGGAAAATAGAAGAACTAGAAAATAACATCCTTAGCCTTGATGCGATCCGTCGAGGCCAGCTTGGCATCAATTACCAAAACATTAAGCCCAAGAGAGGCTTGATCTTACAATCTCCCCCTTTTTGGTAATTGATGACAACACCTGCAAATCCAACATGACCAGGCAAACAAAATACAATCTCTGGTGCAATGGGTTAGTTCAGAAACATTGCACGCCACTCAACACATACAAGATACTAGGCCAATTAATAGAGTGTAATATATGTGAGACTAGAGCTCCCCCTAAATTAATGCATACCACTTGAAAATTCATCACATTTCATGGAGCAAAGCATCTCCATCCAAATCTCTATCCTAGGAGCAAAGCATCTCCTAAACCTACCACTTGTAACCAAAATCAATTCAATTCTCCCCAAGCATTTCAATTTTCCCAAGCATCCAAAACATGTACATGGATTTGCTATTATTTCTCCCCCTTTGTCATTAATGACCAGAAAGTAGCAAAACAAGGGAGTGAGAACTAATTAAGCGTTTTGGAAGTTATACTAGTGCACACACGCCGATAAGTTCATCACACTCAAAATCTAGCCATCTCAAAGTCACAATGTCACAAGATCAATTAGAGCCAAATTGGTAGATGTGTAATTCAAGTTATTATGACCTTGAGCAAATATAAGATGAACAATAGCTAGAAGTATCAAGAGTTGCTCCAAAATTCGAAGAAGACACATGATGCACCATAGCACTAGAAAATGCTATCCAAAACTACACATGCTATCACCATGCCAATTTGAGACTAAACACAGTTTGGTTGAACTCATTTTGAAATATTTCACATTTTTGCATTTTGAATATTCTCAAATTTTCCATGTCTCGCATAATAGGCGACGCCACCCAAAGATGACATCAAGATGAACGTCTCGGTCATCCAAAGCTCCCCCTAAGTTCATGCCTAGTGCAATGGCAAGCTATCTCATCGAGGAGACATTGGTGAGACATGTATGACCACTTGTGGCCTTATTCACTTTTAGCATATTTTGCAAATTCGCTCAACATTTTCTCAAAATTGCTCAACTCAAATAAGTATAGACATGTGCAAAATGAAAGAACACAATCTAGGCTTAGAAGCACATGGTCAACCAAAGAGTTTCGAGCAATCAAATGGAACTAGAAGCTATAGCCCTTCTAACACATGCTCGTGGCTTCCAATTATATATTGAGTTAGACACGGTTGAGCTAGTGACAAAGTAAACATATGCTATAGCTATCAATTTCATGTGATGAACATATAGGCAATAAACAACATCCAAAGATAACAAGCAAAGCACCTAAATGTTCACACATGCTTCAAAAGATTTGCAACGAATAACAAAGCCACACGACCAACTCGGGCAATGTTTGACTTGTCTAAGACGCTCAATTCATTTCTCAATTTGCGTAATCGTGCCTCATCAAGTGGCTTGGTGAATATGTCGGCAAGTCGATCCTCCGTCCGCACGTGCTCAAGCACAATGTCGCCTTCGCCACATGATCCCGAAGGAAATGGTGACGGACGCCAATATGCTTGGTCCGTGAGTGTTGGACCGGGTTGCACGCTATCTTCACCGCTCTCGTTGTCGCATAGGAGAGGCACGTGATCAAGTTTAAGCCCAAAGTCAAACAAATGATCGTGTCAAGTAAAGAAGTTGTATAAGAACTCCCCGCCGCTATATACTCAAATTTCAGCAGAGATAGCACCACGGAGTTCTGCTTTTGACGCCCATGACACAAGACACCTACCCGTAAAGTGACACGCCCGGATGTGCTTTTATGATCGATCTTGCACCCGCATAATCTCGAGTCGAATAGCCTAGGAGCTCAAACCGCAAGACCTTCGGGAACCAAATTCCTATGCTAGGTGTGTGTTTCAGATATCAAGGATTCGTTTTTACGCAGACATATGTATTTCTCTAGGGAGGCTTGAAATCTAGCGCACATACACACACTAAACATGATGTCCGCCTAGATGCGCCAAGTATAACAAAGCACCAATCATGGAACGATAAAGCTTTTGGTCGACATGTTTACCTTCTTGATTGAGGTCGAGGTGGCGATTCGTTCCCATTGGTGTTCGAATTGGCTTGCAATCCTCCATGTTGAAGCACTTGAGCAGGTCGTGGATGTACTTCTCTTGACACATGAATGTCCCGGTCTTGAGTTGCTTGATTTGAAATCCCAAGAAAAAGTTCAATTCTCCCATCATTGACATCTCGAACTCCTTTCTCATCATGTTGCTGAACTCGTTGACCAAGGACTCATTTGTGCTGCCGAAGATGATATCATCCACGTAGACCTGGCACAAGAACAGATCTCCATCCACCACCTTAGTGAATAGAGTCGTGTCAACCCTTCCGACTGTGAATCCCTTGCCGATCAGAAAGTCCCTTAGCCTCTCGTACCATGCCCTGGGAGCTTGCTTGAGACCATATAAAGCCTTCGACAGTTTGAACACATGGTCAGGGTAATGAGGATCTTCAAACCCCGGAGGCTGCTCCACATACACTAGCTCTCCAATGTACCCGTTGAGAAAGGCACTCTTCACATCCATTTGTTTGAGGATGATGTTGTGACATGTAGAGAATGCCACAAGCAATCTGATAGCCTCCAGACGAGCCACAGGAGCATAGGTGTCACCACACCAACTCCCTCAATCTGTGAAACCCCAGGCGACCAATCTAGCCATGTTGCGCACCACCACTCCAAGTTCATCTTGCTTATTCTTGAAAACCCACTTGGTGCCAATCACGCTGCAATCACTTGGTCTTTCCACTAAGGTCCGACTTTGTTCCTCTCAAAGTTGTTCACTCCTCGTGCATAGCATTGATCCAACAGAGTCACTAAGAGCCTCTTCCACTTTCTTTGGCTCAAGCTCGACACAAACGCCGTGTGCTCACGAAGCTTGCCAAAGCACCGACCTCACCGACGCTTAGTCAGTCCTTGACCTTGTTTGCACTCCTTGAGTCAATTCCCCAATCACTTGATCACCGGATGATCACAAGCTATGGTGTGATGGGTCTTGATCAACCGAGGTGGTAGCTCTACCGACTCTGATCCGCTCACAAGCTCTATCTGCCTCGAACTGCTCCACACTCGAGCTGTCTTGAGGCAATGCTCCCCGAGTCCTGCATTGGTTCGGGGTGAGAGGTGATGGAACTGTCTCGGCCTCCTCTGAACCTCCATCGCCTCACATCACCAGCAGCATCTCCTCCACCGCTCTTGCCAATCGCCACCGTCCACATCATCCAAGTTCTCATGCTCTCCTTGGCTCCCATTGATTCGTCGAACTTCACATCGCAGTCTCCTCAATCGACCGCCGCTCTCGTTGTACACCCCGAAGGAAGACCCTCGCCGAGTACCCCAAGAAGACTCCGTGTCCACTCGCCTCGAACTTGCCCAAGTGCTCCCGCTTCTTCTTGATGTAGACCTTGCACCAAAAACCTCAAGTAGGAGACATTGGGTCGTCTTCCTACTAGCAACAGAGGACGCCTTCTTCAGAGCTTGTGAAGGTACTGACTGCTGATGCAAATGACAGTCAGGTTGATCGCTTCACCTGCAATGTATGTGAAGTCTTGTACTCATCCAACATTGTCCTCGCCATCTCGATGAGCGCCCCGTTTTCCTCTCAACCACCCCATTTTGCTGAGGGGTGTAGGTAGCTGAGAACTCGTGATCAATCCCTAACTCATCACAGAAGATCTCAACTGAAGTGTTAGTGAACTCCGTCCCATTGTCACTTCTCACCTTCTTGAGGGTACAATCAAAAGCATTTTGGGCTTTTTTACAAATTTTTGAAAACATCTCCGCTTGGAGTTTTGTCAGGTAGAAAGAAGACCTAGGTGTATCGGGAGAAGTCATCAACAATGACCAAGCAATAGAGATTTCCCCCGATACTCACATAGGTAGTTGGCCCAAAAAGATCCATGTGTAAAAGCTCAAGAGGTCGAGATGTAGACATGACATTCTTGGCAGGATGTGAGCTTGCCACTTGCTTGCCGGCCTGACAGGCACTGCATAGCTTGTCTTTCTCGAATGTCACATCTTGCACACCAAGAATCAACTCGTTTTTGAAAAGTTTCTTCAAATTTATCATGCCGACATGCCCAAGACTTCTATGCCAAAGCCAACCAAGAGAGACTTTGGCGACAAGACAAGTCGAGACGGATGCGGCAGGCTCATTAAAGTTCACAAGAAACAAGTTTTCAAAACGAAAGCCTTTGAACACAAGTTTTTCATTTTTGTCCAAAACCAACAAACCCTCAGGTGAGAAATTGCAATGGAACCCCAAATCACATATTTGGGCAACAGAGAGGAGGTTATAGCTCAAAGTTTTCACAAGTAGCACATTATCAATTGAAAGATCTGAAGAAATTGCTACCTTCCCAGCTCCAAGAACCTTGCTCTTGCTTCCATCTCCAAAAGTGACCTTGGGGGGAATCTTGCCTTCCTCCCCTAATGAGGTGAACAACCGGGGATTGCCGGTCATGTGTTGGGTGCACCCACTGTCAATGATCCAATGGCACCCTCCACTCCGGTAGTTCACCTGTCATGAGAGAAGATCACTTATGTGACTCAGAGACCCACACAGGAGGTCCCCGAGGGTTAGCCTTCAAACCAGAAGCAACACGAGCAAAGCGATCAATCAATGACTTAGGCACCCAAACATGTGCCTTGTGCTCATTCTCGACTTGAGCCCAACAAATCTAGTATCATCCTACCTCGATCATTTTTCTTGAGCAAGTATTGATCATACAACTCGATATGTGTAGGGAATCTTGGTTGTGTGTGAATGGGAGTGTTATGTTTTGGTGCCTAGGTGGATGTGTCCTACCAATGTTGTGCCTAGGATGTCCATTCCAAAATTTCGCCTAGGTGATTACCAAGTGTCAGGATACCTAGGGCCTTGCCGCTTGTTATAGGATCTAGAATCATATTGCCAAGCACTATTGTTTCTTTGCTGCCATGTGGAGTTATAGTGCCTAGGAGGTCCTTGCCAAGTGTCGTGCCCATTGTTCATCTTAGAAACATTGTTGCTAGTGTGCAAGTTGTTACCATGCCTCTTCTTGGGATGAGCCTGATAGTAACCTTGTTTATGGATAGATGCTCGAGGAACACTTGATTTCTTCCTCCCTTTGGCTTCTCGGGGTAAAACCCAAGCCACCCTTTTGGGAAGGTTTTTTTGTTCCTTGAGCATCTTATCCAAGGCTAGGCTACCTCATAGCACTTCCCAAGCCCCTTATCAAATTTCTCAAGTTTAGACTTCAACTCAAGATTTTCAATAGCGAGCTCCCTAGCGCCTAGTGCAAATTTACAATTATCAGGTGTACACACTAGTGCATTGCTAGAGGAACTGCTAGAGGTGGAAGCCAATCCAGTGCAATTATGGGCAACCTCAGGGCAAGCAAGAGTCAAATCAATAACAGGTGCAATAGCAACAGAAGCAACAGGCATGGCACAAGCAGCATCCAAAGCATCAACAGATGTATCAACTAGTTGAGCAAGAGGCAACGCAACCAATTTATCATTCTTAGCCAGAAGTGTCTCATGGTTCTCCCTAAGTACATGATAAGTAGTCATGAGATCATCTAGGGATTCATTCAAAGCATCGCGCTCTTGTTCTAGCACATTGTACTTAGATGACAGATTCTTGTTAGAACCTAGCAAAGTATCATGCTCAGATTCTAAGCTATCACATCTCGACACAAGGTTTTTGCACTTAGTTTGCAAAGCAATCAAGGTTTTACCAAGCTCAAGATTCTTTAGTGTCTCATGCTTATAGCGCTCACAAGCTTCCCTAAGACAATCACGCATGCCTTCAACATCCTCATCAGAGTCAGAACCAGAGTCGCTCACCTCGCCACTAGGTCGAGCCATCGTGCACTTGGAAGTACCAGAGGAGTCGGTGAAGCCTTTGCCGATGTAGAGGAAGTAGTGGAAGAAGCCCCATCGTCATCGTAATACCATTCTCGAGCCTCGATGACGGCCAGAAGACATCTTGGAGCAGAGATCGGAGGAGGTGGCACAGACTCAACTATCGCTATGGTGGCCAACTCTTGATCGGCTAATTCTCATCTCCGTAGCGACGTGTCATTGAGTCGCCATCGGTCACCCATTCTCCCACAAAGGCTAGTCTCTTGCCTTGTGAGGAGCGACCTTGAATCCGCACTTCGGGAGTCTTCTTCTTGTTGTCATTGTGCCTCCGCCTCGCCATCACCCTTGTCCTTTCCTTTGTCCTTATACTTGGTGTTTCCTTCCGAGGACACATTGAAGCGATGTGCCCTTCTCCCGACACTCATAGCATCGGTATGACGCATGAGTGTTTCGCTCATCCTCTTCTTGCCTCCATAGCCGCTTTTCGCTCATGAATTGGCCACTTGCTTCATGAACAGTCAAGTGTTGGAAGCCCTCCTCAAGCTCGCTCCAACTCATCTCACCACCGTCCTCGATTGACTTGACTTGAGACCACTGCCTAGATCCACCGGCCTTGAGAGCAATCACTTGATTCTTATTTGGGCGGGGAATCTCACGATCATTAAGGAGCATCATCTCATGAGCGGTGATCTTATCGAGCAAAGTCGTGGGAGCCAGCTTCTCCACATCACCATGTTGGTGAGATAGGTGATGATGTCCCGATAGTCCTTCTTGGGAGGATCCGCAGATTTTCCTCGCACACTTCATCATTGGCAACAAGATGACCGAGCCCTTAAGCTCAAGGATGGGGTTAAGCCGAGTAAACATAGCATTGACATTTTCATTTGGAAGCATTCTGAATCGATCAAAACGCTCCTTGACAACCACTAGTCTACCCTCCTTAATGTACCGAGGTGCCCTCGTGAATCTCAATGAGTGTGATCCATATCTCGTGTGCACTAGTGAGATTGCTAACTCTATCAAAGACCTCCATGCTCAAACCACAAAGCAGAGCTGCTCATGGCCTTAGCATCGGTCTCTAGGAGTTTGTTTTGAGCGGGTGTGGGTGTATATTGTTAGTGAGTGTGACACCATGAGGAGACTCTACAACTCTCCAAACATCCATTCCCATTGCCTGGAGAAATACTTTCATTCGCAACTTCCAAAAGCTAAAATTAGTGCCACTAAACAGAGGAATCCTATTGGCGGCTACACTACCCCCGTCGGCCATCTCTATGCGGTTAAGCAACTAGAGACCCGTGCTCTGATACCACTTGTAAGGATCCTAGGCCGAGAGGGGGGTGAATCGGCACTTTTCAAATTTTACTTCTCTCGATTCGTTTGATTTACTTAGTCAAATTAAGAGCCCAAGCTATCAATTGACCTAGAGTCTAGTTTCGGAAGTGATCACAATAATGCACAAGCAACTACTAGGAGGCTCGATGGCACTCACATGCAAGCGATCAAGACAATATACGTAATTAAACAAGTGAGATGAGGAGACGCAAACCGAGGTGTTTACCGAAGTTCGGTGCTCAACACATGAGCACCTACGTCTCCGCTGAGGAAACTTCACACAGAGAAGTCGGGACTCTCTCGCCCCTAGCCCTCAATCCACTCATGTAGCTCTTCACCAACACATGGTAGGCGAGCTCCAAGCCTTCACATTGAGGCGAAGTTCTCTCACAAGCGAGAGCACCACACCCACCGCACCGACACACACGGCACCGACCACCGACACACGGTGGGTTTCTGCCTCAACACATGAGACACCCCCAACACATGGAGGATTTGGCTCACACACGGAAACCGTGGCACCCCGACACGGAGATGGCGCCGACACACGGCGGACTTGTGCCTCCAACGAATGGAGTGGATGTAGTCGACGGTTGATGAAGCCCGTGGCGTGACGACGATCTCTCCGTGGGCGAAGTCCCAAGAGCACAAGATCAAGATCGCTCTCACCACTACCCCTTCTCTCCCCATGAAAACTAGGGCAAAACACCATGGGAGATGGGGAAACCTTGGAGATGATGGGAGGAGGTAGGGATCACCTTCTTCTTCTCCTTCCTCTCTTCTTCTCCTCTCAATCTCTCAAGCACATGGAACCCTAGGTGGAGGTGGGTGCCATGGGAGGAGCTCTCATGGGTGGCTAAGGCAAGGGGTGGTCGCTAATGATGGCTCTCTCAATTTTCTCCCGACACCAAGCCTCTATTTATAGGCCCAAGGCGAAACCCTAGAAATGGACGGCCAGATTAAATCGCGAAGTTTCAGATCACTCGGTCGGACGCCGTCCGCTCCGTCGGACGTCGTCCGACAGTGGGTCTTGCTGCATTTAGCTTGTCGGACGCTGTCCGTGGTTTACCGGATGCGTTCGGCTGGAAGCCGCCATGCAGGAAACAGGCGCCCGCCAGTGTTCGGTCTCGGTTTAGCCGCCATCGGACGCGTCCGTAAACTATCGGACGCGTCCGACAGCGTGAGGGTGGCCCGTTGTCGGACGCTACCGACGCCGTCCAAGATCTCGCGCTCAAATTTCTTCTTCACCGGACGCCGTCCGTCTCCGATCGGACGCCGTCCGATGTGGATCAGGCGTTGGGACTTAGCCAAGTTTCGAGCTCACTGTTGGGAATCTCATTGCCGGACCCGTCTCAAGACATCGGACGCCGTCCGACAGAGACGTTGTATTGGGGACTTAGCGATTTTGGTTTGTTTCACCGGACGCCGTCCGATGGCGATCAGACGCCGTCCAGTGGGGCTGAAATTTTTCCCACTCGAGTTTTTGTTGGCCTATACCAACTTCGTCCGACGTCACACCTAGGGTTGTTGGCCTATCTTGTCGACTTGTGGAATCGGCGGGAATATTTGGAATAGGCTTAGGCGGGAACCCATATGAGTTAGGCGCTAAGAAACCCGAATCTTGACAGCTATCCCACTCAGAACTCTCTCGAACCTCGACACTGCATCTCTAGAACCCGCCGAACTCACTCAGATGAACTGAACTTGTGCTCGATGGGACCTACAACCAGAGAGGTGATCTTGCAGACATCAATGGGCCAGATGGGCCAGAAGCAGACACGCACACAAGGAAAATAGAAGAACTAGAAAATAACATCCTTAGCCTTGATGCGATCCGTCGAGGCCCAGTTGGCATCAATTACCAAAACATTAAGCCCAAGAGAGGCTTGATCTTACACAAGGCTCCCCTCATAGCACTTCCTAAGACCCTTGTCAATTTTTTCAAATCTTGCCCTAAGTTCAACATTTTCAATAGCAAGTTCTCTAGCAGCTAAAGTATTCATACAATTATCTGGATCGCACACAATAGAAGTACTAGAAGAACCACTAGAACTAGAAGCAACCAAGGTGGCATCAATCAAATCATCACAAGAAGTGGCAGTGTCAACTCTAGAAGGAGAAACTATTATGGAAAGCTCATCATTCAGGTCATCACAGGAAACAACAACAGATGAATTTTTAGAAGAAACAGACTTAGCAGATGTCGACGTCAACATTTGCAACAATTCTATATGATTTCGACCGTCAACATAATCATAAAACAAGGGAATCTTGGCTAAATTATTTCAAATTCACAAGTTTCACAAGTTTTGGTGAGCTTTGAGTTCGCAGAGACCTACACACAAAAAATGAGTAAATTCAAAGAAAAGTGGGCCTCGGCCGACTGACCCTAGGCTGGCCGGTCCAGCCAGGGTCGGCTGACCCACCCTAGGACGGTCGATCGGCTTTCGAGCCCAAACCGGTTGTGTTTTCTCCCAACAATCCAAAAGCACACCAGGGAGACATCTAGGCCATGCACGCAAGTTGGTTTCATCTGAAGGCCAGCAAAACACCAAGAAGGATCAATGGCCCCACCTAGAAGTCGGTTTTACCTGCTCCAACTGCCATAACCGATGTGGAGAAGCAATCCTGGGCGTCCAAAGGGCGCCACGAAGAAACGGGAGGCCAGGATGGCCCGAGAGTGGGCCGGCCGACCCACCCTAGGTTGGTCGGCCCCCTTCTTTGCCGCCTCGGGTCCTCCTTCGGCTAGTGAAGAGCTCCCACATGTTCCAACACGTGTCAACACCCCATGAGCTCCGAAGCACTATAAATAGAGCCCTCTTCCTCATTTGTAAGCATGGAGAAGTGCGGGAAAGAAGAAGAAGGCGGCGTTATGCTAACCAAATAGAAAGTAGACTAGGGAGAGAGGAGAGCTTAGTGCTGGGTAGAAGTCGGGGTGTCGTCCCTCTTCCACTTTGTGCTCCGAAGTCAAATTCAGGTGTGAGTTCATCTCTGTTCTTCTATTCGGTAACACTGTAGCTCTGACCCCTTTTACTTTATAATGCAAAGTCATTTCATACTTAAGTTTCTCTGTTGGTATTCGGTTTGTGCTAGATAAACTGTGTTTATCTTGTTCAAGTGCTTTGTCAAGTGACGACTTGGTAGAGTAGTGCTGCTGGTGTAGACGCGGTGTCTAGACTAGTTAGTACCCGGTAGACACCTGATTCAACGGTGGTGTGGTAGGTAGTAGGTGGTGATAGCCCTGCTATCCGGGTGGTGTTAGCTCTTGCGAAGTCCGCCCCGTTAGTTTCAGCCCAGTAGAGCCCAATCGGGGGTGGCCATAATCATCCGGAGTTCTTAGCTGATAGCGGGTGATAGTGGATCGACCAAGCTCCGATTCAGAGTAGCTTCTGTATTTGGTGAGTTTGTACTTTTAGTTAAGTGAGACCTGTTCAGTAAACATCTCAACCCGAATTATCTTATCCCACTCCCATCATTGCCACCATTATCCATCTGGTCAAGCTAGATTATAAATTAGACACTTCTTGTTCTTCGTGGGAAATCGATACCTTAGAATACTTCCGTGTGAAAGCTACTACAATATCTGAGCGCATGCAAATTAATTCTAAGAGGCATAAGAACCGCCAATAGCAAGCAACATTTCATGATCATGTTTAAGGGATTCATGCATAGAGACGATGCCATCTACTGATTCTTGCAAAGCATTTTGCATTTATCAACAAAGCCATGATGTGACTATAGAAGCACATTGTGATCACTTTCTAGACATTTAAGCTTTGCAGCAATTGACTCAAACTCAGAAGTCATTATCTAGCCCCTTCTTCAGATATTTGCTTTTAGAGTTTTCTTTTTGCAAGGCAAGGGACATGTCATTAATCAACTCAGCAAACTCAAGATGAGTGGGAACGGGGTCACATACCTCCCCTTCAACAGGGAGAGCCATCAGACACCTTGGTGGGAAGGCTGGTGGAGATGGAGCCCAATCTTCAGAGAAAGCCATCAACGGTAAAACCATGTCTTCAGAACGAGCCATCAAGCACCTTGGTGGAAAAGCTGGAGGAGGTGGAGTAGACTCAGTAATTGCAAGCCCAACAAGACCCTTGGCCCTTGGATCATCATCATTACTCGAGCTGGATGAGCTTGAGCTCAAGCTTTCATCATCAGTTATCCAATCTCCAACAAATGCTTGCCTCTTTCCTTTCTTGTTGAACCTCTTGAAACTAGACTTGTGAGTGTACTTCTTCTTATCCTTCTCCTTATGCTTTTGCTTCTCACTGTCACTGTCCTCCTTTGCCTTCGCCTTGTGCTTGCCCTTGCCCTTTCCCTTCTTCTTATCACACATAGAGGCTATGTGGCCTCTCTCATTGCACAAATAGCACTTGATTGATGCAAAGGGGTTCTTGTTGCTACTTGAGCTCCTCCTCTTCTGGTCGCCAAAACTAAACTTTCCCATGAGCTTACCGTCTCGTCTCATGAGCAAGGCTAGCTCCTTGGCATCACCTCTAGTGTCATCTTCACTTGATCCATCCTCACTGTTTGCAGGGTCAGACCTAGAGTCCTTAGCCTTGAGAGCAATCCCTTTGTCCTTCTTTGCACTGGGATCCTCTCCACTAGCAATCAACATCTCATGAGCTGTTAGCCTTCCAAGCAATCCGGTGGGAGTCAGCTTCTTCAAATCGCCACTGTTTGAGATATATGTGACGATATTCCTACACTCCCTTGGCAGCACTCATATCATCTTCCTGCAAACATTGATATCTTCTAGAGGAGAGTTGAGACCCTTGAGCTCATTGACAATAGGATTCAAGCAAGTGAATATATCATTGACAACAGTGGTGCCCTCATGCATTTTAAATTGAACAAAATTTTCTTTTACAACAACTATTTTTTTCTTCCTTAACAACAGCGGTGCCCTCATGAATTTCAGCTAGAGTAGTCCACACAGTGTTCACAGAAGTAAGATTACTAACGCGATCAAACATCTCCATACTCAAACTAAAGAATAAGACATTGATCGCCTTAGCATCAAGCTCTAGCTTCTTAATGTCTTCGGCAGTAGGTCCCTTTACTTTTTCTATCTCAAGACCTAGAGGATTTTCTATCACTTTCCAAACATCATATCCTAAAGACTAAAGATAGCATCCCATGCTTATCTTCCAGTATGGGAAATTGGTACCCATCAAATAGAGAAATCCTATTTGCGGCTACACCACTACCCCCGTCAGAGGCCATCTCCGAGCAGTGAAGCTCACACAGAGATCCTGATGCTCTGATACCAACTGAAGCGAATCATAAGCCAAGTGGGGGGTGAATTGGACCTAATTTTAATTTTTTGTTTTTCTTGATTAATTAGTCAAATTAAGTGAACCAACCAATTAACCGCCCTAAACACTACACGAAGGCAACTAGCACAAATAGAGAACAAGAACTACTACTAAGCAATTAAGGGACAACCAAGGGCACCAACTTTGCGAAATTTAAATGCGAGAAAAATAAAGAAGACAAAGGATATTTTTTTCGAGGTTCGGAGACGAACTCCTACTTATTGAGGCAAATCCTTGACGAATAAGGACCGGCTCTCTCTCGAGCCTTCCGCCTCGATTCCACTAGTGGTAACCCTTCACCACAAAGGCAAGGCAGGCTCCAAACCTTTCACACCATCTTGAGAACTCCCACAGCATGAACTTCGTGAGCTCCTCAAGTTCACACCACCACCGACACACGACGGCCTCCACCGACACATGGTGTCCTCCACCGACACACGGTGGCTTGACGAAGACAGCTTGGTGAAGATCTCCCCACCGTCGACGGGAACCCGAAGAGCACGACCGAAGACCTCTCACCTCACCCATTCACACATGGAACCCAAGAACCCTATAGAACTCCATGGGAGAGACCAAAGCTTCTAAGGGAACGCACTAGCAACCTCAAATGGAATCTCTCACCTTATCCCACCGGAGGGGATGGGTTTATATAGCCCCCACAACGAGACACGCCTTCGGAACCCTCGAGCGCAAACAAACACACTTAGTCCAGACAGACCGAAACCCCATGCCAGACAGTCTAGGCCCACCTGGCTGGACTGTCTGTACCATCTGCTTCATCTTGGTTGACAGCGCACAGAGGAACACAGCAGGCCAAGAAGCCACCACCTCAGCCGGACTGTCCGGCCCCCGTGAGCTTCATAGAAACAAGCAGCAGAGCAAACAGGGCCTGCCTGAGAGGGCCCCATCGGGGCTGGGCCGTCCAGCCACGGCCCCCCTTGGTCGAATGGTCCGGCCCCCCTTGGCCGGACTGTCCGACCCACATGGGCCCATCTCGGCCAGTAGCCTCTAGTCCTCCCTTAGCTACTGTTCGGCAAAAAAAACTCCGGACAAAATTGGAAATTTGAAAATAGGTCCCCCAGCACAGCTCCAAAGCAAGAAACCGACTCCGGAACTCCCTGGACACTCCACGCCGACAAACGACGACTATCAAACACCCTAGACAACCCCCGGACACACTGGCTCACCCTAGGGATACTGACATAGAGAAAGGTAAAAAGATTTTCGGTAGTGCTCCTAGGACCCTGCAGCCAGAAAGAAGATGTCACACAAGCGACTCAGTTAGCCTACCACTCACCCGAGAAAATCGAGAAGAACTAGTAAAAATGTGTCCTTAATCTTGAGTGCGAACGGCACTGAGAGACGTTGCTTGAGGGGTCCATGAATACCAAGATTTCCCCAATTGAGAATAAAATCCATCAATCGCCAAAACAATTAATCAAGCCATTGGGAGCTTGATGCTTACAACGGGTAAACCATGTATGGACAATATAAATTCTAGTAGGACGGATCTCATCATATTCCTCTAATGTATTCCAGCACAAGCGTCCTCATCGCCTCGAGTATTAATTCCTCGAGTGAATTTCCATGTCAAATATTCCTTGTCACATGACAATAACAATTCTACTTTGATATAATAAGAAAACTATACTATATATAATGTTGAAAGCCACATAAAACCTAACATCTCCCACCTTGTTGAAGCATTCAATAATAAATAACCTAAAGTTACATGTCTCCAACATGTTTAGAAATTAAATCCTGACTAACTGTAACTAGTTTAATCAGTGGATTTGTAAGACTGGAAATATGATAGTGTTAGACAAATAAATCAAATAGACAATTACCTTTCCTCGATTTTGGATCCTTTGAGACCTTGATCATAGCACGATTATGACATATTAAGGACTATAATATATAGGACTAATAGTATAGGTTGCGACACCCTTTCCACAACTATCAATAATGCAAGAAATTCCTTTAGCCATACATCTTCCTTCGCTTCTTAAGTTACAGGAACTTCTTCTAACTGTATGGTTAAAGTCAAGTCGTGTATATAAAATAGCATATAAAAGACCATCCTAAAGACGAAGAACCTTTCATTCTTCCTTTTCCCTCAGAGTGGCATCTTTTCCGGCGCTATAAGTTTGTCGATTAACTGCTACTGTCCGAAGCGTCCAAAGCAACTAAACAGTCACCTGTGTTGATACAATTTCCGTCAAAAAACGAAGAGTCTAGTGCACAGTGCTGAATTTGTCTTGGCGCCGATCAAAAAAAAATCCTTTGGCTTGCTGTCAACACGCCTGCATGACACCTATTGACTACTATGCTGCACTTGATTAAGCAGAGAAGAAAATCAGTTTCGTCCCACCGTGACCTCGCAGGCTCGCACTAGACCAGCCGCCGATCTCGCCGGATACCCACCGGTTAGTCGCTAATGCCGGAGTACCAGATTGAATCGTGATCAGAGATGACGATTGACGGCGCAAACTTGCAGCGAAAAATTTGGCTGGCGTTGAGCGTCGACAAGATTAAGGGCTGATTTGGCTTGTGACCCTAGCTTGCCTTGCCAATTTTTAGTCATGTTAATGAGATTTAGCTGGTGTTTGCTTCGCATCCATTATTTGGCTCGCATGGGCGCGCCAATGCATCTACCGCGAATCTGGGCAAAGGCAAGGGCAGAGATCCCGCCAATGCTTTGGCGAGCCAACGCGCACTGCAACATCTGACATGCACCATCCATGGGTCCCAAACATAGAGAGACAGACCTGCATGCAAAATCTGCATGCGTGGGGCTAGCAAAAAAGAAAAAGCAGCAGCAGCACCACGCGTTGATTTTTTACTATATAATGACCGTGCCTTGCTACCGAACTTCAAATGGATGAAATGAAAATGTAAATCGAAGCAATATATGAAATTTTATAGGGTAAATTACAAGGCAAGCCGGCGTGGCTTAGGTAGCAACACAAGTCATGTCCAAATTTAGTTAAAAGCAGAAGTTAGCAAATTACCCATTACATCCATATATCCGTTGACATACTAAGTTTAATCAAAATTGTTAATTTTCACCAAGATTGCATGTGTGCCTTAGCCATTTCTTTACATGATGAGAGTGCGGTTAACATGAAAAAAAGGGTCAACAAGTTCTTAAAAATATACATTTGGGCATAGTTAGGTGAGCATCATTCTCTACCGTCAACATCACTACCATATGTAAAAGCCAGTTGAGCATTCATTTTCTCCCGTCGACACCTTGGCATTAATGTGTATCCTCGGCCGTCTACTCTAGAGAGGTGTCGAGCTGACCTGCTAGGACAGCCAAAATGTGCCTGTATACACTGAAAGAAGAACACTAAAGCACTGAGAAAACCAGGAATCAATCAAACTTAGGTAGGAAACAGGCATCAAATAGAACCTCAAAATGAAAAGGAAATGATAACTAGAAATACAATTTGCTTATACATCTAACTGGTTGAAAGAAGAATGATCATTTCAAGTGACATGTAGATATTCAATTCATGAACACTGACAATTAGCTTAGCAACTGAAGAGCTCACCTTCTGAATTAGGTATGGTTGGAGCATTACAGAACCATGAAGAGGTTTCACAAAATAAAATAAGGAAAAATCTACAAGCTTCACGAATAGAGCCGACCAGAGTCATATATATAATCACTACAAGCAGGTTAAGGCACAAAGAAATAGGGGTAATGGCCAAAAGAAGGAAATATACAGTTACTCTGAAGGACGGAACTGTTCAGGATGATGCATTCATCCATAAGTCAGATATGCTTGAAGAACAAAGGGAAAATAGAGCCAATCAGAATTGGTTTTTTGTATACAGCAGATCCTCGCCAACCAGAATGAGTAGATGTAAATTGGAACAGTTCTAGCCTCTTGGCCACTATTGCACTCTAGTGCTCTACCCTAATCCTTCACTCTTAACACTGCCAGATGAAATAACACCGTGTTCATTCAACCAATAAATTGTCAAACAGTGAGCTCTGATATAAAAATTCAAACTAATAGCACCACAACTTATAGCTTAGCCACTTAAAATGAAAAGCAATTATGGGATATTACAACACAAAAGAGCAAATTTTGTTGGAACCACATGTGGAGTACATGGAGCCTAGGTATCTACATGGTGGGATGAGAGGGACGCCCGACAGGAGATGGGCCGAGCTGGCTACACCAAGACGGGTACCACTCGGACTACTACCAACCTTGCGCGGCAAGGAAAGGATAAAGATAAAATCCAGCCAGATAAGGAAGGCACAATTATAGATCCCGGATACTGACGTATTCAGCAAGAGATAGAATTCCTATCTTGTAACCGATTAGGACTCCTCCTTGTAACCCAGCTTCCCCACTATATAAGGCGGGCAGGGGTCCCTAGTTCGAGAAATTGGATCATCTAACCACGACATACACATCTAGACAAGAGGAAACATCTGATTGTACTTGCTCGTATCCAAAAATATAATCTCAAGAACACAGGAGGTAGGGTATTACCTCCACGAGAGGGCCTGAACCTGTATACATCTGTCTCCTGTGTTACCATCGAGTTTGGATCCAGCGCCTAGCCCCATATTCATTATTGCCGACAACAAACATCGACAGTTGGCGCGCCAGGTAGGGGGAGTGCTAAGATCATCCTCGTCAAGCTCGATGGCAGCAATCAGCAAAGTCGCTTTCACCTTCGCTCCCGGGCAGGCTTTCCGTTTCGGGAGCCTGGATTTCGTCGCCAACAACTTCGGCAAGCTCGCCCTTTCGGACTCGGCTCAGATCCGATCTGAGGGCAACGTCAGCAACGACCAACTCGGACTTTCATTCGGGTTAGAAAACGCCATCGCCGCTTACCAGCGAGTAATGTGCCGGAGGCCCAAGCTCGCTCTTTCGGACTCGGACCAGATCCGATCTGGGAGGGGCGCTCTTTCAAACTCGGACCAGATCCGATCTGGGAGAGACTTCAGTAGCACTTCACTCGGACTCCCATGTTGGAGAGCAGCACAGGAAGTTGTCATGATTTCCGTGGGGTCTGTGTAATTGAAGACCCATGGACTGCATCCCAACGCCATCGGGACAAAGAAGCGGCGGAGGCAGGTCACCTTCGTCACGAGGCCGAAGAAGCATGCGCACGATCTCTTTGTGCCAGAGCCCGCAAGGTCAATGAAGACATCTTGCAGACAAGGATGGGAGACTAGGCTGTTTTCCACACGCTGCAGCAGAACATCGTATCTCCCAAGAGGCTCCTCAACAACCTCGACCGGATGATCAGAGCCGACAGTCCGCCCGCCCCAATCGTAGCTCAGGTCAAAGCCATGGTGACGACGGCCGCAATTCAGCATAACCAAGGGAATCCCGCGGTGATGGCGCACTTCGCATTTCGGACCGTCACTCGATCGCCAAATAGCTGGATCGACATAATCGAGACGAGTCCCATCATGATGATGACGCTCGCCAAACCTTAACCACGACCTTCGCCAGGACCACAATGCCAAACGGCGGGAACGAGAAGAAGACCAGCGGCGCCGGCGCGACGACGACTACGAGCGTTTCGGCATCGACTACGACCGTGATCGACGGCCGTGACAACCACAACGATCGGTGCGAGAATCGTGGCGGTCACAGGGATCGTCACCACCAAGCGAACCGGCGCGACAACAATGACCGCCGAGTCAGAACTCCACCACGTCGGTCTCCGCCACCGCACGATGATGGATCCATCAATGGGGTTCGCGCGTTTACTACTCGGCTCCGTTGAGTTATATGGCCCGAAGGTTTCAATCCTAAGGGTATCGTCAAGTTTGATGGGAAGAGGGACTCTGAGGCTTGGCTGCAGGTTTATGCACTTGCAGTTAGGGCAGCCGGTGGCGACCAAAACGTGATGGCAAATTACTTGGCAGTCATGCTCTCTCCATCGGCTCAAACCGGCTCACGGGACTTTCGGAGAGTTCCATAGATTCCTATGGAGATCTCTGTGAGTAGTTCATTGCAAACTTCCAGGGCACCTATGAGAGGCCTAGGACACCATGGGATTTATACCAACTCCATCAGAAGAAGAATGAGTTCCTTCGAGAATTCATCTGACACTTCACACAGAAGAAAAACACGATTCGGGACGTCTCCAATGCAGTTGTCATAGTGGCTTTTTAGAAAGGAGTGAGCGATGCCGATCTTATCAAAAAGATGTCCTAGAAACCGTCGACCACGGTGAAGGAGATGTTCGCTAGGGTGGACCGTTACGCCACAGCCTCAGATGCCCTAGCCGAGCGCCAGGACGACCATCCACGACAGAAGGACAAGAAGGACCATGCCTACAAGGCGTAAAGGCGAGGATATTCGATCGTCTTAAACCATATGCTACACGATGGGTCAAAGAATTGCCTTCGGTGCTCTGGGGGCTTAGGACTGCTCCTAGCAGGGCAACCGGGCAGTCACCTTTTTTTCTGGTGCATGGTTCAGAGGCGGTCTTACCTACCGAGTTGGAATTCGGATCCTCACGGGTTCGGAACTACAAAGAAGCCAAGTCGGAAGACAACCGACTGGAAGGTTTCTACCGACTAGAGGAGGCCAGGGACAGCGCAACAAACCAGTCGGCTAAGTACCTTCAGGGCTTACGTCGCTATCACGATCGCAATGTTCAAGGTCGTGCTTTTTCTAAAGTAGATCTGGTTCTAAGAAAGAATCAGAAAAGCGAGCACAAGCTCTCCCCAACGTGGAAAGTCCCTTACATTGTCGACGAGGTGACACGCCTGGGGGCTTACAGACTCAAACGCGAGGACGGCACGATCGTTGGCAACTCGTGGAACATAGAGCAGTAAGTTTTCATCATCATGATCTTTTTATATAAATCTGAGTTAGTTCTTGACTTGCTACTTAGTTGTTTTCCAACAAAACAGTAAGTCGGAGCAATAGTGTGCGCTCTTGCGCACATCTTTTCTATTGCTTTTTGTCTCTTTTTCCTTGCGATTGTAAAGGAGTATGAGTATGATTAATTCCGAGTAGTGAAGCTCTGACCGCATGAACGGCGAACTCTAGTCACTCAAAACATGTGCCTAGGATAAAATGCCATGAGCCGACTCCCGATGCTTGGGGGCTAGACTAGTCGGGCAGAGTGCATAACAAAAGGAGTCAACTACTTGGGGGAATTCAGATCAATAAGAAAAAGGAGAAGGCCTTAAAATTATATATAAAAGCAGTCAGACTTGTAAGGATCCTAGGTCAAGAGGAGGGGTGAATTGTCGGCTTTTCAAATTTTAACACCCTTTTCTCCTAACACGCAGGCCAATTGCACAGTTGCTTAGTCAATTTAGTGAATCACTTATGTGACATCCTAATAAAATTATTAGGTGTCCCAAGTTTTTAAAAGGAAGAAAAACTAAGGTGCATTCAATTCCATCAGGTACCCTTACCGAAATTCACCAAAACCCAGTATTTTATGTGTCTGATGAGCTATTTTATGCCCAAGACCTGCTGAGAATTTGGGCTAAACCCGTGGACACATGTGTCCTAGGCCCCAAGTGCATCCCTCACCTTTTCCTAATTTTGTGTTTACCGGAAAAGTCGGATTAAGTCCGAAAAGGCCCAATTTAGGAGGTATTTCGCATGAAATCATGAGGAATACTAATCCGAAAATTCTCCAAAAATAGAGGAGTGTTCTAGAAGCCCTGAATAACCTGCTCACCAAGTTTCGGCCACAAAATCCATTGGAAAGTCGGGATCCTACTTCGGCAAGTCCCGAATTCTAATCCGAATCGGTTTAGACTTTCTAATTCTTCTCCAACCCAACCCGGCGAATCCACCCTTCCCAAAGACTATATAAACCCCCAAGACCCTCTTGTTGTTCACAACTCGTGGAGCCTCAAGTTGGAGCCCTAGCCACAAAACCCTAGCCTCCACGAATCTTCCCAAGCAATTCAAGGTTCCAACACCCAAGTTTCGGTGAGCATCCAGACGCCCTAGATCTCGCCGAGACGAATCCAACGGTACCAAGAGCGCCAAAACCGAGGTCCCTAGCCCGAAGTTATTGCCCGCGAAGTTTGCCGCGATCCACGTACCGCAGCCGCCGCCGACATCGCCGCCGGCGATCTCCCGACGACGCCACGGCGCAAGCAATGGAATAACCCATCGCCGCCACGCCACCTGCACAAGACGCAGACACACCGCCGCCACGTCATGATTCGACGCGGCCCATGCCCCACCTTGTGCCATTGCCGCCGCCTCCGCTGCCTTCCACTCAAGATCGCCGACGAAATGCGGGCCGCAAAGCCGTGGGACCCATTGCTCGCCGCGCTGCCGTCGCCGCCAATGCCCGCGCCGTCGCCTGCGCCGCCCGCGCCACGCCCATGGACCACGCCGCCCCATCTCGACGGTGGGGTCCGCTGTCGACATGTCTGCATTGACAGATGCTGCCAATTGTCGGCACCGACCACCTCTGGGCTGTCTGGGCCGAGCCAGAGAGAGAAGTGGCCGAGAGCGAGCTCGGCCCATTTAGGATTTTAACTTTTAATTCCGTGGAATTTCCTATTTTCTTTGGATCTTCTCCGAATTGTTCAGTGGGCTCCGTAACTCCAAATTGATGATTCTGAGCCTAAAAATCCTATTTAATCCTAGAATTTTTCTACATTTTTATTAACTATTTTCTCTGTACTGAATTTGGTGTTCTTTATTGTTTCTTTCACGCCAGAGATTCCTGTTATGATTGCTATGCAGGATGCGCTGCCGGAAGTTGCCGTTGAACCGCAAGGCTCCGAGTTCTTCGAAGGCAAGCACTAGTTTGCATATTCCTATCCCATGTTTACAATTCACTTTACGTATTTATGTTACAACTGCTACTTGCATTCATTCTAGGCTAGTGCGTGTGTGCCCGACCATGCTAGTCTTCTACTATCATGTTGTAGCCTTGATTGATGAACCCCTCTCTAATTCCATAGCCTATCCTTTGACTAGATGCTAGGTTTGCATTGGTGATTCACTCATAAAAATGAGATAGCGGAGCCGAGGCTTCGATATGTTTTGGTTAAAACCTAATCAACTAAAATCAATGTGTGGTCAAGTTGAGGAGACCCTACGAGATGATTCATGGGTTGTGGTCGTGGTATGGAGGTCTCTCTTCTAAGGACTCAAGCTTGTGACATGCTAGACCAAACTAAACAAGATACCACTTGTGCCTTCTACCGCTTAGTACCCTCTGAACCCACTAACCACTTGCTCGCGACTTGTCCTACATTTTCGACACTTTCGCTTCTAGGGTAAGGAACCGACCTTATCGAGGCGGGTTCGTCTCGAGACCGAATGGCTTAAATGGGAACGCTTCAGTGGTGCCAGTAGTAGTCGCCTCATCATGGAGGGCACCGTGGGCCGGAAAACCAAAAGAAAGGGCGTTTAAATGGTGGGCGTAGTAGGTCGAAAGGTCTTGTACCGTATCTCCCTCGGGACGAGACGGGGCTTGTGGGGAACGTGTACACACTCTGCAGAGTTAAAACTATCATGATAGCCGTGTCCACGGTCATGGACGGGGCGAGAGGTTTTCACATGTAGTCCCACCTTTTTAATAATCAAACTTGACTAGTGTAGGCTGGGATTGGCCTGGTGTGAGATTGCACCTTCCTTTGTTGGTTATCGGTATTGTTTAGAGAGCATGCATTCACTTAATAAAATCTCGCTAACTAAAACTTGACTAGAGGTAGGTTTTGGTGTAAAACAACCCATCCCCTATCATTGTCCTTGCATTCATATTTAAGGATTGCTTCTTCGGGTAGCAGCGTACTCATTATACCTATCGCGACATATTTGTTATTCAGATTCGCCGTAACCGGAGGGTTCGACGGAGGAGCATAAGTCTAGTCATGTGTCCTGTCGACGCCTTGGATATCGTTGCGGTTTATTTATCGCTACTCGATAATGTTATTTCCTTTATTTGGATCTTGATGAACTGCTAAACAGGATGCTCGTTTTAATGTAATAGCAAATGATGCTACCTTTTGGACCATTATTTAAATCTAGTTATTATGCACTGTGATGATATCCCCGAATTGTCCATCATGAGATACTAGCCTGGGCCTAGTATCGCCTCATGGTGTGGGACTCCCTGTACAAGTACCGGGGTCACGACAACTTAGTGGTGATGGACCTACACAATTCTAGGAGCGGAAGCACTAGTGGAAGAACAATTTACAAGTATTGGCGATGAGCGGAAGCTAACGGCGCAAGCTCTCAAGTCGACTACTTGGTGGCTCGACGGCACACCCACACGCAATCGCTCACAAGTGCGAAAATTAAAGGTTGAGACAAGAGAGTGCAAACCGGGATGTTTTACCGATGTTCGGTGTGCAACACATGCGCACCTACTCACCGTTGAGCAAGTTCACACCTCCGTTGCACAACACATGCACACTCGGAGGGGAACCAGGACCCTTTCGTCCCAAGCGCTCAATCCACTAGGGAGACTCTTTCACCAACACATCGGCAGGGTGAGCCAAACCCATACACGGTGACGGTAGCTCCCACATGCGGAAGACCCCGAACACACCGACTTCACAGGTGAAGCCGACCCTCGACACAATGGAGAATTTTGCACACCTCCGACGCAATGGAGGAGAGCACCGGATACGCCTATCCGATGACCACCACGCTTGATGGGTTTTGGTGCGGTACGCTCGACGAAGTCGTGCGCTTGACGATGAGGTACGGGGTACGGCTTATGCGTGGTGAAGACCTCGAGCTTCCGGTGGCGGTGAAGACCAAGAGCACAAGACAGGAGACGGGGCTTCACCTCTCTTCCACCATGGGCTAGGCCAATAGCACCATGGGAGAGAGAGAGGAAACTCTAGGGATGGCTAGGAGGAGGCAAAGATGAGCTCTTTCTTCTTCCTCTCTTCCTCTCCCTCTCAAACCCTCTCTCAAACACTCTCACGTGCACATGGTAACCCTAGGTGGGAAGGGAACCATGGGAGGAGCTCTCTTGGAGGGAAGAACACACCTTGGGTGGAGAAGAGGTAGGGGAATCCTTCTTCTTCCTCTCTTCTTCCTCCTCTCTCCTTCTCCCCTTCTCCTCTCCTTCCTCTACATCAAGCACACATGGAGGCACCTAGGATGATCACATCCATGGGAGAGACCCCTTGGGGATGAGGGTGGCTTTGGGTGGCGCTAAATGAAGCTCTCTCCCTTATCCCGTGCCCCAACCTTCTGTTTTATACCCCCACGCGGTTTTCCTCGCGTAGATCTAAAAATTGCATAGACGGATCGGACGTTCCGATATTTCAGTACAGTGAAAATCGGAACTTCCGATTTTTCCTCTTGGGACAGCAGCAGTGTGAAGACAGAGGCTCAGGATCGGAACTTCCGATATTGTTAGTTCATTGAGATCGGAAGTTCCGATGGATCAGAACTTCCGATATTGTTAGTTCACTGAGATTGGAAGTTTCAAAGTTGCAGCTCGGGACCTTTACTAAAAAATTCATATCTTTTGCTCCCGAACTCCGTTTTCAATGATCTTGGACATTCCGGAAAGCTAAGAACGAGATCTATCCATCCAACTAGATCTTAACATCTCATTCCCAAATTAATATTTTTTAATATTTAGGAAACTCAAAAGCACCTATAAACTTTGGCTTTTGTCTCTAACCACTCCTTCCAACATCGCATCTAGGGTTGTGGGCTTTCTTTGTTGACTTTTAGACTCGGCGGGAGGTTTGGATAACTTAGGCAGGAAGTTTCGCGCCAAGAGAAGAATATCTGACTTGGGCACGACTAGGCAGCTACGAAACCCCGACTAACAACCCCGACTCCTGGAACCCTCTAAAACCCTAGACACTTGTCCACGCTCAAGCTTATCTTTTAGGGGCTAGGACAGTCTCCGGAGATGTGTTCTATTGGACTTTGTTGCTTGAAATGATCTTCTGATGTCGATGGTGCAGCTGGATCGAGTAGACGACACACGCAAGAAACAAAGAGAAACTAGGAAATAAAGTCCTTAGCCTTATCGTCCCTCAAACCTTCTTGTCATCAATACCAAAACAATACAGCACGTGGGAGTTTGATCTTACAAGGCTTCACTTCTGAGTAAATGTTTTCATATTCAGATACTGCCTAAGTCCTACATGTACATGTTATAGGGGGCTCAAATCCTACACGCACATCTGGAGCGCGGCGGTGGCTAACCCTAGCGGCGGAGCACGCTGCAGGAGGCGTGGATGGAAGCTAAATGGTGCGCACAGTGAAGGGTAACCCTTTGTTCGTATCAGACCTTATATTTAAAGGGAGCGGCGTTGGTTTTCGCCTTGGGCGGGAATGGCGTTTTGACTTCCGCAGACAATTTGCTCCTAGAACTAGGTTTCGAGGGTATGCCCTAAAAGGGCCGCCAGCTATACACCCCTACAGTTGGGTACAGGTACCACTCGGCCAAACCTAGTTTGGGATATGGTATGCCCCATGATGGGTCGACTACCAATCACCGTATCAAGCGGGATTTGGGTACCTACCAACATCAACTTCTCATGGTATGCCCCACGCTGGGCCGACTGTTGATTACCACACAAAACGAAATCAGATACCACGAGTTGATTGTGGATAAGGGTTTTGAGGGTATGCCCTAAAAGGGCTGCTAGCTGTACACCGCTACAGTTGGGTACAGGTACCACTTGGCCAAACCTAGTTTGGGATATGGTACGCCATATGATGGGCCGACTGTCAATCACCGTATCAAGCAGGATTTGGGTACCTACCAACATCAACTTCTCATGGTATGCCCCACGCTGGGCTGACGGCTGATTACCGCACAAAACGGAATCAGATACCACGAGTTGGTTGCGGATAAGGGTTTTGAGGGTATGCCTTCAAAAGGACCGCCAGCTATACACCGCGACAGTCGGGTACAGATATCACTCAATCAAAGCCTATCAAAACAACGATATGCCCTATGATGGGCCAATTGCCAGTATTTCAATAAATTGGGCTGGGTATCACTTAGAAATTCCAACACGTAGAGCTCTATTGAGCCCTTCACATTCTCTTTGCATGCTACGAAGCACTCAGCATAGGGAAGAAACCAGTCGGGAAGATTATAAAAAACTGGGAGCACTCGGCGTGAAGCATGACTCGGCTAGGATGCGATCAGAAAGGCAGCAACTCGATTGTGAAGGACTCGGGGGCTACTGTGGAGTACATGGACTCCGGGTATCTACATGGTGGGCCGAGAGGGATTCCCGACAGGGGATGGGTCGAGCCGACTACACCAAGATGGGTACCACCCGAACTACTGCCAACCTTGTGCGGCAAGGAAAGGATAAATATAGAATCCAGCCAGATAAGGAAGGCACAATTAGAGATCCTGGATACTGATGTATTCGGCAAGAGATAGAATTCCTATCTTGTAACTGACTAGGACTCCTCCTTGTAACCCTGCTCCCCCACTATATAAGGCGAGCAGGGGTCCCTAGTTCGAGAAATTGGATCATCTAACCGCGACATACACATCTAGACAAGAGGGGACATCTGATTGTACTTTCTTGCATCCAACAATATAATCCGAAGAACACAGGAGGTAGGATATTACCCCCACGAGAGGGCTTGAACCTGTATACATCTGTCTTCTGTGTTGCCATCGAGTTTGGATCCAGCGCCTAGCCCCATATTCATTATTGCCGACAACAAACGTCGACACCACATGCTATAGAGACACTTCCATACCATTTGCAATTGAGTTGATAAAAATAAGTGCAAAGGGTGGCGATTATTGACTAGAGTTGTCCTAGATGGCACGATTGCAATATAGAGGTTCTACATCAAGAGCAATGTAGAGTGAGCAAGAAGATATCAAACCAAATCGAGTCAAAATCGAAAGCATACATCGATGACCCAACTATTAGAAAAAGATATCAATCAGTCCATGCAACCTCTTTTAACTTCATGGTCTTAGCTTCTAGTTTGCCTATCGTTCAAATGTATAGCCCTTGCTTGTTCTGTAAAAAACATATTTCAACATTTTTTTGCTCTACACAAAGGGAAAAGTTGCTACACGACCATCTCTTCATTATTTTTGGAAATGAAAAGTACTCATCAGCAAGGCACAACACAAGTGTAGAACCTCTATATTGCTATGTTTTTGACTCAAACACGTGTAGAACATTGCAAAGCAGGACATTTAGTGAGAATCAAAATCAGTTTAAAAGAAAAAAGAAAACTACCAATGAGGTGCCATTTAAATGAATGAGACCACCATGAAAAAGTAGGCAAACTTAAGCACGTCTGCGCACTATTTTTGCTTGCTAGTAGCGATTGTTGTTTGAACTGGAGGGTCAACTGTAACTTTGTAGCCATCGACTTCCCTTACAGGATTGAATTTTGGTTTAACACAAGAATCCCCTATGGAATTTTAGTGTTGAGAAATGAACTTTGGTATATCAAAAATTATTCCTCTTAACAATATATAAAATATTGGTAGCAATAAAAAACTAAGCAAAATGGCCAAGTATTAAGCCAATTCCAATTATATCCATGTAAATTAGTGTCAATCTAAAGTATGGCCAGGTTATCTTTCATTTAGTTTTTTAATGCACCAAATAAAACATAGTGCATCTTTTCATTCTAAACCATAATTTAACCTTTACAAAGAATGGGAACACTATATTTAATGCAAAGAAAAAGCATTAACAACTGAACTCTAATCGTATTATGAAAGCCATTTTGTTTTCAATAGCAACAATGCATCAGTTGGATAAATATAAGAGTAGTCTAAAACAAGCACAGGCACCAGATCTCCCAACCAAACAAGGGTTTAATGAGAGAGGCTAGGTACGTACTCACCAGTATCAACTGGGGACAAGATGTCCAGGCCAATGCTACTATTGTCGTGGTTGCTACCACCAAGACAACCTGCTAGATATCCAGTCCAAAACGATGAAATGCAAGGATAAGAAATAGAGATGCTCACCAAATCTTTTGCTGGAAACAAAGAGTAACATTCATCTTGCTCTGTGCATACCCAAAGATGGTGAAATGCTACAAAACAGTAACACTTTTGAGTAAAGTTTAACAAGAGTAGTTGCAACAGACCTTTGGATAGCAATCTTCTTGGTAGAGAGCAAAAAGGGTAGAAAAATATCTTTTTCTTGGCAAGGTCACCAGAATTTCCAATTAGAGATGCTAATAGTAGACTCATCATTTTTTGATAGCGCGGCTCCTTTCAAACAGAGATTCCTCCCAATGGCAACTTCCTTATTACACGGAGGCCTTTGAACAATATCAAAATAGCTCCTCTCAAACGGTAAAAGAACTATTTGAAATATAAATTTATTTTTTCTCATATAACAGAGGCAACATCAGAATGGATAAACTTATGGGCAAATCCTAGAAAGTGTACTACCATGTGGGAGTGTACACTACTGGATACCCCTGCCCCTTTACGTCACTAACTCGATGTACATTACACCCACCAGGAGGCGGCAGATCATACTTGTCCAAATCCTCTTGACGAACCTTCCAAGGTTCCACATAGACCATGCGTGTAGAGAAAACCTGAGCACTATTTTTTAAATCTACACCCATGGGCAGAACAAGAATGTCCTAGCAAAAACTGATACCAATGAATGACTTGTGCAATCAATATTGTCCTTGTACAGTGTAGTGCAATACAGCTACACAACCAAGACTAAATTTAAACATGATGGAAAAGGATTACACACCATCAGTATCTTGACCTAAACCAATTTACATTACCAAGCGTGATTTTAACACATGCAGGAAAATATTAAAACCACTGGTAACTTAACCAATCTGCAGCTCTGCCACACATTATGTTGACAGGAAGTCACACCCCATCCTGGAATCAGAACAACACTAGAACGTGCAATGGAGATATACATATTTCAAGTTCAGTTCATATAGCAGGGAATTGTTAGTAAGTATGAAAAAAAACATAGGTTCAGATTTCAGATTGTGATCATAACATGTAACTTTTCATAAGTTGATTCTCTTCGCCTTAACCTATGCTGAAGGTAAGATAAGTAGATAAGTTCAGCAAATAAGGCGAAAGAGAATGAGGCCTAATAAATTTAGACATATGAATATATGATAGGCTTCAAGACAATCAAGTTCTTTAGAACAGCAGATCTTACAAGAGAAAAACACCTTTTTAGAAAACTAACCATTTTTCATAAAACTACTTGAAAGATGTGTAACTTAGGTAGCAACATACAAAATCAAAATTATAAAGCGAAGAAAAGAAAATACAAATCAGATCAACATACAAAATTATAAAGGGCGATTTACATGACAAGATGTGTAACTTAGATGGCAACCTAAGTAGCAATGGACTTCTAAAAGATCAGTGAACAATCTTTGTTCTGAAGGTGATAATCAAAAAGAGATACTAATGCATGCTTGGATGCCCCTTGCACATCAGTATGGTCATTACCCACAAGAACAACTTAAGAGATATTTTCTGACCCTTAATCATAGAAAGAGAGATGTATGAACTTGAATGCCTTCCATGTAGAATTGCTCATCTTAACACATGCGTAAGAGAAAATTCTTGATCAGCATTGAACCTCTGTTTCAAAAAAAGTACTTATTTTTCTAGCACCGTAAACACAAATTAAATGAAATTAGCACATGCACAAATTAAATAAAACCACCCAAAATTTTTGTCAGGCCAAAAAAAGATAATCAGAAGGATATAGCCCAGTTGTCTCTATTTTAGGCCCTTTAACCTATGCAAGTAAAAGGGACAATACAGCAAAATCATATTTTGTCTCTATTATGGGGGAATGACATATTCAGACAAAGTGCATAAAACATAGTAATCAGATACCTTAAGTTCCATTTCACACTCCAAATTACACAGCAACAGAAGGTGAAACAACCCACAAAAATACTAACTCGCCCTAGGAAGAAACTTTGGCTTCACAGGTCGCTTATGCTATAAAATTAGTGCTTCTAACATGCTGTTGAAAAAACTTCACATGCCGCTGATGCTTTAAAATTAGTGCTTCTAACACCCTCCTGTCCCTCCATGCTGTAATTGTGACAATTTCCGTCTACATATCTTTCTAGATTGATAGCATCTTTAATGCCTTGAATAATCACCTGACGTACATGAATGTGTGGAAAGAAAGCATGTGGCTATTTCATTTTAGTTTCATAGTAAAGCTCTTTACAAAAGGCTTCTTTTTGTGAATGGTGAAACATATATGGGTACTGAGTACTGAGCATAGCTTTTCAAGATGAAATGATATACATATTTATTTTGAAGGAAGAAAACATCTTAGCTGAAACCAAAACAACTTTAATACCTTCTTGGGTAAATTTTAGAAGAGTTTAGCTGCAGGAGATCAAGGAATCCTTCTAGTCTTCTATAGGTTCATGAGCTAGAGAATTAGTCCCATTTTATACTGTATCCAATGTTGCAGAGCATAGTATCTGGTCACTCTTTGGTTGCTACTAGATGGTCAAGAACTTTTCATAATTAGTTTATGACACAACATACCTAAAACAAAGTATAGTAGTAGAGATAAGATCAAAGCAGACTTTTCATAATTAGTTTATGCAGCGAATAGGAAGGAAAAAGAAACATGTATGCACAAGATCCTAGAATTTTCAGGGAAAAATTATTGGAGTGCCTCTCAACTAAATACTAACTAATGAAAACAACTAAGAAACAATTATTTTAGAAGTTCTTATTAAAGTGAATCAACTTTTAACTACACAAGCTAAATATCATATTTACCTGCCAAAAAATGAGTATGAAACATCAGTTCTACTCTCCTATCGTTATAGATGAGAGAATATACGCAAAGCTATGCAACAAGTAACATGGTGTCTTCATATTGGTCTTATGTAAAAAAAAGGAAGATATATCAAACCAGCTTTAAGTGGGAAAACCATGAATTCTACTCCTAGCATGAGAAAACAAAGAACTAATGATATGCTATCCATTTCGCCTAAAGCATAAAGCAGTAGTCAAAATAGGTACAACCATATGAGAATTCATGGCTAAGGGAGCAAGTCTACTTCCTTATATGCATCTGTGTATAGAAATACTTTGGAGTAAGTGTTATGTTTAGGCTTCATTTCACAGGACACCTAGCTGAAAGAAGTGACACCAAGCCTTTCCATGTCATTTGGATTAACAGAGGTAAATAAATATCTTGGAATGATCTGATATATTAGGAAAAAACTACTTCGTTGGCCTTGCAACTACACGGGCAAGTAAGATATTGAAGTGATAGGTTTTTATAAGAAATATTAATGTAATGTACCTTGCTACTACACAATGCAAAACACAATATTTACTTTGGAACACAAAAAGTAGGTTGAATCTATAGATAATTACCATCGATCATGAGCCCTGGCTTCTTCTGGCTCTGAGTATCTGGAGGGGCTGCAGAGCATCATGTTGTTTGTGGCTACCTTCGGGGTGCAAGGGATGCAGATTGCATACATGCGAAATATACCTCCGTGTTGTAAATGAAACCTATAATCATCAGCTTTACAGTAAGATGCCCAAAAGACCTAGATCCATCAAATTTGGCTTCACCCAGGGATGAAGCAGGTGCTATCAATCGATCCAAATACGAAGCAGGTGCTATTGATCGATGACACATGTGTTACCAAAAGAATGCATTTGAGGCCAGATAGCCAACACTTGAGGCCAGATCAAAACAGCAATTGTTAAAAGCAATATCCAGGGAACAATACAGACGATCATGCCATGGATTGATGAACTAGAGTACAAAGCACTCACAATCTAGGGAGGATGGCACAACTAGGCGACGGGAGGTGACGATGCACTGCTGCAACACTTTTGACAGCAGGAGAGGTCGAGGACAATCTGGATGGGAGGAGACGGGGCAGCGCCCTAGAAGGAGACGATGAGTTCGTGGCTATGGTTTCACTGAGATGAGTCGAGAGATGGGACGGTGCCCTAGAAGGGAGACGCCATGGCCGCGGTTGAGGCGGCGCTCAGGAGATGGAGCGTCGCTTGACCAGGAGGCCAGTTCATGGGTGTGCTGAGGCGTGACTGGTCAAGGGCTGATTTGCAAATTTGGCACCTTCCGTTCATGTGGATCCTAGCACTGTTTTTTTAATAGAAAAAGGAGACTTTTCATTAATTATCAATGTCCCTTTTACGTAGATTACCTCACATAATAAGAAAATTACAATTTTTTCTGGCAAGAGTCTATTGCTAAAATTATAGCATCTCCAGATCTCTTGCTGCCTCCATCGTCTTCGTGAAATCTAAGAACTGTCGTAGTAAACCTATTGCTAAAATTCTAGCATCTCCAGATCTCTTGCTAGCTCCATCGTCTTCATAAACTCTGAGAACCGCCATAGTAAAGCATAGCATCAATTTCTTCATCCTCGTCCACCATAGAAAGTAGATTTGGTAGATTAACATCAAGAAATAGTCATGTAAGCTTGAATCTATGACTCGAGGAACACTTCGAAAAAGAAATAACCATGGAAAAACACACGACTTGCTCGACTTCACCAAGATCTCCGGCATAAGAAACAGATTGAAAACATCTAGATCTAGCAAACAAATAAGGGCAAAACTAGTTCCCCTTTTTCGACTCGACAACTTTACCTTAGCCCTCACCAGATACCCGGAAGAGAAGCTCTGCTTCCGACCCAAATCACCAAGCCCATCAATGCTGCGCCGACCTAGCCCTAGACCAAAGTTCTACATCTTCCTCCGTTGCGTCGCCGCAACGAGGCCTTTATTGGCTAGACTCTTAACCTAAAACTTATGGCTAATCATTCACTGGCGTCGATCCGTCATCATCCTTGCTCGCCGGTTGCCCGGAGGCCATCGGAGTGAAGACGGTGGATGGATCGACGCCGGTGTCAAACTCTTTTTTTCCTCTCCTGGCGGCTGCTAGGTCACGCGTTGCGGCGGCCCTATCCGAGCACTGTTAGGATAGGAATTGATTGCACGCAAGCTATGATTGCACCAAAATCACTCCCTACCAAATTTTGGTCATTATGTTTGGCTTCAATCCAAACAACATCTCTATCTCTACCTCTCTCTCTCTCTCTCTCTCTTTTATACATACATACATACATACATACATACATACATATATATATATATATATATATATATATATATATATATATATATAGTAGAGCTATAGTACTCCTAGGAGTACTTTAGCTAAAGTACTCCCGTCTTTAGAGCTTGCCACATGTCCCCCCACCCTCCCCCTCCTCCCCAAGGGCCCCTTCCACCCTCCCCACGCACCCCCACCCTCTCCAAAGGCACTTTCACTTCCCCCCACGCGCGCAGGTTCCGTCAGGGAAATTATAGTAAACGTATGTATGCATTATTGTAACGTGCACTAAAGTTATAGTAAATGGTAACAAAAAAAAATTGGTCAGATTGCTCCATGGTACATGCACGTGGTGCATTAATTTCGTGAATTTTTATTCTTATTTTTACCTTTTCCGTTAACTGAGAGCTCCGATTGACGAACCGTTTTCACATACGTATTTTTCACGTTTTTTCCAACAAAACTAGACCGGTCTTGCCAAATAATTTTTGATTTACTATTATTGCTATTCTAATTTACTATAATAAAAAATTAATAGTAAACCTATTTATAAAAGTAAAAATTAAATTTGTTGAAGTAAAGAAATATTTTATGTGAAATGGTTTACTATAGTAGGGAAGCAACGTTTACTATAATTCACAAGGAATGTATTTACAAAGGATGTTGATTAGTTAAAATTATAATAAATTTACAATAACGGACTTTACAATAATGTGCTCATCGGTTACAATAATGTGCCAAGAAATCTACAATAACAAATACTCGCCCCATGCTTTATTTTGCTCAAAACGTTGTACTACCCCAGCTCCCCAGGGGGCCTCCCACCCTTCCCCACGCGCGCAGGTTCTGTTAGAAAAATTATAGTAAACTTGCATATATATTATCGTAAACGTACACTCAAATTATAGTAAACACTAATAAAAATTTGGTCAGATTGCTTTCTTAGTGCATTCCCTATGCATGCTTCCTTAGATTTGTTGAACTAAAAAAATATTTTCTATAAATTGGTTTACTATAATTGAGAAGCAATGTTTACTATAGCTCACAAGGAATGCATTTACAAGGATGTTGCTGGATTCAAATTATAATAAATTTACAATAACAAACTTTATAATAGTGTCCTCATCAATTTACAATAATGTGTCAAGCAATTTACAATAATATGATCAGGAACTTTACAATAATATGACTAGGAACTTCATAATAATATGCTAAGGAACTTTACAAAAGTGTGCTAAGGAACTTTACAATAATATGCCAAAAAACTTTACAATAATGTGATAAGGACATTTACAATAAAATACTAATGTACTTTACTAGAATCTACGCCAATGCAACCCCATCGTCATGGGCAGTGTTGTTGTGACCACCGCATCATCATGTTGCCATCCCAGACACCACCTCTTCCCGCGCGTCCCTTTGTAACCCATCTACGCTTCCATGGGCACCGTCCGACACACACACCTCTGTCTGATAGGCAGAGAGGACCTACCAGCCTACAAAATTCCATCGACAAAGCACCAACCTGCAAGTTCCCCTTGTCTTATCTCGTCGCCCCGGCCGGTCATTGCCCAGATGACATCAAAATATTTTGAAATCAACACCACATTCATGCGGTAGTGCATATAACCAAAATGCGAAAAAATTACAGTAGTCAGAGTCCTTGTTTACTATAATGCACATAAAGATTTACAATAGTCAGAGTCTTCGTTTACTATAAAATTATCATCACGTGACAGATGTCTTGAAAAGGCAAGAACACATGTTTACTATAAGAATTAGTGTTTATGATAAATAAAAAGTAAAATAATACATTCTCACATGCAAGTGGCAATGTAATTACAAAAAAAATACTCAATAACCTGGATTCCATAGCGTCACATTATTCTATAGTAAACGTTGTTTCATCATTATAGTAAATCAAATTCTAAATTTGTTATGACTCTACCATGATCAAAATTACTAACACATAATGTTTAATAACCTGATTCTCATAAAAGCATAACAGTAAGATGTAGGAAATGTCATTTACTAATTATAGTAAACGAAATTTCAGATTTGCTATGACTTTCCTAACACATATTTTAGTATGACTCGGATTCTAGTAAAAGCTACTAATGAGTTATTGTAAACATTGCTTCACAATTATAGTAAATGATGCAGAAATGGTGCAGGAAAATAAATGAAAAATTAGGGCTAGTAGATATGTACTTACAACAAGGTTTACTACAATAAAAAAAGATCATTTACGATAATAGACATGATTGTTTACTAGGTAAGGACAATTGAAGAACAATACATGAAAAAACGACGTTTACAATTGGTAAAGGCCATTTACAATAATAGCATAGTACTGTTTGCTACATAGAACAGATGAATAACAATACATGAGGGAGGGGAGGGATGTTGAAGTTCTACTCTAACTTCATTCATAATCATCTATAATGTATGAGAGATTGAAAAAAATCCTTGTTCTTCATCCCTACACGCAGTGCACAGATCTGGAGAGAGAGAGAGATACGGGGTGTGAGAGTAGAGAGGGAGGGAGGCGTTCAGGGAGATGTCCGGCGGCGGCTCTGCTGCAAACTCTGGCAAGCTCCCGGCGCGGCGGCGTCCCTCGCTGCAGGCGCGTGGACTTCAGCTCACAGCGAGCCAGCGCTCGGCAAGATGAAGGTGAGGAAAACTCCTGCGCCTCCTTCACGGCCTGCGCAAGGATATATTCCCAAAGTAGCCAAACCATTCAGCCCTCACATAGAGAATAAAATCAAAAACATCCCAGGTGCAGCAAACATTGCAAATTAGCAGAGCAAGGATATATTCCCAATAACCTAGAGAGAAAAACAATGAATAAAAAAGGTGAACGGTTCACATATAAAAACAAGGTCAGCCACGACCTCTGTCCCTACAGTCCTAGCTAATCGAGATGAGCTCAGTTCAATAACAACACACTACTTCATCAACACAGTGAATGAAACAACGACTCAATCATAGGCATCACTACCACCGTCAAAAAATAATAAAATCCATCTATGATTCAGAAAAAAGACAGAGTTATACATAAAAGGGGTGGTTCTAATTGGTGTGTTACCATGTTTAGATTATAGTAAAGCATCTGAGTGAAATATTGTAAATGTCACTTCCAAATTATAGTAAATCTAATTTTCCTTCTTAAGCCATGAAAAATCAATAACCTGATACATGTTCTCTAAATAATCACTAAATCACTAACTTACTTGGCTACTCTAAATAAAAAGGGTGCGTTATAATGAACTGAATTGGCTAGGTACATGTGTCATTGAATTGTAATCACCAAATCACTAACTTGATACATATGTTTCCCAAAAAAAAATCAATAACCTGATACATGTGCCCTAAATAAATATCAGTGTTGCCAACTTTAATACATCTTCTCTAGGAACATCTCACATCATTCCCATTCTTTCTTCTTCTCAACCTTTGGGTAAAGCTACCAAGCAAAAGAACGGTGTGACATGTGTGCATAACTAAAGTCTGAAATATTTAAAAAACTTTGGGAACATCTCACTCAAAATATTTAAAAAACTGAAAACAGTATGATGGTGTGGATAACTAAATTCTGAGTATGACGGCAGTGGATGACAAGAATTTGGATACATAAACCTGGATCAATCATTTCTAGTCTTCTTCTTGTTCGTTGGTGTATGTGGGTTATTCAAGCTAAGATGCTAGTAAGTTATCAAAGACATACATCAAAGAATTGAGAAAAATCCTGCTTCAACAACCCACACAACGAACAACAAGCCCTCACAGACGAACTAAATGATTGGAGCAATCACGAGTCATCAGCAACCGCAATGCACACATCTGGTGTCTGGAGGGGAGGAGCTCGTGCTGGACCCTCCACCTCGTCGGCCACCCCATAGCAGCAGAGACCTCATGGCCTCAGTTGAAGAAGAAGACTAGACAACTACTAGCAATCGTAAATATGATACAGGTACACTTTCCATCCTATACACTCTCCAAGCTTAATAGGAAAATAGCAAAAAAGAATTGGCAATTCATCCTCTACACTTTCCAAAAATTGTTCATGTTGATTACACATATGCAGACTGAGTAGCAAAATATTATCTAAACAAGCCAGGTGTAGTATCATACAGTCATAGCACATGAGAATGCGCACAGAACTTGAAAGGAGGTGTGTTTGGGGTTGCTCGTACTCACCAACCGTGTTGAGGGCTCGGAGCACCAGGTAAAGCACGCAGACCTGTAGGTACACACGCACGCACTCACCAACGAGCAGCAAGCTGGGCAGCGCAACAGCTTTGGGGGCACCATGAGCTAGCTAGGCATGAAGCTAGCAGGGGGCAACAAGCTCGGCGTTGGGCGTGGCGACCCTGGCAGAGGAGCGCCGGCGACGGGGCACGAAGAGCGGCCGGCGACGAGGGCGGAGGAGGCGATGAGGGATGGAGGATCGGCGATGGGGGCGAAGGAGGCGATGGCGACAGGGGGCGGAGGAGACGCCGGCAACGTGGGGGGAGGAGACGTCGATGGGGGTGGAGGAGCCACTGACGATGGGGACGGAGGAGCTGATGGGGGGAGTAGCGCTGACGACGGGGCATGGAGGAGGCGACGGCGACGAGGTCTGGAGGTGCTGGATTTGGTGCGGGAGAGGGGGGAGGGGATTGGGAAGAATTGAAATGAGATACAGAGAGGGGCAGAGGGAGAGGGCATGCGGGCCGTAGGGGCGGATGGGGATGACACGTGTTGCGCTGTGAACGTGGGAGTACTTTAGCTAGAGTACTCCTAAGAGTCTTATATCTTTATATATATATATATATATATATATATATATATATATATATATATATATATATATAAAAAATGTTGGAATGGGGCTACATGGAGTCGGTGCCCATCTTCATTCTTAGTTGGATTTTATCAAGATTCGCAAACATATTAACCACATGCAAAACAACATTATTAATTACTGTTTAAAGGTGTGAATGCAATAAATGCACAATTAATCGCTTCCAAACTAGGCACGAACACGGACTTCATGGAGTCTCGAGATCTTTTACTATATATATATATATATATATATATATATATATATATATATATATATATATATATATTATTTATTTTAGGATGTTGGTAAGGAACGGACGTCCGATCAAACTCCAACCGGTTGGACGCTCCACTAGTCCAAGACCCATTAATCGGTGCTCTCCACTCCCTATTTCACTCACCCGCACGCAAGCACACAAAAAGGTGGATGCATGCATGTAGTGACATCGGTGCTGACATCAGCGAAGATTCCATTGGAGTTTTTCTTTCGATGACCATTACTTTTGACTAGGTGCTCTAATCCACCAACTGTTTGCACTAATGCGTTCCTCGTATTTTTACAAACAAAACAAGGCCAATGTCGTCATATAATTTTTACTGCAACAAAAAACTTGAACTACCGCAACAAAAAAATTGTGCTACTGTAACAAAAATACTGTGCTACTGCAACAATTCCAGTATTTTACTACTGCAACATTTTTTTAGACCACATGCAACAAAAAATTTGTGCTACTGCAACAATTTTTATTTGCCTAGTGCAACAATTTGTTTAGCCTATTACAACGATATGTCTAGCCTGCTGAAATAATTAGTTTAGCTAATTAGAACAATATGTTTAGCCTAGTGCAACAATTAGTTTAGCCTATTGCAACAATATGTCTAGCATGCTGAAACAATTAGTTTAGTCCATTGCAACAATATGTATAGCCTGTTGAAACAATATGTATAGCCTGTTGAAACAATTAGTTTAGCCCATTGGAACAATATGTATAGCCTATTCAAAATAATTAGTTTAGCCCATTGGAACAATCTGTCTAGCCTGTTGAAACAATTTGTGTAACCTATTAGAACAATATGTTTGGCCTGCTAAAACAATTGGTTTAACCTATTGGAACAATTTGTCTAATAAAAAAATTATGTTGCTACAACATTTTTTGACCCACGTGCAACAAAAAAATGTGATGCGACAACATTTTTCGACACTACGAGCAGCACAAAATTTGTGCTGCTGTAACATTTTTCCACACTATGTGCAAAAAAAAATTAGTCGAGGCTTAGTTGAATAGGCCTCTCTCATTTTTGCCCGCTCATCAACAGAATGGATCAACGCTAGGGAGTTAGTGGGAATTTCATTTGTGCAATCGGCAGCAAGATGGGCCGCCCCAAATGTCGCATAAAAAGTATTTTAAACCAAACTGATGCACCAATTTTATGTGCACGATAGGAGATTTGGCCGGTTGTAATTTGTGGAGAGAGACATTAGTGTGTGTGGGTGTGAGATAAGAAGAATAGTACTAGTATTATACTCCCTCCAGTTTGATAATTCCTGTTGCTGTAGTGTTTTGTGTTTAGTTGGAAAATTTCTGTCGTTTTAGGATGCATTGATTGCAAACAAAACTTTACGTGGCCCTAGAACCATTTGTTGGTTGTGCATGTAAATAAAGTGTAGCATCAAAATTTAAACCTAGACATGTAACTTATGGGAAAGTGGGAGCAACCACTAAGCTACAAGCATTTATTTGACCATATGGAGTACTACGAGATATTTAACACTTCCTTGGTATGTGAGATCATATCTAAAACGACAGGAATTATCAAACTGGAGGGAGTAGTACTATTGTGAGAGAGCAAGTTGTAGAAGGCTAGAGCGGTAAAAAAAAGGAAAAGGCGTTCCAGGTGGACATGATCGAGTGTCGTGCGTCCTTGCGTGCATGGTCCACACGCACGTCGCACTACACCACCCTTGCGATGTGTTTGGTTCCTTGGGCCACGAGTGAGCGTCGACAGGCCGCGCGCAAGCGTCCGGCGTGGTTCGGACGTTCGAATTGAGTCATTTCTATATATATATTATATTATATTATATTATATTTGTCGGGGATTAAATTACGGCCCATTGCTATGGCCCACTCCCTGACGGCCCAATCGAACAGCCTACCAGGGCTCAGCTCCCTGGAAGGTTCTATCTGGCCCATATGCATCTCGCCGAACAAAGATCCCGGCGGCATGGTGCGTAACGACCAATGAATCGTGTTTGAGTCCGTCTCGAGCGGGGAGTTGCGCGACGACTACGTGAAGACCCGGACGTTGGTTTCCGGATTGGATTAGAGTCGTGATCCCCAAGATTAGAGATTACCTTATCTACCGTAGGTTATATTTGGCATGTCTTGAGTTAGATTCACGATCTAAGTAGTTAGCCCTACCGATATTCCTCGGTAGGTCGGTTTGTTACGTACTATATAAGCAGGGGCCCTCATAGCGTTTAGAGGATCACGGCCAAGAGATTTTCTCATACTACTCGCCGAGACTCTTGATCTCGCCGAAGTTCCACCTTGTAATCCTCTCGATATAAAGAAAGGCCGGGCGAGGGCTATTATCTCTCCGAGAGGCTCGAACGAGGATAAAACTCCGTCTCTGTTCGTTGTTGTTACGTGGTTGTTCGGCGTGTCTCCTATCTCCTCTTTGAAGAACCTTGGTTGACTTGGGTCAATATCCCAACCGTCGACAGCTGGCGCCGTCCGTGGAGACACGCAGATCGAGCATGTCGAACTCCGTCAGCGATACAGAGATGCTTCCTAAGGGTTACGACTCAGAAGGACAGGATGTCTCATCCCCTGTCAGTTCAGATCGATCTGTTCGGTCTCGAACACTTTCCGTATCTGGGACGGAGGTCTCTGCCTATATGGCAGAGATAGCCGCAGATCGCATTCCCGTCATTGACGATGACTACGGAACCGATGATCTTTACGACGGTTTAGATCTATCGGATTCCAAGGCTATGTCGGTAGATTCTACCTGTGGAGACACAGCGATGACACCGTCTAGCGTACCTTCGCATGGCCCCCGCAGCATTAACATGGCCGATGTAGGAACCTCCGAGGATCCCGTGACGGCCGTGGCGGTGGCGAGACCGGACGAGTTAACTCGCTCGGCATCAAGGCGAAAGGTCGCTACGGCTTTCGCGAGCAAGAAGTCATTCGCCGCAACCTCGGCGATTCCATCAATCGACCGTAGCGCAGTTCGCGATCGGCAGTAAGCGATCGCGTCGCGACCCACCTCGCGGGCCCTCGCCAAGTCTCCGGTAGAAGTTTCTCTGTCGGGTCGGTTCCCAGCGTAACGGATTCGGTCAGGCGGAAAGCGGATGCCTCGGGGTCCCGAACCCTAGAAGCGAGTCGGGAACGACTTCGCGGCCATAACCGGTGATTAGATCCACCAACCAGCCGACCTCGTCAGTATGGGCGATCTTTGTTGCTTCTAACCTAGAACGATTGGTCAAGGCCTAAAGTCTCTAGGAGAAGTCAACAACTCCTCCAGCGTGACCAAACTGCCGGAATGGTTCGGATAGCTCGATCGATCGCGTGACCCTCGTCACCATCGGCGATCCTTGTCCGTGAGCGAGCTACCCGTGGTCGCCGTCGCCGCCGAAGTCCTCGTAGTCATCGCGACAACAGGGCAAGCGCGACGCGATGACCATGGGCGGTCCCCTCGTGAGGAGCGCGTCGTCGCGACCACAAGGAAGGGCGTGGTGGGTTGTCTCAAGAGAGTTTTCCAGGCGAAACATCCTGTTCAGCGGGAGTTCCTCCGCAAGAACAGGATAACGTCTTCTCGGACTAGGTTCTGCGGGGAAGGTGGCGGTCATATGCTTTGAGTGCAGGGCTTTCTCGGCGAGCTTGGGCTATCCGGTGGCCCTCAAAGTTCAAGCCCGGTCACATGGAGAGGTACAATGGGACTCGAACCGGAGGAATTCCTTTCCATCACGCTTCGGCCATCATGGTGGCGGGGTGACGAGCTCGTTATGGCTAATTACCTCCGACCGTCCTTGAGGGCGCCGCTCGGACGTGGGTACATTCAATCGGCAGAGGGTTCCATCACTCATGGAACCCGGCTTTGTGACGCCTCGATCGCTAATTTTCGGAGTCATTATGTGCGTCTGAGCAAGGAGGATGATCTGTGCAGATGATCCATATGAACGGAGACCTCCGCAACTTTGTGAAGCGTTTCATTAAGATCCGCAACACAATCCCGAACATCTCGGATGAATCATTGTCCGCGCCTTCAAAAGCGGAGTCGCGACGAAGCGGCTCACCTAGGATCTCGAGATCAACGAGACTGGACCGCCAACGACTGTGTTCAAAGGCGGTGATCGCTATGCCAATCGCGAGAGCGCTCAAGATCAAGAAGGCGTTTGACAAAGGCGGTGCCCCCAACTGGTGTGGATGAGAAGAAGAAGAGCGGAAGAACCACGGTGACAAGAAGTCCCGAAGAAGAAAAATAAAGGTGATGCGAACAATACCGTCGCTGGTATGGATCGCCCACCTCCTTCCAAGGATGGGCAGAAGAAGCCCAACAATAACTATAAGGGCAAAAAGCCTGCTCAGGGAGGCGGACAAGGCAAGAAAGGTCCAAGCGACCGATTTTGCAAGTTCCACCAGCACTACGGGCACGACATACGCCATTGCAGAACTTGGGCCGCAAAGCTCGAAGATTTCTACAACGGCAAGGGCCCAATGCCCACCCTGCCCGAACAAGATGATGCCGGTAAGGTCAAGCGACAAACCAACGATGGTGATCGGGAAGATGATGATGAATATCAAGAACCCGTGAACCATATCGTCGTCATATTCGGTGGCTCCTCGGCTTACACCTCTCGACGCAGCCTTAAGGAAGCTGCTCGGGAGGTCCACAACGTTGAAAAGGCAAAACCTCAGCCTGAGTCGATGAAGTGGACCAAGGTCCCCATCTCCTTCTCTCAGGAGGATTGCCCCACTGGGATGAACAAGCCTCAGCGGCTCCCACTGGTGGTCGCCTCGTCCATCAGCAACGCAAGAGTTGGCCGTGTTTTGGTAGACGGCGGGAGCGCTTTGGATTTGCTTTCTGCTAAGGTCCTGGACGAGATGCAGATTCCTCGTTCTAAGCTGAAGGAAGTCGCAATGCCCTTCTATAGGATTGTTCCGGGAGAAGCTGTCAAGCCGTTGGGACAGGTTGTCCTGCCAGTTACCTTTGACAACCCAAGCAACTTCCGGACAGAGTTGATCACTTTCGACGTGGTCGACTTCCCATCTCTTGGTAAGTTTATGGCCGTGTCCCACCACGCTTACCATTGCGTGAAGATACCGGGTCCTAACGGTGTGATCACGGTCAAGGGCAACTACAAAGTTGCTCTGGATTGCGACAAGCGATCCCCATACTGTCGACCCGCTTCGCCGCCATGATCTCAAGTTCCGCAGACCAAGTCTCAGACGCCTAGGGTCTCCTTCATCGGGGAGAAATCAAGGAAGTTCCATTGTCCCTTAATGATACTTCCAAGAGTTCACTGGGGTCAATCTGGACCCCAAATTGAAAGCGAGCTTATTGCCTTCCTCCGAGCTAATCGAGATGTGTTTGCTCGGGAGCCATCGACATGCCCGAGTCCCAAGGAGGTCATCGAGCACAAACCGGTGTCCGGCCAACAAAAAGCCTGTTCGCCAGAAGCTTCGTCGCTTTTCGGAATTCAAACAGGGGATCATCAAAGATCAGCTTGGCAAACTGCTCGCTGCCGGGTTCATTCGCGAGGTTGATCACACCGAGTGGTTAGCCAACCCTGTCATTGTAAAGAAGAAAGGCGGCAAGTGGAGGATGTGTGTCGATCACACAGATCTGAACGCTGCTTGTCCTAAGGACAATTTCCCGCTGCCTCGTATTGACCAGCTGGTCGATGCGACTGCGGATGCCCAGCTCCTGAGTTTTTTAGATGCTTACTCCGGTTACCACCAAATAAGCATCTCCCCCGAGGATGAAGAGAAGACTGCCTTCATCACCCATTCGGCACTTTCTGCTATACTACCATGTCTTTCGGTCTGCGCAATGCTGGTGCCACGTTCCAGCGCTTAATGGAGAAGACCTTCCCGAGCATGTGAAAAAACACGGAGCTCTATGTCGACGACATAGTTGTAAAGAGCAAGTTTGCTCCAGATCATGTAAAAGACCTGGTCGAGACTTTTCGTAATCTCACCACGCATCGAATAAAATTAAATCCAGAGAAGTGTACCTTTGGTGCTCGATCTGGAATGTTGCTCGGTTATGTTATTGGTTCGCAACGTATTTACGCCAACCCCGAAAAACCGAGGCCATTGAAAATATCTGAGCTCAACTACCGTGAAGGAAGTACAAAGCCTCATGGGCGGATGGTCGCTCTAGCGTGTTTATTTTCCGTCAAGGCGAACGCGGCTGCCCTTCTTAAGGCCTGCGCAAGCACAATGGTTTCGAGTGGATGAAGAAGCGATAGATCCTTCCAAAATCAAGCGATACGTCCAATCCTCCGCCCCGACTACCCCGCGGCATGGCGGCGGCTCTGTTGTACCTAGGTTGCACGCCACAAGCGGTGAGCGCGATCTTGACGGCCGAAAGGAAGGCATACAACGACCAATCTATTACGTGAGCGAGGTACTTCATGGATCAAAGGCGTTACCACGAGATCCGTGGCTACTCCACGCCTTGCTCATGTCCTCCAGAAGCTTCGCCACTACTTCCAAAGCATCAAAACATCGGTCCCACCACGTTCCTCCGAAGAAATCCTATGGAACAAGTAATCTAACGGACGATAGCTAAGTGGGCAATGGAACTAGCATAGTTTGATCACGTTATTTGTTGCCCGAACGCTATCAAGTCACGTGTCTTAGCCGACTTTGTCGTTGAATGGACTTGCCCGCCCAAATCTCGTGAAGCCCGAGCAACCCGATGAACCCTCTTGGACCATGTTTTTGATGGCTCGCGACCGAAACTCGGGGCTGGTTTTGTTCTCATCTCCTCAAGGAGAGCAACTCGAGATTCTATCCAACTACACTTTGCGGCGACTAACAACTCGCAGAGTACGAGGCCCTCTCGCGGGACTAAGAGTGTGCAAGTCGCTTGGTGTCCAACGGCTAAGCTGTGAAGGAGATTCACGGTGGTCATCAATCGAGTTAACAAGGAGTATCGGTCTTTGCGATGACTCAATGGCGCGATACTGGTTGAAGTGAGGAAGTTGGAGCGGCATTTTCGATTTTTGAAGTGCTCTTCGTGCCGTGAAGGACAACTTCTGGTCGACCTACTATCCAAGTTTGGATCTCACGAACCTCGCTTCCGCAGGGTGCTCGCCGAGCACCTTTACAAGCCCTCAATCACGTCTCGGACGAGGCAACAGAGGCAGTGGTCTTTGTCTCCGTTATCGAAAGGTTCTTGGATGGACAACGCCATTTGTTCGGTACCTTACAGATGGGACCCTGCCCGACGACGAAGCCGAGCGTTCCCGGCTTACAAGGCGTGCTGCTCCATACAAGCTTGTGGATGGCATCCTTTACCGTTAAGGTGCTTTGGGAGTTCTCTCCAAGTGCATCTCGCAACAGGAGGGTATGTTCCTTCTGAGGGACATACACGAGGGTGCCTGTGGCAACCACGCCTCCTTCAGGACTCTGGTCGGCAAAGCGTTTCGCATGGACTATTATTGTCCCACTGCGTTACAAGATGCCCGGGATATCGTGACTAAGTGCAAGGCTTGCCAATTTCACGCCCGAAAGGCACACAAGCCCGCCCAAGAGCTCCAAACAATCCCCCCATCTTGGCCTTTTTCCACATGAGGTCTAGATCTGCTCGGCCCATTCCCTAAGGGGTACAAGGGCTATACACACCTGCTCGTCGCCATAGACACTTTTACAAAGTGGATGGAGGCAGAGCCTGTGTCGTCTCTTCATGCCAAAACGGCTGCTCGCTTTTTCAAAAGCAACGTGGTCACGCGCTTTGGGGTCCCCTATAAGCTGATCACGGATAACGGTACCCAGTTTCGAAGCGAGCTATTCCAGGAATCTTGTGAGCATTTGGGCACCAAAGTTCGCTTCGCTTCGTGGCGCATCCACGAGCAATGGAAGCGATCGGCGAGCTAACAGACAGATCGTCCGAGGTATCAAGCGGCGGTGTTCGCCGCTCTCGCGAGCACAACAAAGCTCGGTCGATAAAGTTCCTTCCGTCCTCAGGCGATTCGCTTTTCTGACGGCCACCGCAACTGGGAAACTCCTTTCCAAGCGGTCTCTGGTGCGAAGCTATCCCGCGCCCGAAATAGTACTCGGTTCGCCTCGACGAGCTCGGTCAACTTAGTTGACGGCGAGCAAGCGCCTACTCGATCTCGATCTCCTCGAAGGCACACGCGAGCGGGCACAAGTCGAATGGCACGTTACAAAGCAAGATCTTCGCAAGACGCGCTGCCAAGTCAGTTCGACCAAGGGCTTTGAAGGCGGGCGACCTCGTTCTGCGCCGTGTCCAGAACTTGTCCAATGCCAACAAGTTAACTCCCCGTTGGGAGGGCCCATTCACGGTCGTTTCTTACGCCGCCGGGAAATTTGTTCGCTGGCAATGGAGGACGGGAGAGAGCTGACTAGCACTTGGAACATCGACCAGCTTGGTAAGTTCTTCGTGTAGGTCTTCTTTGTTTGTTTAGCCTCTGCGCTTTTTGTTAAACTTCGCGCCTTAGTTCGTCCAAGTCCCTCGGGCACCATGTAAAGTTCAATCCAATTCTCAGTGAATCCTCGCGGCCTCTGTGCCCTTTTCACTACTTGTCTTCTCAGACTACTTTCTTCTTGTAACACTTGATGGCTGCCCGGCCTTGCGAACTCTTGGCTCCGCACTTTTCAGGATCTTTCCCTGCCCGTATCTAGTTTCGATAAATTCCTAAACTCAGGGTTGCGTAACACGGCCTTTTCACCTTGTGGCTAAGTCTGCTCTCGTAAGCCCCCCGCGGCAGAGGCACTTACTGCTCGGTACGACCACTTGGTAAAGCCTGCTCTCGTAAGCCCCCCGCGGCAGAGGCACTTTCCTCGTTCGGTTACCCTCGGAATTGCCTAACTTACGTTAACGAGCAAACTATGGAACAAATCGAGCAAGGTACGGGTGTCGCTCTTTTCTCTTGTGCACCTGTTCGAATTCGCAAACTTCGGGTTCTCGGCGGTACTGCACAACTGAAGTTAGGCAAAGCGCTCTACCGGTTTTCTTAAACTTCCTAGCTGCTCGCTTCTCTCTTAGTTTCATTCGTTCTTGTCTTTTCTTTGCTCTTTTTGCGGTGAAAAGGTAAGCGCTTTATTGCGTTAATCAAAAGTTTGAGCACAAGGCCCTTCGGTTACAACCGAGGTGCTACTTAGGAGCAAGTCGCTCCTTGACTCCTCAACTTCTAACTTGGCGCACGACTTCACCTTGAGCCTTGATCCCTTCCGGGCTTCGGCTCGGGCGTTCGATCTCCTCCTTGTTCGCTTGGCTTGCGCGCCAGCTCTCGCCGGATGGCCTCGACCTCCTCGGTCTTGGTGCGCTTGTGGTCGGTGAAACCTCGCTCTCGCCAACTCGCCTGCCGGCGGTTTTGAGTTGCTCGTCCGGCTCCTTGACCTTCTTCTCGCGGTGACCGCCCTCACCGCCATCTGCAAGAACTCCTCGATTTCTTCTGTGAAGCCCACGAGGTTGAAATCTTCGCTGAGTCCCGCGGAGGTCTCCTCTTTGGCGGTGGGCCTTGAGCTTCTTAGCGTCGGCCATGGCGCCTTCCGCTTTGTGGGGACGCGTCGGCGAGCTGCTCTTGAGCCACCGTGCGGCCCGGCTTCTCTTCAGCGGCACCGCCTCGCGGCTTCTTGCCAGCTCCTCGGCTTCTTTCAAGAGAGCTTCGGAGGAACGCCTCTCTCGGGATAACTCGGCTTTGAGCCTCTTTGCCTTTGCCTTCAGCCGGCTCCGGCTTTGGGCTAGTGCAGAGGGCTCCGCTTCAAGCTCCCTTGTCTGGAGGTGCTCCCGGAGGGACGCCAGTACGGCGCTCCGCTCGATGGTGACTCCGTCCTCGAGCTCCTCCATGGTGTCCCTGAAGACCTGAGAGGGAAGAACAACTTAACCGCTTTGCGATGATGTAGCTAAGCTGAACAAGATTTGGTCTTGGTGCTTACCTTGCCAAGTCGGCGCCGATCCATGGCCTTGAAAGCGGTCCTCGAGGCCATGCGTCACGAAGCCCCGCTCGTGCGGGATGAGGCGGGCGCGTTCTTCCCGTCGCCGCTTTGTTCGCTCCTTCTTCTTGCGGGAGCGCGTCTGCCCTAGAGCAGGGGCAACGGGCGAAGCGCTTTCGTCTCTGCACTCCCTCTCCTCTTCCTCTTTCTCTTCCGCCCAACGTCTTGATCGAGGCGAGCTACTCCACTGGTGGCGCCGTTGTTTCCCAGGCAGGCGACTTGCGCGACCGCTCGGGCTTCTTCTTGCTCCTGGCGGTGGGATTTCACCGCCGCCAGAGAATCCGTCGCCTCGGGGTGAGCTGCCCGCGACGAAGTGCTTAGCAGACCGGCTGCTCGGTCCCATGCTGGGTAACTTCGGAGCCATCGTCTTGGCTCTGCTGTCATGGCCTTTCGCCGCCTCTTCCGCCTCGGTAGTTCAACGCGCCCTTGGTAGCGTCCGAGTCTTCATTGGAGCTGGCGGGAGCATGCTCCTGTTGCCGGTTGTCCTTGAGGTGGCTAACCTTCTTGCCGCGACGCACCATACAGTACTCGGGCGGCGAGGATCGCTTCGGTTGCAGCGGCAATGTCGTCCGTGGCAATCTCCTCTTGGCGGTGATGAAAAGGAGATGATCGTTAAGTTTAGCGGTTAGAACCGAAAGATCAAAGATCGATCTCTGCATACGTCGTGGGAAGCTTGATTCGATCTTCTTTTGGAACTTTCCGCCTCTTATCGGGGGCTCCTTGGCGGCTTCTCCGCTTTGGCCCTTGGTGTTCTCGGCGATCGCTCGGCTCCTGTAAGGTGAGCACTCCTCTCGTCTAACGCAAGAAGTTTCTCCTTCTTGCGTGACCTCCTCTTCGAGCCTCCTCTGCTCGGCGACCTGTTGTAGCCACGCCAAATGGCCCGAGTGAGCCTGCGAGTAACGCCTAAGCCGGAGGGTCATGTTCTTTACCTCTTCGTCGCTTTGCTCGGAGGAGAGAGAGCTTAGTCTCTTCCTCATTGGCCGACCATGAGCCGCTTGGACTTTTCGGTGCCCTCCGTCGCCGTGGGTGGTTCCTTCAACGACAGGCGGCCGCCGTGTCGTGGCGAGCTCCGCGTAGGCTCGGCCGCCACCTTGGGCTTTGTGGTCACCTTGGTATTACCCTTCTTCGCCTTCTCCTTCTCAGGCTCAGAAAGTTCCTCCACGATCCCGCCAAGGATCAACTCATCTTCCTGTGTGTTTGAGAAGCGAAGGTTAGCGTGAATAAGCGATGCAAATCCTGCGACGCAGACGAGGGTTCGAGCAACTCACCTCGGTGTGCGGACGAAAGCACGTTCCTCGGACAGTATAGGCCACCTCGCGGTGACCTCGCCGTTCTTCTTCGCCGCCTTGAAGATGGCGTCGACCCTTCGGTCACCCATGCGTCGGTGGGTTTCTCCGCTTTCGTCGGAAGGATTATCGGTTCTGTTGAATGAAAATCATCAAGTAAAGGTTGAGTCTTAAAGGCACTTACCGTGCTCTCCGGAGATATCTTCCCATCCTCTATCTTGTAGAAGGATAGGGCCTCTTCCGCAATGGACGGACTACGTTGTCATTGTGTGATCGGATGATCTCCTCGCCCGTGAGCCGAGGCTCACGAGGAGGCGATCTTCCTCGTCAAAAACCAATCCTCGGCGGTCATCTTGGGCGAGGCATTGGCCCCTTCGCCGGTGCCTTCCGGTGAAGACGAGCTTGTTGTCGCCGCTCATTGTAGAACCACCTCGCCCCACCACGCGCCCATCGAGTCGAGCAATGGTGGGCGAAGTACTGTAGCGTCGTCGGTGGTGGCTTGAGCTTGAGGTAGTAGCACCCGAAGGCTGAAGCGGCGGAGTCGCTCCTCATCATCATATAATAGTGGAGGAACAATTTCCCCGGTGGATCGATTCTCAGATAGCCTCATGCAGGTGTGCCAAGGCAGCCATCTGGAGGATCTTTGCTCGGATTGAGGTTCGTCACCTCAATCCGCTAATGTTTAGAAGGCCTCGGCGAAGTCGCTTTTGAGATCGCAAACCGATAAAGGCGAATCGCTTTCGAAGTTAACGAACTCTCCCTCCAGTGACTCCGGAGTATCCTCCTCTCAAGGCGACCTCCACTACTGGGTGTCGATGTGGCCCTCCTTCTCCCAGATCCTAAGGTCCTCCTCGGTCAAGCTAGTGCACGTGAATTTGGCCATAGCGATTCCTGTATGGACGAAAGGTGGTTGGTGGTGGGGTTTGGGTGCTTGATGCTGAGCGTGGTTGGAGTTAGGGCTTGGAGAGGAAAGGCGTGAGAGCAGAAGTGGCTGGCCGCGGGCGCTTTGGGAGCTTTTATAGGCTCAAGTAAGTTGCCCTTCAACGGTTCATTGCTACTAAACAGCTAGTTTTTACCACAACGGCTAGGTAAAAAGGTCGCCTGTTTTCACTACGCAGCGATAGGAAGTTACCGTTGGAATCATCACGGCTATTTTTTCGAAAGGTGCCTTTGACCAAGGTGAGTGCTCGCTTTCGGTGAGCGATTCCTGTTCGCTCGACGCTTAGCCGCTTTAAGCCTCTGGCGGGTTTGTTCGGTCCCGAGCACGTCTTGTTCGGTTGAACCTCAACCTGTTCGGTCGATCGTTACATGTCTCTGTAGCGGCAAAATTTCCCTCTTCGTGACCTGGAGTCTCAAGAGGAAGACCCCACTCTAGTGAGTCCTTCCACTTGAGTCTCGGGGCTAATGTCGAGGATTAAATTACGCCCATTGCTATGGCCCACTCTCGACGGCCCAATCGAACGATCTACGGGGCTCGGCTCCTGGAAGGTTCTATCTGGCCCATATGCATCCTGCCGAACAGCATCCTGGCTGGCATGGTGCGTAACAGCCAATGAATCGTGTTTGAGTCCGTCTCGAATAGGAGTTGCGCACGACTACGTGAAGACCCGGACGTTGGTTTCCCGGATTGGATTAGAAGTCGTGATCCCCAAGATTAGGAGATTACCTTATCTACCGTAGGTTATATTTGGCATGTACTGAGTTCGTTACGATCATGTAGTTAGCCCGGCCCGATATTCCTCGGTAGGTCGGTTTGTTCTGTACTATATAAACAGGGCCCTTATAGCGTTTAGAGGATCCCTGGCCAAGAGATTTTCTCATACTACTCGTCGAGACCTGCTGATCTCGCCGAATTCCACCTTGTAATCCTCTCTGATATAAAGAAAGGTTGGACGTAGGGCTATTATCTCTCCAGAGAGGCCTGAACCAGGATAAAAACCACCGTCTCCTGTTCGTTGATGTTCGTGGTTGTTCGGCGTGTCTCCTATCTCCTCTTTGAAGAACCTTGGTTAACTTGGGTCAATATCCCAACCGTCGACAATATTATATTATATATACTTATTTATTTTATTATTTTTTATACTTTAAAGCGGCTTATGGTCGTGGCGGCGGCAGTGTCAACTTAAGATCTGAGCCATCCATCTTATCCTATCATCTCTGCTAGATCCTGGCCCTCGCCTCCCACTTTTGCTCTCACCAAGCCCTACCGCGGTAGTGCGGTACTGCCTTTGCCTCGTTTCCCCCTCCCCCACGTCCTTCTACCTCTCGTACTGCATCTTCCCCACATCACTCCCCTCTCCCCTCTCTCGTGCCCTACTTCCTCCCCTGCCGCCGTTTCCCATATCTGGCCGCTTGGCGAGTTGACGTCCTCCTGCAAGGATGTCGCCGTCTCCCTCCTGCAAGGTACCGCTCCCTTTTACCGCACTGCAGTCTCCTCCGCATCTGGCCATCCGCCGTCTCCCGTCGCTCTCAACCCTAGCCGCTGTCTCGGCCCCCTTTGCCTCCGCCTCCACACCTCCAAGCGCTGCCTCGGCTCGCCGATAAATGCTGCTGCCACCATCGTCCTCAGCGCCTCACACTACTGCCCCTTTCTGGCGATGACACCCACGCCCCAACCTTCAACCCTAGCAGGCCAGGCGTGTTCAGCGCGTGTCTTCGGTACTCGCTGATAGTTCTGGGTCGACATCGTCGTCTACAGCGCTGTCCAGGTCTCCTTCCTCCACTACCTTCCCGGTGAGGGCGAGATCCCTTGGGGCTTCGGCTCCGGTGGAGGCGGAGCCATATTCCTCGCGGCCTTCGGTCGGGATTGATGGGTGTTCTTTTTGTTGGGCGTGGCCCTCATTTGCAGGGATCTTCACGTCGCTGGCGGCGCTCATGTTCAACTTCTCGTCGTATGGGGACAACTCCGAGTGGAGGTAAGGCTATTTCTTGATTAGGCACTGTTGGATCAATGAATTGCTCAATGGATTTGCCGATTTGCGCTAATGAAAGCAAGATGATTGAAATGTGTTAGGAACAACACTTGTATTGATCTAGGGCCAAGGGTCCAGTATATATACAGAGTACAAGGGCAAAAAGAAAAATATCCTAGAAAACCCTAATACAATAAAGGGACGGGCTAAGCACATATACATAGCCCAAATACACATATACATGCATGTCTAACACCCCCCTCAAATTCATGGTGGATCAACAACACTGAGTTTGGAGACAAAAAATTATGATGTTGTCGAGTCTGTGCCTTCGTGAAGAAATCTGCTAGCTAAATCTCTGAAGGCACATACCGAAGAGTCACAACCTGCTCCTGTACCTGTGACCTCGTGTAAGAAGCATCAACACTAATATGCTTAGTAAGCTCATGCTTTACTGGATCACGGGCAATACCAATAGCTCCTATGCTGTCAGACAAAAGAGGAGTTGGTGTAATAACAAAAACACCAAAATCTTCAAGTAACCAGCGCAACCAAGTAACCTCTGCCGTCAACATAGCCATAGCGCGCAACTCAGCCTCTGCACTCGAACGAGAAACTGCCTTCCGCTTCTTTGTCTTTTAAGCAATGAGAGAACCACCAAGAAAAACACAATAAGCAGAAAGAAACCGGCGATCGGAAGGATCCCCAACCCAGGTAGCATCGGAGTAAGCATGAAGCTAAAAAAAGTTAGAGCATGGAAAGAAAAGAAGAAGAGAAATCGTGCCACATAGATAGCGTAGAACACGAAGAAGATGACTATAGTGGTGCTGAGTGAGAGCATAGACAAACTGACTCAGGATGTGAACAACATAAGAAATATCAGGACGGATGACACCAAGATAGACGAGACTACCAACAAGATGACGATACCGAGTGGGATCCGGAAGAGGCTCCCCGTCGGTAGACTTAAGCTGAAGATTAAGCTGCAAGGGAGTCTCAGCCGTCCGGGTATCAGTAAGAGACACCCGATCAAGAAGATCCCTAATAAACTTATCTTGAGACAAAAAGATTCCATCTGGTGTAGAGGTAATCTTGATCCCAAGAAAATAATGAATAGGACCTAAATCAGGCATGTGAAACTACTCATGTAGACAAGCCTTGACAAAATCAATGAACTGAGAGTCATCATCAGTAATGATCATGTCATCGACACAGAGCAGAAGAAGAATGTGACCACGGGACGAGGTGTGTCCAAACAGGGCAGGATCATGATCGCTAACAGAAAAGCCAGCAGCAGTGACTACTGCAGAAAAGCGCTGAAACCAGGCCCGGGGAGCTTGTTTAAGCCCATATAAAGCACGATGAAGCCGAAGAACCATGCCGTCAGAAACAAAATACCCTGGTGGAGGCCGCATGAAAACCTCTTCATGCAGTTCTCCATTAAGAAAAGCATTTTGAACATCAAGCTGATATATAGGCCACGTACGAACAGAAGATACAACAAAAAGAGTCTTGATAGTGGTCATGTGAGCCACATGAGCATAGTTCTCATCATAGTCAACGCCAGGCTCCTGCTGAAAACCACGAGCCACAAGACGAGCTTTGTATCGCTCAAGAGAACCAACAGAGCGAGTCTTAATCTTGTAGACCCACTTGCATGTGATGGGACAAACATGAGATGGAAGAGGCACAGTCTCCCAAGTGCCATTACACTCAAGCGCAGAAAGCTCCTCAGCCATCGCATGCTGCCACTCAGGATGAACAGTAGCATCACGATAAAAGATCGGTTCGGTAGAGGCAGCACCGGCAAAACCATAACGCTCAGGAGGTCGAATAGAGCGACGATCACACAGAGCATATGGCTGAGAGGTAGAAGCTGTCTCATCAGAAGATGAAATAGCAGGAGAAACCTCGACCGGACGCGGACGACAAATGTAAAAGAAAGGATGAGGAGAGGCAGGATGAGGAGGAGGAGCAAGATCATCTGGAGCCGGTGGAGAAGAGGTGCTAGAATCTGTACTTGGAGAAGAAACACTGGGAGAAGGAACACTAGACTCAGGAGGAGAATCAGTGGACTCAGGAGGCAGTGGGGACAAAGGCACGGGCGGTGGAATAGAAAGAATAGAAATGGGAGTACATGGAAAGGTCAAGAAAGAGATAGATTCTACAGTAGAAGGTGGTGAAGAAAGATGATGATAGAAAGAACGAGACTCATCGAAACGAACATGTCGAGAAATCCACTCCTGACGACTAGCAGGATCCTAACAACGAGAACCCTTATGTTCAGGACTATATCCTAGAAAATACACTCAACTGACCGGGCAGTCAGTTTAGTACGTTCACGTTCACTGAGAAGAACATAGCAGACACACCCAAAAGATCGAAGATCATAGTAGTCCGCTGGTTGTCCAGAGAGGCGCTCCGAAAGGACCTTAGGCCGAGAGGGGGGTGAATCGGCTCTTTTTAATTTTCTTTTTCTACCCGGTGGTTAAGTTGCTTAGCAAATTAGCGAACCAACTAGCGTGTGAGCCCTACACAATTCTAGTAGCGGAAGCACAATCACAAGAGTAGGCTCAACACAATGGAAATAGGTGGCTCGATGGCACACTCATGCAGTAAATCAAATGCGGTAATGTAAATGAGACAAGGGGGCAAACAGGGCTTTTTTCCTGAGGTTCGGAGCAAGCTCCTACTCCCCGTTGAGGAAACTTGCACGGATGCAAGTCAGGACTCTCTCGTCCCTAATCCTCAATCCACTCGGTAGCTCTTCACCATGGATGGAGGGTGAGCTAGAACCCTCACACATTCGCGAGCTCTTCCACACACGCGGAAGCTCCTCGCAACCCTTCTACCACAACGTTGGCGGTCTCCAACACATGGAGAAATGACACACCGTAGTCTGGACGGTGCTCCCACTCCGGGGATTGTAGTTCCGAAGACGACGATGAAGCACCCCCACATATGGAGATGACCCCCGATCCACGGAGGGTTTCTGGCACCGTACCACAAGCGGCGATGTAGACAAAGTAGACGATGTAGCGGTTGAACAACGGCTCGGTGAAGACTCCGGCAACAAGAAACCCACGAGCACAAGACCGGAACCTCTCACCAAGACCAACCCCCTCTCTCCCTCAAGAACTAGCCAAGAACACCATGGAGGAGGACTAAATCAAACCTTGAGAGGGTGGAAGAGGTAGGGGATGCTTGCTCTTGCTCTTGCTCCTCTTCTCCACTCCTCCTAGCTCAATCACCCTTGGACATGGGCATAGGGGCACCTAGATGAGGAACCACCATGGGAGAGATCCCTTGCGAAGAAGGTGGCTATGGGTGTCTCAAAATGAAGTTCTCTCTCGAGTTCCCACAAGCTGGTGACCCCCTATTTATAAAGCCACACTCGGAACCCTCGAGACTGGATAGGTGGTAAACTCAGATTCGTTCCCGAGTTTCAGATCGGTTCGTCGGACCCAGTCCGATGAGGTTCAAAATCCTAGGGTTACGATGTTTTCCTCATCCGTCCGACGGTCATCGGCCCGTCGGACGCGGTCCGATGGTCATCGGACCCGACCCCACGAGGACTTAGGGCTGGTGAAAAGGTCGGTATTTGATCAGATCTGGCCGTCGGACGCGGTCCGATGAGCTCTGATCAACCTCATCGGACTTGATCAAGGTCGTCTTGATGCGTTCGATAGTGGGGTTGTTCTCGGGGACTTAGTCGCTGGCACGCCCTAGCTCATCGGACCCAGTCCGATGGGGCTGAATTTTTCCTCTTTTGAACTTAGGCTCACTCGACCCCTCTTGTCACCATGCCTCGGGTCTAGCACCACTTTTGTCAACTTGTGGATTCGGCGGATAGTTTTGCGCCCAGCGGAAAATATCTGGCTTTAATTGCTTAGTGGCTATGAAACCCCGACAGCTGTATCCCCAGAAACCTCTCGAACCCTGACAGGTGTACCAACGCTGGAACCCTCTCGAGCATACCCGAAGATTGGATAAGAGTGAGAGACTCAACGGACTGTACTCGGTGGGACCCTACTGCCAGACAGTAGATGATCTGCAGGCCTAATCTAAACACACACAAAGACAATAGAAGAACTATGAAACAAAGTGTCCTAGTCTTGTGCGGTTGTCGACGTGCTAAGCTCGGTCATCAATTACCAAAATCAAAGTAGACTAGAAGCCTGCACTTACAATCTCCCCCTTTTTGGTAATTGATAACAACACCTGCAAATCTCAGCTAACAAAGCATTTCTGGCATAGAGATTAGCTCCAAACAAGATGTATCAATGATACCAACTGGAATTGAGCATTTGAGCAACAAGTATGAGCAGTTGTACACATGCACCCTAGCCATGACACCAACTAAAAGACGATGAGACATGATGCAATGAGTGCTAGAATTGGCTCCCCCTAGAACAAGCATTCACCAACAAGCTAGACATTTCAATTGAAAGCAAACTAGCTCAAAGATACCAACTAGACAGGCTCAACTGATATATCCAACAATATGCACAATTCAAGTGAGCTCTCACAACTCTTCCCCTTGAGCAATTATCTCTCTCCCAACATGCAAGCAATGCAAATTCTCCCCCTTTGGCGCAAGCAATTCAAATACAAGACATGCAATCACTAAATTTGCTAGATTTGCCTGAACTCTCCCCCTTTGGCATCAAGGACCAAAAAGATGAACTAAGCACATAAAAGAAAGAGAGCAAACTTAGCAAGCTTTGAAAGTTATCCATTTCACACATGAGCCAATAAGATTACCAATTTCACAATTGAACCACTTCTAGGCCCTATATCACATTGATCAAGAAGAGCATATTTGCAATGATGTTCAAGTAATATTAGACCTAGAGCAAGGTTTAGGTGAACTAGAGCCAAGTATATCAAACAGTGCTTAAATCAACTAGAGAGAGACACAAGCACTAGATAGAGCTAAAACAAGCATACCAAGTCACCCAAGCTCATGACCAAGACTTGAATATGAGACTAAAACATTTGTGTTGAGCTCATTTTCCTCAAAGATTGATTAGTTTTTTTAAAATTTTGCAAGTCTCAAGCCTTTATCGATATCACTTAGCATTACACTAAAAGTCGGTATCTTGGTCATCCAAAGCTCCCCCAAGTTCATGCATTGGTGCAATGACAAGCGATCTCGTTCGGGAGACATTGGTGAGACAAGCTAGGCCACTTTGAGGCCATTTATTCATTTTTGCACATTTAGCTCAACATTTCATAAAAAAATGCTCAGTTTCTAGCCAAGCAAGAGCATAAATGAAATGATAGCCTAAATTAGCCTAGAAGTACAAGGTCGTCCAAACTAGAAGCCAAGCAATACAAAAGATATAGAAGGCTCTAGATGACCTAGCACAAGCTCCAAGTGAGCAATTTTCATAATGATTTGAGTTAAGCACAAATTGAGCAAGTGACATTAGACAACTAGGAATAGCTCGCGTGATCAATTAGTAAGCACATTGAGCACACATGAGAGAAGTATAACAGTCAAAACTCAAGATTCTCAAATACAAATATATACAAGGTTCACACTAAACAGTCCAATGATGCCAACTAGAAAGAATTAGACTTGTCTAGAATATTAAGTTTATTTCTAAGCTTGCAGAACCTTGCTTCATCCAATGGCTTAGTAAAAATGTCAGCAAGCTGGTCCTCGGTGCGCACATGTACAAGCATAATGTCACCCTTCCCCACATGATCTCGTAGGAAATGGTGTTCAATATCAATGTGCTTGGTGCGTGAGTGTTGGACCAGATTGTTGGTAATTTTTACTGCGCTCTCATTATCACATAGCAAGGGGACATGATCAAGTTTTATGCCATAGACAATGATTGAGTTAAGAACAACAATTGAGCATATGAACTCCCTGCCGCAATATACTCTGCCTCAACGGTAGATAGCGCCACGGAGTTCTGTTTCTTTGAAGCCCATGACACTAGGCATCTACCCAAGAAGTGGCATGCCCCGAAAGTGCTTTTGCGGTCAATCTTGCACCCGGCAAAATCTGAATCAGAATAGCCTAGGAGCTCAACACGCACACCCTTCGGGAACCACAAACCTATGCTAGGAGTGTGTTTCAGGTATCTCAAGATTCGTTTCACAGCAGCTAAATGAGATTCTCTAGGGGAGGCCTGATATCTCGCACATATGCACACACCAAACATGATGTCTGGTCTAGATGTAGTGAGATAAAGGAGTGCACCAATGATAGAGCGGTAAAGCTTAGGGTCGACGGGCGTACCTTCGGTGTCGAGGTCCAAGTGTCCATTGGTCGCCATGGGAGTTCGGATCGGCTTGCAATTCATCATTTCAAAGCGCTTCAGAAGATCCTGGATGTACTTCTCTTGGGATATGAAAGTGCCAGTTTTGAGTTGCTTGATTTGGAACCCCAAGAAGAAGCTCAGCTCACCGACCATGGACATCTCAAATTCTTTCGCCATCAACTCCCCAAACTCAGTGCACATTGCTTCATTGGAACTCTCAAAGATTATGTCATCCACATAGACTTGGCAGAGGAATAAATCACCATCAACTACCTTTGTGAATAGAGTGCAATCAACTCTGTCAACCTTGAAGCCCTTGTTAGTGAGTAAGTTTCTCAATCTTTCATACCATGCCCGGGAAGCCTGCTTGAGCCCATACAGCGCCTTGGACAGTTTGTAGACGTGGTCTGGATGCTTGGAGTCTTCAAAACCTGGGGGTTGCTCCACATACACCAACTCATCAATGTAACCATTGAGAAAAGCACTTTTCACATCCATTTGCTTGAGAGTGATGTTGTGGTATGTGGAGAAGGCTGCAAGTAACCGGATAGCATCCATCCGGGCAACAGGAGCATATGTGTCACCACAATCAATGCCCTCAACTTGAGTGAAGCCTTGAGCCACTAGACGTGCCATGTTGCGCATAACCAAGCCGAACTCATCAGTCTTGTTCTTGAACACCCACTTGGTGCCTATCATATTGTGGTCACTCGGTCTCTCTACCAGAGTCCACACTTTGTTCCTCTCAAAATTGTTCAGCTCCTCGTGCATTGCATTGATCTAGTCTGGGTCCTCAAGAGCTTCCTCAACCTTCCTTGGCTCAGTCTCTGACACAAATGCTTGGTGCTCACAAATGTTTGCCATCCTTGACCTTGTCTGAACTCCATGGTGGAGATCACCAATCACTTGCTCAGCTGGGTGATCATGACCAATAGTGTGATGAGTCCTCACCAACTGAGGTGTTGCATCTGTCTGCTCAGCTGACTCTACATCTGGCTCACAGTCTACCTCAGTGTCTATCTCTGGAGCTGGGTCTTGACTAGAGCTGTCAGTCTGGGGTGCAGCTCCCCCTGAATCTGCCACTAGCTCAGGTGTAGTTGGTGGTGGAACTGGCTCATCCTCTCTAGGAGCCTCTATAGGCCTCACATCCCCAACATCCATCGGCTCAACAGCATGAGCAAAGGGCTTGTCACCAACATCCTTCAAGTTCTCGTGTTCACCTTGGCTGCCATTTAACTCATCAAACTTGACGTTGCAGGTCTCCTCAATCTGACCGGTGGACTCATTGTACACTCTAAAGTTCTGTCCACGTGTTGAGTACCCAAGGAAGATGCCTTTGTCGCATCTGCTCTTGAACTTGCCCAAGTGTTGCCGCTTCTTGTAAATGTACACCTTGCACCCGAATACCCTCATGTAGGAGACATTTGGTCGTCTTCCAATCAATAGCTCATAGGAGGTCTTCTTCAGCAGCTTGTGCAGGTACAGTCTATTGATGTAGTGGCAGACAGTGTTGATGGCCTTAGCCTAGAACAGATCAGAAGTGTGGTACTCATCTAGCATTATTCTAGCCATCTCGATCAGTGTCCTGTTCTTTCTCTCAACCACCCCATTTTGCTGAGGAGTATAGGTGGCTGAGAATTAGTGATCAATCCCTGTCTTATCATAGAAAAACGCAACACTGGTGTTAGTAAACTGTGCCCCATTGTCACTTCTCACCCTCTTTATTGTGCAGTCAAAAGCATTTTGGACCTTCTTTGCAAACTTTTTGAAAACCTCACCCATTGGTGTTTTTCCAGGAAGAAAGAAGACCCAAGTGTATCTCGAGTAATCATCTACAATGACCAAACAATAAAGATTCCTTCCTATGCTGACATAAGTCGTTGGTCCAAACAAGTCCATGTGTAGAAGTTCCAGGGGTCGAGAAGTGGACAATATGTTCTTTGCAGGGTACGGATTCGCTACCTGTTTGCCTGTCTGACAGGCTCTGCAAAGTTTGTCCTTCTCAAACTCCACATCCTTTACCCCAAGAATCAAGTTGTTTTTGCAAAGTTTTTTTAAGTTTCTCATGCCAACGTGCCCAAGACGCCGGCGTCAAAGCCAACCGAGAGAGACTTTGGCAACTAGGCAAGTTGAGATATGCGTGGCAGAGGAAGTGAAATCCACAAGATAAAGGTTTTGGAATCTAAAAGCATTGAAAATCTCTTTTTTCTTTTTGTCCAAAACCAACAACTCTAAGGGTGAGCAATGACAATGAAACCCTAAATCACACATCTGGGCTACTGATAGTAGATTGTAGCTCAAGGTCTTGACAAGAAGGGCATTGTCAATTAAAAGGTCAGGGGATATAGTTACCCTTCCTGCTCCAAGAACCTTGCCCTTGCTTCCATCTCCAAATGTGACCTTGCTGCGGAAGTCTCCTTCTTTTCCCAATGAGGTGAACAACCGGGGGTTGTCGGTCATGTGTTGGGTGCATCCACTGTCAACGATCCAATGGCTCCCTCCACACCGGTAGTTCACCTGCCCACAGAAAAAGAGTCAATTTCGTGACTCAGGAACCCATTTGATGGGTCCCCGATGGGTCCCCGAGGGTTGGCTTTCACAACATTACGAACATCATGGATAATTGATTTTGGCACCCAAGGCTGTGTCTTGTGCTCATATTCCCATGATGGCCCAATGAACCTAGCATAGACTCTACCCATGTCATCTTGCTGAATTGCATAGTTTCTCTCTACCACCTCCACATGTGCTCTCCTAGGGTTTACATATGTGGGTCTAGCCTGTGGTGCAATGTGAGCTCTAGGACCTGGAAACCTAGCACTGTTCCACACAAAGTTGGACCTATCATGATACACATCTCTAGGAGGAGTGAAGTGAGTGGGAACAAATCTACCATGCCTCCTACCAAATTGTGGCCCATTGTTATAATAGTGTCTAGGTGGTGCTTGTGGAGCAAGGTGGTAATGCCTATGAGGCCTTTGCTTAGCATGGAAAGACCTAGGTAGAGCTTGCCAGTTGTTGGGACGCCTAGGAGGACCATGCCACACACTTTGAGCTCTTTGTGATTCCCAAGTGAAGTTATTGTGCCTAGCCGGTCCTTGCCAAGTGTGTTGTGCAAGGTGATGCCTAGGAGCATTGTTGCTAGTGTGCAAGTTATTAGGGGGTTGATTGTTCTTCTTCTTGAAAAATGCATGGTAGTAGCTTTGCCTCATGGTAGATTCTTGAGGAACAGTGTTCATTTTCTTCTTTCCCTTTGGCTTCTCTGGGGTGAAACCCAAGCCACTCTTTTGGAAAGACGTTCTCTGTTCCTTAAGGATCTTCTCCAAAGAGGTACTACCACCCAAACAGTTCTCAAGTGCGTTCTTAGACTTTTCAAGCTTTAGTCTAAACTCACTAACCTCAATAGCAAGTTTCCTAGCAGCTCGAGCAAATTTGCAATTCTCAGGATTACACGCAATAGCAATGCTAGAGGAACCACTAAAGCTAGATGCAACATGGACAATTCAATCAAGTCATTGCATGAAGTTGAGCAATCAACTTTGGAAGAAACTATAACTTGAGCAACAGTTGTAGCAGGAACATTAAGCATAACATCACAGGAAGCATCAACAAGAGTATTGCAAAAAGAATTATCAACAGGTGTAGCAACAGATAAAGCAGTCATAGAAGTATTGTCTGCTACAAATCTTTCATTGCTACCCCTAAGCTCTTGAATAGTCGCAAGCAAGTGCTCTACGGACTCATGCATAGCCTTGTTTTCTTGTTCAACCACATCAATGTTCTTAGTGGTTGAGCTACTAGAGCTAACAAGCAGGTCATGCTCAGTTTCTAGACTCTCATGCTTGGACTTAAGACTAGCAAAGTTCTCATTCAAGTCATTCAAGCTTTGTTGGAGTCTCATGCTCCTCAACCTTTCCTTCTCTAAGAACTCAAGAGCTTGATCAAGATATTGCCTAGCAGTCATTGTATCATCATAGTCAGACTTACAGTCAGAGCTACTAACCTCTTTTGCAGCTGGCTTGGTCATCAAGCACTTTGGAGTGCCGGCCAGTGTCGGTGTCGCCTCTGGTGTAGTGGAAGTAGATGAAGCAGAATCATCATCGGAGTACTATTTTTGTACCTCCGGTACTGCCATCAAGCACCTTGGAGGGAAGGCCGGTGGAGCAGGGATTGACTCCGCAATTGCCGTGGTCACCATGCCTTGATCATCCTCCTCATCTCCGGAAGTCGGGCCATCACTTGCGCTATCATCGGTGACCAATTCACCAATGAAGGCCAACTTCTTACCATCCTTGGAGCGATCCTTGAACCCGGACTTGTGGAAGTTCTTCCGGTCCCTTTCCTTTTGCTTGGGCTTCTCAGCATCTCCCTTTTCCTTAGCCTTTGCCTTGTACTTAGCCTTGCTCTTTTGTGGACACATGGCAGCTATGTGGCCCTTCTCATTGCACTCAAAGCATCGAAGTGATGCATGAGTTGCCTTGCCCGAGCCACCTCCATCATAGCCTCTCCTCTTCATGAATTTGCTTCCAATCTTCATGAAGAGGCTCATTTGATCAAATGCTGCCTCAAATTAACTCATGGTCATCTCCCCATCACCATCAGCTGTACATGGCTTGGTGCCACTTGTCTTGGATCCACTCGCCTTCAGAGCAATCACCTTGTTGTTCTCTGGTGCGGGTGATGCTCCAGGCTCAATCATGAGCATCTCATGTGCTGTCAGCTTGCTCAGGAGGGCAGTGGGTGAAAGCTTCTCCAATTCACCACTGTTGGACAGGTATGTGATGATATCCCTGTACTCTTGCCTCGGCAGCACCCTAATCATCTCCTGCACACATCAACATCAATAACAGCAGCTCCGAGCCCTTTGAGTTCGTTGATTAGGGTGTTAAGCCTTGTAAACATGCCATTAGCACTTTCTCCAGAGAGCATCCTAAATTGGTCAAACTTTTCCTTAGCAAGAACCACTTTACCCTCCTTAACTGAGGTTGTGCCCTCGTGAATGTCTATGAGAGTTTTCCAAATGTCATGTGCATTTGTGAGATTGCTAACCCTGTCGAACACATCCACAGACAAGCCACAGAATAAAGCATTCATAGCTTTGGCATCAAGCTCAAGCAACTTGACTTGCTCAGGTGTGGGAGCCGTGTTGGCTTCAAGTATGAATCCAAGACGTGCCTCTACAACATTCCAAACAGCTAATCTCATGGATTGAAGGAAAACCTTCATCCGCAATTTCCACACAGCAAAGTAAGTTCCATTGAATATTGGGATTCTATTGCCAGCAACACTACCCCAGTCGGCCATCTCTAATGCGGTAAAGTAAGAACTAGATATCCTAACTCTGATACCAATTGAAAGGACCCAAGGCCGAGAGGGGGTGAATCGACTCTTTTTAATTTTCTTTTTCTACCAGGTGGTTAAATTGCTTAGCAAATTAGTGAACCAGCTAGCGTGTGAGCCCTACACAATTCTAGTAGCGGAATTACAATCACAAGAGTAGACTCAACACAATGAAAATATGTGGTTCGATGGCACACTCAGGCAGTAAATCAGATGCGGTAATGTAAATGAGACAAGGGGGCAAACCGGGCTTTTTTTTCCGAGGTTCGGAGCAAGCTCCTACTCCCTATTGAGGAAACTTGCACGGATGCAAGTTGGGACTCTCTCATCCCTAATCCTCAATCCACTCGGTAGCTTTTCACCACGGATGGCGGGTGAGCTAGAACCCTCACACGTTCGCAAGCTCCTCCACACACGCGGAAGCTCCTCGCAACCCTTCTACCACAATATCGGCGGTCTCCAACACATGGAGAAACGACACATCGTAGTCCGGACGGTGCTTCCACTCCGGGGATTGCGGTTCTGAAGGCGACGATGAAGCACCCCCACGTATGGAGATGACCCCTGATCCACGGAGGGTTTCCGGCACCGCACCACAAACGGCGATGTAGGCGAAGTAGACGATGTAGCGGTTGAACAACGACTCGGTGAAGACTCCGGCAACAAGAAACCCACGAGCACAAGATCGGAACCTCTCACCAAGACCAACTCCCTCTCTCCCTCAAGAACTAGTCAAGAACACCATGGAGGAGGACCAAATCAAACCTTGAGAGGGTGGAAGAAGTAGGAGGATGCTTGCTCTTGCTCTTCCTCCTCTTGTCCACTCCTTCTCCTAGCTCAATCACCCTTGGACATGGGCATGGGGGCACCTAGATGAGGAACCACCATGGGAGAGACCCCTTGGGAAGAAGGTGGCTATGGGTGGCTCAAAATAAAGTTCTCTCTCGAGTTCCCACGAGCTGGTGACCCCCTATTTATAGACCCACACTCGGAACCCTCGAGACTGGACAGGTGGCAAGCTCAGATTTATTCCCGAGTTTTAGATCGGTCCGTCGGACCCAGTCCGATGAGGTTCAAAATCCTAGGGTTATGGTGTTTTTCTCATCCGTTGGACCCGGTCCGACGGTCATCGGACGCAGTCCGATGGAGACTTGGTCGCTGTGGGCTAGGGTTCATAGAGCCCGTCGGACACGGTCCGACAGTCATCGGACCTAGTCTGATGAGGACTTAGGCGCTGGGCTGAAAGGCTGGTGCTTGGACTGTACAGCCGTCGGACGCGGTCCGATGAGCTACAGTCAATCTCATCGGATGCGGTCCGAAGGTCGTCGGACTGCGTCCGACAGTGGGGTTGTTCTCGGGGACTTAGTCGGTGGCACGCCCTGGCTCATCGGACCCAGTCCGATAGGGCTGAATTTTTCCCCATTTTGAACTTATGCTCACTCGACCCCTCTCGTCGCCACGCATCGGGTCTAGGACCACTTTTGTCAACTTGTGGACTCGGCTGGAAGTTTCGCGCCCAGCGAAAAATATCTGGCTTTGATTACTTTATGACTACGAAACCCCGACAGATGTATCCCCGGAAACCTCTCGAACCCTGACAGGTGTACCAACTCTGGAACCCTCTCGAATACACCCGAAGATTGGATAAGAGTGAGAGACTCAACGGACTGTGCTCAGTGGGACCCTGCTGCCAGACAGTAGATGATCTGCCGGCCTAATCTAAACACACACAAATACAATAGAAGAACTATGAAACAAAGTGCCATAGTCTTGTGCGGTTGTCGACGTGCTAAGCTCGGTCATCAATTACCAAAACCAAAGTAGGCGGGGAGCCCGCACTTACACGCTCTATAGGAATCCCACCCTGAAGGGCAAAACAAGGCTGAAGATTGATGAGATAACAAGACACGAAGAGAAGATGACGATGTTTACGCTGAGCAACACCATTTTGAGCATGAGCATCGAGACAAGAAAACTGAGATAGAGTGCCCTGCTAAGTGAGAAATCCACGAAGATGCTTGGGAAGATACTCTCCTGCAGAGTCAGCCCGAAAGACACGAATAGGAGAATCAAACTGAGTACGAATCATGGTGGAAAAATTTTTATAGATAGATAAAACCTCACTACGAGAAGACATAAAATATATCCTGGTGTGACGAGAGTAATCATCTATAAAAATGATATAGTATTTATGACCACTTTTTGACACAAAAGGGGCTGGACCCAGACATCAGAATGAACAAGATCAAATGGATGAGCTGACACTGACGCACTAGAATGATAAGGGAGTTGCACCTGCTTGCCAAGGTTGCAACCCACAAAATCTAAATGGACATTACCAGATACAAACCCTAAAAGACCACGACGAACCAAAGATGACAGACGCGAACCACAGAGATGTCCTAAACAATGATGCAATTGAGCAAAATATGCCGTGGAGGAACCAGCGGAGACGGAGAGAGTGGCAGGAGCAGCGGAAGGAGGACGAAGCCAGTCAAGCTCCCAGAGACGCTGCGAGTCACGGCGTGTCGCGCCCCTTCCAAATGGACAAGGGGCACCGACCTACACTAGTCCCTGGACCAGTACACTAATGTCGGTTACAAAGCTGGAATCATTTCATACATCGCAAACCAACAATCTTTATTACAAGACGGGCAATCCATAGATCGCCAATTGTTCAAACGGCCATAGGCCTTAGTTACATTAAAGTTTTGGGGAAAGTATCAGCGTAGCAGTGCGGAAATCCAACAAAATCACACCAGCAGCTATGTAACAACACATGACTAGTGGATCGCCCTAAACCTTGCCTCGCACTATTCCTGATCCTAATAATGAGGATCACCATCCTAGTGGCACCCATAAGCATTGACTCCATCCTCAGGTTGCTCCATCTCTAACGGGGGAAAGATAATGCGAGGGTCAGTGCTTTGTCCTCACTTGCACTGGCAAGCCAACAACCATCTATAATGCTTAATGGTTATCAAGGGAAGGCTAAGAGGTTTGTTTATTTGCGGAAAGCCAGTTTTATAAGACAAATCCTACGACGTAGCCATTTAGCAAATTCAAATCCATGTCATCATGTTCAGCATAAGTTGTTCTCAATTCCATTCCAACCATGGCAGTTTCGGCATTCTGCCAACTCAATCCCATCCTATGGCGGTTTCGGCCAATTGCCAACCATCTTCTTACCCCCACCATCCTTCCGAGTGTGGCGCACTCGTTGTGGATCCACATAGTACCCTAGGGAGGTGGTCCTCGACACACGCACCCCTGCGAGGTATGTGGACCTAGATCACTTATAGGGCGAACCTCTATACCCCAGGCGAGCGGTTGTCCTAGCTGGGTCGCCGGCCCACACTAGACACACCGTCCCTGCAAGTACGATATCCCACCACTATAGTGGCGACGTGATCCTCTCTTCACCTCAAATCTGGTAGAACCACGTACCCAGACACAGTGGTACGTACCCAAACACAGCGGTCACACGTACCTAGACACATCGGTACGTACCCAGACACAGCGGTACTTTTTGTGTGGGTTCTCCAGCACTTGCACTACCTCGCGATGACCACGAGTTGAATCGGGGACTCCTATCCGTAGAGTAGGAGCAGGGTACCTCATTATGCGTATGACTCCGCGCCCCCAGTGGTCGAACCCTCGGTTCACCATACCGTGTTTTGGGCGACCTAACTCCCATGCTTCCTTCTTTCACCATATGAGCTCAGAATACCCTATATCTATCTTCTTTCCCATCATAATCCCACACATCACACACACTGGCATGCCAGGTCCCAAGTCCATCATAATCAGTTATCAAGTATGTGTCGGTAAATCTCGGTTCACCGTTCCGGGGTACAAGACCCATGTCATTAAAAGTGGGGACCTAAACATAGCTAAGCAAGTTTTACCCAGACTTAGAAGTCTAAACCATTTTAGATTGTTTTCTAAACCCAGGTTGTCAATGGAGTGTGATTTCAAGGCAATCACCAAGTGAACCAATAGATAATTGACATTATCAAGATAATATCAATATTGACATGAAATAAATCAATCAATCAGGGCATGATATATCATGATTAACAATAGGCATCATAATTTGAAAACAGCATGCAATTTGATAATTTAAATGAAATACTTGTAAAATTGGGAAGTAAAATGCATGTAGAGGTTTAACTCGCACTAGAAAAAGTAGAATACTCTCCCTAGTAAAAGTAACCAAGGCGTGTTCACTCGCACAAAGGAAGGTCCCACTCTTACTTAATATGAGCAAACACTTAATAAAATAGAATGTTAACTCGCCTGGATCACTTGTATCCAAACCCTGGGTCTTGATTCATCTCGAGGTCCTCCTTAATCTTCGGGATCTATCGTGAAGAACCAAATAACACAGATAAACACCAAGATATGCTAGAAACATGATGCACGAGATGCAATCGTTTCGACACACTTAGTTAACGATCGTACCAAAGCTATCTTAGCGTCTTATCGGTATTCCTACTTGTCAAGGAAATTCCATGAGCTAAATCTATATCTAAGTTTGTATATAAGAAGCGGTGAGCGATGCATGATTATGCATGATGCAATAATAATCTAAAGTATAAGTAATCTTGTTACCCATAATAAGATTAAAGTCTGTGTATGGAATATTTGACGCTATCGGTTCTATACATTGGATACAAATGAAAACTAGGATATTCAACGATGCTCTTATTCATCGTATGTCGTCAATTACCCCATTTGACTAACCTACAATATTAGCATGTGAGGGGGGCTTACGCTAGGTACCAAACTACCCAAGATAAATAAAGATGCTAGTTATCATAATGTTAAGTATTTTCTCTTAATAGTATAATCCATCCTTATAGGGAAATAGATTAGTTATGAAAAGGGACTAATTGATTTGTGGGAAAGTCAACACAAGGTTCCATGTTTGCAATTCTATTTCTCTGATGACAAAACAATATTGATGTGTAACATCTATTCAAGTAATTATCTTCTTATATTATTAATGCCTACTACCTTAATTAACTTAATAAGGGCAACATATGATTGTTTTGTATATTTAATATTTTTACTTAGTTCCAGAGGTGTCAAAGTGTCTACATTAATTTTCTTGAATTTTCCATAGGTCTGGTATTATTTTTAATGAGGCAATATCATTTCTGCAATTTATTAATATCAAGGAAATCCCTTAGAATAAAGTGTACTAAAGACATTTTCCAAAACAATGTATATGTTAAACATTGTCTAAATTCCATAAATGTCTCTAATATTTATCATAATTTATCTAAATTTCATAGAGCTCAAATAATATCTTTTGAATAGGTGCATTTTCTTATTAAGAAAAACCCGAAAAGGACTAGAACAAATTAAATAAGAGAATAATCTTTGGTACTGTTTGCATCTAATGTTTTAATAAATTATAACATGGCATCTAGTATCTAGCATAATTTTTCTAGGATCAATAGAGGTCTTTACCTATTATTTTTTAAATCTTAGAGCCTTATTTGTAAAATAGAAAAAAAGGTTGTCTAAAGGCTTATTGTATTTTTATTATTTTAATTTCCTATTGTAAGATTTCTTTTAGCATTTTTACTAGGTCCTATACCCTATGTAGTATTTATGTACAAAATTGCATAGCTTTTGGAAGATATTTACTATTTTAAATAAATCATATATGTGTTTAGATCGAGAAGAAATATGGATTTCGGATTTTAATTTATAACATGGGTTTCGGCTGGTTTATTGGGCTGAAAATGGGCCGAATGGGGCTGAGGTGGCCTGTTCGGCTGAAGGCGTATTCTTATAGTATGTCTTCACTTATTGACAAGTGGGACCCACATGTCATTGGCTCAGCTCTATTTCATCCATAGGCCATCGTCTTCTACCTCTCGCTGGATGCAGGCGCATGTACAGGCACAGCCATGGATGCTCGGTGGAGCTTGGCTAGCAGGGGCTAGGGTTCACGGCAATGCTACATGATAGCAGAAACGGAATCGGCGCATAGACCACCCAAAGATGCAGGCAGCACGACGAATGGTACAGCACGGTGGCAACGCGGCGTGCTCCCGTGCCGGCGGCTACAGCTGCGTGTGGCATCGGCAACCTAGGCCTAGTAGAGGCGATTTAGTGCGTTCTTGAGCTACTAGGGATGTAGTAGGAGCTCACCAAGGCGACGATGGGGTTGGAGACGTCCTGGAGATGGCCGGGCGACATGCAGGCCGGCGGTAGCCGAAATAGAAACGACGACGAGCTCATGGTGCTAGCGAACTTCTGCGATCCATTTGCAAAAGCGAAGGAAGAGGAAGGTTATCGAGGTTTCAGAGATGCTCTAGGTGAGAGGAATTGAGACGAGGTATACCGTAGTGGTGGAAATCGAAGATGGCATCGTTTTGGCCGGCAGCGAGGAAAACGGCAACGCCAGCGAACTCGAGACTTCTCGGTTCGATTCCTTCGGGCATGAGATAGAGGAGAGCGACAGGGAGGTGTGGGCACAGTCTTGTGGCACGGGGTGCATCGACGAAGCCGAAACAAGGTGAGGGGGAGTGGCGGAAATGGACAACCGGGGAGAAAATGGACGGAGGGAGTTTTGGAGGCGTATCCTCGGTGAAAACCAGCGGCTTTTGCCGGAGGACGCGACCACGGGGCGGCTGTTGCAGAGGGCTTAAGCCACGGGGAGCAAAGCTTCAGCAAGAGCATCTCCAAGGCAGCGACCAGACGGTTTGTCGGGCGGCCGGTGCAGAGGCGGCGACGGTGTTGGGCAACGGCCAACTGCGGGGTCCACTGGAGAGCCAAGACACGAACGCCCAGACAAGGACTCGATCTGTGGCGTGCTAGGGTGAGAGAATGAGCAGAGAGTGAGAGATTCGGTGAGAGAAGGTGAGGGAAAGAGCTGCTCACAAGATGTTCGATGTAATGCCCCAAAGGAATTCTCAGTTTAGGCACTGAATTGGGGTGCCCACCGAGGGTAATTTTGTCCAGCAGTTTGTTCAAATGATAAAGCATAGTTTATTCTAGCTCCATGAATTTTCTTAGGATTTTTCATTGATTTATCCCATATTCTCCCATTGGAGTTTATATTTTTCCAAATAACCTTTAAAAGGAAATTCAGTGTTCCTAAATAGTGATTTGCTAGATAAGACCTTATAGTTATGAATTTGTGCTTTTCTAAAATATTTTGTCTAACCATGTCATGGCTTACCTTTATTACCAAGGGTGTATTTGTTGTAGCCATATTTGGATTTACTTTTGCAAATTCTTTAATTAAACAATGGTGCAATTCCAATTCAATGTGAGCTTCAGGATTCTTAAGTACCAAATTCATATATACCCTAGCTTTAAAAATAGGAAGGTAGTTTTTGGGCTATTACACGGCGTCGGGGACCAGCCCCAACCAAAAGACCCATGCGACGATCCTAAACATAGCATGAGTCAGTATCCAAAATCACACAACAACCATGACTAGTAAGCTGGCCGACGGAAATAAGCTGCATGGTTAGTTTATAAACCTGGGAAACTGATGGTACGTGAAAAAAAGATGACAAGAGAGTGCCTCGTCCCATGACAGGAAGAGAGGTACCATCTGCTGTCTGAACAGTCAATGGTGTGGTTAAGGGATGAACAGAAGTAAGACGAGTGGAATCAGATGTCATATGAAAAGAAGCACCTGAGTCAAGAATCCATAGTGATGTACCTGGTGTCTCAGTAGAAGACTGCGAAGTAGAAGCAGCAGAACCCAAGGGTGAAGAGGCAGCCATGCGACGCAACAACATAAGAATCTCAGTAGAGGCATCTGGACTACGCTGAAAAGAGTCTCAATCTCCTATGACTGGTGCTGCAGTACCCTTGGGCGAACGACGACGAGCAATATCCTTCCTCTTCCTGTAGTAAAACTGTTCCACATGACCGTCCTTGTCACAATATGTGCAGTGAAGACCAGTCTTCGTCGCCACTCTAGAAGACGATGAGGTTGGTGAAGAAGAAGAACGAGGACCCGCAGGTGTCGAAGCAAATGTCCATAGAGCAAGAACTGATGGAGAAGTCAGCAGACAAGCACCACGAAGACAAACCTCCTTGGTGCGAAGTGCAGTGCGAGCCTCCAGCAGAGTAACACGTGGACGACGGGCAAGAAGTTGAGCATGGACCTGCTCGAACTCGAGCCGAAGATGTGTGACGAAGTCGTAGACGTGGCGGCGCTCCAAACGAGACCACTGACACCGGCAGCAAGAATAAGCGCGGGGGCATGATCGTCGTCATCGGCATACAGAGCAGCATCAAGAGAGTCCAACTGACGCCACACACCAGAAAGCTGACCATAAAGCTCGTCCACTGTAGAGTCACCCTGCTGTAGTGACTCTCTCGTGATTCAGAGCAGCAAAATACTGAGAATCACCAGAGGGCTCATAGCGATCATGAATGAAGGGGTCTCAGGCCGAGAGGGGAGTGAATCAGCTCCTAATCAAATTCTTTTCCCCGCCCGGTGGTTAAGTTGCTTAGCAAATTAGGGAACCAACTAACGAGTGAAGCCCTATGCAATTCTAGTCGGAAGCACAAGTGAACTCAATGAGCAAAGCTATAGCGCAATGAGAGATAGGTGGCTCGATGGCATACTCAGGCAGTCAATATAAAGCTGAAAGTAAATGGGCAAGAGAGGCGCAAACCGAGGTGTTTACCGAAGTTCAGCGTAAGCGCCTACGTCTCCGTTGAGGAAACTTCTCACACAGAGAAGCCGGGACCCTCTCGTCCCTAACTCTCAATCCACTCACGGTAGCTCTTCACCAACACATGGTGGGTGAGCTCCAAACCCTCACAAGTGGCAAGCCTTCCCACACGCGAGAAGTGCTCATACACCCCCGGCGCCAACACATGGCACCGACCGCCAACACATGGCGGATTTCGTGGCTCTTCAACACATGAAGATGTAAGCACCCCACACGAGGAGGTGACCGCCCACACAGGACGGGTTTGGAGCACCCCCGACACACGGAGGTGATCCCGGACACACCGAGGGTTTCGGTTGAGGTAGACGATGTGGCGTGGTGAAGCACGGCTTGGTGTAGACTCCGGCAAGCAAGGAAACCAACGAGCACAAGAACCGGAGGCTCTCACCAAGACCCAAATCCTCTCTCCACCTCAGAGCAAGGACAAGAACTCCAAGGGAGAGGACACACGAACCTTGGGGACGACGGAGGAGGGCAAGGGTGAGCTCCTTCTTCTTCTCCCTCCTTCCTTCTCCCTCCCTCTCTCTCACTCAATCTCTCTCTCAGAAGCACATGGAGGCCATGGGTGGGGAGGCATCCATAGGAGGAGCTTTCAAGGGGATGGGGTAGCTTTGGGTGGCTGCAGATAAGACTCTCTCACCTTATCTCCACGGGCTAGACCCCTATTTATACCCCCACAAGCGAGAAACGATGCGCAGGCAGCCGTCCCACGTCGGAAGTTCCGACCAGGGTCGGAAGTTCCGACGTGGGCACTTCTCGAACGCACCGAGACGTGGAAACAGAACCACCCTGGTCGGAAGTTCCGCTATGGGTCGGAAGTTTCGACAACCCACCTGTATTTCACACTTTTGAGGCTCTTCCCGTGCTCAGATTAAAAAAGTCAAAACACGAAAATTGTAGAGAATTTCGAGACGCATCTATTTTATGTTGACAAGTTTTTCATTTGAGCTAGAAAAAATTCATAAAAAATTCGGGAAGCTTACTGCTGTTATGGTGGGTGTACCAACACTAGGTTTTGACACTTTGGACTCGGCGGGAGTTTCGGGACTTAGGCGGGAAGTTTCGCGCCCACAGAAATATCTGAATTTGGAGAAGTCTTAGCGGCTACAAAACCCTGGACAGGTATACTCTCCGAACCCTCTCGAACCCTGACAGCTGTACTACTCGGATCTCTCTCGAAGCACAACAGCTCGCCTGCCCAGGAACACTCTCGAACCCTCTCGAACGGTCTAGAACTTGTTCTCAGTGGGACCCTGCAGCCAGAGAGATGAGGAATTTGCAGGCCTAGATAGCTAAACTCACACAAAGACATAGAAGAACTATTAAACAAAGATCCTTAGACTTGTGCGGCCATTCGAGACCTTGTTGCCATCAATTACCAAAACCAAAATGCTCATAGGAGCTTGATCTTACAATCTCCCCCCTTTTTGGTAATTGATGATAACACTTACAAACCTGCAACATCTATCTCCACAAGCACACAATATATATCTCATGCAGCAGATTAGTTCCAACGAGCACATATACCACTTGTAAATGAACACATATAACTAGCACATATACCCTATCTGCTCCCCCTAGATCAATGCATATATCACATGAGAGCCATTGGCATCATTTAGCAAGTCCTAGGAGCAAAGCATCTCCTGCTTGCAACTATCCACTAAGAGCAAAGCATCTCCTAAGCATAAGCATCTCCTGAGCATAAGCACACGACCTTATGGAGCAAAGCATCTCCATTTTTCTCCATTTCTTTCCCATTGTCTATCTCTCCCCTTTGACACAGCTTAAGCATCAGTCATGTCTCCCCCTTAGTCTAAGCCTAGATCTCCCCCTTTGTCTAAGCCTAGACATGCACAAGTCCAAATTTCTCACCCTAGCTTCAAGAGATAGATGACATCCACTTTTTCTCCCCCTTTGTCATCAATGACCAACAAGGGGCACTAAGCAATGTAAAGTGATTACCACTTGTGATAGAACATGTGAGGGTAAGACATCTCTCAAAGCACGCACAAACACAATTCTTCTACCCCTTTCTCTTAGCACAAGCTAGCACAAGCATATGCAATCCTATCACTAGCACAAGACACACAAGAGATAGATACCACTTGTAATGCCATAAGTAGAGAGCACACTCAAAAGCGTTGGGGGTTATACAATTGCAAGCAAGCTTAGATGATCACCATAATTCAAAATCACTCATTACTCGGCCACATTGTCACAAGTTCATTGAGATCATCTTTATAATGAAGTTCAAGTGATTATGACCTAGAGCAATGTATTAGATGGGCCATAGCTAAGTGAATCAACAAGTTGCTCACAAATCAGAGGGGACACATGATGCAAATAACACTAAAAAAATATATATTAATTACACATGCCATTTGCTATGCTAAGTTGAGACTTACAAATCATTTTAGCTGAGCTCATTTTTATTTTTTAAAGGTTTTCTAGCAATATTGTGAGGTTGCAAGTTCATCACTAAACAATATTAACAACGAAGACACATGCTAGAAAGGAGATCATATGACACCATTAAGCATTCTAGGCAACATAAAAGAGCTAGTCATATGCAAATATCTCAACCTTTTGTCTTTTCTTGCATTTTATTTTTTCACAAACTTCAGATTTTGGAAAGCACTTTAGTAAAGCACATCCCAAGGGTAAACTGCGATGGCCTTCTAGGTTACTCTCCTCCTCGTGTTTGTTTGCTTTATTTTATTCAAATTTTTTTATTCTTTTGAGCATCTTTTACTAGCAAGTTTATAAGCTAGAGCTAAGAGCATCGCTTGAGTAACAAGCTCTAGAATGTTGCAAAGTTGCTCAAATGATAGCAATAGGTATCAAGTCTAGCATATGCATTCAAAGTGAATATTATCAAGTGACAAGACAAGATACCTCAATTTTGGCTCAACATTTTTCACAAAGTTGCTCATTTTAGCAAAGCAATTGAGCATGTGCAATTTGATAAACACCAACTAGACTAGAGGCACATGGTCATTCAAAGTAGATAGAGCAACTAAGTGAGACAAGTAGCTATAGCACATCTAATCACATGTTCAAGGTTTTCAATTTGTGCAAAGATTTGAATTAAGCTCAAACTGAACAAGTGACAATGTTAAGCACATGCTATAGCAATTAAATCATATGGTGAACATCTAGGCACGCATAGCACAAGTATAACGAGCAAAGCTCTAAGGTGCTCAAACCATGATATCAATAAAGCATTTTACAATTATTACCATGCAAGTATATGCACATCTCTAGGGGAGCACTAGAACATGATGTTGGCCTAGACACATCAAGTGAAGCAATGCACCAAACGAGCACTAGACATGATACCACTTGAAAAGGTTCTGCTAAGTGTACCTTCGTTGTCGAAATCGAGGTAGTGGTACGTCTTCATGCCTTTGGGAGCTTGAGCGCTCTCCCAGTGGATCAAGTACTTCCTTCCATCTTGACCGAAAGCCGAAGTTGAGCATCTTGCCATCAATACCATCATCCAGAGTGGGCTTTGTGAGGAAGTTCCTTTCTTCCCACCACTTGGTGAACAACCGAGGACGCCCGTCAAATCTTGAGTGTAGTCGATGACCCATTGATGTCCCCCACTCCGGTTGTCCACCTGTCACTAGAAGAGATCACTTTTGTGACTCGGGAACCCAAGCAGTGGGTCCCCGAGGGTTAGGCTTTGTACCTGCAGTGTCAAGTGAGTCAACAAGTGACTTGAGTATCCACACTTGGGTTTTATGTTCATGCTTCCAAGGAGACCCAATGTACTTGGCACACACTTGACCACGCTCATTCTTCCTAAGCGAGTAGTTGCCATCAACTTCTATGTGCACCTTCTTGGGTTTGGGTTGAGACTTGGGCTTTGGATGGATGGGGGCTTGACGGTTGGGGTACCTAGGTTGGAATGGCCTATCATATGAGTTGTACCTAGGTGGTGGAGTGTTGTTGTACCTAGGGGGCCATTCCAATCCATCCTAGGAGGGGCATAGTGAACGGAAATGAATCTACCCTATCTCCTACCAAATTGTGGCCCATTGTTGTAGTAGTGTCTAGGAGGTGCTTGATGAGTGAGGTTGAAGTGTCTAGGGGGTACTTACCAACCATAGCGATGTTTAGGTGGAGCTTGCCAAGTGTTGGGTTGCCTAGGAGGTCCATGCCAAACATTCTAAGTTCTCTGAGGTGGTTGCCAGGTAAAGTTATTGTGTCTAGCTGGTCTTTGCCATGTGTTGTGCACAAAGTTATTTCTAGGATCATTGTTATTGTTGCTAGTGTGCAAATTATTATTTTCAAAGTTGTTAGCTTGAGTGGGTTTCTTCTTCTTGGGATAGGCATGATAGTAGCTCTGCCTCATGGTAGGTGCTTGAGGAGCATTTTTCTTCCTCCTCTTTGGTTTCTCCGGGGTAAACCCCAAGCCACCCTTTTGTGAGGTAGGTCTTTACTCCTTAAGCATCTTATCTAGGGCAAGACTACCCTTATAGCATTTTCCAAGTCCTTTCTCAAATTTCTCAAGCTGGATCTTAAGATCAGTGTTTTCAATGGCAAGTTCCCTAGCAGCTAATGCAAATTTGCAGTTATCAGGTGTGCACTCATGAACATGACTAGAGAAACCACTAGATGTAGATGTATTGACACACTGAGCAAAGGAATCCACATAAGCATTAATCATGGCAACAGGACGAGTAACAGTACTAGTGGATGATGCAATCATAGCACATTCAGTGAAGAAATTCACACTAGCAGGAACTAAGACAATCATAGGTGCAATAGTAGAAGCAGATAGAGCACAAGCATCAACACCATCAGCACAGGAGAGATTATCAACTAGCTGAGCAACATGCAAAGACTCAAGAGTAGCAATTTTGGGATCACACTAAATAGCAATGTTAGAAGGACCACTAGAGCTAGAAGTAGCACTGGTCAAGTTAATCAAGTCATCATATGAAGTAGAATAATCAACTTTCAATGGAGCAGCAATTTGAGCAACAACTATAGTAGAAGCATCAATCAAAGCATCACAAGAGGAGTCATTAATAGGCTTAGCATCAGGTAAAGCAACCAAGCAAGCATTATCGGCAACTAGCCGCTCATTGCTAGCCCTATGCTCATGAATTGTAGTAAGAAGATGTTTTTCTGATTCATTCATGGCCCTATGCTCTTCTTCTAGCACATTGAATTTCTTAGTCATTGCGTTACTAGAGCTTAGCAGGAGATCATACTCAGTTTCAAGAGATTCATGCTTAGTAGTTAAGTTATCAAGTGACTCCTGAAGTCTAGAGTTTCTCAACCTCTCTTTTTGCACAAAATCTAACAGTTGAGCAACATAAGCAGCAGTTTGCTTCTCATTATAATCAGAGTCAGAGCTGGTTACCTCATTGACAGCCGGCTTGGCCATCAAACACACAAAAGTCCCGGCAGGAGTTGATGACGCCTCTGGTGTAATGGGAGTAGAGGTAGCAGAGTCGTCTGAGTCTTCTCCACCAGAGTACCACTCTCTGACTTGAGGCTCAGTAACTTGAGGTTCTGGAGCTTGTGGTTTTGTGATGGCCATCAGACATCTTAGGAAGAACTCTGGAGGTGGAGGAGCCAACTGTCCAATTACAGTGGTAGCTAGAGCTTGACCGTGTGACTCCTCTGAAGGGAAACGCGGTGCTACGCTAGCCGGAAAACAAAATTTTCTACCGCGATCACCTAGGAAACAAGCGAGTCAGGGATCATGGATCGTTACCCTTGGAGCACGTTAGCAGCGGAAGTAGAGTGGGTGAAGCCTCCTCGCGTGCTCCAAAGCACAGTACGTTGTCGAACGCGACGCGGTACAACTCCTCCTCCTTGCGGAAGAAGCCGATCCTCTCGATCAGCGTCGACGCAGGAGCGACGACGCCTCTACGGTATCCACACGTCCAGGGGTGGAACGCCGCACGTTGGTGTGCTAGCACCCGTGCGCGCGGCGGCTAGGGTTTCGTGGAGAGGAGTCTGACTCGCTGCACACCCCACGCCTCTATTATATAGAGCGCACTAATGGGCCTTCTACGATAGAAGCCTACTAGGACTTGCGCTAATGGATCTTCTACAATAGAATTCCATCAGGACGCCAGCGGATCCAAATCCGCATAAACCCACTAATGGATCCAGTCCATCAGACATGTTTCAACCCGTTAAGTGTGTGACCCATTAGGCTCATGTACAAGTCGGCCGCGGTCCCAGAGAACCATTTCTCTAGACCACAAATCAATAGCGGTGCCTAGCAACACATATTGATCCCCGAAAGCACACAATGATCGAATCGGCTGATCCTTGATACACTCACATAAGATCCTTTTGCCACACGACATCAGCCAAGCTCAAGGCAAGAAGCGTGCCACCCTTGTGATAGCTCGACCCATTCACTCGTCAATGTAATGGATATAATTGTGATTAACTCTTTAATCACTTTGGCATGGCCATGCACTTTCCCTATCCATCCACACCGAGGGGCCTAGAGATATCTCTCCTGTTATCGAGGAGGGGCAAATTTCATCTTGATCTTTTACATCTCACGTCATGTTTCATGGCATACCCGTAAGCTACCTTTATAACTCCCCTGTTACGGCGAAGCGTTTGATAGCCCCAAAGTATACAACTACGCATGCTGAGAATCAATAAGAATCTTAGGTCAAAGGACCGTATAGGTATACCACTCGAGACTACATCCTGATGGTACTTTTAGGATAACTATCTCAGCAGTGTCTCGGAGCGGGTCTATCCAACCCCATGTTCTCTAACATGTGTCCACATTATTGATTTGATATCTTCATATCTATGGTATGTGAAACATTACCATCAATCAATACATGTGGTGGTCAAATCACTATTGTTCCACATAATGATATGTGACCAGGGACCATTTAGAATAATATCATATTGACAATGTGTTTCACAATTAAGTCTTACTCAATGAACAAAGTAATGACATTTATTCCAGGAACCGATAAGTACATGAACATAGACGTATGATACAACCATCTCACATGATCGCCTCTAGGGCATATCACCAACATCCTCCTCATCATTGCCGGAGGCAGGTGAGTCACTTGAGCTATCGGTCACCCATTGTCCCACAAATGCCAGCTTCTTCCCTTCCTTGAAGCTGCCCTTGAACCCAGACTTCTACAAGTTCTTTCTCTTGTCCTTCCCTTTGGGGTTTGGCTTCTCCTTATGCTTTGGCCTCTCATCATCACTGCTCTCCTTGGCCTTGTCCTTGTACTTGGTACTTCCCTTCTGTGGACAGAATGCAGCTATGTGGTCCTTCTCGTTGCATTTATAGCATCGGTATGAGTTCTGGCTTGACATCCTCCTGCTCAAGCCAAAACGCTTTCCAAGTAATGCCACAAGCTCATCCTCAAGGGCATTCTCCCCTTGACTTGCTCCTTCACAACGCTTGGGTAATGTGGTCTTGGATGTGGTCTTTGAGCCGCTTGCCTTAAGGCGATTGTCTTGTTCTTCTCTGGCTCAGACTTGACTCCAGGCTCGAGGATGAGCATCTCATGAGTCGTGAGCTTGCTCAGCAGTGCAGTAGGAGTGAGCTTCTCGACTTCCCCGCTGTTTGATAGGTAGGTGATGATGTCGCAGTACTCTTGTCTTGGCAGCACCCTAATCATTTTCCTGCACACATCGACATTAGGCAAAGAGCCCCTTGAGCTCATTGATTAGAGGGTTAAGTCGAGAAAACATGTCATTAGCGGTCTCATTAGGGAGCATCTCAAAGTAATCAAATCTGTCCTTAACCACTACAAGCTTGCCTTCTTTTACAGCAGCTGAACCCTCATAAATTTCTATGAGTGAAGTTCAGATATCATGTGCAGTGGGAAGGTTGCTAACCCGATCGAACACGTCCATGCTCAAACCACAGAACAAGGCATTTGTTGCCTTAGCGTGGGTTCTGTGTCTTTCTCAAGAGTGAAGCCTAGGGGTTTATCAACTACCCTCCACACGTCCATCCCATGGACTGTAGGTACACCCGCATGCGCCTTTTCCAAAAATCGAAGTGAGTTCCATTGAACAACGGGATCCTATTGCTAGCAACACTACCCCCGTCGGCCATCTCGATGAGCGGTGAAGCTCACGCTCGAGATCCTAGCTCTGATACGAACTGAAGGGCTCTCAGGCCGAGAGGGGGGTGAATCGGCTCCTAGTCAAAATCGTTTCCCCGCCCTGACGGTTAAGTTGCTTAGCAAATTAGGGAACCAACTAACGAGTGAAGCCCTATGCAATTCTAGTCGCGGAAGCACAAGTGAACTCAATGAGCAAAGGTATAGCGCAACGAGAGATAGGTGGCTCGATGTCACACTCAGGCAGTCAATATAGAGCTGAAAGTAAATGGGCAAGAGAGGCGCAAACCGAGGTGTTTACCGAAGTTCGGCGCAAGCGCCTACGTCTCCGTTGATGAAACTTCTCACACAGAGAAGCCGGGACCCTCTCGTCCTAACCCTCAATCCACTCACGGTAGCTCTTCACCAACACATGGTGGGTGAGCTCCAAACCCTTACAAGTGGCAAGCCTTCCCACACGCGAGAAGTGCTTATACCCCGCCGGCACCAACACATGGCACCGACCGCCAACACATGGCGGATTTTGCGGCTCTTCAACACATGAAGATGTAAGCATCCCACACGAGGAGGTGACCACCCACACAGGACGGGTTTGGAGTACCCCCGACACACGGAGGTGACCGCCGACACACGACGAGTTTAGCGGCTCCGACACATGGAGAGGATGCACCCCTGACACATGGAGGTGACCCCGGACACACAGAGGGTTTCGGTCGAGGTAGACGATGTGGCGTGGTGAAGCACGGCTTGGTGTAGACTCTGGCAAGTAAGGAAACCAACGAGCACAAGAACCGAAGACTCTCACCAAGACCCAAATCCTCTCTCCACCTTGAAGCAAGGACAAGAACTCCAAGGAAGAGGACACACGAACCTTGGGGACGACGGAGGAGGGCAAGGGTGAGCTTCTTCTTCTTCTCCCTCCTTCCTTCTCTCTCTCTCTCTCACTCAATCTCTCTCTCACAAGCACATCGAGACCATGGGTGGGGAGGCATCCATGGGAGGAGCCTTCAAGGGGATGGGGTAGCTTTGGGTGGCTGCAAACGAGACTCTCTCACCTTATCCCCATGGGCTAGACCCCTATTTATTTCGCCACACGCGAGAAACGATGCGCAGGCAGCCCTCTCGCGTTGGAAGTTTCGACCAGGGTCGGAAGTTCCGACGTGGGCACTTCTGGAACGCACCGAGACTTGGAAACAGAATCACCCGGGTCGGAAGTTCCGACAGCCCACCTGTATTTCACACTTTTGAGGCCTTTTCCGTGCTCGGATTAAAAAAAAAAAGTCAAAACACGAAATTTTAGAGAATTTCGAGACACATCTTTTTCGTGTTGACAAGTTTTTTATTTGAGCTGCGAAAAAATTCATAAAAAATTCAGAAAGCTTACTACTGTTATGGTGGGTGTACCGACACTAGGGTTTTGACACTTTGGACTCGGCAGGAGTTTCGGGACTTAGACGGGAAGTTTTGGGCCCACAAAAATATCTGAATTTGGAGAAGTCTTAGCGGCTACGAAACCCCGGACAAGTATACTCTCCGAACCCTCTCGAACCCTGACAGTTGTACCACTTGGATCTCTCTCGAAGCACAACAGCTGGCCTGCCCCGGAACACTCTCGAACCCTCTCGAACGGTCTGGAACTTGTGCTCAGTGGGACCCTGCAACCAGAGAGATGAGGAATTTGCAGGCCTTGATAGCTAAACTCACACAAAGATATATAATAACTATTAAACAAAGATTCTTAGTCTTGTGCGGTCATTCGAGACCCTGTTGCCATCAATTACCAAAACCAAAATGCTCATAGGAGCTTGATCTTACAATGAAGATGGGACCACATTAGCTGTGCAGACGCCAGAGAGACCACCTCTCTAGTAAGATGCACCTCCATGCTAGCAACCAGAATAGCAGAGGCACGAGCATCCTCATCACACCAGAATTTGTAGGCAGTGTTCTGAGAATGGTAAGACTCCCGCACCTCTTTGTAGTAATCGGAGGCCTTCTTAGCATCAGCAGCATCCTCATCAAAGAGCTTCCCAGTATCAGCAGCAAGCTATGGCAAAGTGGGCGGTGTCGGATGATCAGGACGAGGCGGCAAGGAAACTCGCCGGTAAGAAAATCCCAGAGACGCTAACCACGCATATGAATGCGCATATGTTGAGCCCGTCTCGATAATTGGTAGTATCAAAAGCGTCTGACACCGGCGAGCGAAGCGGTGTCGGATGACATTTTTTTTTTGTTTTCTTTTTTCATTTCTTTTTTTTACTCACACCACTAACTCACACACACACTGACCCACACACACGAGCGCACACACACCACACACAGCCAATCGGCTCGGTTCCGACTGGGACTCAAGCCTGGTCGACGGCGACGAGCGAGTGGCGGCGGCCTGCGAGGAGAGGTGGCGGGGCCCGCGAGTGGCGGCCGGCGACGAGCGGTGGTGCAGACGCGGCCGGAGGTCGACGAGCGCGGCGAGCCGCGGCCGGCCGGCGGGGAAAGCCGCTGGCGGCCAACAACGAGCGGCGCTCCGACGAAAAGGAGTGGCGGCGGCGGCAGGCTATCCCGATCTAGAAGTGACGGGCGACGGCGGCGGCGTGCGACCCTGATCTGGATCGGGCGGCGGCGGCGTGTGACCCCGATCTGAATCGGGCCCGAGCCGACGTCGGCCACAAGGCGAGCGGACCGGGGGACGAGGTGGGAGCCGAGGTCACCAGGAACAAGACGACGACGACTGCGCGTAGAGACCGAGGTCACCGGAGATGAGACGATGTCGGACGAGGAAGAGATGGCGCAAGTGCAACGCCGGTGAGAAACCCTAACCCTAAAATCGCTCTGATGCCTTATTAGGAACAACACTTGTATTGACTTGTATTGATCTGGGCCAAGCGGGCCAGTATATATATACAAGGGCAAAAAGGGAAATAGCCTAGAAAATCCTAATACAATAAAGGGACGGGCCAGGCCCATATACACAACCCAAATACACATATACATGCATGTCTAACAAAATGAACCCTGAATATATGTTACACGATGTCTGTGCGATTGAAAAAAATAACAACAGTATCTACAATTCAGAAATGAAATATATCATGAGTTTAGTCTTTCTTGTATTAGTTTAACCAATGTTTTGTGCAATCTGCAATAACTGTAGTATTTGGTCTTCATGGTTATTCATGCTGAGCAGTAATTCGCAATGATCTATCTATTCTTTGCTATCTAGGATGATTACATGCCCTTCCTTTTGGTCATCATCAGCATCTCGTCGGCTCGACCCTACCGTCGCCCCTCTTGGTGCAAGTTGGACAGCATTGGCGACGAGATCCTGTAGCATATAACCATCTCCTCTTTGCCTTCGCACGCCGAGTCGTTCGCCTACTCCGCGCCCTCCTCCCCCACTCCCTTGCTGCCTCAACCCTCAGCCGTTTCGCTGCAGGTCCCGCTTCCACGACACCACTGCAGGTCCTCCACCTCCTCATTCTCCTCCCCCGCCCACTCCCACCTCCTGCACCACCGCCACCACGCCTCTGCGTCCTCCACCCCCACCGTTCTTGGGGTAGCTGCATATTTTCTGCTCTGTTTTCATATTACCACGTCCCATATCATCAGGTACAATATGTTCTGCTCTGTTACCGAGTAACCAACATCAGGTTTTCCCTGCTTTGTTATGTACTAGAGTGCTTATGAGATATTGCACATAGCTTAAACATGTTAGTTCTACAGGTATTCGATGGTCTAGACAATAGACTCTACTGGAGGGCATGGTTTGGATGGCATTGAGGATCTATTCCCCTCTTTTCTCTGTTTCTATAAGTTCGATTTTTCCCTTTGCTTTTCATATTCCTCATTTTTCTATACAGTAAGAACATCCTAGGTTGGGTCATTTATTTTTTTATAAATTGTGTCCAGTAGTTTAGTAACCAATACCTTTTTTCTGCTTTGCATGGCATTGTTAGATTTTGTGATTACAAATCCACGAAATCCTACTGCCCAATGTCTAAGTGTGGTAATTATAAGATCTTCTGAGGCTATGTTGCCATGGAGACTTAGTTATTATTTTGTGTGGGTATTTGTTTTTTTTTTGTTTTGGTGCATGGACGCTGAATTTATTATTGTATTTTTTGCCACTTAAAGTTTTTCCCCTGGCAGGTGGAGGTAGCTTCTGATTATTGGGATGCTAACCATGAGCCTATGACAATATGTTTTTATCTAAATGGCTTGTAGGTGCACAGAGGACTCGACAGTTGATAAAACTAAGATATACAACATTGTACTCTCGCCCAAGATACTAAGGTAGTAGTTAGAACTTGCCAGTCAACAACTGAATCTGTATGGTTTTTTCTAAACAAAAAATAAACTGTATGATTGGGTCTACAATAATGAAATACATATGCACCGATGTACACATGGTTGTTTTGAATTTCAGGGTTTAAATTTCTTAATTTGTACTAGCTAACTTTTTATCCACTTCTCTTTAAAGGTCTAAACATCTTCTCTAGAAAAGCTCCACAAGTAAATTGAAGATAACATATATTTGGGCTTTAAAAAGTGAAAGAGCTTATTAAGGCTGCGTTCTTTTGGGCTGATCTGAAAGGCTGAACGGTTGAACCGCTGAAATGACTGAACTTTGAGAGCTTCCCGAGATAAACTCGTGATTCGGATCCATCTTGTTTGACTTGCTTTTGAAAGCGTTAAGACATACCTCGACACAGCGAAAAAACGGACTCGAAAAACTAAAACGTAAGCTTTTTTCCATGAAGATAAGCCATTAAGTTGTTAAGCCGTTAAGCTGTTAAGTCCAAAAGAATTGGCCCTAAGAAAGTGAAGAGGCCAATTGAAATTTTCATTGGAATTTTTGCATTCCTAAAGTATTTTAGTTAATATTATCTAAGCAGTACTTTGCAGTGTTATAATACATTGCGTCGCTCCTTAACTTTGCAGGTTGGTGATGCAGTAAAATTTATTTTGTTTCTTATTTCCAGGTTTCTCTAATTATTTTTTATTGAGAAGGTGAAGAAGCTCTGATTATTTTTTTGGAACTTTCACATTACTAAAGCTCTTTTGTTATTAGTATGAAGCTCTTCTGTTATTAGTATCTATACTTGTACTATTTTTTTCTAGAAATAATTTAGTAAAACATTTCAGATATATGAGCAGTACTTGTACTATCTTTTATAGAAATATATAAATAGAAGGAGGAGGGACGGCGGTCTGGCATGGATGGGATGCGGTGGCTGGCAAGGTGAGAGACAGCGCAGAGCGTTGAGCAGTGAATCGGGAGGATGGGAAGGGGAACCATCATGGAAAGGGGAATATGAGGCAAGCTAGGGCTGTGGCGGGAGGACGACGGGTTGATTAGCAAGAAGTTTATGGGTCCAAACAAAAAATACCTAGTGAGAGCGGCGATGGTTCGGAAGGTGTGGTGCAGTACATTGTGTTGCATTGTGTTGCTCCTTAACTCTACAAGTTTGTGATGCAGTAAATTTTATTTTGTTTCTTATTTCCATGTTTCTTTAATTATTTTTTTTATTGAGAAGGTGAAGAAGCTTTAATTATTTTTTTTGGGATTTTCACATTACTGAAGCTCTGAGCCATCCATCTATCGTAAGAAATCTATGATTGTTGTGGTGATGGTTGTTGCTTATGGTCGTGGTGGTGGTGGTACTTGTACTATTTTTTTTCTTCTGATAAACTTGAGATCAACTGTCATCACAACAACCATAAATAATATATGTAGGGCCTATGCAAGGAAGGAAAGAAGGCATATTACTATGAAAGAAAGGTTAGTGATTTGAAACACTTCTTTTTTTTGTTTCTTATTACTAGGTTCTGCTACTGCCATATGATGCTCGCTGAGAAACACTTCTTTTTTTTGTTCGTTTTCTTTGTGCTATATTCTGATTTTCTCTCTGGTCTATTCTGATTTTCTCTCTGGTCTAAGAAATGGGTTTTGATTCTCCAAAGGAAGGTTCCTGCAGCATATTTGATCCTTTCTTATGTATTCCTCACGTTGTAGTCCAACTATTTTGATAGTTTGTACCACACGTACTGAAATATTGCGTTCCAACGCTAATTAGCTTGCACATAGAGCGGCCCTCTATAAAACAATGCTATGTAGAGAGTGTCAGGCCATTTCAGCATGGTCAGTGGACAGTTCTTTACAAAGTGTGGTTCTTTTTAAATGATCTTGCCTCTGTATGTGAGGAAAATCCAAGTGCGAAAACAATGCTGTTTTGTCAATGGATGGTCTGGCTATTTTAGTCTGCAAGCAAGAGTTTCAGTCAATGGATCAATTTGAATTTATATCGTAATTGTAAAAATTTTAAACGCGACACTGCTGTTTTGTTCTCCATTCGAATTTTTTTTTCAATAGTACGAGTTTGCTATACGAGTTTTCAATAGTACGAATGATCCCTGCAATGTACGTAACATCAGTAACATTTTTGCACTTAAAAACAATGCTTTTCTGCACAGCATGCATTTCCAATAAGAAACATTTGTTGGTCCTTTCCTTTTAATGAGCATGCATCTCATGTTCTCAAATTGGCAATGTGCAATAACTTGATTTCCAGTAAGTGACATTTGTTTTGTTTCCTGATTTGATTCTTATTGTACACATATAGGGTGACATTGACAAGAGGCTTGTATAGTGCTATCTACATGTAGTTCTGAAAGATATCTAAACACCCTTAGAGCAAGTCAGCAAGTGCTAGGTTCTGAAAAATATGTAAACACATTTCACTGCGGCGTAACAAGGGCTCATAATTTTTTTTAAATGAGATGAGCTAGGGGAGAAGCCCTCCTGCATATTTCCTAGACCAGGTATGCCACTCTATTTTTGTAAGTTACGCTACTCTCTTCGAATGACTAATATAGAGTTTAATGAGTTGTTTTTGGCCAAATGTTGTCTATTGGTTTAGTCCATACTCAAGAAGAGCTTAGGACAATGTAAGAAAATGCATTAAAATTCGCCCAGCCAAAAGCAGTATTTGGTATTGTCTGATCCTACTAGAACCAACCAAGGTGGTGAATCAATCTATATATTCGTCCTTTGTAACTTAGGGAGGCTACATGATTATTGTTATTGTCACATAATTATTCTATCCCTTGTCAACGTGATTTATAGCTATCGAGCAGCATGTGTGAAATATCAATAATTGACTGAAAAAAATATCTTTTTTCTGGTTATGTAACTTTTGTTGCATCTGGTAGTCACTTTGTTATTTGCTCACTGATATTATTTATGCATGGACTCACTGACAATATGTATACACTTTCACTTTATCAAAAATAAACAAAAGAAATACAGCATCACTTTTAAGGATTATTTGTATAAATAGTATATGGATTAGGTGTGAAGAAGCAGAGATCTATGAGGAATTGTCAGAGCACTGTAGCTCTTGAAACATGAGAATCAATGGCAAAACATTGTTGTTCAGCTCTTAAGCCTTGAACTTGTATTTTTTGATTGAAAACAAACACCGGTAAAACAAAACTGACAGTAAAAGCATTTCTAATACTATAGCATCTGGTTGCTTATTTTTGACTGTGTCTTTGACACACTAATAAGTGATTTTTATTGATATCCAGGGATTCCAGATATGAGCACAACTAGAAGCATTTTTAAGTTCAGACCTTACTAAGCATCGTTTTTATTAGACGTTAACCTGAACCATCTTATTTTTGCAACCATGAGTGTTGTTACTTTCTTTCAGCGCTTTCACAGGACAACTGAACTCTGACATCAGGAAGCTAGCAGTCAACTTGATTCCTTTTCCTCGCCTCCATTTGTTTTGCACCATTGACCTTGAGGGGCTCATAGCAGCATTGTGCCTCGACTGTTTCTGAGCCAACCTAGCAGATTTGGAATGCCAATAACATGATGTACATTGCTGATCCCAGGCAGGGTCGCTACCTCACAGCCTCTGCTATGTGCCACGCTTAAAGATCATAGTGTTGTTGTGTACAATTGGGCTTTCAATAATCAGTTATCCGAAGTTGTTTTCAATTAATGCAGCTTACTGTTCGAATTAAGGATGACGTCATTGTTCTTTTGCTTAATATTGCATTGCTAAAAACTCTATAGCCCACAGGTAAAATTACTTGTTGCATATTGCACTGCTGAATTTTTTTTCCATGTCCATGTAGAAATATTTTGGTACTCCATTGGTTAGGTAATCTGACTGTTAGATGTCTGTGCAAACGCACTGCTCCATACTCCCTGGTGTGCTTTAGGCCTTGTCCTTTTCAACGTTACGTACGGTTGCGTATTACTGTAGCAAGTTTTATTATTTTTATATAGCCTATATATTATGGTAATTTGTAACAATTTCTTCGTGGTTTTTAATAGTCCTCCCAAGAATCCTAAAACTAATTTTTAATTATCTTTTTATAATATTTATATCTTTTTTTGAGGGCTCTAAAATTTGCTACAGCCATACGCCAACGCAACGATAAGCTGAAAAGAACCAGACCTAGTTTGCAGACTTTAGCTTCTCTGTGGATATTTAACTTGCGCTGATTGTTGCATCAACAAGGTGTGCATGCATAATCTGTAGTTTGGTGTTTATGCACACATGTTCATGTATCAAAATAACTATCCATATGTGGCTTCACTAAAGAAACTAAATAGGCGTTTAGTCTTGCCATGCAACGAATCATGTATGTCAAACAAATAGATCAAGGTATTAATTTAGATTTCTAGGATTGTTGCATTGTTTTTGTATCTAGCAATAGCAAGTCGTTTTTTTTCATCCATTTTTTTTTGCAATCTAAACAATCCGTTTGCATGATTGGATTTCTTGTAAACTGAAAACTGCAAGCATGAATTTTTTCACCCGGATAATGTTAACTGTGCAAATAAATATAAGAAGATTAGATCATGCGTGGCAGTCAATGGTGCGCCTTGAGGCGGCGGTTCCGGGGAGGGGCCAAGGCGGTGGCCAGTAGAGCCGATGGGTATGGGAGAGAGAGCGGCTGCGACCGCCGACCGTTTGTTGCTAGGGGAGGATATCTTGGCAGTGGTGGCTGGCACGGACGGAGGCGCTGAGGGCAGACGGCTGAATGGATGGCGAGTGGGAGGGGCTAGATACAATGGCGAGTAGGGCTGTCGACATGGAGGGAGTTGCTGGCAGCAGTGTGTGCCGGCGAGGCACAGTGCCATGTGAAGGATGGGTGGCCCAAATGGACAGCCAGCATATGATGGCTGGAGATAGTAGACGCACACTGTAGATAAGAACAGTGGCATACACGTGTCCAATGGAGGTCGACTTCTCTACGAATATAGATTTAGGTGGATCCCACTCTTTGGTCGAATACTTCTATTAGGGTCTGTACTAGAAACCTAGAGTGAGATATCAAGTATTTATATAAAGGATTTCAACCTGGACAACATATTCTATGTACATAGGGTTTTTTGTGTACACACTGTGTGTACCAACTAACAAAATCATGAAAAAAATAGATATACTCATGAACTTCCTCTACCTACCTATGAAGTTTTAAGGACAAATTCATTCTATATTAAGAGTTAAAAAAAAGAAAAGAAAATTTTGTCAATTTTAAGCTACTTAAATCTATAAGAATTTTCTCTTTTTTATTGCTTTTTAATATATAATGAATTTGTCTTTGAAATTTCATACATAGGAAGAGTAACCAATAAAATACATCAACAATTTTTCATATTTTTTTATGATTTTTATTAGTTGGTGTACACGTTGCGTATATGGAAAATCCGTATACAAAGAATATGTTTGCCTTCAACTTGATGTATAATCTATTGATAATGCTATATAGCCCGACGGCTTGGAAAAAATTGTGCTCCCCTCCTTATCCTTTCACTCACGCACGAGTTGATACAGAGGATTTGGGATCAAATGGAGAAAAAAGAATGATAGATCAAATAGACGCGCTTTCATTTGAACACATTCCGCCAAGGGCCATTCATACACGTGAGAACAAGCATATATTTGTGGAAGACGCTAGTGTTTTCAATAAAGGTGTCAAAAGTATCAGAAATATTCGAACCATCCGACGCCCAAATATGTATCCAAATCTAATTATTCATATCCATATTCGTAAATATATTCAACTACCTAAATTTGTATCCGCAATAATTACCTGAATTATCTGATAGCAAATCGTGTTTTATCGTCGAAAATGCTATTTTACATGCACGTCTAGTGAGAATATCGAAATTAGTTGGGTGGGTACTTATAATAATGCGAGTTTATAGTTTTCGAGTGAAATAATGTATTATAATGATTAAATTAAATACACTATGTATGAGCAATATCTGCATCCAAATATGAGAATATCCTAATCTTGTATTTGTACCAACAATATTTGAATCCTACTGGAAATCCAACTCTGATCCGTATCCAGATTTTAGAATATCTGAATCAATTCGTATCTATTTTATAAATTTGGATACAGATACGGCAATTGATACCCTTAGTTTTTTAAAGAGAAAATTACACCGTTCCCCCTAAACTTGCAAAAAATCTCACTTAGTCCCTTGGACTTGTGTTTTACTTTCTCGGCCCCTCAAACTTGTAACCGTTTGCACCATTGCCACAATCCGTTAGTGTTCCATTAAAATGTCGTTAAATGTTGAGGTGACGCCTATGTCCGTTAAGTGCTGACATGTGCGCATGTGGACAGTTGCGTGGCGTGACTAGGATAGAAAATTCTAAAAAATCCAAAAAATAACAAAACAAAAATAAAAATTCCAAAAAAAATCAGAAAACATAAAAATACAAAAAATATAGAAAATCCAAAAAATTCCAGAAAACTCAAAAATAAAAAACATTTTTGGTAGTTTTTAGTTTTTTTTCCCTTTTTTCAATTTTTGGGAAAAATTATGGGAATTTTTAAATTTTCCCATTTTAGGGTTTTTTTAATTTTTGGGATTTTTTTGTATTTTCTGAATTTATTGGGTTTTTTTTCCTTTTTGGATTTTATTAACTTTTTTGGTATTTTTGGATTTTCTGATTTTTTTAGGGGTCTTTTTTATTTTTTGGGTATTTTTTTGGATTTCCCAGATTTTTTCCGTCCTAGTCACCGTCACGTAATTATCCACATCCACCCACGTGAAAGGACGTAAGACCGAGAGGGGGGTGAATCGGTCCCTAATTCAATTTTAATCCCTCACGGGGTTGTTAACTTCTTAACAATTTAGAGAACCAACTACCGATAAGCCTATGCAATTCTAGGAAGCGGAAGCCAAGAGCACGGTAGTATTGATCTCACGATAGGCAAGCTAGCGAATAGGCGGCTCGATGGCTCGCACAGGCAATCAATGCACAAGCGAAAAGGTAAATGGAGACAAAGGGCAAACCGATTTGTTTCCCAAAGTTCGGCGCAAGCGCCTACGACTCCGTTGAGCAAACCTTCCACGGAAGGCCAGGACTCACTCGTCCCTCGCGCTCAATCCACTCGGTAGCTCTTCACCATGGATGGAGGGTGAGTCAAGATCCCACACGTTCGCGAGTTCTTCCACACACGCGAAAACTCCTCGCAACCCTTCTATCACAACGACAGCGGTCCCAATGGCTTGGCGACGTCACACCGTTGACCGGACGGTGCCCCACTCCGGGATTGTGACTCCGAAGGTGACGACGAAGCACCCTCACGTATGGAGATGACCCCCGACACACGGAGGGTTTTCGACACCGCACCACGCTCGACGGCGGAGAGGTAGTAGACGAAGTAGTGGTAGTAGTCGTTCACGCACAGCTTGATGAAGACCCCGGCAGCAAGAAATCCCCGAGCACAAGTCCGGAACTCCACCAAGACCCAAACTTCCTTCTCCCTCAAGAACTCCTAAAGAACTCTTAAGAATGAGCCAAGAACGCCATGGGAGCACACCAAATCGAACCTTGAATCGATGGAGAAGGAGGGGATGTAGCTGCTCTTCTTCTTCCTCCTCTTCTCCCACTCCTTCCCGAGCTCAAACCGTCATGGACATGGGCATGGAGGCTCCAAGGTGGAAGAACCCCATGGGAGAGACCCCTTGGTGAGGTATGGTGGCTAGGGTGGCTGAAAATGAAGTCCTCTCTCAGTTTCTCCCGTGGCTTGGCCTCCTATTTATAGACCTCGGAGCGAAACACTAAAGCCCTAGACAGATGGACGGTCGAGATTAAATCTGGACGAGTTTTTAGTACCCGTTGGACGTCGTCCGATCCCCGTCGGACGCCGTCTGGAGAACGAATCTGGCTATATTTCTACTTCATCGGACGCTGTCCGACGCGCGTCGGACGCCATCCGACCGCGTTCAAATTTCTAGGGTTTGCTCCTTCGGACGCCGTCTGTCCCACCCGGGACGCCGTCCAGCAGTAGGATTTGGACGACAGTCCCGCTCATCGGATGCCGTCCGGCGGCAGTTTTTGAACTGCATCGGACGCTGTCCGACGGTCTCCGGACGCCGTTTGGCAGTGCCGGTTGAAGTTAGGGGACTTAGTCGGATTTCAACAGTTTGGTTCTTCGGACGCCATCCGGTGGTCATCGGACGCCGTCCGACGATAGTTTTTGAATTGCGTCGGACGCTGTCCGACGGTCTCTGGATGCCGTCCGGCAGTGGGGTTGCAATTGGGGACTTAGCCAAATTTTGGCTTGGGCTCATCGGACGCCGTCCGACGGTGGTCGGACGCCGTCCGATGGGGCTGAAATTTTTGCCCCACTTGGATTTTGGCTCTACCGACTTCGTCCGACGTCACACCTAGGGTTGTGGGCCTACCTTGTCGACTTGTGAAATCGGCGGGAGGTTTAGATCACTTGGGCGGGAAGTTTCGTGCCTAAAACAAAATATCTGGCTTGGGTTGCTTAGAGGGTACGAAACCCTGACAGCTGTCGCTCTCCCGAACTCTCTCGAACCTAGACAGGTGGCCTAACTAAGGAACCCCCTTGAACACACCCGAGAATGGATAAGAATGAGACGAACGGCGGACTGTGCTCAGTGGGACCCTGCTGCCAGAGACTAGATGATCTGCAGGTTTATACTGCTACACTCACACAAAGAAATAGAAGAACTATAAAATAAGTGTCCTTAATCTTGTGAGGTAGTCGACTTGCTAATCTCGGTCATCAATTACCAAAACCAAATGACAGGCGGGGAGCCTGCACTTACAATCTCCCCCTTTTTGGTAATTGATGACAACACCTGCAAATCTCAGCTAACAAGCATTTCTGACATAGGGATTAGCTCTAAACAGCATATGACAATGAATTCAATTGAATGAGCATATGAGCATGAGCAATGGAACTAGTGCAGTCTAGCCATGACCCCAATTGAAATACAACTGAGATACAAGTGCAATGAGTACAAGACATGGCTCCCCCTGGAACAAGCATTCATCACTAGTTCACATGATACCAATTGAAAGCATCTTAGCAACAAGCTAGCTCAAAGATACCAAATGAGACTACCCAATGAGCACCAATTGAAACTAATGACCAAAACAATTCAAGTGAGCTCTCACATCTCTCCCCCTTGATGAAATAGCTCTCCCTTTGGCGCACACAATTCAAATATACATCATGCAAGCTAGGTTTTCACTAAATTAGCTAGATTTGTCACAAACTCTTCCCCTTTGGCATCAAAGACCAAAAAGATGAACTAAGCACATAAAAGAAAGAGAGCAGTCTAGCAAGCTTTGAAGATTATACAATCTAGCACATGAGCTAATGAATTCACCAATCTCACAATTGAAACTCCTACTAGGTCACATGTCACAAGATCAACAATAGCATATTTCGAATGATGTTTGTGAGCATCGTTGAGCCCTAATTTTTATTAGTGGCATTGATGACAAAATTTATTAATATAAAGAGCTAGTGGTTTTTTGGACTTCTAGGAACCCTAGCGAAGACTCGGCGGTTTTTATAAACCCTAATTTGAAGCGTCGACAATTTTCTGAGCTGCTCCAAGATTTCAAGTGCGTGACTGGGCGAGAGAAGAGGTCACGTATAGATTAGGAGTAGTTAGGTTTATTTCTTGTTTTTCGTCGGATTTCAAAAGGGGTTCGAATATCTCGGACTATGCCGGATCTTTGCGAATTCTTGAAAACTCGGTTTCCGCAGTCCACCATCTCTAAAAATACCCAAATATCCCTATGTGAGTGTCGGGGATAAAATTACGGCCCATTGCCATGGCCCACTCCCTGACGGCCCAATCGAGCGACCTACCTACCAGGCCCACTGGAAGGTTCTATTAGGCCCATGTGCATCTGCCGAACGACCTCTTGGTCGGCACGGTGCATGAACGACCTAGGATTCGTGTTTGAGTCCTACTCGAACAAGAGTTACTGCAACCGTGAAGACCCGGACGTTGGTTTCCGGATTGGAATAAGAGTCGTGATCCCCAAGACTAGGAGTATGCCTTATCTACCTCGGGATATATTTGGCATGTACTAAGTTTCACGTGCATCAGTAGTTAGCCCTACCCGATATTCTCTCGGTGGATCGGTTTGCTCGCACTATATAAACAAGGCCCTACGGCGTGTAGAGGGACGGATCCGACTTAGAGTTTTACGACTTGTACACATAATCTCGCCGAGACTTGTTCGTCTCGTCGAGCCACCTCTTGTAATCATCTTTGATATATAAGAAAGGCTGGACGTAGGGCTATTATCTCTCCCGAGAGGCCTGAACCAGGATAAAAACCCCTGTCTCCTGTTCGTTGCTGTTCGTGGTTGTTCGGCGTGTCTCCTATCTCCTCTTTGAAGAACCTTGGTTGACTTGGGTCGATATCCCAACCGTCGACAGCTGGCGCCGTCCGTGGGGACACGCAGATCGAGCATGTCGAACTCCATCAGCGATACAGAGATACTTCCTGAGGGCTACGACTCAGAAGGACAGGATGTCTCATCCCCTGTCAGTTCAGATCGATCTGTTCGGTCTCGAACGCTTTCCGCATCCGAGGCAGATGTCTCCGCTTACATGGCAGAGATAGCCTCAGATCGCACTCCGTCATCGACGACGACTACGGAACTGATGATCTTTACGACGGTTTAGATTTGTCAGATTCCAAGGCTATGTCGGTAGATTCCACCTGTGGAGACACAGCGATGACACCGTCTAGCATACCTTCGCATGGCCCCCGCAGCATTAACATGGCCGATGTAGGAACCTCTGAGGATCCTGCACGGGCTGTGGCGGCTGGCGAGGTCGGGCAGATTAACTCTGCTCGGCATCAAGACGAGGTGCGCGCAGCCGCTCGCGAAAGCAAGACGTCATTCGCCGCAGCCTCGGCGATTCCATCAATCGACCTTAGCACGGTTTCGCGACGATTAGCGGCAGCGTCGCGACCCACCTCGCGTCTTGGCGCTAAGTCTCGGCGGAAGCTTCCTGTTCGGTCAATTCCGCGTGGCCGGACTCGATCGGGCGAACGCGGATGGTTCGAGGATCCCGGGACCCATAGATCAAAGTCGGAGCGGCTCGAAGCTATAGCGGTCCTTAGATCCGCCAATCAAGTCGATCTCGCCGCATAGGCGTCTTTGCTGCGTCTAACCTAGAGCGACCGGTGAAGGCCTAAAGTCTCTAGGAGAAGTCAACAACTCCTCCAGCGCATGACCAAACTGCCGGAATGATTCGGACAGCTCGATCGATCGCGTGACCCCGTCACCATCGAAGGATCATCGTCCATGAGCGAGCTACCCGTGGTCGCCGTCGCCGCCAAGTCCTCGTAGTCATCGCGACCATTGGGGGCAAGCGCGACGCGATGATCACGGATGGTCCCTCGTGAGGAGCGCGTCGTCGCCACCACGAGGAAGGGCGTGGTGGATTGTCCGGAGAGAGTTTCTCGGCCGAGTCATCCCGTTCAGCGAGGAGTTCCCCAGCGCAACAAGACCAACGTCTTCTCAAGACTAGGTTCTGCGGGGAAGGTGCTCGATCATATGCTCGGGTCGCGAGGCTTTCTCGATGAGCTTCGAGTGTCCGGTGGCCCTCAAAGTTCAAGCCCGGTCACATGGAGAGGTACAATGGGACTCGTAACCCGGAGGAATTCCTTTCCATCTACGCTTCACGCCATCATGGCGGCGGGGTGACGAGCTTCGTTATGGCTAATTACCTCCCGATCGTCCTTGAGGGTGCCGCCGGACGTGGTCGTTCAATCGGCGGGACGGTTCCATCGGCTCATGGAACCAGCTTTGTGACGCTCGATCGCTAATTTCGGAGAGCATTACGTGCGTCTGGTAAGGAGGATGATCTCGCACGGATGATCCGGATGAGCGGGAGACCCTCCGCAGCTTCGTGAAGCGTTTCATCAAGATCCGCAACACAATCCGAACATCTCGGATGAATCATTGTCCGCGCCTTCAAAAACGGAGTCGCGACGAAGCGGCTCACCCAGATCTCGAGATCAACGAGACTGGACCGCCAACGACTGTTCAAGGCGGTGATCGCTATGCCAACGCGGCAGAGCGCGTTCAAGATAAAAAAGCGTTCGACAAGGCGAGTGCCCGCCCGACTGGTGTGGATGAGAAGAAGAAGAGCAAGAACAATGTTCCGGTGACAAGAAGTCCCGAAGAAGAAGAACAAAGGTGATCACGAACAATACCGTCGCGGTATGGATCGCGCACCTCCTCCCAAGGATGGGCGAAGAAGCCCAACAATAATTACAAGGGCAAAAAGCACGCTTTCGGGGAGGCGGACAAGGCAAGAAAGGTCCGAGCGACCGATTTTGCAAGTTCCACCAAGCACTACGGGCATGATATCGCCCTTTGTAGAACTTGGGCTGCAAAACTCAAGATTTCTACAACGGCAAGGGCCCAATGCCCACCCCGCCCGAACAAGGTGATGCCGGTAAGGAAAGCGCCAAACCGGCGATGGTGATCGGGAAGATGATGATGAATATCAAGAGCTCATGAACCATATCGCCGTCATTTTTGGCTCCTCGACTTACACCTCTCGCGCAGCCTCAAGGAAGCCGCTCGGGAGGTCCTAGCGTCGAAAAGGCAAAACCTCGGCTGAATCGATGAAGTGGATGAGATCCCCATCTCCTTCTCTCGGGAGGATTGCCCCATGGGATGACCAAGCCTCGGCGGCTCCCATGGTGGTCGCCCGACCATCGCGAACGCGAGAGTTGGCCGTGTCTTAGTGGACGGCGGGGCGCTTTGGACTTGCTTTACGCTAAAGTCTTGGGCGAGATGCAAATTCCTCGTTCCAAGTGAAGGAAGTCATGATGTCTTCTACGGAATTGTTCCGGAGAAAACATCAAGCCGTTAGGCAGTTGTCCCGCCTGTCACCTTCGGCAACCCAAGCAACTTCCGGACGAGTTGATCACTTTCGGCGTGGTCGACTTCCCATCGGCGCATAACGCGATCTTAGGCGAGCCATCTCTCGGTAAGTTTATGGCGTGTCCCACCACGCTTACCATTGCGTGAAGATACCGGTCCTAACGGTGTGATCACGGTCAAGGGCAACTACAAAGTCGCCGGATTGCGACGGCGGTCCCTCGCCTACTGGTCGACCAACTTCCGCATTGTGATCTCAAGTCCCGCAGACCAAGTCTCAGACGCCCTAGGGTCTCCCTTCACCGGGGAGAAACTAAGGAAGTTCATTGCCGCTTGATGATACTTCCAAGATAGTTCACTTGGGGCCAATCTGGACCCCAAATAGAAAGCGAGCTCATTGCCTTCCTCCGGCGAATGCGAGATGTATTCGCCGGGAGCCATCGACATGCCCGAGTCCCAAGGAGGTAATTGAGCACAAAGCGGCTGTCCGTGGGACAAAAGCTGATTCGCGGAAGCTTCGTCGCTTTTGAATTCAAGCGGGGATCATCAAAGATCGACAGCAAGCCTTTCATTCTTTGGGTTCATCCGCGAGGTTGATCACACCGAGTGGTTAGCCAACCCTGTCATTGTAAAGAAGAAAGGCGGCAAGTGGAGAATGTGTGTCGATCACACAGATCTGAACGCTGCTTGTCCTAAGGACAATTTCCGCGCCACGTATTGACCAAATTCGTCGATCATCATTGCGGACGCCCGACTTCGAGTTTTTAGATGCTTACTCCGGTTACCACCAAATAAGCATCTCCCGAGGATGAAGTGAAGCGCCTTCATCACCCCTTCGGCACTACGCTCGCTATCGACCATGTCTTTCGGTCTGCGCAATCTTTGGTGCCACGTTCGGTAGCTTAATGGAGAAGACCTTCCCGAGCAATGTGGAAAAAATCTGGAGGTCTATGTCGGCGACATAGTTGTAAAAACAAGTATGCTCTAGATCATGTAAAAGACCTGGCAGAGACTTTTCATAATCTCACCAGGCATCGAATAAAATTAAATCCAGAGAAGTGTACCTTTGGTGTTCGATCTGGCATGTTGCTCGGTTATGTCATTGGCTCGCAAGGTATTTCTGCCAACCCTGAAAAAATCGAGGCCATTGAAAATATGCAGGCTCCAACTACCATAAAGGAAGTACAAAGCCTCACTGGGCGGATGGCTGCTCTAAGCAGGTTTATTTCCCGTCAAGGCGAACGCGGGCTGCCCTTCTTTAAGGCCTGCGCAAGCACAATGGTTTCGAGTGGGACGGAAGAAGCGATAGATCCTTCGGGATCGAAGCGATACTGTCCAATCCTCCCGTCTTGACTACCCAGCGGCATGGCGGCGGCTCCTCTTGTACCTAGGTTGCACGCCACAAGCGGTGCGCTGATCTTGGCGGTCGAAAGGAACGCATACAATGACCAATCTATTACGTGGCGAGGTACTTCACGGATCAAAGGCGTTACCACGAGGTCGAAGCTCCTCTATGCCTTGCTCATGTCCTCCGTGAAGCTTCGCCACTACTTCCAGCGCATCAAATCTGGTCCCGACCACGTTCCCTCGGGAGAAATCCTACTGGAACAAGGAATCTAGCGGACGTATAGCTAAGTGGGCAATGGAACTAGCGAGTTTGATCATTATTTGTCGCCCGAAGCGCTATTAAGTCACAGTCCTAGTTGACTTTGTCATTGAATGGACTTGCCCGCCCAAATCGAGGAGCTCCCGAGCAAACGATGAACCCTCTTGGACCATGTTTTTCGATGGCTTATGCTTTGGAAACTCGGGGCTGGTTTTGTTCTCATCTCCTCAAGGAGAGCAACTCGAGATTCTATCCAACTACACTTTGCGGCGACTAACAACGCTGCAGAGTACGAGGCCCTCCTCACGGACTAAGAGCGTGCAAGTCGCTTGGTGTCCAACGGCCGATTGTGAAGGAGATTCACGGTGGTCATCAATCGAGTTAACAAGGAGTATCGGTCTTGCGATGACTCAATGGCGCGATACGGTTGAAGTGAGGAAGTTGGGCGGCATTTTCGATTTTTGAAGTGCTCTTCGTGCCTAGGAAGGACAACTTCGGCCGACCAACTATCAAGTATGGATCCTCACGAATTTGCTCAAAGACGGTGCTCGTCGAGCACCTTCACAAGCCCTCAATCACGTCTCCGGACGAGGCAACAGAGAGGCAGTGGTCTTGTCTCCGTTATCGGCGGTGCATGGATCGACAACGCCATTTGTCGGTACCTTGCGGATGGGACCCGCCCGACGACGGCCAAGCGGCGTTCGCGCTTACAAGGCGTGCCGCTCCATACAAGCTTGTGGGCGGAATCCTTTACCGTCAAGGTGCTCACGAGTTCTCTCCAAGTGCATCTCGCAAGGAGGTGTGTTCCTTCTTAGGGACATACACGAGGGTGCCTGTGGCAACCACGCCTCCTTCAGAACTCTAGTCGACAAAGCGTTTCGCATGGGCTATTATTGGCCCACTGCGTTACAAGATGCCCAGGATATCGTGACTAAGTGCAAGGCTTGCCAATTTCACGCCCGGAAGGCACACAAGCCCGCCCAAGAGCTCCAAACAATCCCCCATCCTGGCCCTTTTCCACATGGGGTGCGGATCCGCTCGACCCATTCCTAAGGGGTACAAGGGCTATACACACCGCTCGTCGCCATAGACACTTTTACAAAGTGGATTGAGGCGAGCTCGTGTCGCCTCTTCACGCCAAAACGGTGTTCGCTTTTTCAAAAGCAACGTGGTCACGCCGGGATCCCCCACAAGTTGATCACTGATAACGCTACCCGGTTCGAAGCGAGCTATTCGAGAATCTCGCGAGCAATTTGGGCACCAAAGTTCGCTTCGCTTCATGGCACACCCACGAGCAATGGAAGCGATCGGCGAGCTAACGGACAGATAGTCCGAGGTATCAAGCGGCGGTATTTGCTGCTCTCGCGAAAGCAAGACAAGGCACAGGTCGACAAGTTCCTTCCGTCCTCTCGGGCGATTCAGACTTCTGCCGGTAGGCGGCGGGAAACTCCTTTCCAATTGGTCTATGGTGCAGAAGCCATCCTGCCTGCCGAAGTTGTACTCGGTTCGCCTCGCACGAGCTCAGTCAACCTAGTTGACGACGAGCAAGAGCGCCTCCTCAATCTCGATCTCCTCGAAGGCATACGCGACCGGGCACAAGTCAGAATGGCACGCTACCAAGAAGCTCTTCGCCCGACGCCGCCAAATCAGTTCGACCAAGGGTTTTGAAGGCGGGCGACCTCGTTCTGCGCCGTGTCCAGAACTTGTCCAATGCCAACAAGTTAACTCCTCGTTGGGAGGGCCCGTTCACGGTCGTTTCTACTGCTCGCCCGGGGGCTGTTCGCCTGGCTATGGAGGACGGGAGAGAGCTGACCAGCACTTGGAACATCGACCAGCTTCGTAAGTTCTTTGTGTAGGTCTTTTCTGTGTTTGCTTAGCTTTGCGCTTTTTGTAAACTTCGCGCCTTAGTTCGTCCAAGTCTCTCGGGCACCATGCAAAGTTCAATCCAATTCTTCAGTGAATCCTCGCGGCCTCTGTGCCCTTTTCACTATTTGTCTTCTCAGACTACTTTCTCTCTGGTAACACTTGATGGTTGCCCGGTCTTGCGAACTCTTGGCTCCGCAATCTTAAGGATTTTTCCCTACCCGTGTCTAGTCTCGATACGTTTCTAAACTCAGGGTTGCGTAACATGGCCTTTCCACCTTGCGTTAAGTCCGCTCTCGTAAGCCCTCCGCGGCAGAGGCACTTACTGCTTGGCGCGACCACTTGGCAAAGCTCGCCTCGTAAGCCCCATGGCGAGGCACTTTCCTTGTTCGGTTACTCTCGGGCGCCTAACTTACGCCAACGAAGCGGTATGGAACAAATCGAGCAAGGTTCGGTGTCGCTCTTTCTCTCTACGCGTGCTCGAGTTCGCAAGCTTAGGTTCTCGAGCATCGTCTGCATCGGGGCTAGGGTGTCGCTCTTTCTCTTGTGCACTGTTCGGGTTCGCAAACTCGGGTTTCGGCGAGCGATGCACAACGGGCTGGGAGTTAGGCTAAGCGCTCTACGGTTTTCTTAAACTTCCTAGCTGTTCGCTTTTCTCTTAGTTTCATTCGTTCTTGTCTTTTTGTCGCTCTCTTTGCAGGAAAAGGGTAAGTCTTTATTAACAAAATTTGCGGTACAAAAGTCCATCTCGGGTTCTGACCCTCTGACTACCTAGAAGCGAGTTGCTCCTTGAGCTCCTCGATCACTTCCTTAAGGCCAGGACTTCCCTTGGGCTTTGAACCCCTCTCGGCCTCGGCTCGGAGGCGATCGGCTTCCTCCTTGCTGCTCTGGCTGCTCCGTCGCCTTTCAGACGGAGAGCCTCGACTTCTTCGGTCTTGGCCCTTGGTGGTGGTCGAGCCTCGCTGCTAACTTCGGCCTGCCGACGGTCTTGACACCTTTCGTCCAGCTCCTTGACCTTCTTCTCGCGGTGATCGCCTCACCGCCATCCCACAAGATCTCCTCAATCTCCTCTGTGAAGCCCACGGGGTTGAGATCTTAGCCAGAGTCCGCGGATGTCTGCTCCTCCTTGGCGAGTGGGCTTTGAGCTTCTTGGCTTCCTCCATGAGCTGGTTCCACCGATGGGACGCGTCGACAAGCTGCTCTTCAAGCCACTTCGTGCGGCCCGGCTTCTCCTCGCGGTGCTCGCCTTTCATGGCTCATACACAAGCTCCTCGGCTTCCTTTAGAAGAGCCTCAGAGAATGCCTCTCCTTGGTCGACTTGGCCTTGAGCTTCTTCGCTTTCGCCGCTTTGGCTCGGCTTTGGGCAGCAGAACGCGCTCTGCCGGGATCCCCGTCTCGAGATGCTCCGGAGGACGCCAAGATCTGGCGCCCGTTCGATGGTGACCCCATCCTCGAGTTCCGCCATGGTATCCCTAAAGACCTGAGGGAGAAGGTCTATTCAGAACACTTTGCGATGACACATTCAAACTGAGCAAGGTTTGGTCTTGGAGTTTACCTCGCCAAGCCGATGCTTCAATCCGCGGCGCAGGCGGTCCTCGAGGCCATGCGTCACGAAGCCCCGCTCATGCGGGATGAGGCGGGCGCGCTCTTGCCGTCGCCGCCTTGTTCGCTCCTTCTTCTTGCGGGAGCGCATCTGCTCGGGTGCAGGAGCGACGGGCGAAGCACTTTCGTCTCCGCGCTCCTTCTCCTCTTCCTTTTCCTCTTCCGCCCGAACGTCTTCGGGCGAGGCCGGAGCCACTCCGCCGGGTGGCGCCGTTGTTTCCCGGCGGGGCGACTTGCGCGACCGCCGGGGCCTTCTTCATGTTCCGGCGGTGGGGTTTCATACATTCCGGAGAATCCCGTCGCCTCGGGGTGAGCTGCTCGCGACGAAGTGCTGTCAGACCGGCTGCTCGGTCTCTGCAAGCGACTTCCCGAGCCATCGCCTTGGCATCAAGTCCGTGGCGCCTTGCCGCTATTTTTGCCTCCAGCCGACCCACCGCGCCTTTGGTAGCGTCGTCTTCTGGAGCCCGGCGGCAAAGAGCTCCACGCCGCCCGGCTTGTCCTTGAGGCACGCTAGCCTCATCGCCTGTGAAGCGCCGTGCAGTGCTCTCGGCAGCACCGATCGGCGCCTCCTCGACATCATCCATGGCGATCTCTCCTTGGGCAGCTAATAAAAAAAAAAAGGATCGTCGTTAAGTCTAGCGCGTCGAAAGTTGGAAGGTCTAAAGATCGATTCCTACATACTGCCGTGGAAGGCTTGGTCACGATCTTCTTCACGGAACCTTCCGCCTCTTCCTCGGGGGCTCCTTGGCGGCTTCTCCGCCTTGGCCCTTGGGTGTTCGTGGCGGCGAGCTCGGCTCCCGTGAGTGGTGGCGCCTCTCGCAGCGCAAGAAGTTTTTCCTTATGCGTGACTTCTTCTTCGAGCCTCCTCGCTCGGCGACTGTTGCAACCGATCCATGCGGCGGGGTGAGCTTGCGTGTAACGCCCGAGCCGAGGGCCATGGTCTTTACCTCTTCGTCGCTCTCGCTTTCGGCGAGGAGGAGGGCTTGGTCTCATCTCATTGGCTGACTGCGCGCCCGCTTGGTCCTTTCGATGCGTTCCGTCGCCCTAGCTTGGTCTCTTCGACGGTGGCGGCGCCGTGTCAGGGCGAGCTCGCGTAGGCTCGGCCGCCACCTTGGGCTTTGTGGCGCTTTGGCCTTGCCTTCTTCGCCTTCTCCTTCTCGGATCCGGAGAGTTCCTCAACGATCCTCCAAGGATCAGTTGGTCCTCCCGCGAGTTTTGAGAAGAGGGCGTTAACATTTAAACAACGTTGCATGTCTAGCAACATAGGCCGAGGGTAAGTAATTTACCTCGTGCATGCGGACAAGCACGTTCTTGCTGGCAGTGTCGCCACCTCGCCGGTGACCTCCCGTCCTTCTTCGCCGCCTTCAAGATGGCGTCGACCCGCTTCGGTCACCCATGCGTCGGTTGGCTTCTCCGCCCCAATGTAAGGATTGTTAGTTCTGTTGGAGGAAAGAATGTATTTAGAGGTTGAGTCTTAAAGGCACTTACCCATGCTCTCCCTTGTGATGTCTTCCCATCCCTCTATCTTGTAGAAGGATAGGACCTTCTCCGCATGATGGACCACATTCATTGTGAAGTCGAATAATCTCCTGCTGCGTGAGCCCAAGGCTCACGAGGAGGCGATCTTCCTCGTCATGTACCAGTCCTCGGCGGTCATCTCCGCCGAGGCATTGGCGTCCCTTTGCGGCGCCTTCCGGTGAAAACGAGTTTCTTGCCGCCGCTCCGCTTGTGTAGAACCACCTCACCCACCACGCGCCCATTGAGTCGGCGGAGGTGGGGCGAGTCTGGCGTCATCGGCGGTGGCCGGAGCTTGAGGTAGTAGCACCCGGTGCGAAGCGGCGGGCTGCTCCTCGTTCTTGTGTAGTAATGGAGGAACAGCCACCGGCGGATCGATGCCAGATAGCCCTCGCGACACAGTGTGCGAAGCGGCCATCTGGAGGATGGAGTTCGGATTGAGGTTCGCCACCTCCAATCCGCCGATGTTCAAGAAGGCCTCGGCGAAGTCGCTCTCAGAGACCTCAACCCGAGCAGTGCAAACTGCTTGGTAACGAACTCTCCTCGGCGGCTCGAGTATCCTCCTCTCGGGCGACCTCCGGCTACGGTGTCGATGTGGCCCTCTTCCTCCCAGATCCTAAGGTCCTCCTCGGTCAAGCTAGTGCTTGTGAATTTGGCCATAGCGATTCCCGTGGCGGACGAAAGGTGGTCGGTGATGGAGTTTGGGTACTTGATCTTTGGCGTGGTTGGAGCTAGGGCTTAGAGAGGAAAGGCGCGAGCAGAGTGGCTGGTCATGAGCGGCTTGGGTACTTTACGGTCCGTATAAGCAGCTACTGCAGCGGTTTTGTCCCGAGCGGCTAGTTTTACTACAACGGCTAGGTAAAAGCGGTGCTTTGTTTTCAACTTCGCAATGACGTGAAGTTACCGTTGGAGTTCCGCCAGCGGCTATTTTTCGGTGTTTGCTTTCAAGGTGAGTGCTCTGCTCGGACATATGTCGTTCCTGTTCGACTTAGCGGAGTTGCTTCGGCCTTGTCGGTTTGTTCGGTCCCGAACAAGTCTTGTTGGTTGAACCACAACCTGTTCGATTACTTTGTTGCACGTCTTTATAGCAGGAAAAATACCCTCTTCGTGACTTGGAGTCTCAAGAGGATGACCCCACTCTAGTGAGTCCTTCCACTTGAGTCTCGGGGCTAGCCGTCGGGGATAAAATTACGGCCCATTGCCATGGCCCACTCCCCGACGGCCCAATCGAGCGACCTACCGGGCCCGGCTCCTGGAAGGTTCTATCGAGCCCATGTGCATCTGCCGAACAGCCTCTTGGTCGACACGGCATGCGAACGACCTAGGATTCGTGTTTGAGTCCTACTCGAACAAGAGTTCTGCAGACCGTGAAGACCCGGACGTTGGTTTCCGGATTGGAATAGGAGTCGTGATCCCCAAGACTAGGAGTATGCCTTATCTACCTCGGGATATATTTGGCATGTCTTGAGTTAGATTACGCACTCAGTAGTTAGCCCTACCGATATTCTCTCGGTGGATCGGTTTGCTCGCACTATATAAACAAGGCCCTACGGCGTAGAGGGACGGATCCGACTTAGAGTTTTACGACTTGTACACATAATCTCGCCGAGACTTGTTCGCCTCGTCGAGCCACCTCTTGTAATCATCTTTGATATATAAGAAAATTTGGGCGAGGGCTATTATCTCCCGAGAGGCCCGAACCAGGATAAAACCCCGTCTCTGCTCGCTGTTGTTAGTAGTTGTTCGGCGTGTCTCCTATCTCCTCTTTGCAGAACCTTGGTTGACTTGGGTCGATATCCCAACCGTCGACAGTGAGATTTCTAGAGAAAGAGAGAAACCCACCTAAATTTCCCCCTCACTTTTCACCCGAAAATCTATCCTGTCGGACGGCGTCTGGTAAATCCAGACGGCGTCCGACCAGCACAAAAAATCCAAATTTATACTCACTGTCGGACGGAGTCCGGTAGTCACCGGACGGCGTCCGATAAGGTTCAATTTTGGCTGTTTCTCGCTGCCGGACGGCGTCTGGGGGGCGTCCGGTAGCTCCAGCGCTTGCACGATCCTTGCTGTCGGACGTCGTCCGGTGGGGACCGGACGGCGTCCGATAAACCTATTTTGATGAGCAGTACGCTCTGTCGGACGGCGTCCGGTGCCCGTCGGACGGCGTCCGGTAGAGTGTAACAGCTAGTCTTTTTGTCCTCTTCCGAGGGGCAACGGCTAGTTTTGCTCTAGGGGCTATAAATACCTACCTAGTGGCTGGCTATTTTGAGGTTTGCTGCTCCACTTCACCTACCACATTCATAGCTCATCAATTAGGTGTTTTAGAGCCATTCCTCCACCCACAAGATCATCCAAAGCCATAATCCATCAAATCCCAATACCAAGCTTCATGGAAGTCCTTCGATCCGGCATGATCGGGGCGTTCCGGGCTTGTTACTTTTGAAGACATCCTTCGTGGAGGCGTGGGCTTGAGAGTAGGCCTTGGCGTGTGGCTACTCTTGAGTCGGTGTACGGGTGACGGAGTCTACCTCGCCGGAGTGGCGGAACGACTACCGGGAGTAAGTGAGGCGTGAGGCTCGAGAGCGAGCCGGTCCTTGTGCGCAAGGGGTAGCCTCAACGGAGAGTAGGAGTTGCGGCTCCGAACTTCGGTCAAACAAACACCGTGTCTCCCTCTCATTTATATTCCCGCACTTACTCTTATTACATTGGTTGTGATGAATTTGAATGCCATGTCTTAGTTGCTTGTGTTTAGTTTATCGCTTCCGCTTACTCGACAATTGCAACTAGGATTGGGTGACTCTTAATATGATGTTAATTCAAGAATAATTGAAAAAGTTTTAAAATTGCCTATTCACCCCCCCTCTAGGCCTTAGGATCCTCTTTCAATGTTCATGTAGTATTAGACCTAGAGCAAGATTTAGGTGAACTAGAGCCAAATGAATCAAATAGTGCTTAAATCAACTATAGTGAAACACAAGCACAAGTTAGAGCTAGTTTGATGTATCAGAGCATTCAATGTCAAGATTAAGCAAGACATTTGAGACTAAAATATTGGTGTTGAGCTCGTTTTTCTCAAAGATTTCTTATTTTGCACATTTTCTAATTTTGCAAGTCTCAAGCCTTAATCGACCTGGTCTAGCATTACACTAAAGACTTTCATATCTTGGTCATCCAAATCTCTCCCTAAGTTCATGCCTTCGTGTGCAATGACAAGCTATCTAATTGGAGAGACATTGGTGAGACATGCTACCATTTTTAGCACATTTAGCTCAACATTTGAAAAATAATGCTCAATTTCTAGCCAAGCAAAAGCATAAATGCAATAATACCCCCAAATTAGCCATAGAAGCACAATGTCATCAAAATAGAAGCTTAAGCAATCGAAGTGATTTAAATGGCTCTAGATGACCTAGCACTAGCTCCAAGCAACAATTTCCATGATGATTTAAGTTAAGCACAAATTGAGCAAGTGACATTAGACAACTAGCAATAGTTCTCATGATCAACTAGTGAACTCAATAACCACACATGAGAAGAGTATAATAGTCAAAGCTCAAGATTGCTAACATAAATATATACAAGATTCAAACTAAATAGCTCAAGGATGTCAACTTGGAAGAATTGGACTTATCAAGCACATTGAGTTCATTCAGCTTGCAAAACCTTGCTTCATGCAATGGCTTGGTAAAAATGTCAGCAAGCTGGTCCTCGGTACGCACATGAGTAAGCACAATATCACCCTTCCCCACATGATCCCTAAGGAAGTGGTGTCGAATGTCAACGTGCTTAGTCCGTGAGTGTTGGACCGGATTGTTGGCAATTTTAACCGTGCTTTCATTATCACACAGCAATGGAACATGATCAAGTTTTATGCCGTAGTCATACAATGATTGAGTTAAAAATAGCAATTGAGCACATGAACTCCCTGCCGCTATATACTCTGCCTCAGCTGTAGATAGCGCCATGGAGTTCTGTTTCTTTGAAGCCCATGAGACCAAACATCTACCCAAGAAGTGGCATGCTCCGGAAGTGCTCTTGCAGTCAATCTTACACCCAGCATAATCTGAATCAGAATAGCCTAGGAGCTCAACACGCGCACCCTTCGAAAACCACAAACCTATGCTAGGAGTGTGTTTCAGGTATCTCAAGATTCGTTTTACAGCAGCTAAATGAGATTCTCTAGAGGAAGCCTGATATCTCGCACACATGCACACACTAAACATGATGTCCGGCCTAGATGCAGTGAGATACAACAGTGCACCAATCATAGAGCGATAGAGCTTAGGGTCGACGGGCGTACCTTCGGTGTCGAGGTCCAAGTGTCCATTGGTCGCCATTGGAGTCCGGATCGGCTTGCAATTCATCATGTCGAAGCGCTTCAGAAGATCCTGGATGTACTTCTCTTGGGATACGAATGTGCCGGTCTTGAGTTGTTTGATTTGAAACCCCAAGAAGAAGCTCAGCTCGCCGACCATGGACATCTCAAATTCCTTTGCCATCATCTCCCCAAACTCAGTGCACATAGCCTCATTGCTACTCCCAAAGATTATGTCGTCCAGATAGACTTGGCAGAGAAAAAGTCACCATTTGTTACCTTGGTGAACAATGTGGAGTCCACTCTGCCGACCTTGAAGCCCTTGTCGGTGAGAAAGTTCTTCAATCTCTCATACCAAGTACGGGGAGCCTGCCTGAGTCCGTACAGTGCCTTGGACAACTTGTAGACGTGGTCGGGGTGCTCACGGCTCTCAAAACCAGGAGGTTGCTACACATACACTAACTCGTCAATGTAGCCATTCAAGAAGACGCTCTTCACATCCATTTGCTTCAGAGTGATGTTGAGGCATGTGGAGAAAGCCGCAAGCAACCGAATGGCATCCAACCTTGCAACTGGAGCATATGTGTCACCGCAATCAATGCCCTCAACCTGAGTGAAGTCTTGAGCTACCAGACGTGCCTTGTTGCGCACAACCAAGCCGAACTCATCTTGTTTGTTCTTGAACACCCACTTGGTGCCTATCACATTGTGGTCACTCGGCCTCTCCACCAGAGTCCACACTTTGTTCCTCTCAAAGTTGTTCAGCTCTTCATGCATTACGTTGATCCAGTCCGGATCCTCAAGTGCTTCTCCAATTGTCCTTGGCTCGATCTCTGACACAAATGCTTCATGCTCACAGAAGTTTGCCATCCTGGACTGTGTCTGAACTCCCCGGTTGAGGTCACCAATCACTTGCTCGGCTGGGTGATCACGAGCAATAGTGTGGTGAGTCCTCACCAACTGGGGTGCAACATCCGTCCGCTTTCGGTGACTCAGCGTCAGCTCACAAGCTGCCTCTGTCCTGGCTCGATCTCTGGTCAAGGTGGTTCATTTGAGCCGGCTTGGGGCAAAGCATCTCCTGAATCTGTGCCAAGCTCAGGTGTAGCCGGTGGTATCACAGGTGTATCCACTCTCTGTACCTCCTCAGGTCTCACATCACCATCCTCTATTTGCTTAACAGCTCGAGCAAGTGCTTCATCACCAACATCCTCCAGGTTCTCGTGCTCACCTTGGCTGCCGTTGGACTCGTCAAACTTGACGTCACAGGTCTCCTCAATCTGGCGAGTGGACTCATTGAAGACTCTGAAGTTCTGTCCACGAGCTGAATACCCGAGAAAGATGCCTTGGTCTCATCTTCTCTGAAATTTGCCCAAGTGTTGCCTCTTCTTGTAGATGTACACCTTGCATCCGAAGACCCTCATGTAGGAGACATTGGGTCGTCTCCCATTCAGCAGCTCATAGGAAGTCTTCTTCAGCAACTTGTGCAGATATAATCGGTTGTTGTAGTGGCAAGCAGTGTTGATGGCCTCACCCCAGAACAGATCAGATGTGTGGTACTCATCCAGCATTGTCCTGGCCATCTCAATCAAAGTTCTGTTCTTTCTCTCAACGACCCCGTTCTGCTGAGGGGTGTAGGTGGCTGAGAACTCATGGCTTATTCCTGCATCATCACAGAAAGACTCGACCATGCTGTTAGTAAACTCGGTCCCATTGTCACTTCTCACCTTCTTTATTTTGCAATCAAAAGTATTTTGAATTTTCTTTGCAAACTTTTTGAAAACCTCACCCACTGGTGTTTTGTCAGGTACAAATAAAACCCAAGTGAATCTCGAGAAATCATCAAGAACAACTAAACAATAAAGATTCCCTCCTATACTCACATAAGTCGTTGGCCCAAACAAGTCCATGTGTAGGAGTTCTAGGGGTTGAGAGGTAGACATAATGTTCTTTGCAGGGTGCGGATTCGCTACCTGTTTGCCTGCCTGACAGGCGCTGCAAAGTTTGTCCTTCTCAAACACCACATCCTTCACCCCAAGAATCAAATTGTTTTTGCAAAGTTTCTTCAAATTTCTCAACCCAACATGTCCAAGACGCCGGTGCCAAAGCCAACCAAGCGAGACTTTGGCAACTAGATAAGTCGAGGAAAGCTCAGAAGAAGAACTGAAATCCACAAGGCAAAGTTTTTGAAATCTAAAAACTTTGAAGACCACATTTTTATTTTTGTCCAAAACCAAAAGCTCTAAGGGTGAGAAATGACAATGACAACCTAAAACACACAGTTGAACTACAGATAGGAAATTGTAGCTCAAGGTCTTGACAAGAAGGACATTCTCAATTGAAAGCTCTGGAGAAATAGTTACCCATCCTACTCCAAGTACCTTGGCCTTGTTTCCATCTCCAAATGTGACCTTGCTGGGGAAGTCTCCTTCTTCCCCCAAAAGAGGTGAACAACCGGGGGTTGCCGGTCATGTGTTGGGTGCACCCACTGTCAACGATCCAATGGTACCCACCACTCTGGTAGTTCACCTGCACACAGAGAGCGAGTCATTTTTGTGACTCAGGAACCCATTTGATGTGTCCCCGAGGGTTAGCCTTCACAACATTGCAAACATTCTCAATCACAGTTTTAGGCACCCAAAGTTGTCTCTTGAACTCATACTCCCAAGATGGTCCAATGAACCTAGCAAAGACTCCCCCTTTCCCATTGGGCTTGATCAAGTAGTTCTTCTCTACAACTTCTGAGTGAGCTCTCCTAGGGTTCACATATGTGGGTCTAGCCTGTGGTGCAATGTGAGCTCTAGGACCGGTGAACCTAGCACTATTCCACACAAAGTTGGACCTATCATGGTACAAATCTCTAGGAGGGGCATGAGGGATAAATCTACCCTGACTCCTACCAAATTGAGGTCCCTGATTGTAGTAGTGCCTAGGTGGAGCTTGAGGAGCGAAGTTGTAGTGACTAGGTGGAGCTTGTCAAGCAAAGTGAGGCCTAGGAGGACCATGCCAAACATTCTGAGTTCTGGTTGGTTGCCAGGTGGAGTTATTGTGCCTAACTGGTCCTTGCCAAGTGTGTGGTGCTGAGTGATTCCTAAAGCATTGTTGCTAGTGTGCAAGTTGTTAGGAGGTTGATTGTTCTTCTTCTTAGAAAAAGCATGATAGTAGATTTGCCTCATGGCAGATCCGCGAGGAACAGAAGTGTTTGCCCTTCCCTTTGGCTTCTCAGGGGTGAACCCCAAGCCACCCTTTTGTGAGGACATCCTCTGTTCCTTGAGGATCTTCTCTAGAGAGGTACTACCACCTAAGCAATTCTCAAGTGCCTTCTCAGTTTTGTCAAGTTTTAGCTTAAGCTCACTAACCTCAATAGCAAGTTCCTTAGCAGTTAGAACAAATTTGCAATTATTAGGATTACATTCAATAGCATTGTTAGAAGAACCACTAGAAGTAGAAGCAACATAAGCCAAATCAACCAAATCATCACATGGGGTAGCACAATCAGCTTTGCAAGGAACAATAACTTGAGCAACGGTAATAGTAGAAGCATCAACCATAGCATGACATGAAGTATCAACAGAAGCATTGCAAGGAGCATCAACCACAGGTAAAGCACTCAAAGAGGCATTGTCAGCAACCAAACGCTCATTGCTAGCCCTAAGCTCATGTATGGTAGCAAGCAAATGCTCTACTGACTCATGCATAGTCCTATTCTCTTCTTGAAGCACATCAAAGTTCTTAGTGGATGAGTGACTAGAGCTAACAAGCAAATCATGTTCAATTTCTAGACTCTCATTCTAGGACTTAAGACTAGCAAACTTCTCGTTCAAATCATTCAAACGTTTCATGAGGGTCATGCTTCTCAAATTCTCCTTCTCTAGATACTCAAGAGCTTGACCAAGATACTGTGTAGCAGTCATTTCATCATCATAGTCAGAGTCGGAACCAGAGTCACTAACATCTTTTGTAGTTGGCTTGGCCATCAAGCACTTTGGATGATATCCCTGTACTCTTGCCTCGGCAGCATCCTAACCATTTTTCTGCACACAACAACATCAAGAATAGCAGCTCCAAGCCCTTTGAGCTTGTTGATTAGGGGGTTAAGCTGGTGTCGACGGTTGAGATAACGATCTCAAGTCGCTAAGGTTCTTTAAAATTGAGATAGGAGACACGCCGAACAACCACGAACAGCAACGAACATGAGACATGGGTTTTTATCCTGGTTCAGGCCTCTCGGGAGAGATAATAGCCCTACGTCCAGCCTTTCTTATATATCAGGGATGAATACAAGAGGTGGCTCGACGAGACGAACAAGTCTCGGCGAGATTATACGTGTACAAGTGCCAAAGCTCTAATCTAGATGCTAAGATGTAAAACTCAATGCCGGGATCCCTAAACGCCAAAGGGCCCTGTTTATATAGTCTTGAGCAAACCGACCTCCGGGGAATATCGGGCGGGCTAACTACGAGATAAATGCGAACTCAATTACATGCCAAATATATCCCGAGGTAGATAAGGCATACTCTAGTCTTGGGGAACACGACTCCTAGTCAATCCAGGAAACCACGTCAGGGTCTTCACGTGGCCGTCGAGAACTCGTTGAGTCGGACTCAAGCAGAATCCTAGGCCATTACGCACCGTGCGGTCAGAAGCATTGGCGGGATGCATATGGGCCAGATAGAACCTTCCAGGGGACTGGGCCCTGGTAGGCTGTTCGAATGGGCCGTCAGGTATTGGGCCTTGGCAATGGGCCGTGATTTAATCCCCGACAGCTGGGTAAACATATCATTAGCATTCTCAGAAGGGAGCATCTTAAATTGGTCAAATCTCTCCTTTACAAGAACTAGTTTACCCTCCTTGACAGAAGCTGTTCTCTCGTGAATCTCTATGAGTGTGATCCATATATCATGTGCATTTGTGAGATTACTAACCCTATCGAACACATCCGTAGACAAGCCACAGAATAAAGCATTCATTGCTTTGGCATCAAGCTCGAGCAACTTGGTTTGCTCAGGTGTGGGAGCTGTGCCGGCTTCAAGTGTGAAGCCAAGAGGCTTCAAGTGTGAAGCCAAGAGCTGCAACTACGACCTTGCAAACATTTAGTCCCATAGACTGCAAATATATTTCATGCGCATGTTCCAAAAAGCAAAGTGATTACCATTGAACAGTGGGACCCTATTGCTAGCAACACTACCCCCGTCGGCCATCTCTATTGCGGTAAAACGAGAACTAGAGAATTTCGCTCTGATACCAATTGAAAGGATCTAAGACCGAGAGGGGGGGGGGGTGAATCGGTCCTTGTCGACGGTTGAGATATCGATCTCAAGTCGCTAAGGTTCTTTAGGAGTGAGATAGGAGACACGCCGAACAACTACAAACAGCAACGAAAAGGAGACAAGGGTTTTTATCCTGGTTCGGGCCTCTCGGGTGAGATAATAGCCCTACGTCCAGCCTTTCTTATATATCAAAGACGAATACAAGAGATGGCTCGACGAGATGAACAAGTCTCGGCGAGATTATGGTGTACAGGAGGCGATATGCTATGATCAAGTGTCCATGAGATGCTAAAAGCCAGATCAAGTCCCCTCTACACGCCGTAGGGGCCTTGTTTATATAGTGCAGAGCAAACCGACCTACCGAGGGAATATCGGGCCGGGCTAACTACGAGATCGTAACGAACTCATATACATGCCAAATACACCCCGAGGCATATAAGGCATACTCCTAATCTTGGGGATCACGACTCCTATTCCAATCCGGGAAACCAACGTCCGGGTCTTCACGAAGCCGTGCAGAACTCTGTTCGAGTCGGTCTCAAACACTATTCCTTGGCCACTACGCACCACGCCAGCCAGGAAGCTGTTCGGCAGGATGCATATGGGCCTGATAGAACCTTCCAGGGAGCTGAGCCCTAGTAGGCTTGTTCAATTGAAATTTGTCGGGTAATGGGCCATGGCAATGGGCGTATTTTATCCTCGACAGCTAGCCCCCGAGACTCAAGTGGAAGGACTCACTAGAGTGGGGTCTTCCTCTTGAGACTCCAAGTCACGAAGAGGGAAATTTCGCACTTGTCAAGCAACCGAACAGGTTAAGGTTCAACCGAACAAGACTTGCTCGGGACCGAACAAACCCGTCGATCCGAAGCAACCCTGCTATACTGTTGAGAAATCACATCTACCCGGGCAGAACACTTAGCCTTCAGCGCGGACACTGGAAAAATAGCCGTTGGCAGATTCCAACGGTAACTTCCTATCGTTGCGCAGTGAAAACAGGCGACCGTTTTACCTAGCCGTTGTGGTAAAAACTAGCCGTTTCGGGGCAAAACCGTTGTAGAGCTGCTTATACGGGACTATAAAAGCACCCAAGCCGCCCGCGGCCAGCCACTTCTGTCCTCACGCCTTTCCTCTCTAGGCCCTAACTCCAACCACGCTTAGCATCAAAGAGCCGAACTCCAAACATCAAACCTACTCGTCAAAACCTGGGAACCGCCATGGCCAAGTTCACTGGCACTAGCCTGACCGAGGAGGACCTGAAGGTCTGGGAGGAGGAGGGCCACGTAGACACCGGTAGCTGGAGCTGCCCGGAGAGGAGGATACTCCGGAGCCGCTAGAGGGAGAGTTCGTCGACTTTGAGCAGATTCGCCTTTGTTTGGGTTGAGGTCTCCGGCGACTTCGTCGAGGCCTTCTTGAACATCAGCGGATTGGAGGCGGCGAACCTCAATCCGAACAACATCCTCCAGATGGCCGTCTTCGCACACCTGTGCGAGGGCTATCGGGGAATCGATCCACCGGTGGGGCTGTTCCTGCACTACTACACAGTGACGAGGAGCAGCTCCGCCGCTTCAAGCTTCGGGTGCTACTACCTCAAGCTCGGGCCCTGGCGGCACGACGCGTACCCTCGCCCTTGTTGCTTTCGACTCGATGGGCGCGTGGTGGGTGAGGTGGTTCTGACAAGCGAAGCGGCAAATGACAAGAAGCTTCGTCTTCATTGGGAAGGCACCGGCGAAGGGGACGCCAATGCCTCGGCCAGAGATGACCGCCGAGGGTTGGTTTTTGACGAGGAAGATCGTCTCCCTCGTGAGCCTCGGGCTCACGCAGGCGGGGAGATCATCCGGGACTTCACAAATGACGAGAATCTGTCGGCTGCGGAGAAGGCCCTATCCCTTCTACAAGATAGAGGGATGGGCAGACATCTCCAGGGAGAGCACGGGTAAGTGCCTTTAAGACTCAACCTTTACTTCGATGATTTCCATCCGAGCAGGAACCGCGATCCCTTACATTGGGCGGAGAAACCCACCGACGCATGGGTGACCGAAGCGAAGTCGACGCCATGCTGAAGGCGGCGAAGAAGGACAGCGAGGTCACCGGCGAGGTGGGCTATACCTGTCCGAGGAACGTGCTCGTCCGCACAGCCGAGGTGAGTTGCTCGAACCCTCGTCTGCGTCGCAGGATTTGCATCGCTTATTCATGCTAACCTTTGCTTCTCAAACACACAGGAAGATGAGTTGATCCTCGGCGGGATCATGGAAGAACTCTCTGGTTCTGAGAAGGAGAAGGCGAAGAAGGGCAAGGCCAAGGTGGTCACAAAGCCCAAGGTGGCGGCCGAGCCTACGCGGAGCTCGCCGCGACACGGCGGCCGCCAGACATTGAAAAGACCACCCACGGTGACGGAGGGCGCCGAACAAACCAAGCGGGCTCGCGGTCAGCCCAGCGGGAAGAGACCAAGCCCCTCCCTCCTCACCGAGCAGAGCGACGAAGAGGTAAAGACCATGGCCCTCTGACTTAGGCGTTTCACATAAGCTCACCCCGACCGCATGGAGCAGTTACAACAGTCGCCGAAAGCAGAGGAGGCTCGAGGAAGAAGTCGCAAGCAAGGAAAAGCTTATTTGTCTTGCGAGAAGAGCGCCAGCTCACCGGAGCCGAGCTCATCGCCACGAACACCGGGGCCAAGGTGGGCAAGCCGCTAAGGAGCCCCAGGAAGAAGCAGAAAGTTCGGCGAAGAAGATCGAATCAAGCCTCCCACGGCGGTATGTAGAGATCGATCTTTGATCTTTCAATTTCTAACGCGTTAAACTTAATGATCATCTCCTTTTCATCAGTGCCCGAAGCGGTGCCACAGACGACATTGCCGCGGCACCGAAGCGATCCTCGCTGCCGAGCACACTGCGGTGCGTCATGAGCGATGAGGTTAGCTGACCTCAGGACAAAATTTGGCGGCGTGGAGCCTGCTCGCCAGCTCAATGAGCAACTCGGACGCTGAAGAAGCGCGGTGGAACGGCCGAGGCGGAAGAAGCGGCGAGTGGCGCCGCGAACAATGGGCCAAGACGACAACTCCGGAAGCCGCCAGCATGGATCGAGCGGCCGGTCTGCCAGCACTTTGTCGCAGGGGCAGCTCACCCCTGAGGCGACAGGATTCTCTGGAGAGCAGGGTGAAATCCCCGCCGCCAGGGAGCAAGAAGAAGCCCCCGAGCAGGTCGCGCAAGTCGTCCTGCCCGTGGAAGTACCGGCGCCATTCAGCGGAGTGGCTCCAATCTCGCCCGAAGCCGTTCGGGCGGTAGAAGGGGAGGTAGAGGAGAAGGAGAGCGGAGACGAAAGCGCTTCGCCAGTTGCTCCTGCTCCCGAGCAGACGCTCTCCCACAAGAAGAATGAGAGAAAAAGGCGGCGACGGGAAGAACGCGCCCGTCTCATCCCGCACGAGCGGGGCTTCGTAACGCATGGCCTCGAAGATCGCTTACGCCGGGGACTGAAGCACCGGCTTGGCAAGGTAAACTCCAAGACCAAATCTCGTTCAGCTTAGCTACATCATCGCAGAGTGACTGACTTGATCTTCTCCCTCAGGTCTTTAGGGACACCATGGCGGAACTCGAGGACGGTGTCACCATCGAGCAGAGCGCCCGTCTTGGCATCCTCGGGAGCATCTCGAGCGAGGGAGCCCAGGCGAGCCCTCTGCTGGCCAAGCCGAGCCTACCAAGGCGAAGCGAAGAAGCTCAAGGCCGAGCTGACCAAAGAGAGGCATTTCTCTGAGGCTCTTTTAAAGGAAGCCGGGGAGCTTCGCGCGCAGGCCGTGAAGGCGGGCACCGCGGAGGAAAAGCCGGACCGCACGAAGTGGCTTGAAGAGCAGCTTGCCGATGCGTCCCATTGGCGGAAGGCGCTCGCGGCGGACGTCAAGAAGCTCAAGGCCTAGCTCGCCAAAGAGGAGCTTACCTCCGCGGGTCTCCAGGCGAAGATTTCAACCCTGTGGGCTTCACAGGAAGAGATCGAGGAGATGCGCGGGATGGCGGTGAGGGCGATCACCGCGGAGAAGAAGGTCAAGGAGCTGGAAGAGCAGCTCAAGACCGTCGAGCAGCGAGCTAGCCAGAGCGAGGCTCTGACCGACCAGCTGCGCGCCAAGACTGAAGAGGTCGAGGCCATCCGAGCAGAGGCATGGCACGTGTGCAAGCGAAGCAAGGAGGAGATCGAGCGCCGAAAGCGAAGCCGGGGAAGGAATCAAGGCTCAAGGCGTAAGTCGTGCGCCTCAAGTTAAGTTGAGGAGCTAAAAGAGCAGCTTGCTCCTAAATAGCACCGTGGCTGTAACCCGAAAACGCCTTGTACCTGAAACTTTTGATTAACGCAATAAAGTACTTACCTTTTTCCTCGCAAAAAAAGCAAAGACAAAAAGACAAGAACGAGCGAAACTAAGAAAAGCGAAAAGCGCTAGGAAGTTTAAGAAAACCGGTGAGCGCTTAGCCTAACTCCCGGCCCGTTGTGCATCGCGCCGAAACACGAGTTTGCGAACCCGAGCAGTGCACAAGAGAAAGAGCGACGCCCTAGCCCGATGCAGACGATGCTCGAGAATCTAAGCTGCGAACTCGAGCACGTCGAGAGAGATAAGCGACACCCGCGACTGATCGACTCGTTCCATGGACTGCTCGTCAACGTAAGTTAGGCAGTTCCGAGAGTAACCAAACAAGGAAAGTGCCTCTGCCGCGGGGGGCTTACGAGAGCGGACTTTGCCAAGTGGTCGTGCCAAGCAGTAAGTGCCTCTGCTGCGGAGGGCTTACGAGAGCAGACTTAGCCGCAAGGTGGCAAAAGCCGTGTTACGTAACCCTGAGTTTAGGAATTCGTTGAAGCAAGATACGGGCAGGGAAACTTGAAAAGAGCGGAGCCAAGAGTTCGCAAGACCGGGCAGTCATCAAGTGTTACCAGAGAGAAAGAGGTAGTCCTTAGAAGACAAGAAGTGAAAAGGGCGCAGAGGCCGCGAGATTTCACTGAGAATTGGATTGAACTTTTGCCCGAGAGACTTGGACGAACTAAGGCGCGAAGTTTTACAAAAGCACGGAGCTAAGAAAACATTAAAAAGACCTACACAAAGAACTTACGAAGCTGATCGATGTTCCAAGTGCTGGTCAGCTCTCTCCCGTCCTCCATTGCCAGGCTAACAGCCCCCGGGCGAGTAGAAGAAACGACCGTGAATGGGCCCTCCCAGCGCGGAGTTAACTTGTTGGCATTGGCCAAGTTCTGAACACGGCGCAGAACGAGGTCGCCCGCCTTCAAAGCCCTTGGTCGAACTGGTTGGCGGCGTCTTGCGTGAAGAGCTTCTTTGGTAGCGCGCCATTCTGACTTGTGCCCGTTCGCGTGTGCCTTCGAGGAGGTCGAGATCGAGTAAGCGCTCTTGCTCGTCGTCAACCAAGTTGACCGAGCTCGTGCGGGGCGAACCGAGTACTATTTCGGCGGGCAGGATGGCTTCTGCACCATAGACCAATTGGAACGGAGTTTCCCGGTTACCGGTCGGTCGTAGAATCGCCCAAAGGACGGAAGGAACTTCGTCAACCCAAGCCTTGTTGTGCTCGCGGAGAGCCGCGAACATGCGTCGTTTGATACCCTGGACTAGGGGTGAAAACGGATCGTATTCGGATCATTCGGATGGAGGTTTTTGGCTCGGATAGATACATATACATTACAGTTTTTTCCCAAACAACTCATATTTTGTGTTTGGAATGAAAGTTAATAAAACGGTCTAAATACTTTTTTAAAATATGTTGTCTATTTAATTCGGATAACTCGGATATCTCGGATACGGATAAAAACTTTCACCCTACCCGGACGATCGTCGTCACCGCCGATTGCTCCATTGCTCGTGGATGTGCCACGGTAGGCGAACAGACCTTGGTGCCCGGTATTCGCGATATTCACGGAATAGCTCGCTTCGAGGCGGGTACCGTTATCCGTGATTAGCTTATGGGGGATCCCAAAGCGCGTGACCACGTTGCTTTTGAAAAAGCGGACAGCCGTTTTGGCGTGAAGAGACGACATAGGCTCTGCCTCAATCCACTTTGTAAAAGTGTCGATGGCGACGAGCAAGTGTGTATAGCCCTTGTACCCTTAGGGAATGGGCGAGCAGATCCGGACCCCATGTGGAGAAAGGCCATGACGGGGATCGTCCCGAGCTCTGCGCTGGTTTATGTGCCTTCGAGGCGTGGCGGCAAGCTTTACACTTTGTCATGATATCCGGGCATCTTATAACGGTTGGCCAATAATAGCCCATGCGTAAACGCTTTGCCGACGAGTTACGAAGGAGGCGTGGTTGCCACGAGCACCCTCGTGTATGTCCCTAAGAAGGAACACACCCTCCTGCTGCGAGATGCACTTGGAGAGAATTCCCAGAGCACTTCGACGGTAAAGGATGCCGTCCATAAGCTTGTATGGAGTAGCACGCCTTGTAAGCCGAGAACGCTTCGGCCGTCTTCGGCGATGTCCCATCGCAAGATCTGGGACAAATGGCGTTGTCGATCCATGACACGCTTTCGATGACGGAGACAGCACCACTTGTCTCTGTTGCCTCGTCCGGAGACGTGATTGAGGGCTTGTGAAGGTGCTCGACGAGCACCCCTGCCGGAGCAGGTTCTCGTGAGGATCCATACTTGGATAGCTGGTCGGTCAGGAAGTTGTCCTTCCTGGGCACGAATAGCACCTCGAAAAATCGAAAGTGCCGCTCCAACTTCCTCACTTCAACCAAGTATCGCGCCATTGAGTCATCGCAGCACTGATACTCCTTGTTCACCTGGTTGATGACCAGCTGTGAGTCTCTCTTCACAGTCAGTCGTTGGACACTGAGCGACTTGCACGCTCTTAGTCCCGAGAGGAGGGCCTCGTACTCCGCAGCGTTGTTAGTCGCCGCAAAGTGCAATTGTATAGAATACTGGAGTTGCTCTCCTTGAGGGAAGATGAGAACAAAACCAGCCCCGAGTGTCGGTCTGTGAGCCATAAAAAACATGGTCAAGGGGTTCATCATGCTGCTCGGGAGCATCCTGGGATTTGGGCGGGCAAGTCCATTCGGCGACAAAGTCAGCTAGAACCTGTGACTTAATAGTAGTTCGGGCGACAAATAATGATCAAACTCGCTAGTTCCATTGCCCATTTGGCTATCGTCCGCTAGATTCCTTATTCGTAGGATCTCTCCCAGAGGAGCGTGGTCGGGACCCAAGATTTGTGCGCTGGAAATAGCGGCGAAGTTTTACGGAGGACATGAGCAAGGCGAGAAGCGACCACGGACCTCGTGGTGCGCTCCTTTGATCCATGGAGTACCTCGCTCACGTAATAGATTGGTCATTGGATGCCTTCCTCTCAAGCTGTCAAGACCGCGCTCACCGCTTGTGGCGTCGTGACCAAGGTAGAGCAAGAGCATTCGCCATGACGCTGGGTAGTCAAGGCAATTGGGTTGGACAGTATTGCTTTAGGTCTGAAAGGATCTGTCGACTTCTTCATCCCTCGAAACCATTGTGCTTTTGCGAGGCCTTAAAGAAGGCAGCAGCGTTATACTGACGGAAATAAACACCTTAGAGCGACCATCCGCCCGGTGAGGCTCTGGACTTCCTTGACGGTAGTGGGGGCCTGCATGTTTTCAATGGCCTCGATTTTTTCAGGGTTGGCAGAAATACCTTGCAAACCAATAACATAACCGAGCAACATTCCAGATCGAACACCAAAGGTACACTTCTCTGGATTTAACTTTATTCGATGGCTGGTGAGATTACGAAAAGTCTCGGCCAGGTCTTTTACATGATCTGGAGCATACTTGCTCTTTACAACTATGTCATCGATATAGACCTCCAAGTTTTTTCCGCACTGTTCTGGGAAAGTCTTCTCCATTAAGCGCTAGAACGTGGCACCAGCATTGTGCAGACCGAAAGACATGGTCGTATAGCAGAAAGTGCCGAAAGGGGTGATGAAGGCAGTCTTCTCTTCATCCTCGGGGGGAGATGCTTATTTGGTGATAACCGAGTAAGCATCCAAAAAACTCAAGAGCTGGGCATCCGCGGTCGCGTCGACCAGCTGGTCTATACGAGGCAGCGGGAAATTGTCCTTGGGACAAGCAGCGTTCAGATCTGTGTGACCGACACACATCCTCCACTTGCCGCCTTTCTTCTTCACAATGACAGGGTTAGCTAGCCACTCGGTGTGATCAACCTCACGGATGAAACCAGCAGCGAGCAGCTTGCCGAGCTGATCTTCGATGATCCCCTGTTTGAAGTCCGAAAAGCGTCGAAGCTTCTGGCGAACAGGCTTTTTGTCTGGTCTGACTGTCAGTTTATGCTCGATAACCTCCCTTGGGACTCCGGGCATGTCAGATGGCTCCCAGGCAAACACATCTGCATTGGCTCGGAGGAAGGCAATGAGCTCGCTTTCCTATTTGGGGTCCAGGTTGGCCCCCAGGTGAACTGTCTTGGAAATATCATCAAGGGACAGCGGAACTTCCTTGGTCTCTCCTCCTAGCTGAAGGGAGACCCTAGGGCGTGCAGACTTGGTCTGCGGAACTTCTGGGCCACGCGGCGGAAGCTGGTCGACCAGGGCAAGGGACTGCTCGTCGCAATCCAAAGCGGCTTTGTAGTTGCCCTTGACCGTTATTACACCATTAGGACCCGGTATCTTTACGCTATGGTAAGCGTGGTGGGTCACGGCCATGAACTTGCCTAGAGATCGCCGGCCCAGAATCGTGTTGTACGCGGATGGGAAATCAACCACGTCAAACGTGATCAACTCTGTCCGGAAGTTGCTCGGGTTGCCGAAGGTGACGGGCAGGACGACCTGCCCAAACGGCTTAACGGTTTCTCCCGGGACAATCCCGTAGAAGGGCATGGCGACTTCCTTCAACTTGGAGCGAGGAATCTGCATCTCGTCCAAGACCTTTGCTGAAAGCAAGTCCAAAGCGCTCCCGCCGTCAACTAAGACACGGCCAACTCTGGCGTTGCTGATGGTCGGAGCGACCACCAGAGGGAGGCGCTGAGGCTTTGTCATCCCAGTGGGGCAATCATCCTTAGAAAAGGAGATAGAGACCTCGGTCCACTTCATCGATTCAGGCTGTGGTTTGCCTTTTTCAACGTTGTGGACCTCCCGAGCAGCTGCCTTGAGGCTGCGCCGAGAGGGATAAGCCGAGGAGCCGCCGAAGATGACGGCGATATGGTTAGCGGGCTCTTGATACTCGTCATCATCGTCCCGATCACCGCCGTCGGCGGGACGCTTGTCCTTGCCGGCATCACCTTGTTCGGGCAGGGTGGGCATTGGGCCCTTGCCGTTGTAGAAATCTTCGAGCTTTGCGGCCCAAGTTCTGCAATGGCGTATATCGTGCCCGTAGTGCTGGTGGAACTTGCAAAATCGGTCGCTTGGACCTTTCTTGCCTTGTCCGCCTCCTGGCCTTTTGCCCTTGTAGTTATTGTTGGGCTTCTTCTGCCCATCCTTGGGAGGAGGTGCGCGATCCATACCTGCCACGGTATTGTTCGCATCACCTTTATTCTTCTTCTTCTAGGACTTCTTGTCACCAGGATTACTGCTGCTCTTCTTCTTTTCGTCGACACCAGGTTGGGCGGGCAGCTCGCCCTTGTCAAACGTCTTTTTATACTGAACGCGTTCCGCCGTTGGCATAGCGATCAGCCGCCTTGAACAGGTCGTTGGCGGTCCAGGTCTCATTAATTTCAAGATCCTGGGTGAGCCGCTCGTCGCGGACTCCGTTTTTGAAGGCGCGAACAACAGATTCATCCGAGATGTTCGGGATCGTGTTGCGAATCTTGATGAAACGCTTCACGAAGTTGCGGAGGGTCTCCCCGTTCATCTGGATCATCTGGTGCAGATCATCCTCCTTACCCAGACGCACGTAACAGCTCTGGAAGTTGGCGATCAGAGCGTCACAAAGCTGGTTCCATGAGCTGATGGAACCCACCTGCTGATTGAACAGCCACGTCCGAGCAGCACCCTCAAGGACAGTCGGGAGGTAATTAGCCATAACGAGCTCGTCACCCTCGGCCGCCATAATGGCCGTAGCGTAGATGGAAAGGAATTCCTCTAGGTTCTGAGTCCCATTGTACCTCTCTATGTGACCGGGCTTGAACTTTGAGGGCCACCGGACAGACCTGGCTTCGTCGAGAAAGCCCTGCAGCCCAAAGCATATGACCGGCCACCTTCCCCGGCAGAACCTAGTCTTGAGAAGACGTTGGTCCTGTTGCGCGGAGGATCTCCTACTGAACGGGAAGATTCGGCCTGGAGAAACTCTCTCCGGGACAATCCACCGCGCTCCTTCCTCGTGGTTGCGACAACGCGCTCCTCGCGAGGGGACCTTCCGTGATCATCACGCGCACGCTTGCCTCTGTGGTCGCGATGACTACGGAGACTTGGTGAGCGACGGCGACCACGGGTAGCTTGCTCATGGACAGTGATCCTTTGATGGTGACGGGAGTCACGCGACCGATCAGAGCTGTCCGAATTATTCCGGGTAGTTTGACTGCGCCACCTGGAAGGGTTGTTGACTTCTCCTAGGGACTTTAGGCCATCAGCCAGTCGTTCTAGTTCCAGGGTTGTTGACTTCTCCTAGGGACTTTAGGCCATCAGCCAGTCGTTCTAGATTAGCAGCAACAGCATCGCCCATACGGGCGAGATCGGCTTGGTTGGTGGATCTAAGGACCGTTGCTATAGCTTCGAGCCGTTCCCGACTCTGATCTAATGGTCCTGGGATCTCTGAAGCATCCGCGTTCTGCCCGACAGGAGTCCGGTCACGCGGGGAGTTGACCCGAACAGGGAAAGCTTCTGCCGGGAGACTTGGTGTGGGCACGCGAGGGGGATCGCGACGCTGTCGCTTGCACCGCTCGCGGAACCACGCCACGGTCTGATTGATGGAATCGTCGAGGCTGCGGCGAATGACGTCTTGTTCGCGAGCAGCCAGCGCGGCCTCATCTTGCTGCCGAGCAGAGTTAATCTGCCCGATCTCGCCAGCCGCCGCATCCCGTGCAGGATCTCCGGAGGTTCCTGCATCGGCCATGTTGATGCTGCGGGGGCCATAAGAAGGTATGCTTGACGGTGTCATTACTGTGTCGCCACAGGTGGAATCTACCGACATAGCCTTGGAGTCTGACAGATCTAAACCGTCGTAAAGATTATCAGTTCCTTAGTCATCGTCAATGACGGGAGTGCGATCTGAGGCTATCTCTGCCATATAGGCAGAGACTTCTGCCTCGGATATGGAAAGTGTTCGAGATCGAACAGATCGATCTGAACTGACAGGGGATGAGACATCCTGTCCTTCTGAGTCGTAGCCCTCAGGAAAAATCTCCGTATCGCTGATAGAGTTCGACATGTTCGATCTGCGAGTCCTCACGGACGGCGCCAGCTGTCGACGGTTGAGATATCGATCTCAAGTCGCTAAGGTTCTTTAGGAGTGAGATAGGAGACACGCTGAACAACTACGAACAGCAACGAACATGAGACAAGGGTTTTTATCCTGGTTCGGGCCTCTCGGGTGAGATAATAGCCCTACGTCTAGCCTTTCTTATATATCAAAGACGAATACAAGAGATGGCTCGACGAGATGAACAAGTCTCGGCGAGATTATGGTGTACAGGAGGCGATATGCTATGATCAAGTGTCCATGAGATGCTAAAAGCCAGATCAAGTCCCCTCTACACGCCGTAGGGGCCTTGTTTATATAGTGCAGAGCAAACCGACCTACCGTAGGAATATCTGGCCGGGCTAACTACGAGATCGTAACGAACTCATATACATGCCAAATACACCCCGAGGCATATAAGGCATACTCCTAGTCTTGGGGATCACGACTCTTATTCCAATCCGGGAAACCAATGTTCGGGTCTTCACGAAGCCGTACAGAACTCTGTTCGAGTCGGACTCAAACACGATTCCTTGGCCACTACGCACCACGCCAGCTAGGAAGCTGTTCGGCAGGATGCATATGGGTCTGATAGAACCTTCCAGGGAGCTGGGCCCTAGTAGGCTTGTTCAATTGGGCTGTCAGGTAATGGGCCATGGCAATGGGCCGTATTTTTATCCCCGACAGTCCTTAATTCAATTTTAATCCCTCAGGAGGTTGTTAACTTCTTAACAATTTAGGGAACCAACTACCGATAAGCCTATGCAATTCTAGGAAGCGGATGCCAAGAGCACGGTTGTATTGATCTCATGATAGGCAAGCTAACGAATAGACGGCTCGATGGCTTGCACAGGCAGTCAATGCACAAACGGAAAGGTAAATGGAGACAAGGGGCAAACCGATTTGTTTCTCGAAGTTCGGCGCAAGTGCCTACGTCTCCGTTGAGCAAACCTTCCACGGAAGGCCGGGACTCACTCGTCCCTCACGCTCAATCCACTCGGTAGCTCTTCACCACGGATGGAGGGTGAGCCAAAACCCCACACGTTCGTGAGTTTTTCCACACACGCGGAAGCTCCTCGCAACCCTTCTATCACAACGACGGCGGCTCTAACGGCTTGGCGACGTCACACAGTAGACCGGACGGTGCCCCACTCCATGATTGTGACTCCAAAGGCGACGACAAAGCACCCCCACGTATGGAGATGACCCCCGACACGGAGGGTTTCCAGCACCGCACCACGCTCGGCGACGAAGAGATAGTAGACGATGTAGTGGTAGTAGTCGTTCACGCACAGCTTGATGAAGACCCCGGCAGCAAGAAATCCCCGAGCACAAGTCTGGAACTCCACCAAGACCCAAACTTCTTTCTCCCTCAAGAACTCCCAAAGAACTCTCAAGAACGAGCCAATAACGCCATGGGAACACACCAAATCGAATCTTGAATCGATGGAGAAGGAGGGGATGTAGCTGTTCTTCTTCTTCCTCCTCTTCTCCCACTCCTTCCCAAGCTCAAACCGTCATGGACATGGGCATGGAGGCTCCAAGGTGGAAGAACCCCATGGGAGAGACCTCTTGGTGAGGTATGGTGGCTAGGGTGGCTGAAAATGAAGTCCTCTCTCAGTTTCTCCCATGGCTTGGCCTCCTATTTATAGACCTCGGAGCGAAACCCTAAAGCACTAGACAGACGGACGGTTGAGATTAAATCTGGACGAGTTTTCAGTACCCGTCGGACGCCGTCCGGAGAACGAATCTGGCTATATTTCTACTTCATGGGACGCTGTCCGACGCGCGTCGGACGCCGTCCGACCGCGTTCAAATTTCTAGGGTTTGCTCCTTCGGACGCCGTTTGTCCCGCCCGGGACGCCGTCCGGCAGTAGAATTTGGACGACAGTCCAGCTCATCGGATTCCGTCCAGTGGCCGTCGGACGCCGTCCGACGGCAGTTTTTGAACTGCATCGGACGCTGCCCGACGGTCTCCGGACACCGTCCGGCAGTGCCGGTTGGAGTTAGGGGACTTAGTCGGATTTCAACAGTCTGGTTCTTCGGACGCCGTCCGACGACAGTTTTTGAACTGTGTCGGACGCTGTCCGACGGTCTCCGGATGCCGTCCGGTAGTGGGGTTGCAATTGGGGACTTAGCCAAATTTTGGCTTAGGCTCATCGGACGCCGTCCGACGGTGGTCGGACGCCGTCCGATGGGGCTGAAATTTTTGCCCCACTTGGATTTTGGCTCTACCGACTTCGCCCGACGTCACACCTAGGGTTGTGGGCCTACCTTGTAGACTTGTGAAATCTGCGGGAGGTTTAGATCAATTGGGCGGGAAGTTTCGGGCCTAAAACAAAATATCTGGCTTGGGTTGCTTAGAGGCTACGAAACCCCGACAGCTGTCGCTCCCCCGAACTCTCTCGAACCTAGGCAGGTGGCCTAACTCAGGAACCCTCTCGAACACACCCGAGAATGGATAAGAATGAGACGAACGGCGGACTGTGCTAAGTGGGACCCTGCTGCTAGAGACTAGACGATATGCAGGCTTATATTGCTACACTCACACAAAGAAATAGAAGAACTATAAAATAAGTGTCCTTAATCTTGTGAGGTAGTCGACATGCTAATCTCGGTCATCAATTACCAAAACCAAATGACAGACGGGAGCCTACACTTACACCACGTCAGCACTTAACGAACACATAAGCACCACCTCACCATTTAACGCAATGTAACAGAACCCTAACGGATTGGGGGTAACGGTGCAAATGGTTACAAGTTCGAGGGGCCATAAAAGTAAAACGCAAGTTCAAAGAGGCTAAGTGAGATCTTGTACAAGTTCATAGGGCGAGATCTTGTGCACGTTCATGGGAGAACACTGAAATTTTCTATTTTTTTAAAAAAGAAGTGATCAAGTTTGCATATGGCAATTAGCAAAAGATGGGCCTACTTTTGATCCCAGTTTTATTTATTCTTGTCCCGTTCTTACGAGGCATATTATTGTAAGGGTACCCTTACGTAATAAGCCGATATGTATTGCAGTTAATCAGTTGATCCATGCGATTGGTTGTGAACTTCTATTTTACTGTGGGTGCAGTCCATGGGACTCAGCGTGCAAGCATGTATCCTTTAACTCGTGGTGTTAACACATAAGGTTCGTTTCTAAAACAAGTCCTGACAACAAAACATATCTTCGAAAAATTAGTAAGACGTGCAACCTTGGGAAACGGGTGCTGTTACGGTGCACATATATCAAAACAATCATGCAATCTTTCGGAAGCAAACTAAAATTCAGGCACTGCAGAAAATGTTCATGGTCAGAGTAAATTCCAGAGTTAAACTGATGCGTAAGCAGTTCATATTCTACAAGTGTGATCATCCTCCTATAATTAGAAAGCTTCATCCACAAGGGAAGCTCTACATGAACCATTGGAAAGAGAACCTAATGCGGTAGACAGGATAACTGGCACAATAGAATAACAGTACACCAAGAACTAGTAAAACTAGCACCAATGAGCTTCACCCTACAAAGATCTGCAAAAAAAAGCCCCTAAATCATTATTAACAATGAACTGGATCAAAAGAGCCGCACGGATAAATCATAACATATACCATCATTTTTTCTCTTGTCCAACTTGTGTAGATCATAACATTATTACAGTTAGTCCAAAAAATAGTTGAATATACTAGAGTAGAGGCAGCTAATGCAGTCGTACGGCTCTCTTATTCACAAGAATAAGTTCAGTTTACCAGGATTAAGGGCACACACCTTTTTTAAGGGCTCTCTAATAACGTCGTAGAAGCTATGCTTGTATTGTTGTGTATCTCTCCAAAACTGTAACAAAATAGACAGACATAAGTGATTACACAGAGTATCACTAACAATTACAATTACAATTATTCAAAAGGTTAAGAAAAAAATACCTGAGGAACATGTGCAGTGAAGTCGTCACAAACTTTGCTAACGACCTGAAATAAATCAACAGATAAGTTGTACAGCTACTGAAGATTGTAATCTACAGATCTTTTTGTATTAAAGGACATCAATGATATGTAATACCACAACTAGTTTGTGGTGACGGAGTAGTCCCTTATGAGTGCCTACATGAGCTTGGTAGTTTTATGAACCAGAACTAGATAAGGTTGGAATTTGAATAGCATATTAAGTTTTATGAGCCAGAACTAATTATTAGAAATTCCAAAAGAACATTTTTGTAAGAGAGTGAGTAAAAGAGCCCTAGGATACATGTAATCTTCCCTGAATACAGCTAGATCATTAAATTATGAGCCCTAGAATGTTACAAATAGCAACAATAACAGTAACTGACTTCGAGAAGAGGCAAAGTCCCACCTCTTCGTAGACTTCCCATGTTCTATGCTTCTGCAGTAAGATCATCCGGAAATCCTGACAATAGCATCAATTTAAACCTAGCATTAATGACCGCTTCACAAAAAATGATTTAATGGTCATGAAGAAACTTACAATGATTCCTCGAATGACATAATGTTTTGGAAGGGAATGCCCTCCAAAAACATCATGGCTGAATTTCTCTACAAGCTCTGAGAAATGCTTATTCTCCTACACAACCAACCAACAAAATTAATGTGTGGTAAGTCTTAAACATATATAGTTTATTCATTTACCTGAAAACATGACCGATTGTCACAATCACTGTTAATGAAGAAAAGGTCTTCTGTTTTGAGCCGATTCATCAAACTTGTGAGATGACCTTTAAGCTGAAAATTATTTGCGTACATTTAGAACTGAGTCAACCCAGTAAAAAAGCCACAAGTGGAGTTTGTATTCCTCTTATACTTGCCAAATCTTTACTAGATTAACGAGGATAAATATAATAGTGAGGAAATAATTGCATGTTGTTTATCTACACAAGTACATATTGTTGTATGCTCATTTAGAGTTACAGATTTTTAGATGGTTCTGCAGAAATTTCTAGAGTCCACACAAATAGTGATGGAATACGTGGTACATATATCTTGGTATCCTTGTTGACTCATCTTGGTCAAGTAAATAGGAAATTCATGAATATCCTAGCTTCAATAAAATTTTACATATTATAAATATTCAAAACCGTCAATCTTCTTAGTGACTTCAAAACTGAGGCTAGTTAGTGCCCCCAACATGGAAAAATTAGGATCCTGGACCCACATGTCAGTGAGATACTAAGGGAAGATCCTGAAATGCAGATGAATGGACTGGAAAATCCTAAATGCCACCACAAAGCACAAATTAAGCCTTGTTCTATATGCAAGATGAATCCATTAGATATACAAAGTTCTTTGTGCATCAAAGTTGGATATGGAAGGAATCCGATGACTAAACATTTTTATCATCTCATATAGAGCTGTTAAGTGAACATGTGTGTCATGTATTTCAGTGGGGTTTTCTTCAGATAACTCAAAACAGTTAAAACAAAAACTTTCTGAGTCAGTGTTCAATAAGAAAAGCAAAATAGGCATAAGCATTACTTGCACGCATAATAGGAATGCACTATTGAAATAATATTTAGTGTTCCATACCAACTCATTTTCAAGGAGACGCCTTAGGCATTCAGAATATGTGCAAACTTGACGATGCATGTGCACAATCTCAGCTCGTCGCTACAAAAGTAAAAGGATGCCTGTTAAGGAATCAATTCACCAAAAAGGAACATGACCTAAAGCATTCACCAAAAGAATGATTGCCACCTTGAGAGACAACTTAATGAGGTCATTGTCCAAAACAGCAAACTGATGTGGCACTACACAAGGGTCAGCATCTTCCACAGAAAAATCATCCTGGATACAATGGACAATGCAATGAAAACATTTTATATAAAACTGTGTGGTAACGAGTAAGCATCTCATCTAGTTAAATAGATCATCATACCTTTATAGGCACAAACTCATAAATATAACTATCCAGTTCACCAGAAGCTGAAGCCAAATAGTTGTCATACTCTTCATGCAAATGGATTTGCTCAAGAGCCTTATCATACTGAAGAAATAGATACAGTTTAAGGAAAAAAAGTGAAGACAATAATAAAAAGGAAACAACTCTGGAAATGAAGAGAATGAAAACATGTCTCAATTTCTAAATTTCATATTGTTCAGCGATCTGTATTCATAATTTAAAATCAGAAGATCAACAAAATGCAGAAAGCAACACATGCAAAGATAAAATTTATGATCAAAATTAATCTTAACTGAAACAGTAATAAGAACACTACGTAATTGATGATCAAAAGATCATATTACAAGTTAGCGCTAATGAAAATGCACAAGATATGAGTAATAGAAAGGGCAAAAGAACGTGAATATTAAATGGCATACCATGGAGTTCTTTATCGTAGTTTCAATATATAGCAGTGCATAAGGTATCAAATGTGACGGGAAGTCTCTTAGATGTGGCACCAATGGCTGAAGGGGATGAAATCTAATGTCAGTTAAGTTCCAAAAGACTACAAAAAAATCTTAAGAGGATAAGAGCAAACCTCAAAATTTTCAATTTCTTTCGCCTTGGTTAATTCACCAGCTACCCATAGAAGCAAATCCTTATGTCCCTAAACAATAAAATTATTATATAAATCATCAACCATGAAAAAACAACTAAAAATAATGTATACAATAGTGCTAGGAAATGTTCATAAATTACTTCACGTATCAAAGGATGAAATCGAGGTTCCCATACTTGCAACATAGAGTGAAGGACCTGGAAAAATACGATAGAGTTGGACTCAGGAGGCAAACAATTAAACAGATACTTCTGGCTCAATAAATTAACAAAGCTCTAATTAAAAAAAGAAGCAGCAGCAGACCACCCACATGAACTGCCTGTTTCACATGACCAAAATCAAAAGTCGATGACAATTCCAAATTTTCTTCAAGACGTTTAATAACATCGTAAGTGCCATCAGAACCCTACAAAAAAAAAAACTAGATTCATATCATGTTGTATGATGAAATTTCTTAAAACAAGAACAACCAGAAAAGGTACCTTAATATATGGTTCAAGAGTAATGAGTTCCCTGAGAATCTCGTATATTTCCCCATAGCGTTTGACGTCAGTCATGGAAAAATATTTCCGCTTCATTAAAAATGGAAAAAATATTTTCAATCATGGAGGCGTCGTAATAGGAAAAAATTATTCTACTAACGGCTGCAGTTACTTCATCTCATATACCACTTAAACAAGCTTCACATACTCTTTTAGCAGTTTGGGTATACACATGTACAAATTCTATGATACTCTAATGCAAATCGAATAAAAACTTGCAAGACCACAATTTGTAGCCTATTTTCCTAATATAACTTCATGTATATGTAAAAATTGGTAGCTGAACTAGTCCAATACTTACTTTTCGCATACGTGAGATGGCAGTCAAATGATGGTGCTCACTACTGTTAATGGCATATTTGGCTCTAAATTCAGGCTTCAATTTCTGAAGGAGCTCTGTACAGTCCAATTCTTCATGCTGCAAATGTAGATACAGATAAAATATGCTGCTCTTTTGAATCCTTAAACCCATAACCCATTTTATGAACACATGTAGAACAGTAATGAACAAACATGGGGATGCGGCTCACTTTGTGCAGAGCAAAGAAAATCACCAATTTCTCAAAAAAAAAACCACAAAATGTTATCCCATCACTGTGTGTAACAGTAAATATTGTCAAATAAAACCGGGGGATTTGTACATATGCTACTCTTAATAATGGGCCTTGCCATTTTCCACTTTAGCCCACTGTCATAGACATAGGAGTGGCAAAATAGCGAAGCCACTCTTAGAGGGTAGCAAAATACCTATTTTTCAAATAATAAAAACAGAGCAAACTATGAAAAGAAGATTTATGACTATACAAGAAAGACTAGCTTACCTTAAAAGTCATTTTTTGTATCTTGGATTTGCTTACATAAACTCTTCTATTGTCTTGCAGTTTTGCTAAAGTTTCTAGAAATATCTAAGCTCATATATTCTACAGTAATTCTCCACCCCTAAATTATTCAAAATATGGCCATACAAGACTAGTTTACATTCTTTTTTCTATCTTGGATTTGCTTGAACCATCAACTCTTTTATTGACATGCTAAAGTTTGTAGAAAAATCATTTTAAAAAATTCTTTTCTTTTGGACAAATAATAAAGACCCAAAAATTATTTAGGACACTACTAAAGTTTTCATGCCAGACTTTGTAGGCGCACCACATATTTCTTTTTGTCAAAATTCCATTCACCTGGTAGCTACTATTACCATGTATCATCTTCCCTGCATACCTACTTTTCAATGCCTACTGAAAATTAGACACGCACATCCATCATCGCTACTGTTTATTTCATCTCCTCACCACATAAAAGACCTTTTATGTTAATGGGTAACATGAGAACTATCACAAGGCCGAAATGTTGCGATTATCAAAATGATTGCGGGAGGTAACCTAGTCCTCACATATTTCACATGTTATTAAATAAAAATCTTGCTCAACCAAGTATTCTGGTTCAAGTAACTGTACCTCAAAGCTATCATCCATATCATCCACTTCTTTTAACATACTAATATAAACCGGAAGGTATCTTTGAAATTCATCTTCAAACTGAATAAACAAAAATAAACATAGTTAATGAAGAATTAAGAATCAAAACAAAACCAGGTTATGGTTCAACAGTAAGATGCCCAAAATAAATTAATAATAAAAGTGACCAACCTCCCAGTTCCACTTTACTTGACCCCCCTCAAATTCTTTTGGAGCAGTACAAGATGACTTAGACCGCAGTTCTTTCTTTTTATTTTCCAACCAGCATGTAAAGCTACCTGTGGAGCTTTTGTCTTCCCCTATTGTGTCCTGTTGCAATTTACAAAAATGCAATGAGATGTACAAAACTATATATAGCCAATGTTCGATACAGACAGTAATCATCCTCAGAATAGTGATTAATTTCATAAAAAAATAAAACATCGTTCACTTGCCTCGCTTTGTGTGCAAACACTGGTGGACAAATAGTTATATACTTCTTGACAAAGGAGAAGCAGATCTTTGCTAACAACATCAGTTGTACTTGAGTTCAACTTGGAAAAGAGGTCTCTAGCTGCAGAAGGTAATTGATCATCCAAACGTCGTATCAGAGATGGAAGCAGCTCATCTAAAACGAACAGCCTTAGCCTTTGATCTTTGGTAGCACCTGCGAGGCAAAAAAACAGTAAATCATACTAGAGATGAAATCAGTTCATCTAAAAGTCTTTGCTCTTTGGTGGCACCTGCAAGCTGGACCAAAGCAGAGTAAAAGGGAATAGCTTTAGTAGTTGCTTCATCATCCACCCAGTGCCCAACGAGGCTCATCCTCAACCTCCCAAAACAATTATTAAGTAGAAGATATCTGCAAGAAAAAATGGGGTGTCTTAAGTGTCCTTAGAACTAAAGAAAGAAAAGTAAAACTAACATATTATTTTTATTACCCAATAAGAGAGCTTGAAGATATTGATTCCAAATCTTGGAGAATAGTCATCTTCTCTTTATTGGCATCTTGAGAATAATCATGTAACATACCAATGTTCGATTCTGAAGATGAAATAACTCCAAGCAAATCAGACACTTCACGAGTGAACTCAACCAGAAGATTCTCTACCGATCTCTCAACATTTTCTGTTGACCCAGCAAGTTTACCAAAGTAACGAGAAACTGGAATTTGACGATGGTGCATATGATTGAACCACACATGGTAAAGTACATCCTCACAATGTATAAGTAAGGGTCCAAGGAGATTCAACATCCAATCCTTCCATAATTCATGAGGACAACTTTTAATCAACGGAAGGAAAACAAGATGAATAAGTTTTCTTAAATGCCTAAACTCCATTGAAAATAAATATTCCATGAAAGTATCACTGAAAGATGAACTATCCAAGAATTCAGAAAAAGCTCCTTTAAGAGATATAGATAGACCTATGATGTTGTACCTGCAGAATTGCACAAGCCAGCATGTAACCAAAATACAAGATCAACGATTAACTCAACACCATCAATTATCAAAAGACAAGCATAAAAAAATTTGGATTAAAAAGTTAAGAGTGGACACATTCATGTGTTACATACTTACATTAGAACTCTAGAGGATGAGATGTTGAAATATTACAATAATTTAAAATCTGAAGCAAAAATAATCACAAATTACACAGGACAACATCTACATGCTTATTGGCCATAATCGTAACAGCTCTATCTCAAGAAGCATAGTTTCTTCACTAACAAGTTCCATTATTTCAATTTATTAGCACCAATAACTATAAGTGATATGGTGATCCCAGCTGAATTAAGCAATAGATCCCAACCTCGATACAGGACCATGACACTTCACAAATGCAAACATTCAAAACAAAAACGAGTATGTTTCAATTTCCCTACCACAAAAACCATATACAACTTTGTCTGATTTCATTTTGATCTAATATTAGTAGAGTAAAATCAATCCCAAATAACATTCTCCCAGTACAAGAACAGACAGCATGAATATAGATGATCATACACGCAAGGTTGACAGATGAAATATGGACATCTTGAGGGGGGAAACATTCCATTTCATTGAAAAATTAGGTAAAGAAAATAATTTTTTTTGGAGATAATAATCCAAAAATACCCCTGCTAATCAAACCCCATAACAGCTTGTTCACATCGTCACAGGGATATGCAATGTAAAAAAATCGAAGTTTGACACTATATCAATTAAGTCCTTAAACTTGATATAATATAAATAATAAAACCATCTTACACATTATGAAATTCCCCAAAAAAACATCGTCAATGTGAAGTTGTTTATGTGTTCCCAAAAATTAAATAAAAATGAAGTAACGGAAAAAACATATCTTAAATTCTGAATTGCTATAGGTAACATACTTACCCACACTCTCGAATTTCTTCTAATAATTTCCTTATTTCATTATGTTCGAAACTGTCCTCATAGCTCATGGGGCTCTTAGCATTTACAAGTTCTTCAGGCAGGTCGCAAGCAACTTGTCCTTTCCAGAGAGCGTGTATGCACTGAAGCCACTGAGAATCAAACAGTAAATGCAACTTGATATGTAAGATGATTTCAGAAGAACCCAAAACACATTCACTAATATATGCATATTTAGTAGTTTCAGAACATTCATTAATATGTAATAATAGTTAGCTTAACATTTACCTGAAAGATCAAAGGAAGGATCAACCTCAAAAAGGAAACCATGTAGGTGTTATCTGATTGCAACTTGGTAGATTCATCTACTATGATTCTTTTGAGCTCATTCTCGCAGAACTTCACAATTGGATAAATCATCTCCAAGAAATTGCCATACAAAATTAGGTGTGTAAGACCATCTTCACACAGTGAGAATGTACTTCTCCACTCTGATTGAGTCCATATCTTGCTGAGAAGATTAACTATACAGGGAAGCACTTCCTTATAGTGTTCAATCCTAAAAAATATAACACAAAGGTAAGGAATCCTGTTTACCCTTTCTAAAACATATAAAGTAGTAAAAATTAACCTGACAACTGAGCAACAATTATTACTTGATTTTCTCTAACATATAATATTGACCATTAATTTCTATTACAACAGAAATTATATAACATCTACTTATATCATTCTCATGTGGTCAGTCTAAACATTTCTGTCCATGTTGATATGAACCTATAAAAGTTTAACACTTCTTTGAACACCATTTATTTGGTGATAAAGAGACTTGCATACAACAAGATATTAATGATGGCATACCGTAAACATGATGTTAGATCAACGAATGCTTGACACAAAATTTTATGCTCTGCAAGAAGTAGACAGCCCTTCATTATATCACAATAAACTCTTCCATCACTACCCTGCATTCACAAAAGAAGATATTTAAACAAAAGAATAATCGGAACAGCACATTGCTACAACAGATTAGTGTAGCAAATGTAAAACGTCATACCAACATTATTGGGTGAATAATATCAATGTATTTTTTTGACACGATGATCCTATCATCAATGCATTGTTGATCCTCATAACCACCACCAACTTCATCATAGTCAAATATGTCAATAGACATAAACCTCTGAGATTTTGCAGATACAAGGCAAACAACAATGAAATAGTAAGTAGTTGCGGAGATCAAATAGTTCATATTAATATGTGCAAGCAAAACGAAAGATCACCTGGGCTTCTAATTCAGTTTCATCAAGGTTTACTTGTGTCTCAAATGGCAAACCAGAAGAAGACATATAAGATAGAGTGCTGCTTTCAGTACTGAACGTATTATTGCTGCTTTCACTACTAAACATATTAGTGCTGCTGCTGCTGCTTCCAGAGCTGTACCTATTTCTTATACCTGATTTGTTGCTGCTGCTGCTGGAACTAGTGCCATCAGATGCTAAACTAGTCAGCCTCTTTCGTGTACTCATAAACTCTAGTTTTGTACCCAACCCAAAATAAGAGAGAGGTACAGGATCATCTACTGGAAAAGGAAGATAATGGAGCCGGCGATCTCCAGAGAAACCATTGGGTTGATGCTTGACAAGTGATTGCCGGCCATACATACAAATTAAAGCACAAGACCAAACAGATCTGAGGGAAGTAGCACAGTATGAATAGAGAGAATAGCACAGACGTGGAGGGTCTTCGTGACAAGAAAGAGCCGTAGACATGGCAGCAGCTAATGATGTTGGGCTAGAGCAAAAGTCAGGGTTAAGAGCACCTGAGAAGTCTACTCTCCCACCTCCTAGAGCACAAGGCCTCTGACCTAAACTAAGAAAAGACATCTGAGTGGTTCGCATGGGTTTAGAAATATTGGTGGCATCAGCTGCACCTTCATCATCATTTCCTCCACGCCCTGATAAAGGACAAAAGAAGTTGAGAACAAGATGCAGGTGCACAGAAACGCATGCAAATTTACTCTTATTTACTCAGATAGTGTTCCCAAACTTCACCTGTTCCCTCTGCAGCTAGACTTCTCAAGTTGTTGTTTGCAGCAAGCATAAGTAACCTACTCCTATGCTTGCTTTGCTCCTTAGGATTTGCTGCTTTACTCATTGTATCCTCCTCACCAGAGGGAGCACCCTGCTGCTCTAGAGTCAGACTTAGAAAATGAGCACTACTAAGTTCCTCAGATCTGAATTTTAGGAGATGCTGCAAATGCCAAAAGAAACAAATGAGCATTGCATAGTAAAATAATAATCCTATACTTTTAGAAATTGACTATTGATGCTTCCTAGCTGTGCCACATTAAGTCTTAAAATTGTAGACGTTGATGTCCCATTTAAATTGGAAATAGAGAACAGCTATTTGATCTATACGTAGTGAACAAAAAACATAATGACGACTTAATTATGAGATGTCTTTTGCGATATGAAGACTTTATTTTTTATGAGAGAGCGACATGAAGACTAAAGTATGGCAACTCAAGCTGTTGCATTAGTTTTCCATAGATATAAACTAATTTCTATCCCGCATTTATGTTATTGCAATTCAGATTTCCAGGACGGTTCATATATATACCTCAAGCATCTTGTAGCCATTTTGCTGCACCTCAGACGGGAAGACCTTCCTGATCAGCAGAAGTGATGCCCTTACCAATAAATCTAGGTACACACCCTCTTTTACCTGTTCACATTGAATACAGAGTTTGATAGAGAAAAAAAAGTGAGAAAATCGAAAAGGCCATGCGATGTCAATATTTGCAAAAGGCACGCAAGTTCCGAATTTCGCAAAACCTGTATATGTACTTTGACGCCTAAAACACAAAATCCCGCAAATTTAATATACATTTAGTTGGTTCTCAAAAAACAACTTTTTATTGAACTATGATGTTTGATACACGGCAGCGGCCACGCGCGTGGAGGAGGAAAGAGACGAACCGGCTCCAGATCGTCGCTGCCGCCGCCGCAGCCGTCACCCGCAGAGGCCCGCTCCCCACTGCCGCCGCCGCCGGCGGCGGCAGCGGCGGCAGCGTCGTGCGCCCGAGCCCGCTCCGTGGCGAGGAGGCTCCCCGTACGACCCCTCATCCACTACAACTATCACCGTCGCGATTTCGCGCCGCGCAGGCGGGCGGCGGCACGGCGACTGCTATGCACTCCCCTACGCTCCACGGGCTAAGGAGTAGGGGATTCCGAGACGTGGCAGCCGGAACCTGAGGTTTCGGGACAATAAAAAAAGACCGGCGATGTCAAGGTCTCGGGGATTCCTAAATCCGTAGGAATTGTATTACTCAAATCTGTCTGTATATATACCCCTCCGTTTCACAGTAATCCTAATCCTAATAAAAATATCGATAATGATTTGGTTCTTACGACCGACGAACGGACGCGCTTGCGCTGATGGGCCACGGCCCAGGCAACGAGACGTGCTTGCGCTGGAATAATTGATTATTTGCCCTGAAGTTGGGCCTTTTGTCCTGCTGTTTGATTATTTGCCCTACGAGTCTATATATCATAGACAAACAACAGGATAAATAATTAATTACACATCAACTTTGGACAAATAATCAATTGCACATCAACTTCAAGGCAACTAATCAATTACGCCGCTTGCGCTAGCGTGCGTGTTTCTTTTTCCGGCGCACAATTTTTTGACGAACGCGAGATGCGTCGCGGCTTGCTTTTCTGGTGTATGTGCATGCGTCAAAGTTCTCACTGGGATACGTCGACCAGCCTCGTTAATGAAACCGGTTAAATTAAATTATTTAACATACCCTCATGAATAAAACCGGTTAAATTAAATTATTTAACATCCACTGCTAACTTGTTAACGTATACTAGCAGTATATACATCAATCTAAGGAAGAAACTTTTCATGCATGGTCCTTATCAGAAATTGGTTAAATAATTTAACCGGCTTCATTGTTGCACGTGATTTATAAAAATATTGCAGTAGCACCAATTTTTGTTGCGGTACCACAAAAATTATTGGACCAGGGCAATTCAAATTGTTGAACTAGGATAAACTAATTGTTTCAACAGCCCAAACATATTGTTCTAATAGGTTAAACAAATTGTTTTAACAGGCTAGACAGATTGTTCCAATAGACTAAACTAATTGTTTCAGCATACTATACATATTGTTGTAATAGACTAATCTAATTGTTTCAGCGGGCTATACATATTGTTGCAATAGGCTAAACTAATTGTTTCAGCTGACTAGACATATTGTTGCAATAGGTTAAACTAATTGTTACACTAGATTATACATATTGTTCTAATAGGCTAAACTAATTGTTTCAACAGGTTAGACATATTGTTGCAATAAGTTAAACTAATTGTTACACTAGGTTATACATATTGTTCCAATAGACTAGACTAATTGTTTCAGCAGGCTAGGCATATTGTTGCAATAGGCTAAACTAATTGTTGCACTAGGTTATACATATTGTTCCAATAGGCTAGACTAATTGTTTCAGCAGGCTAGACATATTGTTGCAATAGGCTAAACTAATTGTTGCATTAGGGTATACATATTGTTCCAATAGACTAGACTAATTGTTTCAGCAGGCTAGGCATATTGTTGCAATAGGCTAAACTAATTGTTACACTAGGTTATACATATTGTTCCAATAGGCTAAACTAATTGTTTCAGCAGGCTAGACATTATTGTAATAGGCTAAACTAATTGTTTCAACAGGCTAAACATATTGTTGCAATATGCTAAATTAATTGTTACACTAGGCTAAACAAATTGTTACAGTAGCATAATTTTTTTGTTTCACGTTGTGTCAAAAAATGTTGTAGTTGTAACACCCCGACCTTCCCAAGGCCCAAGGTGCTACCAAACTCCTCTAGTTAAAAAATTTTGGCAGAACTTCACAGCAGTAACATATCAAATAAGAACATACATCCAATGGTTAACGAACCAAAACCAACACTTGGCATAAACCACATTCACCACTAACAGACAATAATCAGAGGCTTTCAGAGAACGTTAGCCGTCCAGACCAAGCAAACTCTAACAAGACAGGTCACTACATAACAGACTAACATACAGGCTTAAAGACAAATCATTGAATTACTTAAGTATTTGATTGACTGGCTCGAGTGATGAGCAAAAGTGTGAACTACGTCCCTTCCCCGCAAGTGCTGCTTCAATCATCACCTAAGAGCAGCAAAAGAGAATATGTGAGTCCAAGACTCAGCAAAGTACATAATAGCGAGGTTTAAACATGAACATAAGCATTATCAACATAATCATCAATCACCGCTCCATTCTTTCAGCATGTGCTCAATGCGATGCAATGCGATGCATCATGATCTATGACATTGTGCGCACTGGTATCTGAGCGTACACCCGTCGGTGTATTGCTCTGCTCCATCCCGTGGAGGTGCTCACCGAAGTGAGTCTTCCCCGCCATCCCGTGGCGGGTGCCTACCTCTGTAGGTCTTATCAAGGGCACGCCGGATTAGTCATATAGCTTTTTCATCGATCGGGCCCGTGGCTCACCGATCTAGCTAGCTATATGACTTTCTCACCGCCCTGGCTCGTATGCATGTTTTCATGAATGTATGCAACATAAATAAGGTTAACCATCATGTCACATCATCAATCCATAATTTCTCATCACCATCCCTCATCCATTCTTTCATTTCTATCCCTGTTCATCCCTACATTTGTTAATCCATAGTTGCTATCCATTCACTCAGCTCTATCATGACATCATTAGTAAAAACAAAGCACAATCAGCATCAAGCTACCATCACCATCCTCACAACCATTCATCAACACATTCAGTATTTAAGTCAAGCCTACATACCACATATCGTCATTCGGCTCACGCTATCATACCCATGACATTATGTACTTGCCTCGGTTACCAGGCGGAGTGGACGGACAAGACGTTGGTGCCATCCCCGAAGCGTCACCTATAAATTCAAGCATGGCAATCAACCAATTTAATACGCTTAATAAGCAATATACATATTCAGTATTCTTTCTAGCTCTTCCCCTTTCCAACCCCTAACACAATAGGCTTCCAATTTACCACAACTCTCAGCCATTAGCTTCCATGGTGCCATTTTATAAAAAAAAAACCCTCGCCGCGGCCTACACAGGACAGCAGCGCTCCGAAAGCCATAACTCCTAAACCATCAGGCCAAATTGAGCATTCTTGGGCTCGTTGGAAAGCTAGAAAGATAGGCTACAATTTCCATAATATGGCGGAGCCCCAATTCTTGGCCAAAACACCTCGAATTCGCTGACCAAGACACTGCACTAACATAACACCATCTAGCCCCAATGTTTCAAGTCTAGGGTTCATATCTTCTCCTAAATCCCATCCTAAACCAACACATACAAGGCAAATCATAGGAGATTACCTCAAATTTAAGCATTCCTCTAGGATTTGGGTAGAAACCCTAACTCTCCTCCTCTTCTTCTCTTCTTCCTTCCTCCTTCCTCCTCCATCTTCCTGGCCGCAACATCTTTCTTCTTCTTCCTTCCCCTTGGCCAAATCCTGCTCCTCCTCTTCCCTTGGCTGATCTCCCTCCTCTTCCCTACACTCGCAGAGGGAGAAGGGAGAACAGGGGAAGAGAGAGAGAGAGGGGCGGCTTGGGGCAGCAGGGAGTGGTGGGCGGCCTTTGGGAGAGGGGCGACGCCGGCCACAAGGGGAGGGAGGCGGCTGATGAGGGAGGCGGGAGAACGACAGAGAGAGACGGGAGAGCAGTGGGAGAGATGAGATGTGAGAGAGTTGGCTGGAAAGCCAACCCCTCTTCTTGCCTTATCTCCAAATGGCAAGGTCGGTTGTGACATGGGCTTTGGCCCAACTGCTCTCTCTCTCTCTCTCTCTCTCTCTCTCTCTCTCTCTCTCTCTCTCTCTCTCTCTCTTTATTTGTGGTATGACACTCTTCCCCCCTTTTTAGAATTCGACCCCGAATTCTAGGGTCAAGAATTTTCCATAAAAACATAATAAATAATCAAACATTGCATCATATCACGTACCCACCGCAAATAAATCCGGATACCTCTCTCGTATCCGAGATTCAAGCTCCGATGTTGCCTCCCGCCCTGATTGAGGTGTCCAAAGCACTTTAACAACTTTTAAGACCTGATGCCTTAAGATACGTTCTGACTTCCTTAAGATCTTGAGAGGTTTACTCTCAATCAATGGTTCTTGCTTTAGAATTTTCTTGGCCTATCAAAAGGGCATGGTCCGAATCTCTTAAAAAGAACAAATTCAAAATCAAGTCATGAAACACATTATGCATTTCTTAAATAGCTTTTGGAAAGATCCAATTCGATAAGTTAACTTTTCAATGCGAGTCACAATTAAGAATGATCTAATACATCTTGGATCAAGCTTTTCTTTAATATCAAACCATACTATACATTTGGTAAGAGATAGCTATAACATCACTTGATCATCCTTCCAAGTTATTCTCTTTTCTTAGCAACGACATAACTCTCTTTTGTATGCTCTAAGCAGCTAACGGGTTCTACTAGATTTGTACTACTCGGTCAACAGTTTATTGGAACTAATTTGGTCCCAAAACCGTCCTTTCCAACTACGACCCCACAAGGGAGATCTACATTTTCGCATAATGAACTTTGATTGGCAATACTCAAATGCTAGCATAAAAGCATTCATTTTAACTAGGTTCAGCAAGCATCAAACAATCATCACAACTACCTCCCCAAGACACACGCATGACTTAAGCAATTCCTTCAATGATCGAACGACACGCTTGATCTGGCTATCTGGTAGAAGGTTTAGTGCAACACTTAAGAGAAGTTGCGCACTTGAAGCCTTCAACATTTTCTCCCCAAAGCATAAAAACAACTAAGCATCTCCATATGGAACATAGATATCAGTATATCCTACTCTCATCCAAATGTTCAATATAAAGGACATTATGGGTTTCCTTAAGATTTCACCTTTCATCTACTCGTTCTACGATACACGTAAACCTTTAAATCGGAATGTCCCACTATCATCAAGCGTGAAATATCTCTCTTCATTCAATGAATCTCTTCCTTATCCACTAAGATAATCTATCATACTGTCATGCTTCTCTCACCCGCTCTAGCATTACTGTACTAGAAGGAACACAGTTTCAACTTGAACATCACCCACAAAGATCATAAACTAGACAATTTAGACTAGGAGGCACCATCTAGCGACTAAAAGCATTAGCCACAACCACAAAATCATGATCAGATTTCATTCCTCATTGCCAGTCCATCATGTTCTTTTCATCAAATCATTCATTATCATAAAATCATCAATAATAAAGCAAGGCAAAAATGACACATCAAGTTCATAAAAGCGTTAACATTAAATAAACCAGATAAAAAAAGAATCATATTGACACCATTCACTTTATTTACATAAGCTTACCCAAAAGATATTATAGGATCATAATATAATCATATATCCGTTCCATACATATGGCGCCTCCAAATCATTAGAATCAAAAGCCACATCTATAAGCTCTAAATTGTTAATTGAAAATATATATTTTTTTTTTCATGACCCCTTAATGGCCTAGTGGCATAAACACCACAAGGTTTATGCGAGATGCACTGAAATAAACCGCAAACCACACTCCAGCTCTAGAAGAGTAAGAGTAGAAGTTGTTATCAACTTCCCCTTTAGTCATGCAAAAACTATTCTCCGCTTCCAATACCCAAACATACTAAGCACCTTCCAAGGTCAACAAAAGCGTTGGTTTAGAAATATTGGTGAGGTCGCTCATCATTACTAACTTTGACCAAGAATCCCATTACTTCATGATGGTCAATCTCTTTCAGCTGACCACAATTAAAACCTTACTTGGGTTAACAGAAAAGCCCTCTAGAGCCAAGATATGGCCTAAGAAACCCACTTTAGTAAACCAGATTCCACATTTCTTTTGTTTGGCGCATAATTGGTTTATTTAAGGGTTAGAAGCACAAGCTTCAAATATCGCTCGTGACCCTCAATGGACCTGGAAAGAATTGAGGATTATAAATGAGCAACACAACAAATTTATCATGGTATTTGTGTAACGTATTGTTCATTCTCTCCATAAAAATTGCAAAAGCATTAGTTAGTTCAGAAGACGCAACCTTAAACTCATAATTCATATCCGACAAAGAACCATCTCCCCAATATTCTATGCATGCATATTTTATTGTATTTAAGTTTCACATTAAAGGTCTTTAAATTCACCTTGACACCACTTAGAAGATCAAGCAAATCTTAAATACATGGCAACGGGCACTAATTCTTGATGGTCACCTAATTAGGAACTCGATAATCAACAAAATTACTCCAACTTCCATCTTTCTTCTCTATGCAAAGGGACATAGCTTGCCAAATGACATTACGCTAAATTAACCCTTCTGACAAGAAATCATTCGAATGCTTCTTAAGCCCAACACAAACGAGCAATTTGATAAACTAATTCCCAACTCATTCCTTAGCAGGAACAATCCAACATTACCTAGAAACCTTCATAGCTTGAGCTTAGCTTCTTATTGGCACCAAATGGCCAACTTTGATTAGGCTTGCTCCTACTACAATTACACTAATACACACCTGACAATATAATATAGCGTATCATAAAATTTAATCATAGATCATACTATGATTAAAGCACTATCAAAAGTGTCACCACTTTCATTACAAAATGATCACCACATGCCCCTGACAACAGGGTCGAAAAGCCATTCCCAATAATCAATAACCAATAGCACATATATCAAGCCTTGCAAAAGGGATCGAACTCCAAAACTTAAGCAAACTCGTACCGAAGGACAATATCCAAGAGAAACCTAAGTATGACACTCACCTAAGAACTCTCGAGAGAGAGAACATCAAAATCCATAGTACCACCATAACTAGAGCGTGTAGTACATGTAACTGTCATGGCTGATCAGACCATTAGTTACTCACACTACACATGCCAACACAAAGGATAACTTTGAATCACACAAAATTTAAAGCCATGGAATGGATATACAGGTACGAACAAGAGTTCGAGGTCGACCCCCATATAGCCAATCCAACAACCAGCTGTGAAAATAACCAACACTAGCTCTTGGTAGCAAGCGAAGTCAAAATAGAAACAAAGACACAAGGTAGATTAACCAGAAACACCTCACTGTCAACAACAATAACTTATGCCTCACACTATACAAACTAGAACGCTTCACATTATACCATAATATCGATCCTAAGCATCAGGGTAATCAATCATATAACCACACTCCGACCTCATCATCTCCTGAAGGAAACAAACTAAAAGTTATCAAGATGAAGGATTGACTTGCAAAGCCAAGAGAATTAATGCAGTCTTCCAACCTTTACTCGGTAAGCATCGGAAAGAAAACAATATTAGATCATTACATAATAGGAAAAATAACTCGATGTGAACAACATCAAGCCACCCCAACTCAGAGCAAACTTAAACCCATCTTCACCACACTTAGGTGAGATAATGAATTGGCCGACCAAAACACCACTTGACTCAAGGTTTTAGCCTCGATACTGAACAAAGCGCATAACACCAAACTAGCAGAACTTTTAAGGTGAGCTGCGCTAAGATTTGACCCTGTTCTAGCCGTCTAAGCAAGATCAAAGATACAACATAAAAGAACTGTACAGCAAAACCAACGTTGGTGCACAAAGTAACCATGAAGCTCTGTCATGCGCATACTATGATAGGGCCCTCTATCGATGGAAGATATTAGTCCAACAGACTTCAATGAAAACTAATCCCAATGGCTAATAATCACCCCACAATATGGAGTAGATAGGCCCAATGAATGGAAATTAGGCCTGACTAGGAAGCAAATGTAACAAAATCGATGCATAAATAGAGAGGAGTCCAAAACAACCATGTCAAAAGTACAACAAAGGTATCAAGGCTTTAGCATCATCTAAAAAGTAGTATCACAACTCTTCTCAATGGTCCTTAAAAACAAGACCATGATCTTCACGAACTCAAAAGTCAAAGACAAAAACGAGGATCCTTGGGCGAGGCGTGCCCCAAAACGGCAACTCGCTCACCTTCAGTGGGCTATCTATGTCGTTACTTCATATAAGAGCTACCTGAAGGAAAACCCTTGTCCTAATACTATATGATTCCAAGGTACACGACAAGGTCACAACACGGCCAACACAACATTAAAACCATCATACTATCATGCCCACGAAATCAACCAAACAAGGCGTATATGTTAATAACAAAAAATATAAAACTAGTCCACAACTATCACCAAGAAAACATAATTCAATGATATCAACTTTACAATAGAAAATGCAATGCGACCCATACCCAACCTATGGTGCATCAGTGTGTCAGGTCTTGAACCATTAACTTACTCACACCAAACAAAAGCCTATTGTTTCATAATTGATTATAACCAGTTATTCCCAAAACAGACCTACAGCCTGCTCTGATACCAACTGTAACACCCCGACCTTCCCAAGGCCCAAGGTGCTACCAAACTCCTCTAGTTAAAAAATTTTGGTAGAACTTCCCCTAAAAATGTGGACATCCAAACAGGGAAAAACACAGCAGTAACATATCAAATAAGAACATACATCCAATGGTTAACGAACCAAAACCAACACTTGGCATAAACCACATTCACCACTAACAGACAATAATTAGAGGCTTTCAGAGAACGTTAGCCGTCCAGACCAAGCAAACTCTAACAAGACAGGTCACTACATAACAGAATAACATACAGGCTTAAAGACAAATCATTGAATTACTTAAGTATTTGGTTGACTGGCTCGAGTGATGAGCAAAAGTGTGAACTACGTCCCTTCCCGCAAGTCTTTGCTTCAATCATCACCTAAGAGCGCAAAAGAGAACATGTGAGTCCAAGACTCAAAGAAAGTACATAATAGCGAGGTTTAAACATGAACATAAGCATTATCAACATAATCATCAATCACCGCTCCATTCTTTCAGCATGTGCTCAATGCGATGCATCATGATCTATGACATTGTGCGCACTGGTATCTGAGCGTACACCCGTCGGTGTATTGCTCTGCTCCATCCCGTGGAGGTGCTTACCGAAGTGAGTCTTCCCCGCCATCCCGTGGCGGGTGCCTACCTCTGTAGGTCTTATCAAGAGCACGCCGGATTAGTCATATAGCTTTTTCATCGATCGGGCCCGTGGCTCACCGATCTAGCTAGCTATATGACTTTCTCACCGCCCTGGCTCGTATGCATGTTTTCATGAATGTATGCAACATAAATAAGGTTAACCATCATGTCACATCATCAATCCATAATTTCTCATCACCATCCCTCATCCATTCTTTCATTTCTATCCCTGTTCATCCCTACATTTGTTAATCCATAGTTGCTATCCATTCACTCAGCTCTATCATGACATCATTAGTAAAAACAAAGCACAATCAGCATCAAGCTACCATCACCATCCTCACAACCATTCATCAACACATTCAGTATTTAAGTTAAGCCTACATACCACATATCGTCATTCGGCTCACGCTATCATACCCATGACATTATGTACTTGCCTCGGTTACCAGGCGGAGTGGACGGACAAGACGTTGGTGCCATCCCCGAAGCGTCACCTATAAATTCAAGCATGGCAATCAACCAATTTAATACGCTTAATAAGCAATATACATATTCAGTATTCTTTCTAGCTCTTCCCCTTTCCAACCCCTAACACAATAGGCTTCCAATTTACCACAACTCTCAGCCATTAGCTTCCATGGTGCCATTTTATAAAAAAACCTCGCCATGGCCTACACAGGACAAAGGCGCTCAAAGCCATAACTCCTAAACCATCAGGCCAAATTAAGCATTCTTGGGCTCGTTGGAAAGCTAGAAAGATAGGCTACGATTTCCATAATATGGCGGAGCCCCAATTCTTGGCCAAAACACCTCGAATTCGCTGACCAAGACACTGCACTAACATAACACCATCTAGCCCCAATGTTTCAAGTCTAGGGTTCATATCTTCTCCTAAATCCCATCCTAAACCAACACATACAAGGCAAATCACAGGAGATTACCTCAAATTTAAGCATTCCTCTAGGATTTGGGTAGAAACCCTAACTCTCCTCCTCTTCTTCTCTTCTTCCTTCCTCCTTCCTCCTCCATCTTCCTGGCCGCAACATCTTTCTTCTTCTTCCTTCCCTTGGCCAAATCCTGCTCCTCCTCTTCCTTGGTGATCTCCCTCTCTTCCCTACACTCGCAGAGGAGAAGGAGAACAGGGAAGAGAGAGAGAGAGGCGGCTTGGGGCAGCAGGAGTGGTGGGCGGCCTTTGGGAGAGGAGGCGCCACGCCACAAGGGAGGGAAGGCGCTGGCGATGAGGAGGCGGGGAGAGCAGAGAGAGAGACGGAGAGCGGTGAGAGATGAGATGAGAGAGTTGGCTGGAAAGCCAACCCTCTTCTTGCCTTATCTCCAAATGGCAAGGTCGGTTGTGACATGGGCTTGCTCTCTCTCTCTCTCTCTCTCTCTCTCTCTCTCTCTCTCTCTTTATTTGTGGTATTACAGTAGTAGCACAACTTTTTTGTTGCACGTGCTGTCAAAAAATGTTGCAGTAACACAATTGTTTATTTGTTGCAATAGCATAGATTTTTGTTGCAGTAGCACAATTTTTTGTTGCAGTAGCACAACCTTTTTCTTGCAGTAAAAATTTATATGGCAACATTGGTCTTATTTTGTTCGTAAAAATGGCAGGAACATGTTGGTGCAAACGGTTGATGGTTTAGAGCATCTAGTCAAAAATTATGACGATCGAAAAGAAACACACATAGATAAAATTGCTGACATCAGCGCTGACGCAGTTGCATGCATCCTGAGCAGCTAATTGCGGTGATAGCTAATTTTAGCGCTGTGAGAGCAACACGGGATCTGAATGGGTCATGATGAGCTGTGCTGCATGCGCAGCATCCGATCGGACGCGTGTCCGGACGGACGTCCGACTCGTAGCTCCACCCACACGTGCGTTGCAATGGAGAAAATAAAAATCCTCGCATGTCCCTAGCCCCATAAGCATGACCCAAGATCCAAGCCCAAGCCCCATAAGCATGGTTCCAATTTAATCAGATAATTACAACTTAATTTTGTAGCGGAAATAATACATCATATTTGAAAACAGTGTTTTAAACAGTGCCTTAATTTAGTCCATGGTTGGCTAACACTAACGAGGCCTAGTTGCTTGTTGATGCAACTGTAGGCGGACCTGTTTACTGCTCGTTATTGACACACGCAAGGCGCAGGGCAGCGTAGGCGGGCCACACTCAGCGGCATCGATGCAACGCACGCATTGTCCGCACGTGAAGCAACACGGGAGTGTGTTGGGCCTGGGCCGGGAATTCATTGCTCCCGCGCAGCGTGGTTGGCCCGCACAGCGGTCGGCTCCCCTATGGCCGCCGATCCTTGGATCGGACGGCTCTCGGCACACCTGGGCGGATTAAAATCATTGTGACTATAACATCCTCATTTTTGAAAAAAAATCATGCATGTGCATCTCATTCAAAATTATTTTATAAATTAAAAACCCAATTTAAACCAAATATGAGTATGTTACTTTAATAATTTATAAAAATCTTTTTTGGTTATCTAGAAAATGCCAAAATCTTCCCGAAAATTGTTTTTGTGATCTAAAAATTTGGTAAAAATAAAAAGTTTGTTTTAAAATAAATATAATTAAATAATAAATTATTTTGTGTCAGAAAATAATTCTAGAAAAATTTAGAAATGATTTTTGGAGCCCTTTTTAGCCTCTTCTCCCAAGGGAAAAATTGGAAAAGGCCCCAATAATTGGTGGGACCCACTTGTTATTTTCCCGTAGGCTTTGTTCTTCCTTTTCCTTGCTGTAGAAGAGAGAAAATTCGCAGTTCCCTTTGGATTCCCCATTGAAGCCATCATGAAGGAGGAAATCAAGAACTTGCAATTGAAAATTCAATGGCCAAAACTGCTGCCCATCACTCCATTTCAGTTTCTTCAGTTGCTAAACCATCAAATGCATCAGTTTTTGCTCTCTAATTTAACCTATTGCTCCTATAAAGTCCAGCCGAGCCAACTCTTTCACCCTTTACCTTTTCATTGTTTTCTCCATGTGCGACCCTTCTCATCCAAACTTGTTTCGGGACGTCCTAGAGTATCCTGTAAGGAATCCATTTCGCTTTAGAACCACAGAAGACGACAACCGGAGACACGGGAATCGGACGCCGAAGAGTTCACCGGAGTTTATCGTCTTTCCTCGAAATCGGCCCTTGTAAGTCTCATCTCCCGAAACCCTTCGAGGACGTCCTAGAGAATCTTCTAACGATTCCATTTTGCCTTGGATCAGCTTATTTCGATAACCGGAGCTCCTGCAGTTGGATGCCGAAGGAATACGTCGAGTTCGCCGGAATTTTGCAAAGTGCTCCCCTTCATCAATTCGTCTCGGTTTCTTCGGTAAAACTCCTTCATCCGCCTTCCAAGCATCCTTAGGCACACACTAGGACTCGATGTCATCATCGCCGTGTCAATCCTCGTCATCATTGCCTCTCTGCTCCACCTCGCCGTCGTGCCATCATGGCCGCCACCATCGCTCTTTCGCCGCACCGCTGCCTCGGGCTCTCCCTGCCCGAGCCTCTGCCTTCGCATCCATCACCATCCCCTCCCCGCAGCACCTAACCCATGCATACGCCGCCTTCTCCAACGCCACTAACGAGGCCGCCAGTCTGCGAGCCGTCTGCGGTCATTGTGGGCGCCGCCGCGTCGCCTCCTCGAGTCGCCAGTGCAAAGCCGCGGCGTCGTGCGTGGTCGCTGTGCCTCCGCCGACCTCCGCCGCCGCCTTGTCAGCCGACAAGGCCAATCCCCCACCATTACCGCTTCCCTACCATGGCCAAACCAGGAGGAAGAAGAGCACGGCTAGCTCCTCTTAGCTGGGCCGCACACCCCCCATTTGGACTCAGTTCCGGCCCATTTACCTCTAATGTGATTTTCCCTGTTTTCAGAATATTTTTTAGAAAAAGCTGAAACTTCAAATAATTGTCTAAAATTCTCTGTAGCTCAGAAAAACATGAAACTAATTTTTTTTGGTTTGTAAAAATGTCTAATATTTTACATAAAACTTTGGTACTCTCTGTATATTAATTTCTGTGTGATTTATTGATTAAACAATCTTGTAGAAATTTTTATAATTAAAATACTTATGCAAAAATTGTCAAACCAATTTTAAAATTATCTTTGAGCATAGAAGTACCTACTGTAAATTATTCATGAGCGTTTGCATTCATATCATTTATCATGATTTCTCGCATGGTGTTTATTGCTGCATTATCGCATGCGCTAGATACGAGCGTCGAGCATCGAAGGAAGGATCGCCAACGTTCCGAAGGGGTGTTTCGATAATACTCAATGAGGCAAGTGCTGAACCTTGCTACCTACTGTTTTATAGTGCATTTCTAGATGTTTATGAAATATGAATGCTTTTGTTAAGAGTAAAATGGATATGTAATTAGTATAGCTATTCCCAAATAAATATTTAATTCATACTAAACCATTCCTTGCTGCCATAGGACTAATTTAAAGTCTTATATTATAGCCCTCCACTGAAATTAGGTTTTGCTCTTATTAGAATTGCTTAGAATTGCAATGTCCCGTTCTGCACCTATATAAATGCCATGACTATGAAATTCATGTTTTAAAAAGACAGCTGGGCTGTCACTTTTGAAATGAGTGTAGATGATAGTGGGGAACTATCGGGGGTAAAAAGAAGTTTTAGCAAAACCTGATTAGGGTGGCCGGGTGCAAGGAGGTGTGCATTATGCTGAGGCCTATGTTGCAGGAGATTTATGGTCAAGTGTAAGACCCACCCCTATTGCTAAGGACCGATTCCTTGAGGTACTCGAGCTAAGTACTGCAGTGCGACCATGAGTGCCTGTGTGGGCAGGCCCTGGCTTAGTAACTTTTGGAATCCTAATTCGGTGCCCATCCGGTGGGACTATTCTTGCGGGCACTGGTCTTGGATTGTCTATCTTGAGGGCACTGGTACAATCCGCAGTCAGTTGTTGGGTACTATCTCGAGGGCTCTAGTACCCAAGGCTGTGCTGTCGGGAGCGGGGTCTCGAATTAGGAGGAAGAATGCCAAAAGCCTTGTAGGGAGGACCCCTCCTTTGGGATGAATCCTGTCTCGTGGGTAAAGTGTGCAACCTCTGCAGAGTGTAAAACTGTCATGACAGCCATGCCCATGGTCAAGGGCGGACGACGGGGAGCTGCCTCTTTGGTAGTGTTCGTTTTGATTTTTCAAAATATTTTTCAAAAGAGATTTGTTTTATTTTCCTCACAGCGGGGAACTGTGAGTGCTGAGGGAATAGGTTCATAGCGGGGAACCATGATCTAGCCACTTGGAAAATGCTGGCTGCGGCCAGAGAAAAAGAAATGAAAATGCTTATGAAATATTTGTTTTACTCACTCTTTTCCTCATGTTTTAAAACTTAGGAAAAATTCTTTAAAAACTGGCTTTATGCAAAACAACCATAACATTTCCCTTGGAGCCTTAGTTGCATATAGTCAGCATCTCTTGTTGAGTATTCGCGTACTCACCCTCGCGTTTCATGTGGGGGCTGCTAATTCCAACGAGCAGGCCTCCACCAGAAGGAGATGTATCCTTAACGAGGAGGTGTTCGAAGATGGAGACTTCACCAACATGATTCAAGATGGAGAGCATCCCGATACCTAGGAGCGCTAACTACAGTTTACCTGTGGGAATCATCGCGATTCGATTATTTGAAGTTGGATTTGTTATTTTAGTCTTCCGCTGCTGTAAGGCCTGCGTGTCTAATTTTTGTAATAACGTCACGCTGGCGCATACTCTGATGAAAAGGCCATGTTGGCTAATATTATGATGAAATAAAGTGTTTATTCGTAATGGTTATGATCCAAATCTGCAGCACTGTACTTGATCCAGGGACTTGAACAGGTAAAGCACAACAAGGACTTGATCCAAAATTGGGTCCCTACAGTGGCCGCCCCAAACCTTAATCTCATTTCCTCCTCTCTGTTCACACCGACAGCGGTGGCCGAACGCGCGCGCACGAGAGAGAGAGAGAGAGAGAGAGAGAGAGAGAGAGAGAGAAAGAAAGAGAGAGGCGCGACGACGCTGGAGCGCACGTCGCGACGCGCGCTGCCGAGATCCTCCTTGCCGGAGCTCCCGTGCAGCGTTGGCTTGAGCGCGACTCTCTCGAGTGGTATCTCGATGGTGCCCTTTCGCGCGATGTCGGCGAGCACACCGAGGAAGAAGTCCTGTTGGTAGGGTTACGGTTTGGGGAAATTTAGTAGCCCGAATAGGTGCTTGCGCGGCGGACGGCGAGCCCCGGGGCCGCCGCTCGAGACGACGATGACGAGAGCTTAAGGTAAGTCCACCGCCATACTTGCTAGGGTTATGGTTTGGGGAAAATTTTTGGGATTTCATGATCTAGTGTTTCGGTTCTTGGGGATTCACTTAGGGATTGCAATTTCATGCCTTAATTTCCCCTTCTTTTTGAGTCGTACATGACTCCACCAGCCAGTGACAGTGCGAGGTGGAGCACGTCGATGGACGAAGAAACTTTATTTGCTTTATTATTTGGAATAAAAATAAAATAATAATAAAGCGAATAGAGTTTCCAAGCTTGCCTGGTCCTATTAGAAGCGTTTCCCGAGACGTTCGTCGGTTAACTCGGCCTCAACATCTTCAATGGCGATGTCCCGGTCCAGGTCCAAGCCGTGATGATCTTCCGAGAAATCGTCAATCCTCACGGTTCCGGTATCGATAGCGTCTACACGTAAATCGAGATGCGAATAAACAAACAGCAGCAAATAAAACCCAAAAAATACAAGATAAATATAGTATGTAATATAAATCAAACAGAGATAAACAAAATTAATTTGGAGGGAAACCGACTTATGGTTTCGGAGATATGAAAAGGTGAAGAAGCACTGTTCACTGTGAACAGTGTTGGGCTGGTTTTAGGTCCAACCAGTGAGGTCTAATAGGGGGAAAATCCCCTCTGTCTCTTCCCCTCACAGCCACACGCATAGGAGAGAGAGACCACAAGGGAGAGAGGGCGGCGGCTCAGCCGCTTGGGTGGTCGGCTTGGTTCCGGCGAGGTAGCGGTCGGCGGCGGCGAGGCGGTGGGGCATCGGGCAAGGGCAGGCGGGGTAGAGGCGGCGACCGGGAGGGGGACGGGGTTCTTCGGCAATAAGGGAAGAGGAGGCGACGACTGCTCCGGCAATAGCGACTGCGTCGACAGCGCGTGGCCACAGCGACTCGTCTAGGCTCCTCTGGCGACGGTGGATGAGGCGGCACCGACAGCGATTCAGGGCGCGACCTGGCTTCGGCCCGACGTCGACTTCCGGTGAGGTTCAAGGCGACGCTGACTGGGGCAGCGGCTCGGCTCCTCCAGTCCTCGGGCGATGCAAGGCGCGGGCTAGGGCAGCAGTGGCGTCAGCTCCCGGCTGCAAAGAAGATGGCCATCTTCGACAGGGGCGCTGTAAAGAAAGTCGACATGCTACCGTAGGGCCTGTTTGGATCTGATGTGTTAGAGCAAACCGACTAGATTCTAGTCACTTTAGGGCTAGAAAACCAAACACAAAGACTAGAAAATGGACTAAAATCGTTGAAGACTTCTAAATTTCTGGAGGAGCCTAAGCCCAGTCTTAAACTTCTCCTTTCCCACCCCAACCCCGGTCCCCGTGTCATTGTGAGGAGGTGCATGCGGGGGTATCCAATGGGACACTTGAGTCATTTTTCGAGCGATAAAGCGCTCTAATCCTGGTTTAGTCCATGGATCCAAACAGAGTATTAAACTTTTAGTCACTGGTTTAGTCAGTTTGAGTTTAGTTCCTGGGATCCAAACAGGCCCTTAATCGATCTTCTCCCGTGAATTCTCTTGGCTTCGGGAATTTGGATTGTCTTGGATTTGCATGAACTCGATGAGGAGATCGAGGGTTTAAACAAGGACTTGGTCGGTTGAGATTAAGGATAGAAATTGAGAGTCCAACTTGATTTCTGGTCGATTTGAGACAGAGAAAGGAAGAAGAGAGATACTCGGTTTGGCCGACGGACGAAGAAACTCTATTCGCTTTATTATTAGGAAATAGAAGAAGGGAGATACTCGGTTTGGCGGACGGACGAAGAAACTCCATTCGCTTTATTGCAAATATGCCCATGCATTGCAATAGGAGAAATAAAAATCCTCGCACACCCCTAGCCCCATAAGAATGGCCTAAGACCTTAGCCCCATAAGCATGGTGTTTCGGGCAGATTTTCACACACACGAACGCGAATACTCGATCCGCACTGCGACACGGCCGGCATGAGAATAAAGAAAATAGAACAAATATAAAATGCGCAGGCGTGCCAGTGTATAACGATACACAAATAAATAAGAACAAATAAAGTAACGGGAAAATTGATATTTTATTAATTGATCATAAGATACAGATTCCTGTATTACATGATTGTGGTGATTGTAGATCTAATGGTTCCCGGGGCCCTGAGGGTCTTCACTCTCCCGGTTAATTACATCTGCAAATATATTACAGGAACACCTCCGTTTAAGTCGTGCTATTGGCATAGTCGATCTTCGCTTCCTGTTTCGCTATACATACAGTCACCACAAGGGCAAGTCATCGGCAGCAGCAACGGTCAACGGACCGCGTGCCTTAGCCCGTGCTACCCGGCCTCGTGGTCACGGATACACACAAACATATAAAATTTGGGGGAAAGCGGATAAACCGCATGCATATTGAAACATTCAGCTTAATCGAGTTTAACAATAACATAATCATAACAGAGAGTTAATCTGCAATATAAATGCATATGTGTACTGAAATTCTAGAACTCAATCACCATATGAACTACTTGTTTAATTAGGGGCTTAATGATCGATTAGCACCCTGGATCAGAGACCAATACACAAATACACAAGTTCTGAATAAATCTGTACTGATCAATAGGCATACATGGGCTACGTTGAAGTACTAGCACCTTCTTAAAATCAAATTAATGTGCAGGAGCTAAACCACAAAATGGCCACAGCACCCAAAATTCCCAAATCCTGCCTCGTCTTCTCCAACCTTCTCATTGCACACGCACTGCTCAGTTCCTCGTATATACACGCAGAGAGAGGTACAGATAGAGAGGGGGAGAGCAGGAGGGAGAAGAAGGTGAGGAGGAAGGAGGCTGTCCACGGGAGGAGTTCGCCGGCGGCAACGCGGCCAGGCGGCGCAGCCAGCCACGGCGCGGCGTGCGGCCAGGCGGCAAACCCGACGGGAAGGCGGCGACCGGCCATGGCGGCGCAGCGGGGCGGAGCCAACGGTGGAGCTCGCCGGCGGCGCGGCGGCGCAGCCAGACACGGCGGCGCGCGGGCCAAAGGGCGGCGCGGCCAGACATGGCGGCGCACCGGCGAAAAGAGAAAAGGCGGCACAGCTTGTCGGCCATGCGACTAGGAGCGCGCGGCCGAGCGCCATGGAGGCGGCTGAGGCGGCTCAAGGCGTCGCGACGGCATCCAATCCCGGCCAGAACAGCGCTGTTGCGGGTGATGGAAGTCAGTGCCCAAGGTATGATATGCGTCCTCCTTACCAGAGAAGACGATGGATGAAGCCATTGATCTAAAACTTACCCATAGTTGTCGACATCCATCGTTTCTCCTTGATTATCTTCTGGATTGGCCTACTCTCTCTGTTGATTTGGTTCGCTGCTCAAGATCAAGGTCAAGATCGAGTTTGGCAGAGCCTCCGGCCTCTCCCGTTCGTTCCTCCTTTTTCAGCTCTGCTCTCCGACGATCTGTAATAAACATACCTGGAGGAGTGGTGGCGCAAGTCCAAGGCCTGCAGCCCTAAAGCCTCCCGTCATGGAGGTCACCGTGCTCCCTTCACCGCCTGAGAGCCATCGTGCGCAACCCCTTCCTGATGACGATCGGTCCTTATATAGGCTGACGAGCAGCAGATAAATAGCATCGGGAGTTGACATATCTGTTGAGAGATCCCCTCCTTGCTCTGCTTAGCCGCAACTTAGAAATAGGATCGAGAGTGCTAATCTCATTTATCCGCAATGTATATCGGCTGCTGCACGTTAGTTAGCAAAGATAAACACCACCTGTTGAATTAGTTAGGATAATTATCCTCCCCTTTTCTTGATTTTAGGAAATGGCATATAAATCACTTTTCTAAATAAAGTGATAAATACATATCTGCATTAATATATTTTTTTAAAGATGTGAAATTTTCACGTCGAACACATGGTTCTAATTAAATCAGAGAATCACAACTTAATTTTGCAGTGAAAGTAATACATCACATATTGGACAATTATCAATTGAAAACAATGCCTACTTAGTTCATGGTTGGCTAACACTAGGCCTGGCGAGGTCCAGTTGCATGTTGACGCAATTGCAGGTCACCCCGTTTGCTGCTTGTTATTCACATGCTCAGGGCGCAGGGGCAGCGCTGGTATGGGCCACCCCCTCCAATATACTTGAGCAAGGGTGCCAACTCCGCACTAGTCCCTGGACCAGTATACTAGTGCCGGTTACATAGCTGGATCATCTTATACATCAAGCACAAATTTTTATTACAAATCTTGGTAACCTCGAAAGGCTGCCATTAGTGTTAAAGGCCCATGACCATAGTACATCAGAGTTCCATGCGGAAATATGGAAAGTTCATATGGAGAAATCCAAAACACAAATCCAAAATCACTTTGCCAACTACGTAACCCCACACGACGAAGGGTGCCCTAACCCTGACCTATCCAACTAGTCTTGATCCTGATACTGGAAATCGCCATCCTCGTGGCACTCATACGGGTCATCTCCATCAGTGGCATTCTTCATATCTAAGGGATATTTATGCGAGAGTCGGTGCTTTATCCTTACTCACACTGGCGAGCTAACAACCATCTATTTAATGCTTAGAGGTTAACAATGGAAGACTGATGGTATGTTTTATTTGTGAAAAGTCAGTTTTTGAAGACAGAGCCTATAACTTAGCAGTTTACCAAAACAAAGGCACTAATGAGTGTGCATAATTGATTATTAAGCATTTAGTCCAATCTTGCCAGTTTTGGAACTCTGCCAACCCCAATCCATCCCATGACAGTTTCATGCCATCTGCCAACCATCTTCTTTTCCCACCATCTGTATCGGGTGGCGAACCCGTTGCGGATCCACATAGTTGCCTATGAGGACCTAGATCAACTATAGGGCGGACCATCAATACTCCGGACGATCGGTCATCCTAGGCGGGTTGCCGGCCCGCACTAGACACACACAAATCCCCGCAAGCATGATATCCCTCCACCATGGATGACGACATGCTCCTGTCTTAACCTCAAGCTTGGCATCACCAAGACTTGCGCTACCGCGCGATGGCCACACGTTGTGGTGGTAGGAACCATCATCGATGGTCAGTGACTTCCCACTGTGCACCCTTGGTGCACCCATCCGGAGGACCTTGTACACTAACCCGGTCAGTTCACAGTAGCCTTTTTGTGTTGTGGTGGTAGGAACCATCATCGATGGTCAGTGACTTCCCACTGTACACCCTTGGGTGTACCCATCCGGAGGACCTTGGACACTAACCCGGTCAATCCACAGTACCTCCACAGGCTACTCCTTTTTGGGGCTCTACACCCCTTCTCTCACCGTAGAGATATGATCATTCTCATCCATCTCCATTCCATACCAATCCATCCATCACAATCCCACTGGCATGCCAGGTCCCAAGTTCATTCATGTCAAGTATATGATGTGTCGCACATCTCGGTTCACCGTTCCGGGGTACTAGACCCATGTCATTAAAGTGGGACTTAAGCATAACTAAGCAAGTTTTAACCAGACCTAAGGGGTCTAAACCATCTTATTTTGTTTCCTAAACCAGGTTATCAAGTGAGTGTGATTTTAAGTCAATCACTAAGTGAATCAATGGACATTATCAAAACAATATCAATATTGACAGGAAGTCATCAAGTAAACAGGCATGTTACATCTCGATTATCAATAGGTAATTTGTAATGTAAAGCAACATGCAATTTGATACTTTAAAAGAAATACTTATAAAACTAGAAAATCAATATGCATAATAAGGTTTAACTCGCACTAGGGAAAGTAAAGCACTCTCCCTAGTAAAAGCAACCTATCGATGTTCGCTCGCAGTAGGAAGGGTCCCTAATCCTCTCTAATATGAGCAAACATACTTAAGAGGGTTTGTTAACTCGCCTTGATCTTCTTGGAAGTAGTCCTACTGGTTATCAGGTTCCTCGAACTCTCCTCCGGTTCCCTCTACGTCTAATATCGAGAGTAGCAAGAACCAAATAAATACTAATACAACATCAATGCCAAATGATGCATGAAATGCAGTGTATGGTGGACTAACGTCAAGCCACGGTATCTATGATGTGAATTGATTCGTTAAAACGTACTTGTCAAGGAAATTCCATGAGTTAACCTTATTGTACGTCAGGATGTATGATTACTTAGCTATTTTCGGATAATTGGGTAAAATGCTACATGATATGTATGAATGATATGTTTATAGGGCTGTAATAATCTAATTACGTTATCTGCCTATAAATAGTATAATTATTTACCCCCATAAGGTCTACATATAAATAAAATAACTTTTTGGACATGTAATATGCATAAGAAAAAGTAAATGGGTTGAAATAGGTTTTAGTAATCTCCTACTTAAGTTACATGATTGAATTGCAAATCTTAAGGTATGGTGTTAATCATTTTATTTCTGTGATGACAAAACAATATTATATTCCTAAACTAATTTCCATATTGCATCTCCTTAAGTTATACTAGGATTGGACATTTTATAGTTGTTTAATGTACAAGGGGAGGTCACGTTGGGTATTTATAAATCTTCCTAGGTTCCAGAGAGTAAGTAAGTATTTCTATCATTTTCCAGAATATATTTTTGGCTTTTAACTATTTAATATTCCCTTTTTATCATTTCTGCCAATTATTAACTATTAGAAATCATCCCTATATGCTAGTTAAAAATGTACAGAGAATATTTTCATGGAAGGTGACATGCCTAATATTTTTCTAATGTCTAGTAGCATTAGTAGTATTTACCCTAATTTTTGGAGGAATTGTTGAGCTCATTTGCTATTTTTAATAAATCATTTCCTATTTTCCAGAATATTAAAAATGTGAAAAGGAGGAAATACCGGCCATCACAGTACTGGGCGGGCCCACCTCGCTCGTAGGCTGCAGCGCGGCCATGCGGGGGACGCGCGCTGAGCGCGGGGCCCGCCTGTCAGCGGCGGCGATGATGTTTGAATCTGAGCCGCACGATGCAGATCCGACGGCTCACCGTCATCGTCTACCTCTCGCCAGGGGTGAGAGGCCGTGCGGACACCACGAGCTTCGCGGTTAGATTCCGGGCGCTATAGGGCACCATTTTGGGTGATTCAAGTTCCTATGTGTTTCTAAGCTCAACGCGCATCTATTGGTGCCATTCTTGGAGTTCAATGTGGCTTAGTGAGGCGGCGCGACGAGCAATGGCGGAAAAAGCTACGGGGTCGGTTTGCATGTGGGTCTAGCGATAGGCTATTGTCTATCTGAGGCATGCATGAGCTATTAGGAGGGTAGTGGGTCGTTACCGAGCTCGGGGAGAGGTCACAGGCGTTCTGGAAGGAGCTGTCATCGTGGGCGTCCGAGTAGGGGCGGCGGCGGCGCAGGCAATCACTGGGTTCCTGGTCAAATCAAGCCACGATCGGGAAGGGAAAGGGATGCTAGACGATGCTCATAGTGCGAGCTTGGGCTAAAAAGCTCACCCGAGAGGAGATCCTTGAGAGGAGGGCATGGCACGGGCGCATTGGGCGGCGAGGGCGTTCCGGCGAACTCAGGCGTCCTCGGGTCGAAAGCTGGTGGCCAGCGCAGCGCGAGAGGGAGAGGAGTTGGGCGCAAGAGAGCTTGGAGTGAGAGCTTGTGTGTGTGAGGCTGGCGACGAGAGAGGTATTTGGGGACGGCGTGGCCGGGAGGCAGAAATGGGCTAGGCGTCGCCTGTGGACTTATTTCGTGCGCTAGGGTCTTGGGTAGGGTCCATGGGGCAGAGAGCGAGCCCTGGGTGGCCTTGATGCACTACGAGCATGGGTGTATTACCCCAGCTCCCTCGTGAACGGTTTTGGGCGAAACCAGTAGCGGCGCGGTCTCCGGCGAAGGGGAGTGGCGCAGGCACTCGAGGAGGATGCATGAAAGGTTTCTGACTTCAACTGCAGGCGTGCGGACACGGGGAAATAGCCAAGCGAACGGGCAAGCTTGTAGGCGGCCGCACTGCTTGGTTGGAGCCACGGAGGCGGCTGGGCGGCTACGGCGGGTCCCACGACGGCGGCGGCGTCCAGGGAGGAGGCAAAAGTGCCCAAGCGTGCGAGCTCATGCCAGAGATGGCCAATGGCCGCGGGAGAGGGCTATGGACCGATTGGGAGGATGAGGGAGAAAGAGGCACTTAAGATGTTTGATTAAATGCCTAATAGGGAAAGTCAGGTATAGGGATGACTTGTGGGTCCCACTAGCATCCAATGTGCTCCTGGTTGGGTTCAAATTCGAATTTGAGTTCAAATTGAGCTATATGAATTTTCTTACAATTTATTGAAAGGGATATGTGCTAGATCAATCATAGTGATGATTGTAATACGTCTTTGTTCATGTACTTATGATAACTTTGTTTATCGGTTCCCTGAATAAATGTCATGATTTTGTCCATTGAGTATGACTTGATTGTGAAACACATTGTTAAGTGGCATTATTCTAAACGGGTCCCTGATCTATACCATTACTAGGAGCGGTGATGATTTGATCAGCACAAATATTGGTTGATGGTAATGTTTCACATACCATAGATATGGAGATATGAAACCAATAGTGTGGACACATGTTGGAGAACATGGGTAGTCGGACAGACCCACTCCAAAACGCCGTGAGATTGTTATCTCTTAAAGTGCCATCAGCGTATAGTCTCGAATGGTACGCCTATATGGTCCTTAGACCTGAGATTGTCATGGATGCCCAGCATGTTGACTCGTATGTTTTGGTGTCACCAAACGCTACATCGTAACTAGGTAGTTATAAAGATGATTACTGGGTATGCCACGATACATTGTCAGGGGTGTGATGATCAAGATAGAATTTTCCCCTCCTAGGTGACGGGAGAGGTACCTCTAGGCCCCTCGACTGGATGGATAGCGAAAGCGCACGACCGTGCTAACATGGCTAAGGAGTTAGTCATGATTTGTATCTATCACACCGTCGATTGAAGTGATCGAGCTATTAACAAGGGTGGTGCGCATCTCGCCTTGAGCTCGATTGGTATCACGTGGCAAAGGGATCGATATGTGTGACATATCAAAGGTTTAGCCGAACATGATTCTGTGCATTCGGGGTCAATACGTACTACTAGGTGCCGCTGTTGATCAGTGGATTGGAAACGGGTTTCTGGATCCACGGCCGACTTGCATTGAACCTAACGGGTCGGACACTTAACAGGTTGGAACTGTCTAACGGGTTTGGTGCGTGGATATGATCCGCGTAGGAGGTGGAACCCTAGTGGGCCGAAGCCCACCAGCGTGTCCATATAAGCCGAGGCCAGGGGTGGCGCGGCGTACGAGTTGAGCCCTCGCCATGCGCAGCCGTCGCGCGCCCCTCCCTTCCCCCAGAAACCCTAGCCGTGCGGCGAGGTGCTAGTGCACCTCACGGGAGTTCCTGCTCGGTACGTGTGGATACCGGTTGAGGCGCTGCCGTACGCAGACATGCTGTTCGGTTGGATCTTCGGTGAGCTCGGCGACCACGATGATCTGCTCGGCGATCTACCCTAACCACTCGGCAACTTTTCCGAGCACTTGGCGAGCACTCGGCGGACGTCTCTGACCACTCGGCGACCTCGACTGCCACGAGGAGATCGTCCCTGACCATGCCACGACCTACTCTGATCTGATCGGGACGTGAACAACTACCTCGACTACTCGCGCGTGTTTGCTTCCGCTGCACCGGCTCGTCAAGGGTAACGATCCATGATCCCCTACACGCATGTGATCTTGGGTGAATCGCGGTAGAATTTTTGAAATTGTGCTCGCGTAGCCTCCTCATTTTGTAGGGACCCGATTTTTAGGTCAAGTCCATGCTGTACTTTTACCTGTTCAAGTCCCTGGATCAAGTAGCTTGAACGCACAGAGCGCAGCTTTGGATCACAACCATGAGCGCATAAAAACCAGAATGATTAAATATTCGCCAACGTGGCGTTATTACAATAAGTCTTTGGGCACCACAGCCCTTACAAACATTGCAGCGGAAGTCTTCAAATTACATTAAAAGCCAAATAAGAAACGACAGTGCCCCAAGTCCACAGGCACACTATAGTCGACAGCGCTTAGGTAATTAAAACTCGTCATCTTGTATTCCGGCCGCGAATCCTTCATCTTCGTAGTACTCCTCCTCCGGGTATTCTTCAGTAGGGTAACCACCTGCTTGTTGGAATGAGCAGCCCCGCATGAAAAGCGAGGGTGAGTACGCGAATACTCAACAAGAGAGGCTGACTACATGCAACTAAGACTCCAAGGGAAAGGTTAGGGTTGTTTTGCATAAAGCCAGTTTTTCAAAGGTTTCTCCTAAATTTTATAATATGAGAAAAAATGTAAGTAAAACAAACATTTCTTTTTCAATTCTTTTTCTCTGACCGCAGCCAGTATTTTCCCAAGTGGCTAGATCATGGTTCCCTACCATGAACCTATATCCTCATCGCTCACAGTTCCCCACCGTGAGGAGAAATAAAACAAAATTTCCTTTGAACAACATTTTGAAAAAAACAAACACTACCAGAGAGGCAGTTCCCCGTCGTCCTCTCTTGACCATGGACATGGCTGTCATGACAGTTTTACACTCTGTAGAGGTCGCACACTTTACCCACGAGACATGATTCATCCCAAAACAAGGTCCTCCAAACAGGGCTTTTCTCCAACCTTCTCTTAGATCAGGCACTCCCGCTAAGTTCACTCTTCGAACTGGTGACCCCAATAGACGTCTAAACTGGTGACCCCAGTAGACGGGAGATCCCTCTTGCGCCAATAGGTATACGATGACCTCGCTCCTAATCTTTTGGTGGAGTGCCTAGCCTAAGGGTCCGAAGGATACTAAACCAGGGCTTGCCCACACAAGCACTCGTGGTCGCGCTGTAGTACTTAGCTCGACTACCTCAAGGAATCGGTCCTTAGAGATTAGGGTGGATCCTACACTAGGCCCAACATCTCGTGCTGCTGCACCAACCTTGCAACCAGCCACCCCAATCAGGTTTTTGCAAAACATTTATCCCGATAGTTCCCCACTATCATCTATACCCGTTTGCAAAGACGACAGCACCTGCTGTCTTTTCAAATACACGCAATTCATTGATAAGTTATTTGAACAGGTACGAGTCGAGATATGCAAGTATAAGCAAATCTAGTATCGACAAAATCCTAATTTCAAGGAGGCTATAATAATATTCAACATGCAATCCTATGGCGACAAGGTTTGGGCAATAATACAGATAAATTATCGGGGGTAGCTACTCTAGTCAAATACTGGTTTTCTAAGGTCAACATACATGCATATATTTGTGAATATCTAATAAATATTTGCGAAACAGTAGGAATCAATATTTCAGCACTTGCCTTGACGGGTATCACTCTCAAGGCACCAGCAGCGTCTTCAAAACGGCCCAAGTCGCCCGCTCCTAGCGATCGACAAAAAGGCAGGCAAAAATCAACAATGCGGAAAAGTCAAAATATATGAGTGCAATGCATATGAGAAATTTACAGAAGGTTGTTTATATTTAAAAGAAATTTTTAAAATTGGTTTCACATTTTTTATATTTTTATTTGATTTATAAAAATTATTACAGCAGTTAAACAAGATTAAATTCTACAGAAATTAATTTGTAACCAAACAGTACCAAAATTTTATGGAAAATGGAAAATACTAGACATTTTTAGAAACCCAACAAAATTAGTTTTGCAATTTTCTGAGCTATATAGAAATTTTAAAAAATATTTGAACTTTTCGCAATTAGCAAAATCAATAAATTAAATAAAAAAAAAATGGCACATGGGCCTTGGCTCGCCCAAACAAGGCAGGGGGGGTGGTAATTCTTGCCTCTTTCCCAAATCGAAATAGAGGAGGCGGCGGCGTGAGGGCGTGAGCACGTGGCGGCTGGGCTGAGAACAATGGCGGCATGTGGCCGGATGTGGCCCGTGGAAGCGGCGACAATGGGAGGCGGGGCAAATGGTGGCGACAGCGGGGCGATTGGAGGGTAGGAATGCCTCTAGGGCGGGATGGGGTGCCCACAGTGGCGGTGGCTCGGTGGGGGAGACAGTGAGGCGGCGGCGCGATAGGGAGGCAGAGGCGGCGGGGCGGCGGCTTGCAGTGGCGCTCCGGCGATGGCGGCGGCGAGGGGTCTGCCTAGGGGAGCTCCACAGGGGCAGAGGGGGTACGAGAGCTCACCGGAGTCGATCAATTTGGGGTGAAGGAGAGGAATTCGGGAGTGGCACAGTGTCGGGGTTGGGCTTTATAGTGTAAAATGTGACGAAATGGCTGCGAAAACGGATGCAATAGAAGAGCTAGAAACTGAAGAAACTGAAAGCAATTGAATGGCAGCAATTTGGGGCAATGAATTTGCAGTTTCTATTGGTTGATCTTTTCTTTCAATGAGGCTTCACAGGGGAATCCGAGGTGTGCTGCGAAATTGACTTGTGTCCAGCAAGGAAAAAGTAGAAGAAGAGGCAAGGGACAATGACAAGTGGGCTCCACAAATAATTTGGGCAATTTACTATTTTTCCCCTTAAGGAGAAGACCAAAAATAGCTCAAATAGCTATATAAAATATTTTTAGGATTTTTATTTTCACAAAAAATAATTTATAAATTATTGTTATTAATTACCAACCATATTTTCCATTTTTATAATTTTTATAAATCGATGAAACAATTTTCGGAGGAAAATAGCCATTTCTAGTTAACTAGAAATGATTTTTCTGGATTTTTAAATGTAACAAACTCATTTTTGGAATTAAATGCATTTTTAATTTATTAAAAAATTTGGATGATATGCACATGCATGAGTTTTTATTTTTTCACAAATAAGGATGTTACACATTTCCCTTCATTTATTTCCTATTTTCGCTAATTTTCCCTTATAGTAATACATGTATGTATACATATATATGATATTAGATGACTCCTTAATTGTTTGCTACAATTTACCATATATTATCAAAATTATCAAAGACCAGATTGGATGATCATGTTTCTATGGTTGTAACCTAAAATATAATAAGAGAATGTTTTCTACTCCTATTTCTAAAATTCCATGTTCCAATTCTAGGATTAATTCCATAATCTTATTTCCTTTGAGTAGCAAAAATATGCAAATGCAAAAATAGGGGTAGATAATTTGATATACACTCTAATCATGAGACCACATGATTGTAGTTTAGAATTTTGGGCTATTACAGCAGGCGGGCCACGCTCAGCGGCATCGAAGCAACACGCGTGTTGTCCGCACTCGAAGCAACGCGGGAGTGCGTTGGGCCCGGGCCGGGAATTCGCCGCTCCCGCGAATGCTATTGTTTGAAAATAACATACCTACGATATGTGACTTCTTTTGTGCTTCATCCAATTCTCTATGTAGATTTTAAGAAGAGCTTCATAACCTGCTATGCTTGAGGATGAGGTACTCACGGTTCGCATGACAGCAAGGTATGCAACCTACACAACGATGTATGTTAACATCAAAGAGCTAAGACTGCGGTGGTATGTAAATGAAAAACCAGGACCTTTCTTGTGTCAAATAGAAGCCCGAGAGTTTTTTCGGTCTTCTAAGAATATGTGGAAACATTGAATTCCCTCTTTTATGACGGCGAACATGAACCCTCTTTTGCTTAAGCAACACCCTGTAGTTTCTGCATTAAACATGGAAAGGACAAATTATTCAGTTTCCTAAGTGATTAAGCATTTTATGGCTGGTTCTTTTGGGCTTTAATAGCTTAACGACTTAGCAGCTTAATTACTTATCTTTGTGGGAAAAAAGCAACTACTTATTATAAAATAACTAATTAATTACTCAAAGTACAAACAATTTGGACATGAGAGAGAATTACTTCTTTCTTTCTTGTTCACCTCTTTCATGTGTACAACCCTCCATTTATAGATAACATGAGAAGTAGAACTAAATAAAGAGTTACAAGAATTGATGCTATGTAGGTTTCATTGTAGAGTGGTAATATCATGGGACTTTCTCCTTCAATGCATGCATGAGTTTCTTAACACTCCCCCTTGGATGTCCATTAATTGTGAATATGTATGCCTCGTTAAAAACCTTACCAAGGAAAAACCCAGTGGGAAAAACCATGGCTAAGAAAAAAAGAGTACATGACATATTCACTCCCCCTGATCACTTAAGATCTCTGAGTCTCGATAGTCCAACCATGTTGGTCAATTTTTTGAATGTTGAGGTAGGAAGCGCTTTAGTGAATAAATCGGCAATATTCTCACATGAGTGAATTTGTTAGACTTTTATAACTCCATCCTTTTGAAGGTCGTGTGTGAAGAAAAATTTTGGTGATATATGCTTCACTCTGTCCCCCTTTATATATCCCTCCTTTAGTTGAGTGATGCATGCTGCATTATCATCATGTATAATGGTAGGTTCTTCCTTTTCTGAAAGTAAGCCACACGATCTTCGAATATGCCCAGTCATATTTTTTAACCAAACACATTCTCTACTAGCTTCATGGATTGCTAAAATCTCTGCATGGTTAGAAAATGTTGCTGCTATAGTCTGCTTCATTGAATGCCATGATATAGCAGTTTCACCATAAGTAAAAACATATTCAGTTTGTGATCGACCATTATGGGGATTAGATAGATACCCTGCATCTGCAAAACCAACCAATTCTTTCTTGCATGCATTAGAAAAATATAAACCCATATCCTTTGTACCTTGAAGGTAGCGAAATATGTGTTTCACATCGTTCCAATGCTTCTCGTAGGACATGAACTGTACCTTGCTACTAAATTGACTGCAAATGCAATATCAGGTCATGTATGAGTAGAAAGATACATAAGTTCACCTATAGCACTTAAATATGGCACTTCGGGGCCAAGAATTTCTTCATCATTATCTGGAGGTTGGAAAGGATCTTTAGTTACATCAAGCGATCTTACAACCTTTGTGGGTACTCAATGGGTGTGTTCTGTCCGTATAAACCTGTTTCAAAATTTTATCCGTATAAGTTGCTTGATGAACAATAATTCCATCGTTAAGATGATCAATTTGCAACCCAAGTCAAAATTTTGTTTTTCCAATATCCTTTATCTCAAATTCTTTCTTTAAGCACCCAACTGCATTTGAGATTCCTTGAGTTGTTCCAATCAAATTTAGATCATCAACGTATACAATGATTATTAGAAATTCATTCCCAGATCTTTTCATGAATACACATGGGCAAATAGCATTATTTGTGTATCCTTCTTTTATCAAATATTCACTGAGACGATTATACCACATTCGTCCAGATTGTTTTAACCCATATATTGACTTTCTCAATTTAATTGAATATTGTTCTCGAGAACCTACTGAAAGTGCAGCTTGGCCCCTTTGTAAGTTTTGGTGATTCATGTTCAACAATTATAGGGCTAATGCTTTATTGGTAAGATGTACACAGGTTAAATATGGTTGACTACCCCTCAAATTTTTATAGGTCGAAGATGGCATCAAGATGTGTTTCTGTGATTTTATAATTATAATTTTATTTAATTGCGTCTAGGTATGCCGTACTATAAAGGGGATGCAACGGAGAAGCATATAAAGGTTCTAAAGTGCTCAAGTATAGGTATCTCGAAGTTCGTGTGAGTTTCCACACAAATAATTATTCCTATACAGCACACCACCTACAGGATCTTCCGGTATATACCAGAACTTCCGGTGTTGGTCTCCCAGTTCAAACTGTCTCAGCCGAACAGTGTACCGCACCGGAACTTCCGACACGGGTATCATTGTTCAACGGCTAAATCTCGTGAGGGAACCATATTTAAAGTCTCCCTTCTCTACCATGTCAAGTAACTGTTGCAAATTTAAACATATGTTCACACCATTTACAATCAGCTCATTCAAACACAAACAAAGTCTCATCTCTCCAGTGTTCTTCCTTGAGATCTTGATCCAAGAGAGTTTCTAAGGAAAACCCAAGAGTGCTCCACGAATTAGAGAGTCTATTCTTGAGCACTTGTGATTCCTAATCATATTCTCCGTTATGTTTATTACTCTTGGAGGCTTGAAGGGCTCCTAGACGGTTAGGTGTCGCCGGTGAGCTATCAATCTTTGTGGTGTGCCTCCGGGAGTTTGTGAAGGCTTGAATCCACCTCAAAAGGATTCATCTAGTGAGGATCGGCGAGTGCTTTATGCAACGTCGACGGAGATTAGGATCTTTGTGATCCCGGCTTTCGTGCCTCCCCTAACGGTGAGTAGGATCTCCCTTCAAAGATCCGAACATCGGTAAACCAAAATCGTTGTGTTCCTCTCCCGTTCCTTGAGTAACTTGTTTTTCTACCTTGTAGTCTATTTATTCTTGCAATAGGTTTGTTTTACTTTTGTTTTAGACTTGTTTTAATATTCTGTGAGTAGAACTAAACTTGGTCTTAGCGAGATTTATTTATTGTCTATAGGTACTGTTCATCGCAGACAGGGCATCACCGGAACTTCCGGAAGGGACCTGACTGTCAGCCGAAGCAGCAACACCGGAACTTTCGGTGTGCATCGGAACTTCCGGTGTAGTAGTCACTGTTTATTTATTTTTAATTCCGCAAGTTGTCTGATTCGCCTATTCACCACCCTCTAGGCAGCATATCGATTCTTTCAATTGGTGTCAGATCCTAATCTCTTGTTTTGAGCTTAATAGCTCGGAGAAGTATGCCGGACAATGAAAAAGGCGATGATAAGGGCACTCCGAGTAACGGCAAGAGTTACAATTCCATATGTCTATCCTGATGCAACATTTTCAACTCATTCTTCCATTCCAACTGGACGTGCTCCTCAGTTTGATGGCACGTACTACCCACAATGGAGACATAAGATGAAGATGCATCTAATGTCTATTCATCCTGCTATTTGGAGAATTGTAGAAATATGTTTCAAGCCTAAGGAACCGAAAAATCTCATCGCTGAAGAAGAAAGGGACTCCTTTCGCAAATATCAAGCCGTCAACGCTTTATTTGGTGCACTTAGCCCAAGTGAGTTCAACCGAGTAGACGGACTTGAAGAAGTCAAAGCAATTTGGGATACTCTCAAGGTTGTTTATGAATGTACAAATAGTGTGAGGGAAACCAAGATTGAGCTTATCAATGGCAAGTTAGGAAGGATCATTCTAGAAGAAGGTGAAGACTACACAACAATGTTTGATCGACTCATGGTTCTCGTAAATCAAGCGAAGGGACTTGGATACAAGTCATTCACTGATCATGAGGTGGTCAAGATACTACTTCGAGCTATCACTCCAACTAATCGCCATCTTGTGCACATGATCCGGGAAAGAGACAACTATCACACAATCACTCCTCACGAAGTTCTTGGAAGAATCTTAAGTATTGAGTTGATGGCAAAGAGGCAACAGACATTAAGGAGGTGGCTCAATCCAACAAGAAGAAAAGTATAGCTTTGAAGGCAAGCAAAGTTTCAAAGCCAAAGGATGATAACTCAAGTAGTAATGAAGATGAAGAAATGAGCTTGAAGAAAATGACATTCTTTGTGAGGAGATTCAACAAATTCCTCAAGAAAAATGGTTACAAGGACAAGGATAAGAAAGAGTCTGGTAAGCCAAATTCAAGGCACTCAAAGAGAATATGCTATGGATGTGGAGAAACCGAACACTATATGGCTGACTGTCCAAACAAGAACAAAGAAGAAAAGAAGAAGGACAAGCATAACGGGAAGGACAAGAAGAAGAGCAAGAGTAACAAGAAGAACTCAAGAGGTGAAGCTCACATTGGAGAGGTGTGGGAATCAGATTTCGACTCCGGTTCTGACTCCAAGTCCGAAAATAAAAGCATTGCATGCATCGGGATGATCACTCCAAAGCAAGTTCCATCTCTCTTTGGTGAATTGACTGATAGTGATGATGACACTCCACGATGCTTCATAGCCAAAGGCCCTAAGGCTTACAACTCCAGTGGCCCATGTTGGGTGCTTGATAGCGGATGGACACATCATATGACTGGAGATAAAGCAATATTCTCTGAACTCAATTGTTATGAGCAACCAGGTGAATGCATAACCTTTGGTGATGATGGTAAAGGTGAAATACTTGGTCTTGCTAAGATTGCTATTTCTAAAAATGTCTTTCTTACAAATGTTTTATATGTGGATTCTTTGAAATACAACTTGTTATCGGTGCCACAATTCTGTGCTACCGGTTACGATTGTATTTTCTCTTGTGATGGTGTGAACGTCGTTCGGAGGAGTGATGGTTTAATAGCCTTTAAAGGTCATCGTAAGGGAAAGCTCTATCTTGTGGACTTCTCCATGGATAGGCCTAGCCTTGGAATTTGCCTGATGGCTAAATCTAGCATGTGTTGGCTCTGGCATCGCCGACTGGCCCATGTTGATATGAGAAACCTTCACAAACTCACGAAATGCGATCACATCATTGGACTAACAAATGTGAAGTTTGAGAAAGATAGACCATGTAACTCATGTCAAGCGGGAAAACAAGTTGGAGCACCTCATCCCGCCAAGAACGTGATGACTACAACAGGACCTCTACAACTATTGCATATGGACCTCTTTGGATCTATCGCTTACATAAGTATAGGAGGTAACAAATATGGTCTCATTATTGTTGATGACTTTTCACGCTTCACATAGGTATTCTTTTTGCAAGATAAGTTTTAAGCGAAAGGGATATTAAAGAAATTCATGAGAAGAGCTCAAAATGAGTATGACGTGAAGATCAAGAAGATAACAAATGATAATGGCAAGGAATTCAAGAACACTGATGTTGACGTATATCTTGATGAGGAATGCATCAAGCATGAACTCTCGGCCCCCTACTCACCTCAACAAAACGGGGTGGACGAGAGGAAGAATCGAACCCTTATCGAGATGGCAAGAACTATGTTAAACGAGTACAAGGTGTCGGACATATATTGGGCGAAAGCCATGAATACCGCTTGTCACGCTATCAACCGACTCTATCTTCACAAGCTATTGAAGATGACTTCGTACGAGCTTCTTACCGGCAACAAGCCAAATGTGTCCTACTTTCGGGTATTTGGTAGTAAGTGTTTTTTCTTAAATAAGAAGTCTCGTAGTTCTAAATTTGCTCCTAAAGTTGATGAAGGTTTCATGCTTGGTTATGGATCAAATTCTTACGCTTATTGAATTTTCAATAACACCACCGGTGTGGTTGAGATCTCGTATGACGTAACGTTTGATGAGACTAACGGCTCTCAAGTAGAGCAAGTTGATCAACATGTGCTAGATGAAGAAGAACCATCTTGTGAGGCTATTAAGAAGATGGCTATTGGCTACATCAAGCCACAAGAAGGTGTTGAAGAAAAGGATCAACCATCTTCCTCAACTTAAGCTGAACCTCCAACATCTATTCAAGAAGATGACAATGATCTAGCCAAAGAAAAGTCAAGTGAAAATGATGACGAAGACCCTCCACCATCAAAGGCACACCCATGAGTACGCCAAAGTGTTTAACGAGATCATCCCGTCAAAAATATTCTTAGTGACATCAACAAGGTAGTAACTACTAGATCTCGTCTTTTTAATTTTTATGAATTTTATTCGTTTGCCTCCTCTCTTGAGCCACTCAATGTAGAACAAGCTCTTGGAGATCCCGATTGGATTATTACTATACAAGAGGAGCTAAATAACTTCACAAGAAATGAAGTGTGGATGTTGGTGGAAAGACCGAAGTAAAATGTTATAGGTACAAAATGGATCTTCTGCAACAAACAAGATGAGCATGGCGTGGTCATAAAGAATAAGACACGGCTGGTTACATAAGGCTTCACATAAATAGAAGGTTTGGATTGTGGTGAGACTTACGCTCCCGTAGCAAGAGTAGATGCTATTAGAATCTTAATTGCTTTTGCTACTTACCATAGTTTTAAGTTGTGGCAAATGGATGTAAAGAGCGCGTTTCTTAACGGTTCACTTTCCGAGCTTGTTTATGTTGAGCAACCACCGGGCTTCGAAGATCCAAAATTTTTAAATCACGTCTACAAACTCAATAAGGCACTATATGGATTGAAGAAAGCACCACGTGTATGGTATGAGTGCCTAAAGTAGTTTTTAGTAAGAAAGGGATTCGAAATGGGTAAATCTGATCCTACAGTCTTTACTAAATTAGTAGATGGTGATATCTTTATATGTCAAGTTTATGTTGATGATATTATCTTTGGATCTACTAATGAGCATTTTTGTGAGAAGTTTAGTCGATTAATGACTAAACGTTTTGAAATGTCAATGATGGGAGAGTTTAAGTACTTCCTTGGACTTCAAGTGAAACAAATAAAGGAAGAAACTTTTATTAGCCAATCAAAGTACATCAAGGACATGCTCAAGAAGTTTGAGATGAGTGACGCTAAGCCAATCAAGACTCCTATGCCAACAAACAGACATCTTGATTTAAATGTAAACGGTAAGGACGTCGATCAAAAGGTATACCGTTCTATCATTGGCTCGCTTCTTTATCTTTGTGCATCTAGGCCTGATATTATGCTTAGTGTGTGCATATGTGCAAGATTTTAAACTGCACCCAAGGATTGTCACCTAGTGGCAGCCAAGAGAATTTTGAGATATTTGGTACACACTCTCAACTTTGGCCTTTGGTATCCTAAAGGGTCAGCTTTGATCTAATCGGCCATTCGGATGCGGATTATGCCGGTTGTAAAGTGGATAAAAAGAGTACCTCCAGTACTTACCAATTCCTTGGAAGGTCACTCGTTTCATGGGCGTCCAAGAAACAACATTCTGTTGCCCTATCTACAGCTGAAGCCGAGTATGTTGCGGCAGGACATTATTGCACCCAATTACTCTGGATGAGGCAAACCTTAAGGGATTATGGCCTTAACCTCAACCATGTCCCACTTTCGTGTGACAATGAGAGTGCCATAAAAATAGCCAACAATCCCATCCAACATTGCAGAACCAAACATACCGATATTCGCCATCATTTTCTGAGAGACCACTCAACCAAAGGTGATACTGATATTACCCATGTGATAGCTGAAAACCAACTAGCCGATATCTTTATCAAACCCCTTGATGAGAAGAAATTATGTGAGTTGCAGAGTGAACTAAATATCTTTGACTCTCGAAATGTTGCTTGAATATTGCACACATTGTTTGGTGATTTATGTTTTCAAATTTATGCCATCTATTTTACTATAGCTATATAGGTCTACATAAGTAATTGTTTGATTTTGGTTCTTTGGATATTCATATCCTATTTATTCACAAATGACCTTAGTTTGATTGTTTTGATTGCTTACGGGTCATTTATGGATGAATTCAACTCTTAGAACCCCTCTCTTATCTCTCGGAGTGATCTCATCTATTTTTCGAAGTCTTTGTAGAATTAAAATTTTTTTGGTAGTGAGAGGGGCACTGGAAGTTCCGGTATATACCAAAAGTTCCGGTGACCACCGGAAGTTCCGGCATAGGACTTTCGGTGGATCTCAGTTTTAACAATGTGGGTTCCCATTTTTTTTACTCCACGTTCTTCACAGTTTTTACCCTAGCCCACTTTTTACCACCTCTCTCTCCTGAGGCGCTCCGAGCAGCAGCGCGCCTCCCCTGCTCCTCTTCTCGGCGGCGGCGCAGCGGTCCCTAGCGGCGGCGCGGCCTCCTCTCCTGCTCCCCGCACGTTGCTCCTCCTTCACCATCTTCTTCCTTGCGCAGCGCCTCTCCTCCTCCATTGCAAGGTATGGCCTAAGATCCAAACCCTAGAACTTGCAATGTTGGTGTTATTTCTTCGTTTTCGGGACAAAATCCACTTCTATTGTGTTCATAGAAGCATTCTTCACTAGTTAGTGCCCCAGATTCGTTCGATTTGGGTGAGTTTTGGAGAAAATCTTGGTTGCGGTGGCTGTAGCCCGTCGGAAGTTTCGGTATATACCGGAAGTTTCGGTGGGGTACCCTCTGCCCGCTATTTGTTTCTGCTCACATCGGAAGTTCTGGTGTATACCGGAAGTTCCGGTGTGGGTGCCTCGGCCAAACACCACCCACATCATAATTTTGATACTCTTTGCGCAATTTCTATTCAAATCTCTTGATTCCACTATGTTGGACATGCAGAATGTCATCTAGTCACGGTGATCGTAAGGGCAAGAGGCCAAGAACCAATGCTATTGTTCCTATGCCTACTCTCGGTCATGATGAAGATCCAATTGATTACCATAAGAGAATGGCAATCCGGAAGAGGGCAAATGTTTGAACTCCAATCGGTCCTTTTGTGATTCACAAAGGTGATCGATTCTGCGCTGGTCAAGTCAATCCTAGGAGAGCCGGAGCTCATGTGGCAGATTTTCAGAAGATCCCACAACAAAGGAGTCAAGATCCCCTGAGATATAAGAATGAAGACGGCACTGGCAGAAGGTTCTGGAACTTCTTTCATCAAGACTTCTACGACGCTGCCTTCATCAACTAGATAACTCCTGTTCTGAAGATGAAATGCGTGGATTGGGAGGCTATGGGCAAAATGAAAAACTCAGTGGTTGATGAAGTCATTCAGGCTTGTGAAAAGATGGATCTGCAGTGCATAATGAATGCCAGTTTGGATTGGAATGATGAGACCATTTGTCAATTTTATTCTACTCTCTACTTTGGCCCGAGGGACACTCTTTGTTTCATGTGTGATGGTGTTTACTATCACTTCTCTAAACAAGATTTTGGTGATCTCTTGGGACTTCATTCTGCTGGCAACATGGAAAGAGTGCATGCTGAGGAGCCTTTGAAGAATCATGAGATAGATTTCCTGTATGAAGGTGGCTCCATTCCATCTGATGCTGGTACAACCAAGGGCATGAGGTCCTTTTACCAGGTGTTGAACATGCTTTTGAGGCAGACTTTGGCACCCAAGGATGGCGATGCCACTCATGTTTTGGGATACACTCGCAATCTGCTTTACAAGATTGGCAGGCAGGAGAGGCCCTTTGATATTCTGGATTTCATTTGGTGCGAGATCAAGACTGCATCTTGCGATCATCATAGGAGCGCTCCCTATGCTCCTTATACCATGGCCATGATCCTTGATGTGACCGGTTTGGAGTTCGTGTGTGATGTGAAGCACACAATGTACAAGGTCTCCACTCGTGGCCTCAGTGCCATTGATGCAACCCCTGTCTTGCCTCCTGTAAGGACTCGTGCTCCACCAAGGGCACCTTCTACTGCTCTTGGTACTTCATCTGCTCCTGGCAAGACTGCTGCCCCTAGCACATCTTCTGGGATACCAAGTCCTGCTGACTTTCAGCCTGGTGATCCTAATGCTCCCTGGAACAAGAAGCCAGGCACTGGGAGTGTTATCAAGAATATGTTGAAGAGCATCTTTCGCATGTGTCAAAGGAATGATGCGAGGACCAAGGAATGTGTTTCTCGTCTCTGTGAGAACCGTAGGCATATCATGGAGATCAAAAGTCATCTCAACCTTCCTGTGCCTTTCGATGATTTTTCTTCTCCTGAGACCCAGCTTGACTTCAACACCAAGAAGTTGTTTGGACTTCGCGATTCTTCTCCCTCCGGTGGCAATGGTGTCAATGGTGGTGATGAGGAAGTGACTGGCGGTCATCAAGCTGATTCTGATGCCAGTGATCCTGATTGGGAGGAATAGTTTCTTTCCTTGGCTGTTATCTCTTTTTGGCGTCTTGATGCCAAAGGGGGAGAACAGGCTCAGGGGGAGAGATTATGAATCCATTATCTTACCTTCCTTAGTCATTCTTTGGTTGGAACTTGAATTGTTTATTTATTTCTATGTTAAAAAAGTAAGTTCTAAACTTGTTATTTGTTTTATCCCTGTGATGTTGTAGTGCTACTTATGTCGTGTGTTGAATTGATATGGTGTTTGAGCTTAATTTAGTTTTATTTATGCACCTATGTGTATAGCCTGTCATATTGCAATTGCATTTGTTGCTACGATATAGGGGGAGCTCGTGTTGTTATTCTTGCATAATTTCAAGGAGAGCTCTTCACTATATTCCTATTTAATTTCTGTAATTTATAATCTTTTTGTGAGCTATAATTGTTGTCATCAATACACCAAAAAGGGGGAGATTGAAAGTATAGCTAGGCCCCTTTGTATGTTTTGGTGATTCATGTTCAACAATTATAGGGCTAATGCTTTGTTGATGAGATGTACACAGGTTAAATATGGTGGAGTACCCCTCAAATTTTTATAGGTCAAAGATGGCATCAAGATGTGTTTCTGTGATTTTATAATTGTAATTTTATTTAACTGCGTCCAGGTATGCCGTACTATAAAGGGGGATGCAACGGAGAAGCATATAAAGGTTCTAAAGTGCTCAAGTGTAGATATCTCGAAGTTCGTGTGAGTTTCCACACAAATAATTATTCCTATACAGAACACCACCTACCGGAACTTCCGGTATATACCGGAACTTTTGGTGTAGGTCTCCCAGTTCAAACTGTCTCAACTGAACAGTGTATCGCACCGGAACTTCCGACGCGGGTATCACTGTTCAACGGCTAAATCTCGTGAGGGAACCCTATTTAAAGTCTCCCTTCTCCACCATGTCAAGTAACTATTGCAAATTTAAACATCTGTTCACACCATTTACAATCAGCTCATTCAAACACAAACAAAGCCTCATCTCTCTAGTGTTCTTCCTTGAGATCTTGATCCAAGAGAGTTTCTGAGACGAACCCAAGAGTGCTCCACGAGTTAGAATGTCTATTCTTGAGCACTTGTGATTCCTAATCATATTCTCCACTGTGTTTATTACTCTTGGAGGCTTAAAGGGCTCCTAGATGGCTAGGTGTCGCCGGTGAGCCATCAACCTTTGTGGTGTGCCTCCAGGAGTTTGTGAAGGCTTGAATCCACCTCAAAAGGATTCATCTAGTGAGGATCGGCGAGTGCTTTGTGCAACGTCGACGGGGATTAGGATCTTTGTGATCCGGGCTTTCGTGCCTTCCTTAACGGTGAGTAGGATCTCCCTTCAAAGATCCGAACATCAGTAAACAAAAGTCGCTATGTTCCTCGCCCGTTCCTTGAGTAACGTGTTTTTCTACCTTGTAGTCTATTTATTCTTGCAATAGGTTTGTTTTACTTTTGTTTTAGACTTGTTTTAATATTCTGTGAGTAGAACTAAACTTGGTCTTGGCGAGATTTATTTATTCTCTACAGGTACTGTTCATCGCAGACAGGGCATCACCGGAACTTTCGGTAGGTACCGGAACTTTCGGAAGGGACCTGACTGTCAGCCGAAGCAGCAACACCGGAACTTCCGGTGTGCACCGGAATTTTTGGTGTAGTGGTCACTGTTTATTTATTTTTAATTCCGCAAGTTGTCCGATTCGCCTATTCACCCCCCTCTAGGCAGCATATCGATCCTTTCACCTACTGCTTCTGGCAGTTTGAATCCTTCTGAAAGTTTCATGTAAATGTCACTATCAAGTGAAGCATATAAATATGTAGTAACAATGTCCATTAGACGCAAATCAAGTTGTTCCTTTATTGCTAGATAGATTAGATATCTGAAAGTTGTTGCATCCATTACGAGAGAGTATGTTTCTTCATAATCTATACCGGGTCTTTGGGAAAATCCATGGGCAACTAACTGTGCCTTGTATCTTGTAACTTCTCCTTTCTCATTTCTTTTTCGCACAAAGACCCATTTGCAACCAATAGGTTTCACATCAATGGGTGTACGAGCTACAGGCCCGAAAACTTCTCTCTTTGTCAAAGAATTCAATTCTGCCTGAATTGCATCTTTCCATTTTATCCATTCGTTTCTTTGTTTGCATTCCTCGACTGATCGAGGTTCTTGATCGTCGTTACCATGTATAATTTCTAGCGCTACATCATATGCAAATGCATCATTGATATCATGATCCAAAAGCTCTCCTGACATGACATAATTTAGTGAGATCTCAGTTCGTGGAGAATCAGGTACTTGTGTTTCTTCTGAAACAATATTAGTAGTCTTATTTTTCATCTCTTCAGGAGATTTTTCTTGGGCTATTATTTTCTCAACTTGACCATCTTGATATTTAGCTCCTTTTCTTCTTTGAAGATTTTTATCTTTAGAGCCCAATGGTCTACCATGTTTTGCAGTAGGTTTTGTCTCATTTGGAATACTTTTTTTTCACACATCATTTGCAATACTTGGTTGTCCTTCTAGGACATCAATTTTTTCAGGAGCATTAGCAGCTGGAATATGTGACTTTGTGTAACACTCTGGCCCAAATTCGCTTAGAGCCCAGCCTGCCTACGGGCTGGCCCACGCATGAATAGCACCTGCTTGGACTTTCGGCCTCGCTTCGTCCAAAAGGGTTAACCCGAGGTGCTATGTTTGGACCTAACAGGCCTTATATACTGAGTAAACTCTCTCTCAACTGGCAAGGTGGTACTATTCCACCACTACCAATCCACATGGGCCAAACGGACCTCTAATCACAATGGGCCGGGATATCACATTCACCCCCCTTAATTGGCTGACGTCCTCGTCAGCGCACAGCACACCGCACATGCGGCAAATGTCCAGGATCTCCCCCGGTATGCGCCCGTGTGTCCAGTGCCGACCCATATGCCATGTCGTGTGACCATCCCGGCCCACACGCCCATGCGCTATATGCCCGCGCAACTAGCCCACACGACCCGCACAGCGAGGGTTGATGCTTTGATACCATTTGTAACACTCTGGCCCAAATTCGTTTAGAACCCAGCCTGCCTACGGGCTGGCCCACGCATACATAGCACCTGCTTGGACTTTCGGCCTCGCTTCGTCCAAAAGGGTTAACCCGAGGTGCTATGTTTGGACCTAACAGGCCTTATATACGAGTAAACTCTCTCTCAACTGGCAAGGTGGTACTATTCCACCACTACCAATCCACATAGGCTAAACGGGCCTCTAATCACAATGGGCCGGGATATCACACTTTGTCACTCGTTTCTAATCATTAAAAGCATCTGGCAAATTATTCGCTAAACTTTGTAGATGAATTATCCTTTGAACTTCATGTTCACATTCTTTTGTGCGAGGATCACAATGAGATAATGATAATTTATTCCAAATAATTTCCTTATTCAGCTGCTTCATTTCTCCACCTAACATTGCAAAATTTGGTTCATCAAAATGACAGCCAACAAATCTTTCTATAAACACATCTCACGTTAATAGCTCAAGGTATTTTATTATAGAAGGGGATTCATACCCGACATATATTCCCAACCTTCTTTATGGTCCCATCTCTGTGCATTTCTGCGGAGCAATTGGAACATATACCGCGCAACCAAAAATTCTTAGATGGGATATATCAAGCTCTTTGCCAAAAACAAGTTGCAAAGGGGAAGAAGTATGATAACTTGTTGGCCTGATGCGAATTAATGATGCTGCACGCAAAATAACATGGCCCCATGCCGACGTTGGGAGTTTTGATTTCATAAGTAACGGTCTCGCAATTATCGGAGCCTATTAGAAGTCTATTTGCTCAGTGGTGAGAACGAGAGCGAGAGAGAATTGGAACTGCTTATTTATTGCCTTTTTCCTTTGTACAACTGCTTATTTATTGCCTTTTTCCTTTGTACACTGTCCATTGTACAAAGGAAAAAGGCAATAAATAAGCAGTTCCAATTAACTTGTAAATATATCTTAAAAACTCCTTTCGAAAACCCTGTGGGAAAAACGGACGAAGAAAATCATATTATATGATCATGTGTTTACATCCCCTAAGTATATCATATGCTTCATTAAAAACTTCTTCCAAAAAACCAGTGGGACAATATGGATGGAGAAAAGAGTGCATTATACATAAGCTTGTATTTATAGTGCCTCATTAAAAACCTTTATATGAGAAACCTTTCAGGAAAACTAATATAGGAAAAAAGAGTGCAATACCATCTTGAAATTTCAAATAGGTTTTGTTCGGTGGAATTCTCCCCCTGAACCTTGCAAATCACAAAGTCTTATCATACCAATTCCATGAACACATTTCCAAAATGTGGACTTTTGTAGGGATTTAGTAAATAAATCCGGTAAGTTATCGCAAGACTTTGTTTGTAAAATTTCTATCTCTCTACTCTTCTGGAGTTCATGAGGATAGAATAATCTAGGAGCAATATGCTTCATTATATTGCTCTTAATATAACATGTTTGCATTTGTATGATACAAGCAGTATTATCTTCATAGATAACTGTAGGGGATTCAACCAAATTTATACCACATGACCTTTCAATGTGGTTAATCATTTTGCGAAGCCAAGCACATTCACGTGATGCTTTATATAATGCAATTATTTCAGAATGATTAGTGTATATGGCTACTAAAGTCTGTTTGCTAGACTTCCATAAAAAAGCCGTACCACCATAAAGAAAGACAAATCCAGTCTATGATCTGGCATTATGGGGATCAGACAAATAGCCAGCATTTGTATATCCCACCATAATCATATCTTGGTTTTTCTTATAGAATAATCCAAGATCTTGTGTCTGAAGATATCTTTAATGCCATTCCAATGTCTTATTGTTGGAGCAGGACTAAGTTTGGCCAACAAATTGACCATGAATGCAATATCAAGCATGGTGCAATTCGTCAAATACATTAATGCTCCAATAGCACTAAGATATGGGACTTCTGGTCCCAAAATATCTTTATTTTTACCGTTTGGTATAAATGGGTCATTATCCCTATTAAGGGATCTCACAACCATAGGGGTCTTAGATGGTATGCTTTATCCATATTGAGCTTTTTCAATATCTTTTGAATATAAGCAGACTGGTGTATCAATATTCCATTATTGATATGCTTAAGTTGCAAACCCAAGCAAAATTTGGTTTTACCCAAATCTTTTATTTCAAATTCCGTCGCAAGATGATTGCTTGTTTCCTTTATATCCTCTGTGGTTCCGTTGATATTTAAATCATCAACATAAACTGATATTATGCAAAATCCACTCTAGGATCTCTTTATGAACACAAAGGGACAATCATCATTATTTGAGTATCTTTTTTTCAAAAAAAACTCACTTAGTCGGTTGTACCACATCCTTCCTGACTGTTTTAAACCATATAGCGACTTTTCCAGTTTGACGCTATACATGTTGCGATTTGTTTTAGAATTTGGAATCTTAATCTCTTCAGGGACTTTCATGTAAATATCCAAATGAAGTGACCCATACAAATATGCGGTCACAACATCCATTAACTGCATAGTTAAATTCGTATTAACTGCCAATGATATCAAATATCGGAATTTGATTCCACTCATCACAGGAGAGTGTGTATCATCGTAATCGATGCGGGGTCTCTGCGTAAACCCTTGTGCTACGAGTCTCGCTTTATATCTCACCACTTGGTTATCTTCATTCATTTTTCGAACAAAGACCCATTTATTTCCAACAGAAAATATTTTAGTAGTTGGTACTATAGGACCAAAAATGATGAGGACCCGGTACCCTCGAGGCTAGGGTGGATCCGTAATTTGCCCGATCTTTTGTGGTGTTACAGCAGGAACACAGCAAGATTGAGATAGCAACGACAACAAGAAGATGATAACTGGTACGTCGCACTCGTTTGACAAAAGAGCGAACAAGAAGCGAGCACTAGGCTTCCCGAACCGTGAATAAGGTATTTTATGATCACGAATCAAAGAAATGGAATCGTATAGATTCAGCTAGCAACCCAAGAACAACACATCCTTGATCTGCAAAGCAAACACAAACCCTCACGGGAAACACTTGATACAAGGGATTCACCCTAACGGCCCATGGCCAGAGACACACTCGTGTTCTCAACTCATACTCATCTTCTTCTCTATCAAATGGCAGGATTACATAGATATTTATACTGGAAACATCCCTCCGAGTTTAGGTATGAAAGCAAACTAGAAGATAAAAGAGTTTCCAAGGAAGTTGATGCAGCTTAATTAGTTCTCGCGTAGCTCTTGACAGCCTATGCAGTTTCCACCAAAATAGTCACCACCAAAATAGTCATAACTCCCACCTCGGAAGTCCAAAAGATGCACGGTTTGATGCGTTGGAAGCTTGACTTCGATATCTGTCTATTGGTGTGGCCCATGATCATAGTTCTGGTCGAGATCAGCTCTAGCAAGGCCATCAAAAAGACAAACAGATCTATGTTGCAATCTGTCCATATGTTTTCATCACGAGGTGGCCCCCATCCCATGTCACGTAACGAAAGATATAATTTTAGACGCAAAGCATGACCAATAATATCTTTCTTGATCTCACTTGAATTTATTATAAACTTGTATAGATGAAAATCCAAGACCTTTTGCATTTCTTGTTCATGGACAGCAACAAACTGGCTTTGTTTGGTCAAGCATGAAACCTGAATTAGTTGAACCATGGGCTCAACCGAAGAAAGATCATGCACCTCATCCATGACCGTATCAAAAAACCTCTCTTTTATTAAGCGAGATCAATTCTGTCTCGATCGCTTCCTTCTATTTGACCCAATCTGAGCGTTTCATGCACTCTGCCAGGGACTTAGGTTCTAGATCCAGTTGGAGGGAATCAGCAACCTTTGTGGAAAAACACATGTCGACAATTGTATTGTAGCATCTCTCTTGTACAATTCTCCAAAATTGACATAATTTGTGAAAATCTCCTCATTTGTTCCTCTTAACTCATCGTGATTTCTCACAACGATTGAGTTTAAAGGTTCCATTGTTCCAGCATCTGAATTTGTGCGCACTTCTTTGCTAGAATTAAGATGACCATCATCTTTATTTACTGATTCGGGTAATATACCTTCATCGGATTTTTATTTCTATGGACATTTCCGCGGAACAAAATCCTTGTACCAAGAGGTCTCCCCCTTTATTTGCATTAGGAGCAAGAGTGGTTTTTTTAGGTACCTCCGCTCTCTCCGGTACATTTGCAGCAGGTATATGAGATTTAATAACCTCCATTTGATCAGTAAATGCGTCAGGCGGTTCATTTGCAATCCTTTGCAAATTTATAATTCTCCGAACCTCCAGTTCAGATTCATTAGTACGTGGATCTAAGGACTTAATGCCCATGGCATCCCAATTTATTTCTCGACATTTATTATGGTACTTGTAACATCCCAAATTTTCTAAAATTAAAATTTGGCATGTTCACAATTTTCAATAACAAAATTAAATGGAATGAATTTATAAAATTGCATTAATCTTCATAGCATTCATGTGAGCATTTAAAAATAATTTTATCTAAGTGAAAACCAATTTGTAAAATTGAGAAAAATTTGTAAAGTTTGGTTTCAAAATCAAACTTTTATAAAAATGAGTTTTATAAATTTGGAAAATTAAAAAAAGTGTTTTGAAAATGTTTTAAAGATGGAAGACCCATTTGAAAAATTCAAATAAAATTTAAAAAGCTCTTTTTAAATCCTAAAGGGCCCTTAGCCCATCTAAATCCCTTCTCTCTCCCTCTCACCCCTCTCACCCGAGACCCCCTTCTCTATCTCTCTCGGTTCTCTCTCTCTCTCACCCTGCTCTCTCCCTTTCTCTCTCCACCCGTGCTCGCCATGCCCCCACCATGCCAGGAGGGAGACGCAGGAGAAGGCAGCCGCCGCAGCTCGCCCCCACCACTACCCCAAACCGCCCGAGCCGCCCCCGGTTTCCCTATCCCCGTGCAGACCCCGCCCTGCCCCGTGGCCGCCGCGCCAGGAAGTGCCCCGCCGCATGCCTCGCCTCCCCTGCGGACGTCACGCACCCCCGCCGCCTATAAAACCCCTTCCCGAGCCGTCCTGCCCCCTCTTTCCCCGGTTCCACGCCGCCACACTCGCCATTACTGCCGCCGAGCCCCCTCTCCGGCGCCAGCACGCTCTGGTGAGCTCCAACCCCTACCACCTTGTCCCTGAGTTTCGCCTTGCCTCCCTCGAGCTAACCATCGCCTCTGCTTTCCCTAGCTCCCCCTCAGCTCGTCGGGATCCGCCGTCGCCTGTAGGTGCTCGACAGGGTCCCCGTCGCTCCGGTAAGTCTTTTGCCTAGCCCTCGCGCCGCCTTACTCCCCTCATCTCCCCGTGCATTTCGCCCAGGTCGATTGCTGCTCATGCCGAAGGAAAAGCCGCCATCGCCGGAGTACCGAAGCTCGCCGCCGCTACAGTCCACCTCCGTCGAAGCCATCGCCGCAGGTGTGTTCGTCCCACTCCCTCCTTTCCCCGGCTGAATCGAACCCTAGTGCCCCCAGCTGCCCGCTAGCACCCCGCACCGCCGCTCACCTCCCCCTCCTCTGTTTCCTCCCCGCGCTCGCGTCCGAAGGAAGACGATGACACTGGCGCCGTCCGTTTCACGATGGACGGCCAGATCCACCCTGCCCCTCCCCCTCACTGCCTCGCGGGCCCCGCTTGTCAGGCCACCGTGCCGCGCCTCCCGCAAGCGCGCACGCTCGCACGTGGGAATGGGCCGAGGCCCATTCTCGGCAGAAGCCAGCCCGTCCGTTTTTATTATTTTGCAGATTACTTTTCCATTTAAATTGTATTGCAAATGAGCTAAACCATTTTTGTAAAAATAGTAAATGACCTCTAAAATTTTTGGAAAAATTCCCAAAAATAGTTTGGACTGTACTGGATTTTATAAAAAGATAATATACCACTGTTGCCATATAAGTTTTCCAAATAAAAATTGTTAGACCACCCTAGGCTTGTCATTTCATCTGCATGCATGTATAGATTGCATATTTAATTAATAGATGCACTAAAAATATATTTATCTGTCTAATTTTAGTATTATTTTATTTGCATGTGTGGATTGTGCCTTTGTGTGGATTGCATGCGTATAGGAGTTGAAGGTGTGCTAGATCCGTCCGACTCCACAGGCTTTATCGATCCATCGTCCGACATAGGCATGACGGCGTGCTCTCCGCTCAACCACTGCGGATCACACCCCGGTCAGATTTTCTATGTTGCTAGCAGACCAGCTCGCGCTCAGTTCGATTCGAGCGTCGGGCGCGGCGAGGAGCGACAAGCAGATTTACCCAGGTTCGGACCCCCTCGTGGGTAATAGTCCTACTCCTGCCGAGCCTTAGCTCTTTTCTTGTGTTGGTTGTATGGAATGTGTTTACAGAATATTTTCGAACCCCCCTCTCTCTCTGCCCCTTTTATACAAGCCTTGAACTGGCGGAGCGAGCCGAGGGGGTAGGCAGTACAGTACTCTCAGTACACTTGATAAGACACTAGGGACTAGACAGGAGAGACGAAAACGTGCTGTCATTACGCCGCACGGCGCCGCCCACGCGAGCTCTGCAAGTGGCCTCTGACCCGCGTGAACACGCCGATGACATGACGGGTAGGCCCCAGCTTGCGCCGCCTGACGCGGGCGGCCAACTTGATGATGGCAAACTCTCTCTGCCGGTCAATTCTTCTGCGCCACAGTGACTGTTGGACAGAACCGCAGAGGTCACTGCGGCGGTGATTATCTCTTCATCTGTCTATCCGCGCGCAATGTCGCATTGAATGCGCCTGTACTTCACTGCAGAGGAGAGCCTTCGCCCAGAAGACTCCCCTAGGACGCTTCCTGCTGCGCGGGCCCTACCTGACAGTGAGGTACCTCTCGCGCTCCTCCGAGGGCTCGCCGCCACTGGGGCTGATCGCCCACTGACGCGTGGGGCCTCGCTCAGCTCTTGAGGGCTCGCCCATGTGGGAACTGATCGCCCGGCCGACGCGTGGGGCCCTCGCTCTAGCTTCCGAGGGGCTCGCATGTGGTGTGGGAACTGATCGCCTTGGCGTGTGGGGCCCTACGCTTCCGAGGGGCTCGCCCGACTGTGGAACTGATCGCCCGACCGACGCGTGGGGCCCTCGTCTGCTTCCGAGGGGCGCCGTGTGGCTGGGCTGATCGCCGCCTAACGCGTGGGGCCCTCGCAGCTTCTCGGGACTCTTTATACCCGGTATTTATTATCGAAAGAGTAGCCGGGACCACCATGATCTGCGAACCGTCGGCACGATATCTTGTCTCTTCGCGTGGGAGATTTAATTGTGGGGCCCGCCCCGCAGCGTCCAACGCTGATTCTCCTCCTGCGCACAATCTTCCTTGGGGAACCGCGCCGCTTTTCGCGGGAAATCGAAACGCGCGGGACATGATGGCGCCACGCGCGTGAGTGGGGACGGAATCCAAACCGCCACACTCGCTCTTCTTGCCTATAAATACTCCATCTTCTCGCGCTGCGATGAATTCCTTCGCGTGCCTAGTCCTCAAACTGCTATTCACCTTCTTCACCACCGCTGCACAGCTTTTTCGCCAACGCCGCCAAGTTTCTTGCTAGCACCACCGCCAATCTTCCCATGGCTCCCAAGCGCAGCAAGGGTCGCCGTGGGGACGCTGCTCACCGCCGCCTCTGGTTCGATCTTGCGCCTCCGCCTGCCGACGATCGCGTAGCGTGGCCAGTGTTTGTGCCACCGACCTCCGTCCGCGGATCCGCGCACTGCGTGGCGCCACACCCATGACGGGAGATCATCACATTCATCCGGCCCGCCGTGAAATTTGGTCCCGCCATACTCGAGTTCTTCTTGGGGTGCTCGCCTTACGAGATCGAGCAACAAGACCTTCCCCAATTCCATCGTGGCGCTGGCCATCTTCGCCCACCTCTGCGAAATGTTCGTGGGGGTGAGGCCAAGCCTCCCACTCTGGCGCCGGCTCTTCATGCGGCACGTGAGCGCGCGCGAGTGGGATCATTGGAAGCTGCTACTTCACGCTTCGCGAAGCCGCCGCCTTCATCCCGATCCCAATCAAGTCCAATTGGAAGGACTGGCATCGACAGTGGCTGTACGTGGAAGACTCCAGCGGCTGCGATGATCTTGCCTTTCCCGATGGTCCGGCGGAGTACCTCACCAGCTGGGGGTCTCAGCCTGAGAGCTCAGCGGAGATGGAGGCGCGCATCGCTGAGCTCCGTCGCAACGGGCTCACCGGAGCCCACGTGGCGGCGGATTTTCTGCGGCGCCGCCTCTGCCCACTTCGCTTTAGGGCGCGCCCCGCCTGGCAGTACTATGGCGACGATGACGGGACCCGCATTGCTCCCGGAGGTAAGTCCTCTTTGCATTTTCTGGATCTTGTGGAACGTCCTTTTCCCTTTTTGGTTGCTCGCCAACTTGCATCTTCTTCTTTTTATGTGCCCGGTAGCGAGGAACGTCTTGGGAGGGCGTGCTCGGCGATGGTGGCGGGACTCTTATCGCGCCATCGGCGGCGCCTCGCCGGCGGGCATCCGCCCTCGCTGGAATCAGGAACGGCGGGCGCAACTTGTACTTGCGGGCGCTGCCTCCCATGGAGGTGTCTGGTCCGGCGGTCCAAGTGGCCCAGGGACCCCTGCAAATCCGCGAGCCTCTGCCGACGACCGCCGGAGCTTCTGCGGCCGCCGCTCCGCCCGTCGTGGCGGCCGACTCGACCAAGGCTCTCGGAAGCGCCGCCTCATCCTCTCCTTGACGGCAGCGATGAAGAGAGAGGCGAGCCAAAAGGCCTTGTCGCCAGCCCTACGCTTCTTCCACCTCCTTCAGCCCCTTCCACAGGGGACTCCGCTGCCGACGCCGCCGCTCCGCCACCGGGCGGGAGCGCGGCGACTCTTCCAGAACTGCACATGATAGTCTTCTACCTAGCCCTCGCACCGCCTTACCCCCCTCACCTCTCCGTGCATTTCGCACAGGTCGATTGCTTCTCGTGCCGAAGGAAAAGCCGCCATCGCCGGAGTCCCAAAGCTCGCCGCCGCTTGACCACATCGCGCCGCCGCTACGGTCCACCTCCGTCGAAGCCATCGCCGCCGGTGTGTTCGCCGTGTCCCACTCCCTCGATCCTTTCCCCGGCCGACTCGAACCCTAGTGCCCCGGTGCCCTTAGCACCAGCGTCACCGATCACCTCCCCTCTCTCTTCTCCCCGACTCAGATCCGGAGGAAGACGACGACACCGGCGTTGTCTGTTTCGCGATGGGCGGCCAGATCCGCCCTCGCCTCCCCTCATTGCCTCGCGGGCCCCTTTGTCGGCAGCGCCTCCATAGCCAAGCGCTTCTGCGTGGGAATGGGCCGAGGTCCATTCTCGGTAGAAGCCACCGTCCGTTTTATTATTTTGCAGATTACTTTTTCTTTTAAATTGTATTGCAAATGAGCTAAACCATTTTTGTAAAAATAGTAAATAACCTCTAAAATTTTTGGAAAAATTCCTAAAAATAGTTTAGACTGTACTGGATTTTATAAAAATATAATATGCCACTATTGCCATATAAGTTTTCCAAATAAAAATTGTTAGACCACCCTAGGCTTGTCATTTCATGTGCATGCATGTATAGATTGCATATTTAATTAATAGATGCACTAAAAATATATTTATCTGTCTAATTTTAGTATTATTTTATTTGCATGTGTGGATTGTGCCTTTGTGTGGATTGCATGCGTATAGGAGTTGAAGGTGTGCTAGATCCGTCCGACTCCGAAGGCTTTATCGATCCATCGTCCGACATAGGCAAGTCTCCATTAGCCACCTCCTAGTTTTAATAGCACTTTTAATTCAAAAATTGCTATGTCAACTATCTGAGCGTTATTTAAATTTAGTTGTACTCATTGCATGTTAAACTCTTAACGTGCAACCACCCACGAATCCTAACCCTAGGACCATGTTAACTATTAGACCAAAATAATTTTAGGGTTTGTGCATAGTGTGAACATCTATGACCTGGCTTCTCCTCTGAGTTTATGAGTTCAAGTCATTTATTGTTGAGATTATTCATGAGAATTTATACTATTACTATTGTTGTTTTCATAAACTGCCTTAACTGCTAAGTACAAACGCTTTCCGCAAATGAACCACGTTACCCCTCTTAGGTTGAGCCCTAGCCTGACCCTTCCTACGAGGCTTGCTAGCAGTAACATGCTAACCTCGCGTTTTATGCGGGGCTGTTCCTATCTTGAGCAGGTGTGGACTTCGGGATCGAGCAGGACGCGTTTGTGGATGCCGAGTTCGAGGAGGATACTCCGATCTACTAGCGGTTGCCCCATCAGCATGTGCCTGTGGCTTGGTGGGCCACCTATTTTGGTTTCCTTTTGTTGGACATTAGTCAGAGACCTGTTATTCTGAACTAATGTATGTTTCGTTTCCGTCAAACTCTGTTATGTACTTTATTTAGTTAATGCACTCTGGTTTGATGCTAGGTTCTGTTGACTGTAGGGTGCACTGATCCTTGGGACACGTACTATTAACACAGGGGAATTCAGTTGAGTATAACTAGGTCCCACAATACTTATCTCCTCCTAATGCCAGGAAACTGTCATCATCAAATATACAATCAACGTACCTAGCCGTAAACAGATCCCCTATTTATGGCTCGATGTATTTTATTATTGACGGAGAATTAAACCCCACATAGATCCCTATTTTCCTATGAGGACCCATTTGTGTACGTTGTGGTGGTGGAATGTGCACATACAGTGCAACCGAATTTTCGCATATGGGAAATACTTGGCTCATTTCCACATACTAATAGCAACGAGGATACCGTATGATATGCAGTTGGTCTGAATTGTATTAATGCGGCAACATGTAATACCACATGACCCCAACAACTTGTTGTCAGTCTATAATTCTGTAAAAGAGGCTTTGCAATGAGTTTTATCCTCTTTATCAATGACTCTACTAAGCCATTTTGTGTATGAACATATGGCATAGAATGCTCCACATTAATACCCAAAGTCATACAATAATCATTGAATGCCCTTGAAGAAAATTCAGCGGTATTATCCAGACGAATGGATTTTATCCTATCATCCGAAAAATTGGCTTTTAACTTGATAATTTGGACCATTAACTTTGCGAATGCATGGTTCCTTGTAGATAGCAAACTTACATGGAACCATTTTATGGAAGCATCACAAACTACCATAAAGTACCTAAACGGTTTGGACGAGGGTTGAATAGGACCACAGATGTCACCTTGAATTCTCTCCAAGAAATTCAACAGTTCATCTTTAACTTTAATGTATGATGGCCTTATGATCAATTTCACTTTAGCACAAGTTGTGCGAATGAAATCCCCCAGATTTCGGAAAATTTGAACATTTGATATTATGGCCAGCAAAATAATTTACAATTTTCTTCATCATACCCAAACCTGGGTGACCTAGACGATCATGTCAGATCTTGAAACAGTCTAGGTATTTGAAAATTGTTTTTATTGCAACATGAGGCTTAGGCCTTATGTATGTATAGTACAATCCAGATGAAAATGAAGGAAGTTTCTTCATAGTTTGTTTCTCATATCTGTTGAATTTAGTTAAGAGTAAAACTCATCACCATGTTCAATACTAGTTTCCACATGAAAACCATTCATACGGATATCTTTGAAACTCAATAAGATACGCTTTGAATCAGGATACAAGAGAGCATCCTCGATTTTAATAATAGTACCCATAGGGAGAATTAATGTGGCTCTCCCAGAACAAACAATTAAACCATCACTCCCAGCAATGGTTATAATATTTTCTTTCTTCTTCGTAAGATTTTGGAAATATTTTGTCTCTCTTAAGATAGTGTTTATAGTACAACTATCAATGAGACAAATTTCTTCCTCCATGGATTGTGCCATCAAAATTCTATAATTTAAGAGTAAAACAAAAATTCAGCCATGAATTTAAAACTCTTTTATAGAATATATGCATAAGACCTCATATATAGGAGTGGGACTTTTCTTAGTGCGAGCGAACACGCCTTGGTTGCTTTAACTAGGGAGAGTATTCTACTTTTCCTAGTGCGAGTTAAACCTCTACTCTGCATATTGATTACCCAGTTTTCACAAGTATTTTATTTAAATTATCAAATTGCATGCTGCCTTCCAATTATGATGCATGTTGTTAATCATGATATATCATGCCCTGTTTGAATTATTATTCCTATCAATATTGATATTGCTTTGATAATGTCGATTATCCATAGATTCACTTAGTGATTGCCTTGAAATCAGACTCCATTGACAACCTGGGTTTAGGAAACAAACTAAAATGGTTTACAATTCTAAGTCTAGGTAAAACTTGCTTAGCTATGCTTAGGTCCCCACTTTTAATGACATGGGTCATGTACCCTGGAACGGTGAACCGAGATTTACCGACACATACTTGATAACTGATTATGATGGACTTAGGACTTGGCATGCCAGCGTATGTGATGTGATTGGGAATAGAAATGGATGTGATTATTCTAAGCTCATATGATATAAGAAGGATGCAGGTGGGGGTTAGGCCCTCAAAACACGATACGGTGAACCGAGGGTTCGACTGCTGGGGGTGCGGAGTCATACACGTAATGAGGTACCCTGCTCCTACTCTATGGATAGGAGTCCCCGATTCAACTCGTGGCCATCGCGAGGTAGCGCAAGTGTTGGGGAGAATACACAAAAGTACGACCTACGGGTGTACGTGGTTCTACCAAGCTTGAGGTTAAGGTAGGTTCACGTCGTCTCTATAGAGGGTTGACTTTACGCACCGGCCCCGTGAGCCTAGCTGTGCCTGACAACCCAGCGAGGGCAAGAAAGGATAAGTTGTAGGTACCGTCAGACTCTGTTGAGATCCGATCCATTACGCACTGGCCCCTTGAACCTGCGGGACAAGAAAGGACAAGCTATAGGTAATGTGATCCTCAACGGGGCTGTCAACCCCGGAAATGATGGTGGGGTAAGAAGATGGTTAGCAGTTGGCCGAAATTGCCATAGGATGAGATTGGGTTGGTAGTGTTCCAAAACTGCCCTTGTTTGGATTCTTGATAACCAATGACATATGCAACCAACCGTATTTGTTTTGAATACTGGCTAGGTCTTAGGTTTTCTTTTATAAACATGGATTTCCGCAATTAAACAAACCTCTTAGCCTCTCCTTGATAACCGTTAAGCATTATAGATGGTTGTTGGCTTGCCAGTGCAAGTGAGGACAAAGCACTGACCCTCACATTATTTTTTCCCCTTTAGAGATGGAGCTACCTTAGAGATGGAGCTACATGGAGATGGAGCTGACACATATGGGTGCCAGGAGGATGGTGATCCTCATTAGTAGCATCAGTAGTAGTTCGATATGAGGTTTAGGACGATCCTCCAGTTGTGTGTTGTTACATAGCTTTTGGAGTGATTTTGTTGGATTTCCGCATTTGCTACTCTAATATTTCCACTTGAAAACTCTAATGTAAATAAGGTCTATGGCCGTTTGAAACAATGGCGATCTATGGATTGCCAAGATTGTATTAAAGACCATGTTGATGTATGAGATGATCCAGCTATGTAACTTGCACTAGTGTACTGATGTAGGGACTAGTGCTGGTCGGTGCCCCTTGTCCCTTTTGGAAGGGGGTACGACAAGAGCTGGTATCAGGGCATACGACTGTAGGAACCCTAACTTCTGGGCGTTAGCTATGGACTTTCTGTATTTTATAGGTATATAATTTAGAAAATGTGTTTAAAAAATCAATTGCCTATTCATCTTATCTACCTCTCCTTGGCTATTTAAACAGGGATTTCAAATAATTTCGTTATTTGATTCTGCCTTACCCCCATCCTCCACTAATTACGAGTAACTTTCGATTGAACTCATAAAACATCGATAGGCGTATCTACAATTTGTTGCATCTATCGGGGAACTTGAACTTCATTCTCGACACAAACCTTCACCTACTCAAGCTTATACCCTTTGATACCTGAGTACCACTAAATATCTTATTTCCTTGGTGGATAGAACATGACCATGTTTACTCTCTCCTGTCCCGTGCTTATCTCTAATTCCTCCTTCAGTGCATTGGATGTCCTTACCCATGACTCGAGGATAACCCACCTCTTTACCATCCCTAGCCATGTCAGTGATCGCTCGATATCTGCTCATTGCATGTGCTACATTTAGTCATGTCAGTGATCTCTCGATATCCACTCATTGCCTGTGCTATCCCTACAAAAGTCCAGCTGCTTACCATGCAATCTCTTTTCCTTCCACTCCGGACAAGAAGACAATTACTGCCATACCCACCAAAGGCAACAGAGCGAGGATCCTTATCGCTCGGATCTATGGAAGAACAATGGAACCATTGAAACCAAACATAACTACATCGAAGAAGATTTTCTGAAGGCATCAAGAAGTCTTGAAGAAGATAGGGCACTAGTCTGGTTGTTTTCTATCCTTCCCTTATTAGGATACAGTCGGATCCAAAAAAAAAATCATCTCCACCCCTATGCCACTCTAGTCCTTGGTCCCTTAGACAATTTGTTGGGAGCCTTCTGTTACTTATGTGGGGTAACTAAATCTCTTTGATTGCCTCCCAATCCGAAGAAAGGACTTTAAAATGAAAATGAGTTTCTTTAAAATTCTACAAAACATTTTCAAACATGATAAGGATTTGGTTGGACTTTGTTTTTAAGTATACATGAAATAAAATGAATTTCACTTACCCTTGTTTGCCTTCCACAAAAACTTAGTATTTAATTTTACAAAAGAAAAACATCTTGGTGTAAAACTTTTCCTTCGAAAGTGGTGTAAAACGTATTTAAAATACAAATACAACCATTTTGTCTTTCACGGAATTTACTTGTCCTAATACCCTCCTGATTTACTTTAATTTTGTTTCCCCCAAAACTTTATGAGAACGCGTTGACTTGAGAAAAATAGTTTGGCATTTTGCCACCAAATTAAGGGGTTGTTTTCAAATATAAATGTCTTTTGGTCATGCGAAATTTAACTTTTCCATCCTCCATCAAATTTTGATTTGCTCTTGATTTACAAAAGTGATTTCGGAGGATGCATGTTTCTAAAAAGCATATTTCAAATGTAACAAACAAATCCCAATACAATTGTTTTGTATTCAAGGGAAGTTACGGGTCTTAATACTTTCACATTTGCCTTATTGATTGTTCTCAACGAAATCTTTTGATGTTGCTTTTGGGTTAAAAACAAAATTTTGCTTTGACTTCCAAAAGATGATTTAATGTTTTCCAACCTGATCAAAAGATGGTTTGCAAACAGGAAAATATTTTTTAGGTCATTGAAATATAATTTTTCCATCCTCCACCAAATTTTTCTTTTCTTTTGTTTACAAAAGAACTTTGGAGGATGTATTTCTAAACTATACTTTCACGTGTAACTTTAAAGTAATTTTGAAAAGACTTTTGGAAACCAAATTTACCATTGTTGAAAACCTTTTAAAAGAAGATAGAAAATTCAAAACTTAAGTGTGTTTTGTTTTACAAGAGTTGTTGTTTTATAACAAGGCATCTTCTCATACTTCAAAGCAAAAAAGTGTATCTTTCAAAGCTGCAATGAATTTCATTCAAAGGCTCCTTCGAGTAATAGTTCATCTTGTCCTTTCCAAGTAACGGAATTCTTTTATAAAATTTTGTATTCACCAAATATTTCAAAGCCCGGATAATAAAACAAATGGTGTTCGCTTTTAAAGCATGGGTCGAAAGCATGGAATCTCAGATTAGAATAATTGCCATTAACTTTAATTAGCACATTTGCCATTAATCCTTCACTAGATAAAATAATGACCCATAATTAAGAAAATCCTATTTTCTTAAGGGCTATTATCTTAACTATTTATATTTCTCTATGGGGAGTAGGTATACTTATGATGTTATTTAGAATGCCACTTAATGCATTCATTTCATTTATGCACCATGACCTCATCTTATATGATAGAATTAATCGATAATTAGCTCATGGAATTTCCTTGATAAGTAAATCAAAATCGTGCAACTATATATATATATATATATATAGACCCTCCGACACCACACCTTGCATCTCATGCATCATCTCCTTCATTTCGAAGGCACTAGTATTTATTTGCTCTTGTAATTCTCGAATTAGACATAGAAGGTGCCCTCGAAGAGTTCGAGGATCCCGTTAATGAGCAAGACCACTACCCCGAGGATCAAGACGAGTTAACTTTCCATCTTATTATGTGTTTGCTCATATTAAGGGGGGTGGGGCCTTCCTTAGTGCGGGCGAACATCCCTTGGTTGCTTCTACTAGGGAGAGTATTCTACTTTTCTTAGTGCGAGTTAGTCCTCTACATGTATATTGCTACCCAGTTTTACACGTCTTTTATTTAAATTATCAAATTGCATGCTGCATTCAAGTTATGATGTCTGTTGTTAATCATGATATATCATGCCCTGATTGATTGATTGATTTTCTGTCAATATTGATATGGTCTTGATAATGTCAATTATCCATTGATTCACTTAGTGATTGCCTTAGAATCACACTCCATTGACAACCTGTGTTTAGAAAACAAAATAAAATGGTTTAGACTTCTAAGTGTGGGTAAAGCTTACTTAGCTATGCTTAGGTCCCACTTTTAATGACATGGGTCTTGTACCCCGGAACGGTGAACCGAGATTCATTGACACATACTTGATAACTGATTATGATGGATGTCGGGGATAAAATTACGGCCCATTGGCATGGTCCACTCCCTGACGGCCCAATCGAACAGTCTGCCAGGGCCCAGCTCACCGGAAGGTTCTATCTGGCCCATATGCATCCCCGCGAACGACTTCTGGCCGCACGGTGCGTAATGGCCAAGACTTCTGTTTGAGTCCGACTCGAGCGAGCTCAGACGGCTACGAGAAGACCGGGACGTGGTTTCCGGATTGGATTAAGAGTCGTGATCCCCAAGATTAGAGCTTACCTTATCTACCGTAGGTTATATTTGGCATGTCTTGAGTTAGTTCACGACCTCGTAGTTAGCCCTACCGATATTCCTCGGTAGGTCGGTTTGTTACGTACTATATAAGCAGGCCCTACGGCGTTTAGAGGGACCCTTGGCGGATAGATTTTAGCATACTACTCGCCGAGACCGCCGATCTCGCCGAGTTCCACCTTGTAATCCTCTTTGATATAAAGAAATTTGGACGAGGGCTATTATCTCTCGAGAGGCTGAACCAGGATAAAACCCCGTCACTGTTCGTTCTTTGTTTGTGGTTGTTCGGCGTGTCTCCTATCTCCTCCTTGAAGAACCTTGGTTGACTTGGGTCAATATCCCAACTGTCGACAGCTGGCGCCGTCCGTGGGGACACACAGATCGAGCATGTCGAACTCCGTCAGCGATACAGAGATGCTTCCTGAGGGTTACGACTCAGAAGGACAGGATGTCTCATCCCCGGTCAGTTCAAGTCGATCTGTTCGATCTCGAACACTTTCCGTATCTGGGACTAAGGTCTCTGCCTATATGGCAGAGATAGCCGCAGATCGCACTCCCGTCATTGACGATGACTACGGAACCGATGATCTTTACGACGGTTTAGATCTATCAGATTCCAAGGCTATGTCGGTAGAGTCTACCTGTGGAGACACAGCGATGACACCGTCTAGCATACCTTCGCATGGCCCCGCAAAGATTAACATGGCCGATCGCAGAACCTCCGGAGATCTGCACGGCCGTGGGTCGCTGGCGAGGTCGGGCGAGTTAACTCTGCCCGGCATCAAGACGAGGTGCGCTACGGCCGCATGAAAGCAAGAAGTCATTCGCCGCTGACCTTGACGATTCCATCAATCGACCTTGGCACGGTTTCGCGACCGATTATGGCGGCAGCGTCGCGACCCACCTCGCGTCCGACGCTTAAGTCTCCCGCGAAGCTTCCTGTTGGGTTAATTCCCGCGTGACCGGACTCGGTCGGGCGAACACGGATGGTTCGGGGATCCGGGGCCCATAGATCGAGTCGGAGCGGCTCGAAGCTATAGCAACGGTCCTCGATCCACCAATCAAGTCGACCTCGCCCGCGTAGGCGTCGTTGTTTCTAACCTAGAATGATTGGTCGATGGCCTAAAGTCTCTAGGAGAAGTCAACAACTCCTCGAGCGGCAGACCAAACCGCCGGAATGATTCGGACAGCTCTGATCGATCGCGTGACCTTCGTCGCCATCGAAGGATCACTGTCCATGAGCAGGCTACCCGTGGTCGCCGTCGCTCGCCAAGTCCTCGTAGTCATCGCGACAACAGGGGCAAGCGCGCACGCGATGATCACGGACGGTCCCCTCGTGAGGAGCGCGTCGTTGCGACCACGAGGAAGGAGCGTAGTGGATTGTCCCGGAGAGAGTTTCTCTAGGCCGAATCATCCCGTTCAGCAGGAGTTCCTCCGCGCAACAGGGCAAACGTCTTCTCAAGACTAGGTTCTGCCGGGGAAGGTGGCCGGTCATATGCTTTGGGCTGCAGGGCTTTCTCTGACGAGCTTCGGGCTGTCCGGTGGCCCTCAAAGTTCAAGCCCGGTCACATGGAGAGATACAATGGGACTCAGAACCCAGAGGAATTCCTTTCCATCTACGCTACGGCCATCATGGCAGCCGGGGGTGACGAGCTTGTTATGGCTAACTACCTCCCGACTGTCCTTGAGGGCGCCTTCGGACGTGGTCGTTCAATCGCAGGAGGGTTCCATCACTCATGGAACCCGGCTTTGTGACGCCTCGATCGCTAATTTCCAGAGGCATTACGTGCGTCGGGCAAGGAGGCTGATTTGCACCAGATGATCCAGATGAACGGGGAGACCCTCCGCAACTTCGTGAAGCATTAGATTAAGATCCGCAACACGATCCCGAACATCTCGGATGAATCTGCTGTCCGCGCCTTCAAAAACGGAGTCGCGACGAGCGGCTCACCCAGATCTCGAGATCAATGAGACTGGACCGCCAACGACTTTGTTCAAGGCGGTGATCGCTATGCCACGCGGCAGCAGAGCGCTCAAGATAAGAAGGCGTTTGACAAGGGCAAGCCCGCCCAACTGGTGTGGATGAGAAGAAGAAGAGCAAAGAAGAACCACGGTGACAAGAAGTCTCGAAGAAGAAGAATAAAGGTGATCACGAACAATACCGTCGCGGTATGGATCGCGCACCTCCTCCCAAGGATGGGCAGAAGAAGCCCAACAATAACTACAAGGGCAAAAAGCCCGCTCAGGGAGGCGGACAAGGCAAGAAAGGTCCAAGCGACCGATTTTGCAAGTTCCACCAGAGACTACGGGCATGACATACGCCATTGCAGAACTTAGGCCGCAAAGCTCGAAGATTTCTACAACGGCAAGGGCCCAATGCCCACCCTGCCCGAACAAGGTGATGCCGGTAAGCCCAAGCGCCAAACCGACGATGGTGATCGGGAAGATGATGATGAGTATCAAGAACCCGTGAACCATATCGCCGTCATCTTCGGCGGCTCCTCGGCTTACACCTCTCGACGCAGCCTCAAGGAAGCTGCTCGGGAGGTCCACAACGTTGAAAAGGCAAAACCTCAGCCTGAGTCGATGAAGTGGACCGAGGTCCCCATCTCCTTCTCTCAGGAGGATTGCCCCACTGGGATGACCAAGCCTCAGCGGCTCCCTCTGGTGGTCGCCCCGACCATCAGCAACGCAAGAGTTGGCCGTGTACTCGTAGACGGCGGGAGCGCTTTGGACTTGCTTTCTGCTAAGGTCTTGGACGAGATGCAGATTCCTCGTTCTAAGCTGAAGGAAGTCGCAATGCCCTTCTACGGGATTGTTCCGGGAGAAGCTGTCAAGCCGTTAGGGCGAGTTGTCTGCCGGTTACCTTCGCAACCCGAGCAACTTCGGACGAGTTGATCACTTTCGATGTGGTCGACTTCCCATCCGCGCATAACGCGATCTTGGCGAGCCATCTCTCGGTAAGTTTATGGTCGTGTCCCACCACGCTTACCATTGCGTGAAGATACCGGTCCTAACGGTGTGATCACGGTCAAGGGCAACTACAAAGTCGCTTTCGGATTGCGACGGCGATCCCTCGCCTGGTCGACCAGCTTCCGCCATGTCTCGAAGTTCCGCAGACCAAGTCTCAGACGCCCTAGGGTCTCCTTCACCAGGGGAGAAACCAAGGAAGTTCACCGTCCCTTGATGATACTTCCAAGATAGTTCACTTGGGGCCAATCTGGACCCCAAATAGGAAAGCGAGCTCATTGCCTTCCTCCGAGCTAATGCGGATGTGTTTGCACAGGAGCCATCGACATGCCCGAGTCCCAAGGTTGGTCATCGAGCATTAAAGCGGTCTGTCGGCGGACAAAAGCCCGTTTCGCGAAGCTTCGTCGCATTTCGAATTCAAGCAGGATCATCAAAGATCGACAGCAACCTTTCACGCCGGGTTCATCCGCGAGGTTGATCACACCGAGTGGTTAGCCAACCCTGTCATTGTAAAGAAGAAAGGCGGCAAGTGGAGGATGTGTGTCGATCACACAGATCTGAACATTTGCTTGTCCTAAGGACAACTTCCGCGCCTCGTATTGACCGGTGGTCGATCGATCGCAGACGCCAGCTCTGAGTTTTTAGATGCTTACTCGGTTACCACCAAATAAGCATCTCCCGAGGATGAAGAGAAGCCTTCATCACCCCTTCGCACTTTACGCTGCTCGACCATGTCTTTCGGTCTGCGCAATCTTTGGTGCCACGCTCCAAAGGCTTAATGGAAAAACCTTCCCGAGCAAAGACGGAAAAACACGGAGGTCTATGTCGATGACATAGTTGTAAAGAGCGATATGCTCCAGATCATGTAAAAGACACAGCAGAGACCTTTCGTAATCTCACCAGCATCGAATAAAATTAAATCCAGAGAAGTGTACCTTTGGTGTTCGATCTGGAATGTTGCTCGGTTATGTTATTGGTTGCAAGGTATTTCGCCAACCCCGAAAAATCGAGGCCATTGAAAATATCGAGGCTCCAACTACCGTAAAGGAAGTACTGAGCCTCATTGGCGGATGGTTGCTCTAAGCGTGTTTATTTCCGTCAAAGGCGAACGCGGGCTGCCCTTCTTTAAGGCCCTGTGCAAGCACAATGGTTTCGAGTGGAAGGAAGAAGCCGATAGATCCTTCCAGGATCTAAAGCGATACCTGTCCAATCCTCCCGTCCTGACTACCCCGCGGCATGGCGAGCAGCTCCTGTTGTACCTAGGTTGCACGCCACAAGTGGTGAGCGCGGTCTTGACGGTCGAAAGGGAAGGCATACAGCGACCAATCTACTATGTGAGCGAGGTACTTCACGGATCAAAGGAGCGTTACCCTGAGGTCCAGAAGCTACTCTACGCCTTGCTCATGTCCTCCAGAAAGCTTCGCCACTACTTCAAAGATCAAATCTGGTCCGACCACGTTCCCTCGGGAGAAATCCTACTGGAACAACGAATCTAGCGGACGATAGCTAAGTGGGCAATGGAACTAGCGAGTTTGATCTCATTATTTGTCGCCCGAATCGCTATTAAGTCCGCAGTCCTAACCGACTTTGTCGTTGAATGGACTTGCCCACCCAAATCGTGAAGCTCTCGAGCAACTTTGATGAACCCCTTGGACCATGTTTTTCGATGGCTCACAGACCGAAACTCGGGGATGGTTTTGTTCTCATCTCCTCAAGGAGAGCAACTCCGAGATTCTATCCAACTACACTTTGCGGCGACTAACAACGCCGCAGAGTACGAACCCTCCTCGCGGGACTAAGAGCGTGCAAGTCGCTTGGTGTCCAACGGCTAACCGTGAAGGAGATTCACGGTGGTCATCAATCAAGTTAACAAGGAGTATCGGTCTTTGCGATGACTCAATGGCGCGATACTGGTTGAAGTGAGGAAGTTGGGCGGCATTTTCGATTTTTGAAGTGCTCTTCGTGCCTGGAAGGACAACTTCTGGCCGACCAGCTATCCAAGTATGGATCCTCACGAGAATCTGCTTCCGCAGGGTGATCGTCGAGCACCTTCACAAGCCCTCAATCACGTCTCCGGATGAGGCAACAGAGCAGTGGTCTTGTCTCCGTTATCGGCAGGTGTCATGGATGGACAACGCCATTTGTCCGGTACCTTGCGATGGGACCTCGCCGACGACGACGGCCGAGCGTTCCCGCTTATAAGGCGTCTTGCTCCATACAAGCTTGTGGGCGGCACCCTTTACCGCTAAGGTGCTCGGGAGTTCTCTCCAAGTGCATCTCGCAATGAGGGTGTGTTCCTTCTTAGGGACATACACGAGGGTGCTGTGGCAACCACGCCTCCTTCGTAACTACGGTCGCAAAGCGTTTCGCATGGGCTATTATTGGCCCATGCGTTACAAGATGCCCGGACATCGTGACTAAGTGCAAGGCTTGCCAATTTCACGCTCGGAAGGCACACAAGCCCGCCAAGAGCTCCAAACAATCCCCCCATCTTGGCCTTTTTCCACATGGGGTCTGGATCTGCTAGGCCCATTCCCTAAGGGGTACAAGGGCTATACGCACCGCTTGTCGCCATCGACACTTTTACAAAGTGGATTGAGGCGAGCTCGTGTCGCCTCTTCACGCCAAAACGGCCGGCGCTTTTTCAAAAGCAACGTGGTCACGCCGCTTTGAGATTCCCCATAAGTCGATCACGGATAGCGGTACCCGATTCGGCGAGCTATTCCAGAATCTTGTGAGCAATTTGGGCACCAAGGTTCATTTCGCCTCGTGGCACATCCACGAGCAATGGAGCGATCGGCGAGCTAACGGACAGATAGTCCAGGTATTAAACGGCGAGTATTTGCTGCTCTCGCCGAGCACAACAAGGTTCGGGTTGACGGTTCCTTCCGTCCTCTGGGCGATTCAGACTACTGCCGCCGGTAGGCGGGAAACTCCTTTCCAATTGGTCTACGGTGCAGAAGCAATTCTGCTCGCCGAAATAGTACTCGGTTCGCCTCGCACGAGCTCAGCCAACTTAGTTGACGACGAGCAAGAGCGCCTCCTCGATCTCGATCTCCTCGAAGGCACACGCGACTGCACACAAGTCGAATGGCGTGCTACCAAGAAGATCTTCGCCAAGACGCCGCCAAGTCGGATTCGACCAAGGGCTTTGAAGGCGGGCGACCTCATTCTGCGCCGTGTCCGAACTTGTCCAATGCCAACAAGTTAACTCCCATTTGGGAGGGCCCATTCACGGTCATTTCTTACGCTGCGCCCGGGGCTGTTCGCTGGCTATGGAGGGCGGAGAGAGTCGACCAAAGACTTGGAACATCGACCGACTTCGTAAGTTCTTTGTGTAGGTCTTCTTTGTTTGCTTAGCCTCTGCGCTTTTTGTTAAACCTCGCGCCTTAGTTCGTCCAAGTTCCTCGGGCACCATGTAAAGTTCAATCCAATTCTCGGTGAATCCTAGCGGCCTCTGCGCTTCTTTTCACTAGTTGTCTTCTCGACTACTTTCTTCTAGTAACACTTGATGGTCGCCGGCCTTGCGAACTCTTGGCTCGCACCTTTCGTGAACTTTCCCGCCCGATCTGGTTTCGTTAAATTCCTAAACTCGTGGTTGCGTAACAAGGCCTTTCCACCTTGCGGCTAAATCGCGCTCGTAAGCCCTCCGCGGCAGAGGCACTTACTGCTCGGCGCGACCACATGGCAAAGCCTGCTCTCGTAAGCCCCCCGCGGTAGAGGCACTTTCCTTGTTCGGTTACTCTCGGAATTGCCTAATTTACGTTAACAAGCAGACTATGGAACAAATCGGGCAAGGTACGGTGTCGCTTATCTCTCTACGCACGTGCTCGAGTTCGCAAACTTAGGTGCTCGAGCATCGTCCGTACCGGGGGCTAGGGTGTCGCTCTCTCTCTTGTGCACCTGTTCGGGTTCGCAAACTCAGGTTTCCGAGCAGATGCACAACGGGGGCTGGGAGTTAGGCAAAGCGCTCTACCGGTTTTCTTAAACTTCTTAGCTGTTCGCTTTTCTCTTAGTTTCTGTTCGTTCTTGTCTTTTTGCTGCTCTTTCTTTGCAGGGAAAAGGGTAAGTCTTTATTAACAAAATTTGCAGGTACAAAAGTCCCTCTCGGGTTACAGCCCTACAGCTATCTAGAAGCGAGTTGCTCCTTGAGCTCCTCGATCACTTCCTTGAGGCGCAGGACTTCCCCTTGGGCTTTGAAGCCCTCTCTGGCCTCAGCTCGGAGACGATCGGCTTCCTCCTTGCTGCTCCTGGCCTGCTCCGTCGCCTTCACACAGAGAGCCTCGACCTCTTGGTCTTGGCCCGCACTGGTCGGTCGAGCCTCGCTCGCCAACTTCACAGACGACGGTCTTGATTGCTCGTCCAGCTCCTTGACCTTCTTCTCCGCGGTGATCGCCCTCACCGCCATCCCGCGCATCTCCTCGATCTCTCCCTGTGAAGCCCACAGGGTTGAGATTTTTGCTTGGAGACCCGCGGAAGTCTTCTCTTCCTTGCCGAGCTGGGTCTTGAGTCTCTTGGCTTCCGCCGCAAGCTGGTCCCGTCGTTGGGAAACGTCAGCAAGCTGCTCTTCGAGCCACTTCGTGCGGCCCGGCTTCTCCGCAGTGCTCGCCTTAATGGCTTGCACGCGAAGCTCCTCGGCCTCCCCTAGGAGAGACTCGCAGGAACGCCTCTCTTCGGCCAGTCGGACTTTGAGCCTCTTCACCTTCGCCAAGAAGCTCGACTTTGGGCTGGTGCAGAGGGCCCCGCCTCGGACTCCCTCGTCCGGAGGTGCTCCCGGAGGGACGCCAGTACGGTGCTCCGCTCGATGGTGACGCCGTCCTCGAGCTCCTCCATGGTGTCTTTCAAGACCTGAGAGAGAAGACTAGTTAGCCACTCTGGCGGTAAAGCTACCCAACTGAGCTAGACGTGGTCTTGGTGTTTACCTTCCCAAGTCGTTGCTTCAGTCCGCGGCGCAGGCGGTCCTCGAGGCCATGCGTCACGAAGCCTTGCTCGTGCGGGATGAGACGGGTGCGTTGTTCCCGTCGCCGTCTTGTCCGCTCCTTCTTCTCCCTGGAGCGCATCTGCTCGGGAGCGGGAGCAGCGGGCGAAGCGCTTTCGTCCCCGCGCTTCTTCTCCTCTTCCTCTTTCTCTTCCGCCCGAACGTCTTCGGGCGAGGCCGGAGCCACTCCGCCGGGTGGCGCCGTTGCTTCCATGGCGGGACGACTTGCTCGACCGCCGGGCTTCTTCTTGCTCCTGGCGGCCGGGTTTCACCTTCGCCGGAGAATCCGTCGCCGCCTGGGTGGCGCCCTCGCGACGAAGTGCTGGGCAGACCGGCCGCTCGGTCCCACCTCGGGCGCTTCGGGGCCGACGTCTTGGCTCCGCTCACCTCAAGGCGCTCGCCGCCTCTTCCGCCTCCAGCCGCTCCACGCGCTTTTGGCTGGCGTCGAGTTGCTTCGCCGGAACTCGGCGGCGAGCTCCATGCCGCCAAATTTTGTCCTTGAGGTTTGCCGGCCTCACCGCCGCGATCGTGCGTGCGCAGATGCTCGGCAAAGAAGGATGGCTCGAGCGCCTCCTCGACGTCGTCTGTGGCGATCTCCTCTTGGGCAACTGGCGAGAAAGAGATGATCGTTAAGTCCAACGCGGTCAGAGGGTTGGAAGGTCAAAAGATCGATTCCTACATACCTGCCGCGGAAGGCTTGATCCTGATCTTCTTCGTCGGAATTTTCCGCCTCTTCCTCGGGGGCTCCTTGGCGGCTTCTCCGCTTTGGCCCTTGGGTGTTCGTGGCGACGAGCTCAGCTCCCTGGTGAGTGAAGGCCTCTCACGCAGCAAGAAGAAGTTTTTCCTTGCGTGCGACTTCTTCTTCGAGCCTCCTCGCCGGGCGACATTGCGGCCGATCCATGCGGCCAGGTGAGCTTGCGTGTAACGCCTAAGCCGAGGGCCATGGTCTTTACCTCTTCGTCGCTCCGCTTTCGGCGAGGAGGAGGGCTTGATCTCTTCCCACTGGGCTGACCGCTACCGCTTGGTGCATTCGGTGCGCTCCGTCGCCCTTGGTGGTCTCTTCGACGGTGGCGGCGCCGTGTCATGATGAGCTCGCGTCGGCTCACCGCCACCTTGGGCTTAGTGGCTATCTTAGCCTTGCCCTTCTTCGCCTTCTCCTTCTCGGACCGGAGAGCTCCTCACGATCCCTCCAAGGATCGGTGGTCCTCCTGCTGCTTTTGAGAAGTTTAACGTTAGCATTTGAACAACATTGCAACTCTAGCAACACAGACTGGGTATAAACGATTTACCTCGCCTGTGCGGACAAGCACGTTGCGCGGGCAGGTGTATTCCACCTCGCCGGTGACCTCCCCGTCCTTCTTCGCCGCCTTCAGCATGGCGTCGACCCGCTCGGTCACCCATGCGTCGGTTGGCTTCTCTGTCCGAGCAGAGTGAATTGTTAGTCCCTGTTCGGAGGAAATAATCGATGTAAAGATTGAGTCTTAAAGGCACTTACCCATGCTCTCCTCGAAATGTCTTCCCATCCTCTATCTTGTAGAAGGATAGGGCCTCCTCCATGCGGACAAATCATTCATTGTGAAGTCCCGTGATGATCTCCGCCTGCGTGAGCCCGAGGCTCACGAGGAGGCGATCTTCCTAGTTAGGTACCAATCCTCGGCGGACATCTCCGCCGAGGCATTGGGGTTCCTTGCTTGGCGCCTTCCGGTGAAGACGAAGTTCTTGTCGCCGCTCGCTTGTCAGAGAACCACCTCATTCCACCACGCGCCCATCGAGTCAAGCGGCGGTGGGCGAGTCTACGGCGCGTTGTTGGCGGTGGCCCGAGCTTGAGGTAGTAGCACCCAGCTTGCTGAGCGGCGGAGCTGCTCCTCGTCATCAGATAATAGTGGAGGAACAGCCCACCGGTGGATCGATGCTCAGATAGCCCTCGCTGGTGTGCGAAGCGACCATCTGGAGGATGGAGTTCGGATTGAGGTTCGCCACCTCCAATCCGCCGATGTTCAAGAAGGCTCGACGGTCGCTCTCGGAGACCTCAACCCGATAAAGGCGAATCGCTTGGTCGACGAACTCTCCTCGAGCCGCTCGGAGTATCCTCCTCTCGAGCGACCTCCAGCTACCGGTGTCTCGTGGCCCTCCTCCTCCTGGACCTTCAGGTCCTCCTCGGTCGCCGGTGCGATGAATTTGGCCATGGCGATTCTGTACGGACGAACGTGTTGGAGTGTGGAGTTCGGCTCTTTGATGTTTGGCGAGGTTGAGTCGTGGCTTGGAGAGGAAAGGAGGAGAGAGAGTGGTGGCGCGGGCGGCTTAGGTGCTTTTATAGTCCCGTTTAGCGGCTCTGCAACGGTTTAGTCCCGTAAGCGGCTAGTTTTTACCGCAACGGCTAGGTAAAACGGTCGCTGCTTTCCTTCAAGCGGCGATAGGAAGTTACCGTTGGAGTTCCGCTAACGGCTAGTTTTTCCGATTATGATCGAAGGTGAGTGCCCCGCTCGGACAGATGTTGCTTCTGTTCGACGAACGGGCCGCTTTAAGATCGAGCAGATTTGTTCGGACCGAGTACGTCTTGTTGGTTGAAACTTAACTTGTTCGATTCGATCGTTACACGTCTCTCAGAGCAGCAAAATTTCCCTCTTCGAGACTTGGAGTCTCAAGAGGAAGACCCCACTCTAGTGAGTCCTTCCACTTGAGTCTCGGGCTAGCCTGTCGGGGATAAAATTACGCCCATTGGCATGGTCCACTTCGACGGCCCAATCGATCTGCCAGGCCCGGCTCACTCGAAGGTTCTATCTCGCCCATATGCATCCCGCGAACGGCTTCTGGCCGGCACGGTGCGTAATGGCTAAGACTTCTGCTTGAGTCCGACTCGAGCGAGCTCTGCTGACTACGAGAAGACCCGGACGTGGTTTCCCGGATTGGATTAAGAGTCGTGATCCCCAAGATTAGGAGCTTACCTTATCTACCGTATGTTATATTTGGCATGTACTGAGTTTGTTACGACCTCGTAGTTAGCCCGGCCCGATATTCCTCGGTAGGTCGGTTTGTTCTGTACTATATAAACAGGGCCCCTATGGCGTTTAGAGGGACCCTTGGCAGATAGATTTTCGCATACTACTCGCCGAGACCTGCTGATCTCGCCGAGTTCCACCTTGTAATCCTCTTTGATATAAAGAAAGGTGGACGAGGGCTATTATCTCTCCGAGAGGCTGAACGTGATAAAACCCCGCCTCTCTGCTCGTTCTTTGTTCGTGGTTGTTCGGCGTGTCTCCTATCTCCTCCTTGAAGAACCTTGGTTGACTTGGGTCAATATCCCAACCGTCGACAATGGACTTGAGACCTGGCATGCTAGCGCGTATAGATGTCCAAATGGGTGGCCCAACACAGCCCAGCCAGGGCCCAATCGAGCACCCGCTAAGGGACAGGGCTGCACGCAAGACAACTAGGGAAGCGTGCGCAGACCGTTCAGCATGGCTGCTAAAGACCGGGGCCCATGGGCCGAGTCTATAGCCCAGGCATTGCCCAAAGGGGCGCTCTACCGTGCTGGGCCGACTGGGCCTGGCACGGCTGGGGAAGCGGGCACGACCCGCTAAGGACCGGGCCTGGCACGACACGGCTAGGGAAGCGGGCCGTGCCGGCATGGCCCATGGGCTGAGTCTATGGCCTAGGCACGGCCCAAAGGGGCGCTCTGTCGTATCGGATTGGCCCGAGGCACAACAGGCCCAAAGAGGCGCTGCTGAGCTGAGAAAATATGGCAAAAATTGCAGTCGTGCGGATTCGAACCGTGCATCTATTGGTCTTGAGGACTATCTCCCCCGCACTAGCCAGTAGGTCACAAGCTTCTTTGTGTTGGTCTATTATAGATTGTTCTATTATATTATGTACTCATGAATCAAAACAAAAAAAAAAAAGAAACGGACCGTGCCCGGGCCAGCACGCCGTGCCGAGGTTGTAGACTAGGCACGGCACAAGGGGGCAGGCCAGGCCGATGCCCTATGGTAACCGTGCCGTGTCATGCCGTGCCTCGTGCCGGGCCAAAATATCGTGCCTTGTGCCGGCCCATTTGGCCATCTATACCAGCGTGTGTGATGTTTGGGATTGTGATGGGAAAGGAGCTAGATATGGAGTATTCTGAGCTCATATGGTGAAAGAAAGAAGCAGTTGGGAGTTAGGCCCCCAAAACACGATATGGTGAATCGTGGGTTCGACCGTTGGGGGCGCTGAGTAATACGCGTAATGAGGACCCTACTCATTGAATAGGAGTCCCCGGTTCAACTCGTGGCCATCACGAGGTAGTGCAAGTGTTGGGGAGAATACACATGATGTACGGCCTACGGGCGTAAGTGGTTCTACCAAACTTAGGCAAAGACAGGATCAAGTCATCATTCATAGTGGGGGGATATCGTACTCGAGGGGACGTGTGTGTCTAGTGTGGGCCGGCAACCCAGCTAGGACCACCACTCGCTTAGGGCATAGAGGTCTACCCTACGATGATCTAGGTCAACATACCTCGCAGGGGTGTGTGTGTCGAGGACCACCTCCTTGGGTACTATGTGGATCCACAACGAGTGAGCCACACTTGAAAAGGATGGCGGGGTAAGAAGATGGTTGGCAGCTGGCCGAAATTTCCGTAGGATGGGTAAGGTTGGCAGAGTTCCGAAACTGCCTGACTAGATGGAAATTGAGAACAACTTATGATAAACATGATGACACTGATTTGAATTTGATAAATGGCTAAGTACTAGGCTTTGTCTTACAAAACTGGCTTTCCACAAATAAAACAAACCCTCTAGACTTCCCTTAATAACAATTAAGCATTACTAGATGGTTGTTAGCTAGCCAGTGTGAGTGAGGACAAAGCACTAACCCTCGTATTAAATTATCCCCTTTAGAGATGGAGCCGTTTAGAGGCGACGATGACACTTACGAGTGTCATGAAGACGGCGATCCGCAGTACCAGGATCAGGAAGAGTAGAGTAGAACCATGGTGTTGGGTGTCCTTCATCGTGTGGGTTACGTAGCTGATGAAGTGATTTTGCTTTTTTTGAGATTTTCGCATGAGATACTTGAACATGTTTTTGCCAAATCTCTGATGTACTATGGCCTACGACCCTTATAAACTAATGGCAGCCCGCGGTTGCCAAATTTGTAATAAAAACTTCATTGATGTATGAAATGATTCCAGCTATGTAACCGGTACTAGTGTACTGGTCCAGGGACTAGTGCAGGTCAGTGCCCTCTCTTGTCCTCGTTCTAGAAAGTGCGACAATATATATATATATATATATATATATATATATATATATATATATATATATATATATATATATATATATATATATATATATATATCAAATTCATGTCGGAAATTACAATTCCATATGCTTACACATTAGCATCACATATAGACCTATTACATTAATACTGATTATAAACAAATATGTAGTACTACATGGACTGATTACATAACACATTATGGGGTAACTATGGAGATCACTGGGTATCTTTTAAAAGATCTTGATTTCATACTCCACGAGCATGTCATGTATCTTCATGTAGTCACTTTTGTTCACTTGATCAAGATCCATGTCTCGATTTTCAACATCAAGATCCATATCTCGATTTTCGGTATCAAGATCCATATCTTGATTCTCAGCATGTAAAGCAGATTCTGGTTGTCCAACAGTCAGATTAACATCCGCCTTTGAAGCGAAGTGACTTTCGATCTTTTCCTCTTGTTTCTTCTTGCCCTTTCCAGTAGAAAGAAGATACAGTTCAACAAGATGCTTTGGAATGCGACACTTATATGCCCAATGTCCTTTGCATCCACACTTGTAGCAGGTCAAACTCTTGTCCTTAGTATCATTCTTCTTGAATTTTCCTTTTCCCTTTCCCTTGCCTTTACCTTTCTGATTTTTGTTCCATCTTCCTTTTTTCTTTTTCTGGTCATTCTCATGACCATGGCTACTACTAGCTTTTTGAGTATTTGAATGTGCTTCAGGCACACTCAATTTCCTCGTGGGATGAGCGTTATGATTCTTCATAACAAATTCATCATGCTTCTCAGCTTGAAGCAAAGTATAGATTAATTCAGAATACTTTGTGTACTTTTGTTGGCGATACTACTGCTGCAATATCCTCATATTTGGATGAAAAGTACACAAAGTATTCTCAATCATATCTCCATCATTCTTCTTGAATTTTCCTTTTCCCTTTCCCTTGCCTTTTCCTTTTTGCTTTTTGTTCCATCTTCCTTTTTTCTTTTTCTTGTCATTCTCATGACCATGGCTACTACTGGCCTTTTGAGTATTTGAATGTGCTTCAGGCACACTCAATGTCTCCGTGGGACGAGCGTTATGATTCTCCATAACAAGTTCATCACGCTTCTCAGCTTGAAGCAAAGTATAGATTAATTCAGAATTGTGGGACCCGGTTTTAATAAACCAAAATCCCCTGTGTTAACAGTATGTGTCCCAAGGATCGGTGCACATACCCACAGTCAAACAGACACATAGCATCAAACCAGCATTTTATTTAACTAAATAAGATACATCAGAGTTCGGCAGAAGCAAGTTACATTAGTACGGAAATACAGGTTCCGACTAATGTGCTAGATAAGATACAAAATGCGGTGACCCATCAAGCCACAGGCATTGCTGATGAGAAAACCACTAGTAGTCTAGGGTATCCTCCTGAAGCTCAGCAAGGTCGTCCTGCTCGAAAGCGTAGTCCTGACCTGCTCACGATAGGAACAGCCTCGCATAAAACGCGAGGTTAGCATGTTACTGCTAGCAAGCCTCCTAGGAAGGGCCAGGTTAGGGCTCAACCTAAGAGGTTATTTGGTTTATTTGCGGAAAGCATTTTTACTTAACAGTTAAAAGCATATTGGGTAAACAATAATAGCAATAGCATAAAATTCTCATGAATAGCTCAATATAACCAAAATTATCTCAATCTTCTGCCATGGATATTCCTACCATAACTCAAGTTCTCAAGGTAATTAACAGGTCATAGATGTTCACACTATGACTAAGTTCTCATGTCTCAGAATCTCAGGGTAACCAGTTCTCAAGCACAACTCCACTCTAACCAAGATCACAACCACGGCGCAAAGTCGGAGACCACCAAACCCAAGTCAATTTTATTAAGGTGAAGCTATGTTGTAAAAGTCACCAAGTCGCTCTTAACCGGGAGCGCGACCATTCGAATGGATTTTAACTCTGCAGAGTGTGTACGCTTTACCCACAAGATATAGCACTCTCCCGTCGGAAAGCACCGTAACAAAATTCTTCAGAACTCTAACCCCGATCTTGTTACGGTCGTACCTGACTGTAACATCCTCATTTTTAAAAAATTAAAAACTCATGCATGTGCATATCATCCAAAATATTTTATAAATTAAAAATGCATTTAATTCCAAAAATGAGTTTGTTACATTTAAAAGTCCAGAAAAATCATTTCTAGTTAACTAGAAATGGCTATTTTCCTCCGAAAATTGTTTCATTGATTTATAAAAATTATAAAAATGGAAAATATGGTTGGTAATTAATAAAAATAATTAATAAAATATTTTTGGTGGAAAAATAATTTCAGAAAAATTCTAAAAATGGATTTTTGGAGCTCTTTGAACCTTTTCTCTCAAAGGAAAAATTGGGAAAATAATTTTAAATTAGTGGGGCCCACTTGTCATCCTTCTACTCACTCCCCAGTTCAGTTTCCCCACTGCCTCTTCACGAATTTCGCAGCACACCTCGGATTCCCCTGTGAAGCCACATTGAAGGAGGAGATCAAGAGCTAGAAACTAAAATTTCAATGCCCCAAGTTGCTGCAAATCAGTCACCTTCAGTTTCTAGGCCATTAATTCGAGCCGTTTTGCCAGCCAATTCATCACCATTGTCCTATAAAAGCCCCAACCGAGCTCCTTCCTCTTCCTTTTGTTCTCTCTTCGATTTCTTCGCGAGTAAGTCTCTTCTCGAAATTCTGCTCCGGGACATCCTAGATAATCCTGTGAAGAACCTATTGAGACTTGGAACCAGAAGAGAGGACAACGGGAGCCTCGGGAATCCTCTGCCGAAGAGTTCGCCGGAGTTTTTGGTTTTCTCTTCGATCCGGCCATTGTAAGCCTCCTCTCATGATTCCCTCCGAGGACGTCCTTCGTATTGTGCTTCCTAACATTTTTCCTTTTGGCAAGTCCCCGAGAAGATCACCGGAGCACCGCCAGTTGGTCGCTGAAGCCTCTGCTGTTCGCTTCGCTGCCGGTGGAGCTCATCGTCGGGATCGTCGCCGTCTCTCGGTATTTCTCGAGCCCCTCCTCCAGTAGCACCCTAGGAGCATCTAGGACGTGTTCCTCTAAACATTTGGGGTAGGTCTTCACGTCGCCGGAGCTCCTCGCCATGCTCCATGGCCGCCGCCGCTGGGCTCTCGTCACCCCGCCACCTCGCTTGCTACCGCGGCAAGCCGAGCTCGTCACCACCTTCCTCGTCGCGCAAGCTCCTAACCTCTCAATCCAGCGCGCTACCACCGCCTCTTCCCGACGTGCTTGCTTGCCACTTGCCATTGCATTATTGTCATTGTCGTTGCCGTCTTCTTGCTGCTACACACAAGGTTGTCGCCATCGACGAGGTCGTGCCGCCGCCACCTACCTCCTCCACGCACTCGTCGCCGCGCCGCCGCCGAGCGCCGCTGGGAGCCAGTCCCGTGCCTCCCGCGCCTCCCCGCTCTGGAATGTCCAAGGGAAGAAGATGAAGTGTGATGTGGGCCGGCCCGAATTTGAATTTCCGAAATTCCAATTTTTCCAGAAAAAGGTAAAATTTTAAATAATTGTCTAAAATTCTCTGTAGCTCATAAAAATATGAAACCAATTTTGTTAGCTTTGTAAAAATATCTAGTATTTTACATAAAAGTTTGGTACTGTTTTGCTACATATTAATTTCTGTAGGATTTATTGTTTAAGAAATGTTGTAGGAATTTTAGTAAATATAATAATAATGAAAATAATGTCAAACCAATTTGAAAATTTATTTTTAATAGAGATGTACCTACTGTAAATTTTTCATGAGCATTTGCATTCATATGATTTTATCATAATTTCTCGCATGGTGTTTACTAATGCATTCTTGCATACGCTAGATACGAGCATCGAAGGAAGGACCGCCAACGTTCCGAAGAAGTGTTTCAATAATACTCAATGAGACAAGTGCTGAAATATTGATTCCTACTGTTTTGCAAATATTTATTAGTGGTTCAAAATATATGCATGTATATGCGACCTTAGAAAACCAGTATTTAGCTAGTTTAGCTACACCGATAAATTAGGAAAAAGTGCCAACTTGGTCCCTCAACTATTGGGTTTGTGCCTATTTGGTCCCTAGGGTCAAATACCGCTTTTAGATGGTCCTCGAACAATCAAAACCGTGCGATAATAGTCCTTTGACCAGTCAAAACCGGTTTGGACTTGTTTCTCGTGACTTGGCCGAACACGTGTCAATGTTTTTCTCGTTTGAGGGCTCACGCTCGTGTTTATGGCGAACCCGACCCGTTAAGCACCCCATTCCCGCCTTCCCCCTCGCTTTGCATCAGCTCTCAGTTAGGGTTTCCCCTGTCTCCCGCCGCATCCCCTAATCGCCCCTAGCGCGCTGCTCATGCCTGGGATCTGAAGTGGACGGAGGCCCAAAGTGGAAGCTTCACAGTGGTTAGTGAAGAAATCTTCTCTCTTTGCAAATCCTTCTCTTTTTTTCACGAAATATTCGGTTGTTGTGAAGCTTCGGTTCTTGATGCCGCATTATTTGAAATGTAGGCTTGAAATGGATGTTGTTGACACGCTTCCGGTTAGGTTTTTCTTTGATGGCCAGTTTGTCAACTGTGGTAGATCGATTGTGTACTGCGGTGGGCTTGAAGGCATGTCTTACATCGATAGAGATAAGGTTTCATTGCCTGAAGTTAAAGGACATCTGAAGGATCACACTCAGGATGTAGAAGATTGCGTGCTACATTGGTTGTTCCCTGGGATGAATCTGTCAACTGGTCTTAGGGTTTTGACAGATGACAAAACATGCCAGTTTATGGCTGATTGCATATCTGAAGGGGGTGTTGCTGACATATATGTGGAGTCTATGATAGGACAAGGAATGATAGGACAAGGAAGGGATAGTGAGGGAGATGAAGAGGAAGGCAGTGACTGGGAGGCTGATTTTCAGGCTAGGGATGTGCAAAGTGATAGGGATCTGCAATCAAAGAGGAAATTTGATAAGGGATTGTCTGATTTGCAAAGGGATAGGGATCTGCAATCAAAGAGGAAATTTTATGAGGGATTGTCTGATGTGCAAAAGGATAGGGATCTTCAATCATAGAGACAGTTAGTTGTTGCTTCAAGGAAAGGAAAAGAACCAATTCGAAGTGAAAACTCAAGCTCTGACAGTAGAAGCAATGCTGAAAGTTCTGAGGATGATGAGGAATTAGCAGAGGCAAGGGCTAATTACATAAGTTTCAAAAAGAAATTAAAGGATGATGAGGACAAGGATGATGAGACAGACACCTCATACTTCGGTTCAAGTGAGTCTGAGGATAGCTATGAGGTATGTGAAGATGGTGAAGTGCTGAGAAAGAAACGTAGGCACCCTAGGTTTGACAGGAAGGCAATAGTTCCAAAATTTGAACTTGGGATGACCTTCAGTGATAAGCAGGGTTTCAAGGAAGCTGTTGAGGCCTATGGCATTGCACATAGGCATGTCATTAAATTTGTGAAAAATGATAAAGTTAGGATAAGGGCAAAATGTGACTGGCCTAACTGTCCATGGTTTCAATCATTTACTGATGAGCACACTTGCCCTCCTAGAAGGGACAACAAAATGGTCACTTCCAGAAGGATAGCCAAAGAGTTTGAGAATACTATCATGTCCAACCCAAAGTGGAAAATTGAACACATGAAGCAGACTATTCAAGAACAGTTCAATGCAGATGTGACACTAGATAAGTGTAAAAAAGCCAAGTCTTTGGTGATGAAAAAGCACATGTTTGACACAAAAGAGGAATATGGGAGATTGTTTGACTACCAATTGGAACTTTTAAGGTCCAATCCAGGCAGCACATGTGTTGTACAGTTGCATCCAGATAGCCCTGATCCTGTTTTCATGCGTTTCTACATATGCTTTGCTGCATGCAAGAGAGGCTTTTTAGCAGGGTGTAGGAAGGTTATTGGCCTAGATGGATGTTTTTTCAAGGGGCAAACATCAGGAGAGCTCATTTGTGCCATGGGAAGGGATGCTAACAATCAAATGTACCCTATAGCCTGGGCAGTGGTAGAGAAAGAAACAAATGAGGCATGGGATTGGTTTTGTTCAATTCTCTGTGGTGATTTACAAGTTGGTGATGGAGAAGGATGGGTCATCATATTTGATCAACAGAAGGGGCTCATCAATGCTGTTAACAAATGGATGCCAAGTTGTGAACACAGGATGTGTGCTAGGCACATATATGCTAATTGGAAGAAAACTTACAAAGACAAAGCTTGGCAGAAGATGTTCTGGAGATGTGCCAAGGCGCCGTGTCTTAACCTTTTCAACCACCACACAACAAATCTGGCCAAAACCACCCCCCAAGGTGCAGAAGCACTGATGAGAACAGATCCTCACCATTGGAGCAGAGCATGGTTCAAAGTGGGTTCTTTCTGTTACTCTGTTGACAACAATCTGTGTGAGTCTTTTAATCACTCTATCCTTGAGTCCAGATTTTTGCCAATTATAAGCATGCTAGAGTGGATTAGGAGGAAGCTAATGGTGCGGATCCAAGTAAACAGAGCTAAGGCAGATAGGTGGTCAGGAGTAGTATGCCCAAACATATTTAAGAAGCTCAAGGATTACATCAATGAGTCAGCCTTCTGCCATGCGCTTTACAATGGCCAAGACTCATTTGAGGTAACCCATAGGGAGCACAGGTATACAGTGGACCTAGAAAAAAAGATATGCTCTTGCAGGTTCTGGGATTTATCTGGAATTCCATGTCCCCATGCTATTTCTTGCATATATTGGAGGACAAACACTCTAGATGAGTTCATTGCCCCTTGCTATTCAATTGAACAGTACAAGAGAACATATGAACATTGTATGGATCCAGTGGAAGGTATGCTTTGTTGGCCTACATCTGACAGGCCTAGACCAAGAGCACCCAAGAATATTAGGATGCCAGGAAGGCCTAAGAAGGAGAGGAGAAGGGAAGCTGGAGAGAAGCCAAAGTCAGGCAAGATGTCTAGAGTTGGTATCAAAATTAGGTGTAGCCAATGCAAGCAAGTGGGCCATAATAAGAGCAAGTGTACTAATGGATTATTCCAATCAAACAGTGAGCCTACAAATGCTCAAAGGACCTCTGACTTAATGGTAACTTGTGTTATTGATTTATACCTCTAACTCAATGTGTTATTGATTTATATCTCTGACTCAATTAGACCTGATCACGGGAAGCCCGACCATAAACCCGCCCGAGCCCGCCTGAAAAAGCTGGCCCGCCCGACCGGTGATCGGTAGGCTCGGCCTCGTTCGGCTCGATGGCGGTTAGTGGGCCGTCGGCCCGGTTTTTCCCAATTAAGCCGTGGTCGGTCGGCCGGGTCATTGGCTCGGCCGGACTTCGGACTTCGGCCGGACTCTGGTTTCGAGCCTGACGCCTGGCCGGGCCGGGCTCGGGCTGGTTTTTCGGACCGGCTTTTCGAGCCCGCCGGCCTGGCCCGACACGGCATTTGAACAGTCTAGACTCAATGTGTTATTGATTTATATCTCTGACTCAATGTGTTGCATTTGTAGGCTGTTGTGCATAATTCACAGCAAAGCTCAAGCAAAGAGATAAATCCTACTAGGACAGAGAGGGCAGGCAGTAGTACTAGACCTGTGAGTTCATTCCTATTCCTTTTCTTCCTTACAACAAATAGATCCTACAGAGGCTCATAATCTTTCAATTATTTATAGGAAGGAATGCCACAAAAGAGGAATGTGTCAAAGTCTGCAAAGGCAAGAGTACAGACATCACATGGTGGTCTCGCCACTCTTGATGTTCAACACCAAAGATGTGAAGATCACAATGTCTTCTAGGATGGTCACTGCTGAAGTTTCTACCAGCGAGCAAACCTGAATATGTCAGGCTATGTGTTACAGTTGTATGTCTGAGCTTGTGTTGTGACAATGAGCATGCCCTATGTGTAAGATTTGAATCATATGTGTAAGACTATGTTTCATTGAAGTCCAGATGTGTAAGGCATGTGCCATGACTATGTAAGACTATTTTATTCCTCCAAATGTGTCAGACTATGAATTATTCAGCTGTGAATTAGCAATTGTCCTGCAACTATATTCATCTCACAATACATATCACACAACAAAGCATTCATAATTGGAAATGCATTCTCACAGCCGTTGCCAACATTTCACAATGATTAGTACATTAATAGTGTCAGGTTTACATTAATCAACACTCACAATTGTCAACACACACAACTGATTCTCACTTTCTTACACAAAACCTGAGAACACAATGGCAAAAACAAAGGAAACAAGAACTGACAAACACAGTGCTTTCCTTTGAAACTCCAAAGTTCTAACCCTATCCCTCAACAATCTAATTGTTGCATCCTTCTCTCCGGCCATTGCTGTTGAATTGTTCTGATGGCCTTCTTCATAGGAGCACACTCTCACTGCCAACGAATCTCTAAGCTCGACGTTCTCATTCTTCAAAGAGTTCACTGCATCCCTTAGATCTCCCACCAATTCTCTCAAAAAAGGAGTTAATTCATCATCATCCCAACGCCAAAAATTGCATCCGCCGATCTGTTCAAAACAACAGTTCAAACACAACTTCATCAAAAACCATTCGAAACCATAAGACCTAGAAGCAAAATCCAAACACAAATCAACCTTACCCGCTGTGAAGAGCAGCACATATACCTCCTTCCAGGGTTTCTATCGCTCCATGAGATCCATCGCGCCGCTTTCTTCCCGCAATGGCACCGCACCTCGGGCTCGTATTGAAGCGGACCTTCTCGATAAGGGATGGGCGACGAAGATATCTTCCTCCCGCCGGCAATCCGGTGAGACGACGACCGATTCCAATGCGATGAGCTTCCTGTGCTACTCCCCATTCCAATCCGAGCGAGCGCTAGCTTAACCCTAAATCGGGAGCAGAGGAGGATGCGAAAGAGAGAGGATGCGGGAGAAAGGATAACGGGCGCGCTTAACGGGTTAAAGAGAGAGACGGGAAAGGGAGGGCTTGCCCACGACGAAGCCGCGTGTCAACAATCCCGTGCGCCCACGTCGGCATAAAGAGGCCAAGTCACGAGAAACAAGTCCAAACCGGTTTTGATTGGTCAAAGGACTATTATCGCACGGTTTTGATTGTTCGAGGACCATCTAAAAGCGGTATTTGACCCTAGGGACCAAATAGGCACAAACCCAATAGTTGAGGGACCAAGTTGGCACTTTTTCTGATAAATTATTGTGCTAAGACCCAACCCTTGTCGCCCTAGAACTTTGCATGTTATTATCGTTATTATTATGGCCTCCTTGTAAATTAGGTTTTGCGATACTAGAAATGCTTAGAATTCGCTTATCCCGGATATTACCTGTTAAAACTAAATGCCGATGAAGTGCGTGTTTGAAATTGACGACCGGTGTCGTCTTATTTGAAAACGGGTATGTTTAATAGCGGGGAGCTATTGGGATAAATGAATTTTTTTGCAAAACCTGATTGGGGTGGCTGGTTGCAAGGTTGGTGCAGCAGCACGAGATGTTGGGCCTAGTGTGGGACCCACCCTAATCCCTAAGGACCGATTCCTTGAGGTAGTCGAGCTAAGTACTACAGCGCGGCCACGGGTGCTTGTGTGGGCAAGCCCTGGTTTAGTATCCTTCGGACCCTTAGGCCAGGCACTCCACTGGAGGAGTAGGAGTGGAGATAGACCGGCTTTCTATTGGCGCAAGAGGGGGACTCCTGTCTACTAGAGATAGACCATGTCAGCGGAGCGACTCCTGTCTACTGGAGATAGACCAGGTCAGTAGGAGCGAACCTTAGCGGGAGTGCCTGATCTAAGTGAAGGTTGGAGAAAAGCCCTGTAGGGAGGACCTTGTTTTGGGATGAATCCTGTCTCGTGGGTAAAGTGTGCGACCTCTGCAGAGTGTAAAACTGTCATGACAACCATGCCCATGGTCAAGGGCGGACGACGGGGAGCTGCCTCTCTGGTAGTGTTTGTTTTGGTTTTCAAAATGTTGTTCAAAGGAAATTTTGTTTTATTTTCTCCTCACTGTGGGGAACTATGAGCGATGAGGGTATAGGTTCATGGTGGGGAACCATGAACTAGCCACTTGGGAAATACTGGCTGCGGCCAGAGGAAACGAATTGAAAAAGAAATATTTGTTTTACTTACGCTTTCCCTCATGTTTCAAAGTTTAGGAGAAACATTTGAAAAGCTGGCTTTATGAAAAATAACCCTAACATTTCCTTTGAAGCCTTAGTTGCATACAGTCAGCCTTGTTTGTTGAGTATTCGCGTACTCATCCTCGCCTTTCATGCTGGGCTGCTCATTCCAACGAGTAGGTCGCCACCTAAAGAAGATGTACCCTGACGTGGAGATGGTCCGAAGATGAAGGCTTCACTAACAGGATTCAAGATGGAGAGCATTCCGACGCCTAGGAGCGCTAACTACAGCATGCCTGTGGGAATCGTCGTGATTTGGCTATTTGAAGTTCAATTTGTTATATTAAGTCTTCCGCTGTTGTAAGGCCTGTGAGCCTGACTTTTATAATCACGCCTTATTGGCATACTCTGATGTAAAGGCCATGTTACCTAATATTATAATGCAATAAAGTGTTCATTCGCAATGGTTATGATCCAAATCTGCAGTACTGTGTGTTCTATCTACTTGATCCAGGGACTAGAACAGGTAAAGCACAGCAGGGACTTGATTCCAATATCGGGTCCCCACAGAGTTGGTATCAGAGCCTAGGCTTTAGGACGCACCCTAGGTAGACTGGTATAGCCTTAAGTGTCTATTTTATTATAGAAATTTATTTTCACAAAAATTTTTGAAATAAATTCTCTTCTATCTCTTCTTACCTAATTCTCTCAACTTCGTTCTATTCGTTCCAACTTGCTCGCTCCTATTTCTAATCTATTTGCATTTTCACAAAGAGTCAATTTCAAACAATTCCCTCTTTCAAAAACATAGCCAATGCCTTACTAGTTTTCAAGATCTGAAAGCCACCATATTCATGAACAAAGGTTGCAATTTCATCCAACGCAAGATAAATGAAGAAGAGCAAGACCATTGGAAGTCAAATCTAAGGAGCTGATTTCAAGATTAGCCTTTAGAGTTGTCTTAAGAACTAGATAGGTTATCGTTATTAAAACGTTAATTTGGTTTGATGTTTGGAATGGTTGCACCGATTTTTACATTTTCCTCTGGTGTAACTATTCATTTTATTTGTGTGATGTCTAATGAAAGTTTTTTTTAAAAAAATAATAATCCAAAAGTGTTTAAAAATAAAATCTCATTCAAGATTTTGAGTTTAAACTTGGTTCAAAAAGTAAGGTATTTTACATTCTCCATTTTTAAGTATTTGGTTTTAAATAAGATGAAACATTTTGGTTTCTATTTTAAAAGAGAAAGGTTTTGGAAAAATTTACAAACCTTATATTTGGCGAATAAATTACTTGCAACAAAAGTTTTCACCCTATGAGTTAAAATTTATATTTTTTTTAGGAAAATGAGGTGCTTTATTTAAAATAAAAAGGGAGTTTATATTTTAGGAAAGATATTTTCTTATAAAAAAAGCTTCTTATCTAAATTGGACTTTATATTGGGAAAATTATAAATGCTATTTTAGAAAATTTACCCCAGAAGGTATTTAAATCTAGCTAAAAAAAACATTGGTACCTTAAGAGAAAGGGTGTTTAAAATAAAATTTCAATTTCATATTTTTGTGTTAAACTGGGTGATAAAGGAGATTATTTTACAAATTATATGTTAATCATTTTGTTTTACTAAGTTGCCACTTCTTACTTTTCTTTTGGCAAAAAAAAAGGGAGATATTTTTCAAGTTACCATTAAGACAAAGTTTTCTCTTTTTACAAAATATTTACTATAAACATTGTTGGTTTCAAAAACTACTTTGGTTGTGTAAAAAAAAAACTCTTGATAGAATAAAAAGTTTTTCATTATTATCTGTTGCAAAAGATTGGGTTGTTTTTGGTCTAAAAAAATTATTTTATATGTGGTTTTGAAGTGGTTTTAAATTATGTTTTGTGCATATTTATCTATCAATTTAATTAAGTTTGAACTGCTTGTTTTAGTTTGAAAAAGAAAATCATCTGTAAAGATTTATTCAACTTGTATTTGCAAAAAAAAAAACCGTTTGTCCAAAATATATATTCTGGTCAATATTTACTTCCAAAACTCCAACACTTTACTTCACTGTTCAAGAGTTTGTTTTCTTTTGAAAAGTCTTAATGAACTTCTTCAAAAGGAAAAGTTTATAAAAAAAGTAATTATTATTTCCTTAAAGCCAACCGTCTTCAAAATAATGTTTCGATTTAAAACTTCCGTGTTAAACTTGGCTGAAAACAAAAATTATTTTCACCATTTTGTTTTAACTATATGGTTGTAACTTCTTATTTTAATTTACAAAGGCAAATGATTGAGAAATATTTGATTTATCTTTGCTAGAAAAAAATCATTTAAAAAAAAAGATCCTTCATGTTTGTTAAAAGATTCATTCAAGAGAAAGAAAGTGTTATTATTTAATCTTTATTTATAAAAAAACCCTTCTTGCAAAAATGTTTACCTCAAACATTTGTTGTTTTGAAACCTAATTTTGGTTTTGTGTGATAAAATAAAAATCTTCATTAAGAGAAAATATTTTGCTGTTGACTTTAGTTAAAGAATTTTTTTTTAAAAAAAGGGTTTTTAATTTGGTTTGGAGGATGGAAGATTTTGCTTTTGCTTACTTAATTTTCTTCCTAAAGAAAAACATAGGTGTTAAATTTTAGTAAGTGAAATCTTTGGGAAAAAAAAATCATGTTTACCAAAAGTGATTTTGAGTAAGAAGTTTGAAAAATATTATTTAGAAACAAAGTTTCCATTTCTAAAATATATATAAAAAGATTGGGAACTTGTCTTTCAAAAAAAAATGTTTTCCAAGGATATCTTTTGGTTTAAAAAAAATATTTTTTGTGAAGATATTTTGACAAAAAAAACTCTATTTATATGAGTTCATTTTTTTCCAATCACAAAACCAAATTAAAACTTTAGTTTTGCAGAAAAATTTTCTTCCTAAAGGTGGTCCTTTGGTATGTATATTTTAATGACTTGTAATACCTTTCTCTTCTAAAAAAAAACCATCTCGTTTGTTCTAAAATTGTTTGTTTCTCTTCGTTTCCAACTCCAAAGTGAAATTATATCTTGTCAAAATATTTGACGTATATGACCATCATATCTAGGTATCTATATGTTTGCTAGTTAATATTGTTTAAGCCCTGTATACTGCTTAGTTACCTCTAGGTACACTATGTAGTTGTACGGAGTTTGTGTTTTATTGCTATATTTCTGGGGTAGATTACCTCCTTTCTATCTCTCTAACTTTTCTTCGTGCTACCTCCCTCTCATCTACCACTCTGCCCACTAGGACCAAGAGACTCGTCAAATGAAGAGAATCCAAGAAATCACCATCAACAACACAAGGTCCAAATTCTCTTCGCCATGAATGAATCATCGTGGATTGAGATGATCAAGAAGCCCAAGAGAGTGATCAACAAAACCCAAACCTCCTATTCTTCCTTTCTCCTAGCACGTCCGAATCTCGAGGACGAGATTCCTTTAGGGGAGTAGGTTTGTAACATCCTCATTTTTAAAAAAATTAAAAACTCATGCATGTGCATATCATCCAAAATATTTTATAAATTAAAAATGCATTTAATTCCAAAAATGAGTTTGTTACATTTAAAAGTCCAGAAAAATCATTTCTAGTTAACTAGAAATGGCTATTTTCATTCTAATTAAAAATGCATTTAATTCCAAAAATGAGTTTTATTGTTTCATCGATTTATAAAAATTATAAAAATGGAAAATATGGTTGGTAATTAATAAAAATAATTAATAAACTATTTTGTGTGGGAAAATAATTTTAGAAAATTCTAAAAATGGATTTTTGGAGCTCTTTGAACCTTTTCTCTCAAAGGAAAAATTGGGAAAATAATTTTAAATTAGTGGGGCCCACTTGTCACCCTCCTACTCACTCCCCACTTCAGTTTCCCCACTGCCTCTTCACGAATTTCGCAGCACACCTCGGATTCCCCTGTGAAGCCACATTGAAGGAGGAGATCAAGCGCTGGAAACTGAAATTTCAATGCCCCAAGTTGCTGCAAATCAATCACCTTCAGTTTCTAGGCCATTAATTTGAGCCGTTTTGCCAGCCAATTCGTCTCCATTTCCCTATAAAAGCCCCAACCGAGCTCCTTTCTCTTCCTTTTGTTCTCTCTTCGATTTCTTCGCGAGTAAGTCTCTTCTCAAAATTCTGCTCCGGGACATCCTAGATAATCCTGTGAAGAACCTATTGAGACTTGGAACCAGAAGAGAGGACAACGGGAGCCTCGGGAATCCTCTACAGAAGAGTTCGCCGGAGTTTTTGGTTTTGTCTTCGATCCGGCCATTGTAAGCCTCCTCTCATGATTCCCTCCGAGGACGTCCTTTGTATTGTCCTTCCTAACATTTTTCCTTTTGGCAAGTCCCTGAGAAGATCACCGGAGCACCGCCAGTTGGTCGCCGAAGCCTCTGCTGTTCGCTTCGCTGCCGGTGGAGCTCATCGTCGGGATCGTCGCCGTCTCTCGGTATTTCTCGAGCCCCCTTCTTCGGTAGCACCCTAGGAGCATCTAGGACGTGTTCCTCTAAACATTTGGGGTAGGTCTTCACGTCGCCGGAGCTCCTCGCCGTGCTCCATGGCCGCCGCCGCCGGGCTCTCGTCACCCCGCCACCTCGCTTGCTCCCGCGGCAAGCCGAGCTCGTCACCACCTTCCCCTCGTCGCCGCGAAGCTCCCCAACCTCTCAATCGAGGCACGCCGCTACCCCTGCCTCTCCACAGACGTGCTGCGCCGGCCGCCGCCGTTCTTGGCCGTCTGTGACCGCCGCCTACCTCCTCCGCCGCTCACCGCAGCTGGAGCGCCGCCGGGAGCCAGTCCCGTGCCTCCCACGTGCCTCCCCTGCTCTGGAATGTCCCAGGGAAGAAGATGAAGTGTGATGTGGGCCGGCCCGAATTAGAATTTCTGAAATTCCAATTTTTCCAAAAAAAGGTCAAATTTTAAATAATTGTCTAAAATTCTCTGTAGCTCATAAAAATATGAAACCAATTTTGTTAGCTTTGTAAAAATATCTAGTATTTTACATAAAAGTTTGGTACTGTTTTGCTACATATTAATTTCTGTAGGATTTATTGTTAAAGAAATGTTGTATGAATTTTAGTAAATAGAATAATTATGAAAATAATGTCAAACCAATTTTAAAATTTATTTTTAACAGAGTTGTACGTATTGTAAATTTTTCATGAGCATTTGCATTCATATGATTTTATCATGATTTCTCGCATGGTGTTTACTATTGCATTCTTGCATACGCTAGATACGAGCATCGAAGGAAGGACCGCCAACGTTCCGAAGAAGTGTTTCAATAATACTCAATGAGGCAAGTTGAAAGAACCTACGACCGCGAGGGGGAGGGGTGAAGCGGGAGTAAATCAAATTTTAATCCTATTATTTTTGTGTTTTTCTTTTGATTTAATCAAATTAGCACCCAACCTAGTTCAATTCCTAATTAACTAAGTGCTAAGCGAGTGCGGAAGCGGAAACTAGAAACTAGCTAAATAGCCGAAGCAATTGAAAAACAATAGCCGAAGCGACGGAATGTAAATTGCGAAAAGTAAATTGGACGTCTCCTACCTTGCTCCCTTTCTCCCTCTCTTCTCCACTCTCTCCAAGCCAAACCCTAGGTGGAGGTGGCCATGGGCAAGGGGGAACCCATGGGGAGAAGCTCTCAAGAACACAAGGGCCAAGGGGTGGTTAGAACTGAGCTCTCTCATAGATTCCCGTGCACCTCCTCCTCTATATATAGACCCCCCACGGACAGGACAGGTGGCGTGATCTAATTCGTTTTCGGAGTTTCAGATTGGTCTTGACGGCGTGTTCTCCGCTCAACCACTGCGGATCACACCCCGGTCAGATTTCTATCTTGCTAGCTGACCAGCTCGCGCTCAGTTCGATTCGAGCGTCAGGCACAACAGGGAGGAACACGCAGATTTACCCAGGTTCGGACCCCCTCGCGGGTAATAGTCCTACTCCTGCCGAGCCTTAGCTCTTTTCTGATGTTGGTTGTGTGGAATGTGTTTTACAGAGTGTTTCGAACCCGAACCCCCCTCCCTTCTCTCTCCGCCCCTTTTATACAAGGCTTGAGCAGCGGAGAGAAGCGAGGTAAGCGATCTGATACTCTCGATAACCGATACGACGCTTAGGGACAAGGCAGGTGAGGCAACGTCTTTGCCACTCGCGCGCGCGCCGCCCACGCGAGCTCCGCAAGTGGCCTCTGACCCGTATGAACACGTCGGTGACATGACGGGTGGGCCCCAGCTTGCGCCGCCTGACGCGGGCGGCCAACTCGATGATGGCAAACTCTCTCTGCCGGTATGCGCCACAGTGACAGTTGGACAGAACCGCAGAGGCCACTGTGGCGGTAATCATCTCTTCAGCCGTCTATCCGCGCGTAATGTCGCATTGAATGCGCCTGTCCTTCGCTGCAGAGGAAAGCCTTCGCCCAGAAGACTCCCTTAGAACGCTTCTTGTTGCGCGGGCCCCACCTGACAGTGAGGGACCTCTCGCGCTCGCCGAGGGGCTCGCCCACACGCTGGGGTCTGATGGCCCGCCTGACGTGTGGGGCCTCGCAGCTCTGAGGGCTCGCCCACATGTTGGGTCGATCGCCCGCTGGCGTGTGGGGCCCTCGCCTCGGCTCCTGAGGGGCTCGCCCACACGCTGGGGCCTGATCGCCCGCCTGACGTGTGGGGCCCTTGCCTCGGCTCCTGAGGGGCTCGCCCACACGCTGAGCCCGATCGCTCCCGCGGCGTGTGGGGCCGTCGCAGCTCTGAGGGCTCGCCCACGCTGGGCCTGATCGCCCGCCTGACGTGTGGGGCCCTCGCTTGGCTCCTGAGGGGCTCGCCCACACGCTGGGGCCTGATCGCCCGCCTCACGTGTGGGGCCCTCGCCTCGGCTCCTGAGGGGCTCGCCCACACGCTGGGGCCTGATCGCCCGCCTGACGTGTGGGGCCCTCGCCTGGTCTTCTCTCGGACTCTTCATACCCCGGTATTTATTATACCGACAGTAGCCCCCGGGACCGTCATGATACGCGAACCGTCGCGCCGATATCTTGTCTCTTCTCGCGCGGCGGGAGACGAATCGTGGGGGCCCACCCCCTGCGACGGCCGTACGCCTGATTCTCCACCTGCGCACGATCTTCCTTGGGGAGCCGCGCCGCTTTTCGTGGGAAAACAAAACGCGCGGGACATAATGGCGCCACGCGCGTGAGTGTGGATGGAATCCAAACCGTCGCACTCACTCTTCTTGCCTATAAATACTCCACCTTCTCGCGCTGCGATGAACTCCTTCGCGCGTTAAGTCCTCAAACTGCTGTTCATCTTCTCTGCCACCTCTGCACAGCTTTCTCGCCAATCGCCACCAAGCTTCTTGCTTGCACCACCGCCAATCTTCCCATGGCTCCCAAGCGCAGCAAGGGTCGATGTAGGGACGCTGCTTCCGCCGCTCCACCTTCTGGTTCGATCTTGCCTGCCTCTGCCGCCGACGAGGATGCGGTGACGCGGCTTTGAGTGTTTCTGCCACCAGCCTCCGCGCGGATCCGCGCCGGCACCGTGGCGCCACACCCCCGCGACGGGGAGATCATCACATTCATCTGGGCACTGCTGGCGGGGCTGGTCCCACCATACTCTGAGTTCTTCTTGGGGGTGCTCGCCTTCTACGAGATCCAGGCGGCACACCTTCCTCCCAACTCCATCGTGGCGCTGGCCGTCTTCGCCCACCTCTGCGAAATGTTCGTGGGGGTGAGGCCAAACCTCCCGCTCTGGCGCCGGCTCTTCATGCTGCACGCGAGCGCGCGCGGGCACGATCATGGGGAGCTGCTACTTCACGCTTCGCGAAGCCGCTGCTTTCATCCCGATCCCAATCAAGTCCAACTGGAAGGACTGGCATCGACAGTGGCTGTACGTGGAAGACTCCAACGGTTGCGACGATCTTGTCTTCCCCGACGGTCCGGCGGAGTCCCTCACCTGCTGGGGGTCTCAGCCCGACAACTCGGCGGAGGTGGAGGCGATGATGGGGCGCATCGCTGAGTTCTGCCGCAACGGGCTCACCGGAGCCCATGTGGCGGCGGATTTCGCGGGCGCCTCGCCCGCCAGCGGCGTGCCCGCTGGCGATACTGGCGACGACGATGGGCATCGCGCCTGGAGGTAAGTACTCTTTGCATTTCTTTTGGGTCTTCTGGTCTTGTGGAACGCCTTTTTCCCTTTTCGGTTTTTTGCTAATTTGCGTCTTTTTTTTATGCGCCCAGCCGCAGGGAACGTGCCGGATGATGTGCTTCGGCAATGGCTGGCGGGGCTCATGACTGCGCCAACTGGCGACACCTCCCCGCCGACGGGCATCCGCCCCCTCTGTGACTGGGAGCCACAGGAGCGCAACGCGTACTTGCATGCGCTGCCTCCCATAGAGTTTTCTGGTCCGGCGGTCCAAGTGGCGCGGGGACCCCTGCAGATCCGCGAGCCTCTGCCGGCGACCACCGAAGCTCCTGCGGCCGCCGCTCCTCCCGTCGTGGCGGCCGACTCTGACCGCGCTCTTGGGAAGCGCCGCCTCATCCTTTCCCTTGACGACGATGATGAAGAGGGAGAGGCGAGCCCGAAAAGGCTCGTCTCCGGCCCTTCTACGGGGACCGCTGCCGACGCCGCTCGCCCGCCGGGCGAGGCGGCGATCCTTCAATCGGCGCCGCTGCCGGCTTCTTCGCGCCGCCACCTCTGTGCCGACGCCGACGCCTTGCTGCGCGCCGCTTGTCTTGGCGCCTTTGTGCGGCGCCAGCCGCGCCGGCCCTCGCCACGTCGGCGCCTCTGCGCCGACGCCGACTTCAATAGCGCCCGGTCGTGATGGCTGCGCCAGCGGCCTAACGCTTCTTCCACCTTCGCTTTCGGGGGGCCCCGCTTCAGGTAACTTTTTCTGCATTCACGCATTTTCTCGTTAGGGTTAGCATCTTTGGGTACTTTTCGATAATCGACCTTTCGGTTTTCTTCGCGGCGGAGCGACCGGGCTGGGGCTTGGGCTCCGGCCGCGCGACACACCGACCCCTGCCTGCAGCGGCGCCGGCTGCGGGAACGCGCGCGCCGAGGTCGAGGACCTTCCGGCCCGCTGCCGCCGAGACCAACGCCATTTCCGCTGTCGCCGCCGATATCGGGCGCTCTTTCGAGGCGCTCCGCGCCCTCTCCCACACTTGGGCGGCGCGGGAGAGCGCTTTGACTTCGGCGGAGCGAGCCGCCGGCGAGCTGCGGCAGACCCTTGACTTGGAGATCGCCGCGAGGGGAGCGGCGACCCGCGAGGCTGCGGCGGCGCAGGCCGCTGCCGCCTCGGCTACCAAGGACGTCGCAGACCTTCGTGCGGAGCACTCCGAGCTCCTCCGGGTCCTCGCCGACATGCTGCGGACCGCTTACCACGACTTCAGGGACGCCTTGTACCCGCTGGGCGTCACCTTGTATTCCCATTGGAGAGGAGATTGCCTTGATATCTTTGGCCGCAGAGGGCACGCCACCGAGAGCCTGAAGGAGCTGCTGTCGGTGCTGCAGGCGCGGGCGATCGAAGATGGTCGCCACGGCGCCTTCGAGGCGGCGCGGTTCATTCTGGGCAACTGCCTTGCCCAGAATCCCGCGTTTGACCTTGACGCCGCCACTGGGGAACCCTCACGCCAGCTGGACCGGGGCGAACAATCTTGGGTCGAGATCGCCGCCAACCGCGTCTCCATGATGGGCGGCGCTGCTCCAGCAGAAGATGACGACGACGAGGAGTAGCTGAACTCCCTCTTCTGTTTTGTCTTGTATAAAAAACCTGTCAAATGCAAACTTTTGCTTTCCTGCCATGAGTCTCGTTAATCCTCTACGCAATTTCTCAAACTTGCGAAAAAAGAGAGGAATTTGAGCAACTGGCCGCCAAAAGCTTTAGACCGAACGTTCCGCTGAAAGTGAGCGCTTTTTCCTTAGGCATCTGGTTACTTCAACCCTTATGGCCTCTCGCAAACCGACCCTAAACGTTGCGTGGCGAGAGCTTAGCTTCCGGAAGCGGTCTAGTCGCCGGTGCCGTCGTTGGCGCATTGCCTAGACCGAGCAGACACACCAGGCTAGAGTCCTCCTTCCAGTCGCGTCGCCTCGCCCAACCGCAAGTTTAGGCGTTCGCTTTTACAACTAAGGGGCCGTCAGCCTTAAGTACTTTTTCGCTACCAGCTTTCAACGGAATGTTTTCTAACAGACTTTTTAAGGCTAAGCGACTGAGCGCCAAAAGCTTTAGACAGGACGTTCTGCTAAAAGTGAGCGCTTTTTCCTTAGGCGTCTAGTTACTTCAACCCTTCTGGCCTCTCGCAAACCGACCCTAAACGTTGCGTGGCGAGAGCTTAGCTTCCGGAAGCGGTCTAGTCGCCGGTGCCGTCGTTGGCGCATTGCCTAGACCGATCAGACACACCAGGCTAGAACCCGCCTTCCTTCTGCGTCGCCTCGCCCAACCGCAAGTTAGGCGTTTGCTTTTGCAACTAAGGGGCCGTCAGCCTTAAGTACTTCTTCGCTACCAGCTTTAAACAAAATGTCTTCTAACAGACTTTTTAGGCGAAAAAGAACAATGCTCACGGAGGAACAGAACTTATCTTTATTTTGCCGATGGCTTTGTACATCGCAGCCCCCGAGGCGAGCGGGGAAGGAGGAAGACCTCGCCGCTCGGCTCCAAAGGGATGCCAAAAACTCCTGACACAACTACCTACGTGTAGAACTTCCTCAGCTGCTCGACGTTCCAAGTGTTCGCCAACTCGCGACCATCCTCGGCGAGCGAGCCCGACCGAACTGGGGAGATCGAGACCACCTTGAAGGGCCCTCCACGTGGGAGACAAATTTTGTTGCGGCCTGCTTGCGTCTGGATTCTGCGCAAGACGAGGTCGCCCGCCGCCAGTGTTCTCTCACACACCCGCCTTGCTTGATAACGGCGCAGAGCCTGCTGATATCTGGCGGCCCGGATCGCCGCTCTATCTCTGATCTCCTCCAGGAGATTCACTTCATCCTGACGCCGGTCAGGGTCTCCGTCTTCACTGTACGCCGCCACCCTCGGGGAGCCAAAAGTGAGCTCCGACGGGAGCACTGCTTCAGAGCCATACACCAGGAAGAAGGGAGTCTCGCCGGTGGCTCTGTTGGGGGTTGTCCGCAGCGCCCAAAGCACCATGGGAACTTCTTTCGCCCAGCGCTTGCCACGCTTTTCCAGGCGGTCGAATGCCCTTGTCTCGAGTCCTCTGAGCACCTCCGCGTTTGCTCGCTCCACTTGCCCATTGCTCTTCGGATGCGCGACGGAGGCGAAGCACAGCTTGGTGCCCAGCTCTTCACACCATTCTTGAAAGTCGGCGCTTTTGAACTGAGCGCCGTTGTCGGTGATGATTCTGTTGGCGACGCCGAATCGGACGAAGATGCTTCTCATGAATTTTATGGCAGCAGCGGATGTGATCGCCGGGACTGGCGAGGCTTCCACCCACTTGGTGAACTTGTCGACGGCGACGAACAGATGCTTGTAGCCCGTCGCCCAGCGAACAGGCTCAGATATCCGGCCCCGGACGCGAACGGCCAAGAAGCGGAATGGTTTGGCGCTGGGCGGTCGGTGGATCTGCTTAGCATAAGCGCGCGCCGCATCTCCTCGGCTCGAAGACATCACGGAGGCGATAGGCGATGAAGCCGTGGCGAAAGACCTTTCCGACCAGCGCCCGGCTCCCTGAATGGCTCCCGCACATGCCTCCATGGATCTCAGAGAGTATCTCACTCCCCGCTTCCCGAGTGACGCACTTCAGTAGAACTCCGTTTGCGCCACTGGCGTCTGGTCCCCACTTACTGGCGTGGCGCTGGCCTTGCGCGCTATCTTCTCAGCCGACGCGTCATCGTCGGGGATCACTCCATCCCGCAGGTAGGCTAGGATCGGATCCTTCCACTGACCTTCCCGGACGAGTGTGACGACGTTAGCATTGTCGCCGACGTACTCTGCCTGGCCTGGCATTTCCGCCTCAACCGCCTCGGCAGTTTTTCCGCATCCTCCCTCCAACCGGGGAGCTGTTGCAGGATCGGTGACGTCTCCTCCAGAATTGGGAGCTGCGTCAGGAACAATGTCGTCCCCGCCAGGATTGGGGGTGGCGACAGACAGCCGCGTGAGTCTTTCTTCAAAGACCCCAGTCGGAACAGGTGCCCTTGACGAGGCAATCTGGGACAGTTCATCCGCCATGTAGTTGTCGCGGCGAGGGACGTGCGTGAAGCCCAACCCTTCAAAGTGCCGTTCCAACCGGCGCACCTCCGCCAGGTAGGCCGCCATGGTGGGATCTGAACAGGTGAAATCCTTCCTCGCCTGGTTGATGACCAGGAGAGAGTCGCCTTTGACTTGCAGCCGCCGGATGCCTAGGGTCGAAGCCACCCTGAGCCCGGCGAGTAGCCCTTGTTACTCCGCGACGTTGTTGGTAGCGCGGAACTCCAGCACCACCAGGTGCCGGACGATGTCGCCGGTGGGAGACACCAGGACAACTCCAGCCCCAGCCCCCTCCAGTCGGAACGAGCCGTCAAAGAAGAGAGTCCACGGCGAGGGCGCTGGGGGGTCTTCAACTTCTGCCTCCGCCGGAGTCCATTCGCTGACGAACTCCGCCAAAGCTTGCCCTTTGATGGTCGTTCGGGGAGCGAACTTGAGGTCGAACTCTGCCAGCTCCATGGCCCACTTGGCGATGCAGCCCGTCGCTTCGCGGTTGAAGAGGATCTCCCGCAAGGGGTACTTGGTCAGCGCTGTGATTTCTCGCCCTTGGAAGTAGTGACACAGCTTCCTAGATACCGTCAGCACGGCGTAGAGCATCTTCTGGTGTTGTGAATACCTTGTTTCGGCGTCGTGGAGGACTTTGCTGATGTAGTAGATGGGGCGCTGAACTCCTTCTCTTTCGCCACCAAGACCTGCTTGACCACTGGGGTTCGCGCGACGTAGAGGATCGGTGGCTCGCCCGGATCCGGGCGACCAAAGACGGAGGAAGTGAGTACTTCTTGACCCGTCGAACGCCTCCTGCGCCTCTGGGGTCCACTCGAACTGGTTGGTCTTCTTCAGGAGCTTGAGTAGAGGGAGACTCTTATCCCCCAGGCGAGCTATAAAGTGGCCCAGGGAAGTCAGGCAGCCCACCAAGCACTGCATCTGCCGAAGTCGTGTCGGGGGCTTCATGTTCTCGATCGCCGCGATCTTGTCAGGGTTCGCCTCAACCCCCCTCTGGGAGACAAGGAAACCCAACAGCTTACCCGACGGAACGGCGAATACACACTTCTCAGGGTTGAGCTTGATGCAGTACTTCCTCAGGTTGGCGAAAGTTTCTTCCAGATCGCCGATCAACTCCTCCGCCTTCTTGGATTTCACCACCAGGTCGTCGACGTACACCTCCAAGTTCCGCCCTATTTGGGGGCGGTGAGCAATGTGCATGGCCCTCTGATAGGTTGGGCCCGCATTCTTTAAACCGAATGCCATCCTTGTATAGCAGTAGAAGCCCATGGGCGTCAAAAAGGCAGTTTTGTCTTCATCTTCTTCCGCCATGCTAATCTGGTGGTACCCAGAGTACGCATCCAGAAAGCACAGCTGCTCGCACCCCGCCGTGGAGTCGATGATGAGATCAATGCGGGGCAGCGGGTACGGATCCTTCGGGCACGCCTTGTTGAGGTCGGTGAAGTCAACGCACATCCTCCACCGCCCGTTGGATTTCTTGATGAGGACGGGGTTCGCGAGCCACCTGGGATGGGCGACACTCCGAACGACCCCCGCCCTTAAGAGCTTGTCCACCTCCTGGCGGATAACGTCTTGGCGCTCCACCGACTGCTTCCGGACCTTCTGCATAACCGGTCGCGCGCCGGGGAACGTTGCCAACTTGTGCTCAATCACCTCCCTGGGGACCCCAGTCATGTCGGACGGTTGCCAAGCAAACACGTCTGCGTTAGACTGGAGGAAGGAGACGAGCGCGCCTTCCTATTTGGCGCTGAGAGAGGCGCCCACCCGAACGGTCTTCGCCGGGTCTGACTCACTCAGGGAGATCGCCTTAACCTCCGCGGACGAACCGGGGGAGGCACGGATCTTCGCCGGAGGAGCTCCCAGCGTCGAAGCCTCGGCCTTCTGGGCGCCGATCGCCCCCGCCAAAGCGAGAGCATCCTTGTCGCGGTGGGCGCCTCAGGAGGTCACTTTCGGGATGATGGGGCGGTGGCCCCATCATCTGAAAGTGGTAACCGAATCTTCACCACCATATCGCATAGTGGCAAACCGCCATGAACTTGGTCGGCCGGCCGACCCAAGTATGGCGTTATGCGGAGGTCGAAGTCCGCCACCTCGGCTGGAGCATCTCGGTGCGGAAGTTGTCGAACCCAAGCGTCACGGGAGGCGATCGCCCGGAGGGCGGACTCGGCCCGGCGCAATGCGAAGAATGGGAGCGTCGGGCGAAGCTCCTGCTGCTGGATCTGAAGCGCCTTGGCAACACGGGCGGACAGGAGGTTGAGCGAGCTCCCTCCGTCTACCAGCACCCGCCCGAGCTTGACGTTCCGGACCGTGGGCGCAACCATGATCGGGAGATGTCCCGGGCCGGCGGTACTGGCTGGGTGATCGGCCTGACTGAATGTGATCGGCTGCTCCGACCTGGCAACTGCCTTTGCGACCTTACGCCGAACGCAGCAAGACACTTCCCTCATCGCACGCTTGAAACTAGCGTGGGACGGATAGGTGGCCGATCCGCCGTGGATGACGGCGACTTCGCGCTCCGCCGGCTGAAAGCCAAGCGAAGCCGGTTCCTTGCCCTTGTCGTTGCCGGACGCCTGTTGCTGCTCGTGGACGCGCTTGTCCACCAGTTTGTTGACGACATGGCAATCAGCCAAGTCGTGGGAGTTGTTGCGGTGAATAGGACAGTAAGGCCTTCCGTCCCACTCACGGGGGCGGCGATCTCGCCCCTCGTCGCGACCGCGGCGGTTGTCGTGGCCACGGAGATCGCCTGGCCGTCCCTGCGAGGACCGCCCCCGCCGCCGCCGCCCGCGACCTCTTGTCTTCTTCGCCGCCCGCGCCCACCGTGCGGCGGCGTATCGTCGTCTTCGTCGTCGTCGTCGTCATCGCGCTCGGCGGCCAGGACCTGCCCGGTCTCGGCCGCCTTGCGCTTCTTCTTGTCCTTGCCGCCGGGATTTTTCGAAGTCCCGGCCTCGCGCCGCCATGGCCCCCTGCCTGCGGTAAGGCGAGCGAGCCTCCGCCTGAAGGGCACATTTGTGGGCCAGGGTGTAGAGTTCTTCCGTCGTCTTGATCTTGCGGGTGGCCATTTTCTCCTTGACCCTGGGGTCTCGGGCGCCCCTCCTGAAGGCCGTCACAACGGCGTCGATGGAGATGTCAGGTATGGTATTACGAACCTGACTGAAGCGCCGGATATAGTCGCGCAGCGACTCCCCCTTCTTCTGCTCCACGTTGTGGAGATCGTCTTCAACCCCGGGCTGCTCGAAGGTGCCCTGAAAGTTGGTGATGAAGAGCTCGGAGAGCTCCTTCCATGACCCCACTGACTCCGGGGGCAGGTTCATGAGCCACGAGCGGGCTCCGCCGGTGAGGACCGCGGGGAAGTAGTTCGCCAGAACCTTCCCCGACCCTTCTGTCGGCTGCATCATGGTAGTGTAGATCTGCAAAAACTCGTCAGGGTTGATGGACCCATCGTACTTCTTGATGGCAGCGGGCCGGAACCTCTCCGCCCTTTGCACTCGCGTGACTCCTTGGAAAAAGCGCGGCGACCCGGCGTCCGAACCTCTGCTCTGGACACGCTCCTCGTTCGCCGCGCCCGCCCGGCGGCGGCGCCGCCTTCTCCGGCGGAGGCAGCTCCACGGGAGTCCTCCTCTTAGCCTCCGCGGGCGGCAGCGATGGCGCGGTCGTGCTCTCGATCGTGCTGCCGGTGGAGCTTGTCGCGCAGGTCTTCTCCCTGCTGTAGATGGCGGTCCTCGAGCGGGCGGAGATCCGACCCCGGCGCGTCATCATCACGCCCGTCTGCGTCGGCGGAGCCACGAGCTCTGTCATCTGGCCCGCTCCCTCCGCTTCGCAGTTTCGCGAGAGGATGCGGGAAGCAACAACGGGAAGAGGCGAAAACACCGGTTCCCGCGCCTTCCGAAGCTTGTACTACCGCCGCGGCGGCATCGAGGTAGCGGGCCAAGCTGGCCAGCCACGGCGCCGCCAGAAGAGTCGAAGTCACGGAACGGCGGGTTGTCCAGCGAGGCCACAGCTGCATAGAGGTTACTGTCTTTGCCGGGAGCACTCCTCCATGGCCAAGCGCCGCCTTGCCAGACTGGGACGGCTACCCTTCGCCAAGGCGCCAGCCCTAGGCGGGAGGCCGCCTCCCGGCTGATCCACCGCCATCGCCGCGGCCGACGCCGAGGCCGCGGCTCTGGTAGCTGCTTCCTTCTCCATAGCGGACTACTGACCCGCCATTGCTGCTCAAGAAACTTGGTCGAAGAGCTTGAACTGATGCTAGCGCTCCCCTACCTGGCGCGCCACTGACAGCGTGTTCTCCGCACAACCACTGTGGATCACACCCCGGTCAGATTTCTATCTTGCTAGCCGACCAGCTCGCGCTCAGTTCGATTCGAGCGTGAGGCACAACAGGGAGGAACACGCAGATTTACCCAGCTTCGGACCCCCTCGCGGGTAATAGTCCTACTCCTGCCGAGCCTTAGCTCTTTTCTGATGTTGGTTGTGTGGAATGTGTTTTACAGAGTGTTTCGAACCCGAACCCCCCTCCCTTCTCTCTCCGCCCCTTTTATACAAGGCTTGAGCCGGCGGAGAGAACCAAGGGGGTAGGCAGTACAGTACTCTCAGTACACCGATACGACGCTTGGGACAAGACAGGAGAGACAAAAACGTGCTGCCACTACGCCGCACGGCGCCGCCCACGCGAGCTCCGCAAGTGGCCTCTGACCCGTATGAACACGCCGGTGACATGACGGGTGGGCCCCAGCTTGCGCCGCCTGACGCGGGCGGCCAACTCGATGATGGCAAACTCTCTCTGCCGGTCAATTCTTCTGCGCCACAGTGACAGTTGGACAGAACCGCAGAGGCCACTGTGGCGGTAATCATCTCTTCAGCCGTCTATCCGCGCGTAATGTCGCATTGAATGCGCCTGTCCTTCGCTGCAGAGGAAAGCCTTCGCCCAGAAGACTCCCTTAGAACGCTTCTTGTTGCGCGGGCCCCACTTGACAGTGAGGGACCTCTCGCGCTCGCCGAGGGGCTCGCCCACACGCTGGGGTCTGATGGCCCGCCTGACGTGTGGGGCCCTCGCTTGGCTCCTGAGGGGCTCGCCCACAAGCTAGGGTCTGATCGCCCGCCTGACGTATGGGGCCCTCGCTTGGCTCCTGAGGGGCTCTCCCACACGCTGGGGTTTGATCGCCCGCCTGACGTGTAGGGCCCTCGCCTCGGCTCCTGAGGGGCTCACCCACACGCTGGGGCCTGATCGCTAGCCTGACGTGTGGGGCCCTCGCCTCGGCTCCTGAGGGGCTCGCCCACACGCTGGGGCCTGATCGCCCACTGGCGTGCGCGGCCCTCGCAGCTCTGAGGGCTCGCCCACCTGGGTCTGATCGCCCGCGGCGTGTGGGGCCCTCGCCTCGGCTCCTGAGGGGCTCGCCCACACGCTGGGGCCTGATCGCCCGCCTGACGTGTGGGGCCCTCGCCTGGTCTTCTCTCGGACTCTTCATACCCCGGTATTTATTATACCGACAGGTCTGTCGAACGCCGTCCGGTCACCGTCGGACGCCGTCCGGAGAACGAATCCAGTCATTTTTGACCTTCATCGGACGCGTCCGACGATCCATCGGACGTCGTCTGATGGAGTGCGCAGTGCGCCACTTAGCGTGCACACCAAGTGTTTGCTCGCTGGCCTAGCCGCCGTCGGACGCCGTCTGCAGCTAGTCGGACGCCGTCCGATGGACCTATCCATTGGATTTTGACCTTCATCGGACGCGTCCGACGGTTTGCCGGACGTCGTCCGATGGAGTGCGCTGTGCGCGCTTTTCGCCAGTCAGACGCCGTCCGGAGCCAGTCGGACGCCTTCCGACAGTGAGCTTCGCGATGGGGAGAACGGCTCTGGGACAAAGTCCCGATTGGCCGGACGCCGTCCGACAGTGAACACTGTCGCGCCTCCCTCTCTTCAGACAATGTCTGGAATTCGTCGGATGGCGTCTTGCGACCCATTTTGAATTTCGTCGGACGCCGTCCGACGGTCTTCGGACGCCGTCCGACAGAGACGATGTCGGCTGGGACTTAGCCAAATTTGAGACGCCCCTGTTCCCGGCGCATCGGACGCCGTCCGGTGATCTCCGGACACCGTCCGATGGGGGCAGAAATAATCTCCTTTTTGCCCCAAGCCACTCTTTCTCGCTCATGGCTATCCGGCTCGGACCTTTAGTACTATTGGCATTTTGTGGACTCGGATAAGGCTTAACTGGGCTTAAGCGAAAGTTTCGCGCCCCAGAAAGTTTCCCTCATTTTTCTCTCTCTCTCCACCCCAGACTCCCGAGCCCTGGGCATCTGGCACTCTCGACCTCTCTCGATATGGCTCAGAAGTAGATAAGACCAGAGACTCGAGTGCTCAGAGGGACCAACCTGCCAGAGTGAGACCTGCACTTGACGTGCACAAGCCTCGACACACACGCAACCAAAATCATCAAAAGAAATCTAGGAAATAAGGTCCTTAATTTTGATTGACGTGGCACCAAATGCCAAAACCTAAACCCTAGGAGTCCTAGGTCTTACAATCTCCCCCTTTTTGGCAATTTGGTGACAAGACCTGCAAAATCAATCTCAAGGCATACAAGTATACAAGGTCTATGGCAGGGGGTTAGTTGCACGAGCAATTGATCCATTAGCCAAAGTGATCCAATCATGAGCTAGAGCACAACCCAAGCAAGCACAATCAATCCTACTGTAAATTTTTCATGAGCATTTGCATTCATATGATTTTACCATGATTTCTCGCATGGTGTTTACTATTGCATTCTTGCATACGCTAGATACGAGCATCGAAGGAAGGACCGCCAACGTTCCGAAGAAGTGTTTCAATAATACTCAATGAGACAAGTGCTGAAATATTGATTCCTACTGTTTTGCAAATATTTATTAGTGGTTCAAAATATATGCATGTATATTCGACCTTAGAAAACCAGTATTTAGCTAGTTTAGCTACACCGATAAATTATTGTGCTAAGACCCAACCCTTGTCGCCCTAGAACTTTGCATGTTATTATCGTTATTATTATGGCCTCCTTGTAAATTAGGCTTTGCGATACTAGAAATGCTTAGAATTCGCTTATCCCGGATATTACCTGTTAAAACTAAATGCCGATGAAGTGCGTGTTTGAAATTGACGACCGGTGTCGTCTTATTTGAAAACGGGTTTGTTTAATAGCGGGGAGCTATTGGGATAAATGAATTTTTTTGCAAAACCTGATTGGGGTGGCTGGTTGCAAGGTTGGTGCAGCAGCACGAGATGTTGGGCCTAGTGTGGGACCCACCCTAATCCCTAAGGACCGATTCCTTGAGGTAGTCGAGCTAAGTACTACAGCGCGGCCACGGGTGCTTGTGTGGGCAAGCCCTGGTTTAGTATCCTTCGGACCCTTAGGCCAGGCACTTCACTGGAGGAGTAGGAGCGGAGATAGACCGGCTTTCTATTGGCGCAAGAGGGGGACTCTTGTCTACTGGCGATAGACCAGGTCAGCGGAGCGACTCCTGTCTACTGGAGATAGACCAGGTCAGCAGGAGCGAACCTTAGCGGGAGTGCCTGATCTAAGTGAAGGTTGGAGAAAAGCCCTGTCGGGAGGACCTTCTTTTGGGATGAATCCTGTCTCGTGGGTAAAGTGTGCGACCTCTGCAGAGTGTAAAACTGTCATGATAGCCATGCCCATGGTCAAGGGCGGACGACAGGGAGCTGCCTCTCTGGTAGTGTTTGTTTTGGTTTTCAAAATGTTGTTCAAAGAAAATTTTGTTTTATTTTCTCCTCACGGTGGGGAACTGTGAGCGATGAGGGTATAGGTTCATGGTGGGGAACCATGAACTAGCCACTTGGGAAATACTGGCTGCGTCCAGAGAAAAAGAATTGAAAAAGAAATATTTGTTTTACTTACGCTTTCCCTCATGTTTCCAAGTTTAGGAGGAACATTTGAAAAGCTGGCTTTATGCAAAATAACCCTAACCTTTCCTTTGACGCCTTAGTTGCATATAGTCAGCCTTGCTTGTTGAGTATTCGCGTACTCACTCTCGCCTTTCATGCGGGGCTGCTCATTCCAACGAGTAGGTCGCCACCTAAAGAAGATGTACCCTGACATGGAGATGGTCCGAAGATGAAGGCTTCACTAACAGGATTCAAGATGGAGAGCATTCCGACGCCTAGGAGCGCTAACTACATCATGCCTGTGGGAATCGTCGTGATTTGGCTATTTGAAGTTCAATTTGTTATATTAAGTCTTCCGCTGTTGTAAGGCCTGCGAGCCTGACTTTTATAATCACGCCTTGCTGGCGCATACTCTGATGTAAAGGCCATGTTGCCTAATATTATAATGCAATAAAGTGTTCATTCGCAATGGTTATGATCCAAATCTGCAGTACTGTGTGTTCTATCTACTTGATCCAGGGACTAGAACAGGTAAACCACAGCAGGGGCTTGATTCCAATATCGGGTCCCTACACTGACAGCCATCATCGTGACAGTAACCTCAAAGTACCGTCGAAGGCCGTACCTGATAGTTATCGACGTGACAGTAACCTCAAAGTACCCCTAGAGCATATCCAGGGAATACACCGGCGATGCAGCATCCCTCGGGACCCCCATCCACGGTGTACCGACGGTAACAATTCCGACGTTATCCTTCCTCTAGATTAGGCCCGTCCGATATCGGGCTTGCGGTCGCACGGGAATTCTTGGTTAAACCCATCACAATCGTCGGTCCATAGACTCGGAGCAGCACAACCACATACCCCCTCTTGTGCATAAAAGCACCCACCTTACTGTTTGCTCCTGAACCCACTATAGCTGGTCAAATTTTAATTAAGGTGAAATGAATCCAACGAGCCAATATGATCAACTTACCGGTACCAGTGATAACAACAATAAAAGCTTACCTCCGTGCGTCGATATCATCATCAACGTTACCCCCATAACCCAAGCATGGCTAAGCACTAACCCGTAAATCATTTCGGTGTCATTCATTATACCATAATCCTAGGGTTAAGCGTATTTGTTGGTTGCATATTACCGAGATATAATATGCAATAGGTAATTCTAATTTTAATTATCGCACGACTTCTAAAATAGCAGTTTTTGGAATAAATGGCTAAAAATTAGGATTTGGCTACGAGAGACTTGACTTCGTTGAAGATCTGTTCCTGCTGGAAGTCGATGACGTGGGAGGCGTCACCAAATTCCACTTCTTTAGCTCCATGTGCTAGCGTACGAAAAAATCGAAACGAATCACACAACAATAAAAATATTCAAAAATATGCATATAAAAGCTATAAAAAATTATGACGAAAAGATATGATTTTTATGAACCTATAGAAATTGGAATCACTAATTTTGGAGATTCTATGGATCTTTGGGGAATTTGTGAAGAATGCACATGAAATGAGGAACCTAGGGCCTTCCAACAATTTTAACATGCAATGCTACATGAATGCAGTGTCAATTTCTATTTTTATTAAATCTAGTATAGCATAAAGTATTTATAGAAATTTTTTTAATAATTAGCTGAGCTCATTTACTATTTTTAGAAAATGAGTTGAGTAATTTACAGTATAAAATAAATAGGAAAGGATTTTAATTCCCTTTCGGGATTAACCAGCTAGCCCGACGGGAACTGGGCCTTCGGCCCATGACGGCGCGGGGCGCACGCTCAGCTGGGGAAGGAGCGGCACCACTGACGGGAGGGGCTCGCGAAGGCCACGCGTCTCACGCGGAAGGCAGCTCGTCGGCTGATGAGCGGGCTCCACGGCAGGGCGCGTGTCGTCGATCGAAAGCGCGAGGCGGAATCGGACGGCAGGGCATCGTCTTCTTCCTCCGGCCAGGGCGCGGCGTGGCAGGGGTTAAAAGGGGAAGGAGCGGAGCGGGCGGTGCCGGCGACTCCGACCACCGGGGTCCAAGCAGGGTGACGAGGAAGCTGGAGGGGAACACGGTGAAGCAATTGGAGGCGATGGCGACGCCGGAGCTGGAGTGGGGCGGCAGCGCGATGAGGGGTGGTGGTGTCGACGTTTGTATCTCAGGGGGTACTCGTTGGCAATGATATATATGGGGTGCGCAAGATCCTCGGGTTGATGGTAGCACAAGACATGGAGACATTTTTATACAGGTTCTGGCCATCGATGGTGGAGGTAATACCCTAGTCCTGTACTCTGGGATTATATGGGGGATTCTCGATTACAAGGCGATTGCGTGATCTGTTTGTGTCTTGAGATTGATGTTGGATCAATGGATTGGATGTCTGATTCCATCATTAACTAGAGGCCCCGACCCCCTTTATATATTGGAGGGGGGTACAGGTTACATGGCTCTTCCATAGTCTGTTATGAGGAGGAGTCCTACTCTAGGTAGAATCCTATCTCTGGATTACCTCGTGCGCGTAGGACTTGGGTTGCACAATTGGGGTCTCCTTACGAATCAGGATTGTTTCCTATCTTTAGGCACTTCCTTGTCGGGCAAGTTCTCCAGGAGTCCGACCGGTGTACATCCCTGGATAGCCAACTTGGGCCGTCCCCTCCTATGCGCTCATGGGCCTTTCTTGGGAATACCCAGGGCCCATGTTGTCCACAGTAGCCCCCGAATGCTTCATAGTCGAGGTAGACGACTTGCCGACTGGTGGAGTGGTTTTCCTTTCGTCATCTGCATGGAGACTATGAAGGACTCAAGAGAGATCTTCATGTTAGTGTTTTTTCAAGTAATACCCAGCCCGGTTTTGCCGGTGTGCTGGCAAATGACCCAGTGAAGGGCATATCACTCAAGTATGGCTGCTCAGCACCTGTCTCCTATTTTGAGAAAACAGCAATCGACCCAACATGGGGCAAACCTTAAGTCGATTAATAATTGTGCCCGGGTTGAGTCGCACAATAATTCGCCCAGCATTTGGGTATTTTTGAAGGAGTGGCTGCCTGATACCTGTTTCTGTCTTGCAGAATATAGCAGTCGGCCCAACATGGGGCGTATCATTTAGCCGAATGGTATTCTGCTTTCGTCTCGCGATGTGCAGCTATCGGCCCGTCATTGGGCATACCATGGTTGTAAGCCTCCGATACCTGATTCCGACAAGTGCGGTAACCAGCTCTTGGCCCAGCATGGGGCATATCTTCAGCCGAGTGGTACATGTACCCAACCGGAGAAGGATATAGCAGGCGACCCACTAAAGGGCGTACCATTTGGATAAAGTTTGGCTAAGGGCATTTTGTACCCGGGTTGCGGTGTACAACAGGCGACCCATCTTGGGGCATACCCTTTGAACAGTATCCAATTCTCATCAACACCTAACCTTGACATGCAAGGCTAGTTAGTGACCCAACATGGGGTATGCCATGAGAAATCCGGTAGTCGGCCCAACGTGGGGCGTACCGAGGCTGAATTTCGGCTTAGTCCAACCGTGCATGTAGCCACTGTTTGTGACGTGCGACTGAATAAAAACCTTATTTTGAGAGCTTTTCTTTTTTTAAAAATAGGCCCAAGCCTAGCCCAAAACGAATATGCTCTGTCTTTTTGTTTGTGACTTGATCACTTTGACCGGCCTTGGCCGATTTTGACGTGTCCCACGCCGTCGTGGGAAAAAGTGATAATAATTACCGCCGTCTCGTCGATACAGTGCCTTGTACGGTGTTTAGACGGGCGATTGGGGTGGCCCTTTCATCTTCTCGGCTTATAAAAGGACTCCGGCTGGTTGCCGTAGCCTCCATTCAGCCCTAAATTACATCGACTTCTTCTCCTTTCTTCTTCTTAGAGCTCTTGCCATGGACTCTCCACCGTTGCCTCCAATGATCCTCGAGGAGCATCCCCTCCCTATGGAGGTGGATGAGGAAGCCGGGACCGCCGCCGCCGAGGAGGCCCAAATGGCGGAGCTGTGGCATGAGTTCGCGTTGGCCATGGCGGAGGTTCGTGTGCGGGATGCGGTTGACGTTTTGCTGGTGGTGGCTCCCGCCCTTGCGGAGGTCGCCGACCTCATCATGGAGAAGTTGATCCCTCTACTTCTGTAAATAGGATCATCATCTTCTTCTTCTGTCCGCCGGCAATGAGCTTTAGCTCATTGTGCCTGGCTACAGAATCTTTTGTAATTCGGTCTATGAGCCGTTTATGAATGAAAATATGCTTTAGCTATCTCCATTGCTGTCCGGTAGTTTTCTTGGCTTGAATCCTTATAAGTCCGAATGGTATTTGATTTGATTCCGCCGAGTGATTTAGCCCCCGAGTGGTAGGAATTTTTTAGCTCAAAGACTTGTCTCCCGTACCATCAAGGTGGCGTAGATCTCGATTGGGCAATAAGGCCCATTGTAGCAATGGCACGGTACTTCCCAGTGCTGGCCTAGGCCCAACTCGGAATGGGTTCCGAAGCCTCTATTTAGAGCGTTTGCTCAATTGGGGAATTTTCCCTGTGCCTTCTTTGCGCTCGCCACAAGCTCCACCGCCATTGTGTCCGCAATCTGCGCTAGGGTTTTCGTCGCCTTCGCAGATTTCTTGGGCATCCGGTCACCGCAGCCGTAGCCGCGATCCGCCATGTCGTCGTCTTCCTCCTCCGTAGCCGTAGCCGCGATCCGCCATGTCGTCGTCTTCCTCCTCCACTGCCGAAGTCGCCGAGGGTACCAGCTCCAAGGATTGGGTGGAATCCATTACCACGGAGCGGCATCTGAACAAGATGGTGACTCATGGTGTTCTGCCAGCGCAGTAACTTATCTCCTGGTGTGCTGCTGCTGGTGAGAGCATTCCTACTCCACGATCTGAAGAGATCGTAGTGGTTGAGCCCTTTTTTATTCATGGATTTGGAGTGCCTCTAGATTCCTTCTTGCGTGGTCTTCTCCACTTTAATGGGATTGAGCTTACTCATCTTAACCCCAACTCCATTCTGCAAATTGTTGTCTTTGTCCATCTTTGTGAGATGTATTTGGGCATACGTCCTCACTTCAGTCTTTTCTGCTATCTTTTTCTTCTGAAGCCCTTCCTAATAAAAGAGCTATTAAAGCAGTTGGAGGAGCGGCATTCAATTGCGGGAGGGATCCAAGAAATTTTATTTTCCTCTTGCAATGAAGTTTTCTAACAAGGGCTGGCATGGTGAGTGGTTCTACTGTGCCAACCTTACCCCCGCTCTTCCTGCCTTTTCTGGGCACTGCCCAGTCATCTCTTCTTCTTGGACCTCCATGCCCGCCGATGGAGAGATGGATCAGGTAAAGGGACTTCTTAAATTGATCAAGAAGCTAAAGACCAAGGGCCTGACTGGCGTTGGTGTGGTCGTGAGTTTTTGCGGCCGCCTGATACAACCACTCAAGGAGCGTGTTCACCCAGCATTTGAGTATTCTGGACACAAGGATCCTACTCGGGAATCAAATGAGAGAATCTCAGAAAAAGAAGTCCTGGCAAGGGCCACTGATCTCTTTGCTCCTGGCATCATGTTAGATAACATCGACTGCCCGAAGCCTTATAAGGTAAAAATCCCAGCGCCAAAGGTATGAAGAATCATCATTCCTCTATACGTTCGTCGCCGAATCATTTATCTTGTGTTGATGAGTTCCTTCTTATGGCTTTTAGGGGCGCACTGCTTTCTTCTCCGAACCCCCTCTTCCTGAGATCCTTCAGTCTAAGGCTGCTCCGCTCAAGCGTCTTGCTGAGGACTTGGTAGACGAGCGCCCCGCCAAAAAAGGAAAGAGGATCCTGCTAGAGTCGGGTGAAGAGGAAGAAGAGGATGGAGAACCCTTGGTTAGGAGGCGACGCAGGGGCCCAAGGGTGCAAGAGCCTCTGGCTTCTTTGCCCCCTGAGCAGCTCGCAATCCCCCGTCCAGGCTCTATACTGCCTGTTTCTGAACCGAGTGATGCTTCTGGCGCTACCCTGAGTTGTCAAACCACTCGGATAGGCCCACGTCTTAAAATAAAGATAACTGTCAGGTATATGCCTTTCTATCCTTCCTTTATTGGTTGAGCTCTTGTCTTGAATGTTCTGCTTCTTCAGGAGACCGGGTGTTAATCCCTTCGCGGATCCGCTGACTGGTACTTCTTCGACTCCGCCAGAGGCAAGAGAGGCAGCTGCTCCAGAACCAGCCGTCGCCTCAAAAGATGTCACCGTAGCCGCTGGTCCTTCTGCTCTGACCGCTGAAGAGATCGAAGACATCGCTCATTCCTTCAAAGCTTCAGAGTCTTCCTTCCATATTAAATGGAAGTCAGATGTAACCTAGTTTGACGCCGATGACGCCAAAGAAGAGAAAGACCTGAAGGTGGTGGAGGTGATGGCAACTCATTGCTCCAAAGTGGTTCAGGTAATCCGCATGTAGTTTTTACTTTTGGACCCCGGGTGATATCTTATGCCTTGCTCTTTGCTTCCAGAAATTGGGAAGGCGCTCCACGCAAAAAACCTAGTATCTCCGGAAGGTGGCTACTGATCTCGAGGACAAAGATGATTATCAAACTGCAATGACCATGGCGGAACTTAAGTATAAGGAAGAGCTGGAAAGTCTCTGAAAGGAGAACACCAGGCTGAGGCTCCATCATACAGAAGATGCCGCCACAATTCGCAGTAAGCTTTTTTTATCCCATCCCCAATGATTGGTTTGTGGTCTTTCTTGTAGTTGTAATTCTCTTTGACTTCTCAGATCATGAAAAGATTACGGCTGGACTTCAAAAGGAAGTGGACCAGCTGCGGGGTCAATATAGGATCTTGGAGAAAGAAGAATTCCGTGTACGTGCCAAGGCTGACAAGGTTGTCCGGGAACTGGAAGGTGAAACTCCCAATCCGAGCCTAGCTCTCTGCCTGCTATCTGACTTATGTTTGATGATTGCCCGACTGGTTTTCAGCATATCAAAAGAAGACGCAAATCTAGTTTGGGGTTCTTCGGGACAAGATCTCTTTAGCAGAGGTATCTTACGTTGAGCTCCTCAAAGCGGCTGAGCCCGTGCTACAATTCCTCAATCCGGATGAAGCTTTGCCGACTGGCATAAAGGACGTGGCCTTGCAACTGAAAGAAGCCCCCGAGCAACTCAAATCTGTCGTGAGGGAAGCTGCAACAACATGCACATGCCAATCTTTGGCTATTATGAAGTCACATTATCCCCAGCTGGATCTTGATGTCGTCAAGGAGGGCTTTGGTTGTACTGAAGATCAAGCCACGAGCCTCATGGAGGACGTCTGAGATGCGGTTGCAGCCTTGGTTGATAATTTATAGCTGTGAACCACGCAGGGCTTGGTGCAAAAAATACTGATGCAAGCAAACTGATTTAATTGTTATTGTAATAACTTATTCCCTCTTTGCTGATCTGTTCATATGGATTACCCGAGTGATATTAAGTTCTATCTCGCTACGCACTCTTTCGACTGATCGGGATAGTGCTTCGCTTTTTTAGAATTAAAATCACCCGGATTCCATAATCACAAAGAACAAAATAGGAAACAAGGAATCACTTTATTGGTTGAAAATAGGGCGTGGTAAGCGGCGCACACTATTAGGTGTAGCCCCCGACTTTCTGCTTAGCCGAAGGACGGCTAAGTAGCAAGTAAATAAAGATTTATTTATTACAAAGGGAAATCTAAGTACAATGCTTAGGAGTAAAAGCGACGTAGCTGTTCGATATTACAGGTGTTGGGGACGACTGATCCGTCTTCGCGCTTGAGAGAGTAAGCCCCCCGGTTTATCACTTCATCGATTATGTAGGGGCCTTCCCAGCTTGGGGAGAGCTTGTGTTCGCACTTTTGATTCCGTCGTAGGACCAGATCTCCTTTGACAAAAGCACGGCCTCGTACATTACGATTGTGATAGCGACGTAAGCCCTAAAGGTATTTAGCCGACTGAATAGTCGGCACCTCCCTTGCTTCTTCTAGTCGATCAAGATCTTCGAGCCTACTTTCGTTCGACTGGTTTTCTTCATAGTTTTGAACTCGAGGAGACTTGAATTTCAGCTCGGTTGGCAGGACCGTCTCAGAACCATACACTAGGAAAAAAGGTGTTTGCCCTGTCGCCCGGCTAGGGGTCGTTCTGAGTCCCTAGAGGACCGAAGGCAGTTCCTTAACCTATCGCGTTGCATATGGCTGGAGCCGATCGTGTATCCTTGCTTTGAGTCCTTGCAAAAGCATGACATTGGCACGTTCTACTTTCCCGTTGCTCCGGGGGTGTCCGACTGAAGCGTAACATATTTTGATGCCTTGTTCGTCTCCCCAATGTTGGAATTCGCTGCTCTTGAACTGGACGCCATTGTCGGTAATGATTCGATGAGGTACGCCAAACCGAACCACGATCTCTCGAAAAAACTCTCTGGCCTTGGCTACCATGATTTTGGCGACTAGCTTTGCCTCTATACACTTGGTGAACTTGTCAATGACGATGAAGAGATGCGTGAAACCTCCTTGGGCATTCTTCAGGGGTCCAACCATGTCGAGCCTCCAAACCACGAATGGCCAGGTGATGGGTATTGTTTGTAAGTCTTGAGCCGCATGTGTATTTGCCTGGCAAAGAATTGGCAACCCTCACAAGTTCTCACAATGTCTTGAGCGTCAGTTACCGCCGTGGGCCAAAAGAAACCTTGACGATAAGCTTTTCCTAACAAAGAACTTGTTGTCGAGTGGTGTTCGCAGTCACCCGAGTGGATCTCTTTGAGTAATTCTCGACCTTCTTGCTTCGAAATGCAACGCCTGAGTACCCCATAACTGCTATTTCAAAAGAGCTCGTCGTCGACTACTTTGTAGTTCTTACTGCGGCGCATGATGCTCTCAGCCGACGGACGATCCTCAGGAAGCTCATCCTTCAGGATGTAGTCCAAATAGGGTTGAGTCCGCTCCAAGTTGATAGTGAGGAGCTCTGCCTTAGCTCCATCCTCTGGACCACTCAGCTTTTGCTGCTGACTGATAGAGGGCTTGTGTAATTCTTGCATGAATATTCCAGCCGGAACTGATGTCCGCCTGGAACCCATCCTCGTAAGCTCATATGCTGCTTCATTGTCACGATGAAGCACGTGCGTTAATTTCAGTCCATTAAACTTATCCTCCAATTTTCTCACTTCCTGATAGTACGCAGCCATGTTATCGCCAAGACAAGACCACTCTTTTTGAACTTGATTAACCACAAGCTGAGAGTCCCCGTGAACCAACAATCGCTGGATTCCGAGCGATATGGCGATACGGAGCCCATGGATGAGTGCCTCGTACTCGGTGACATTGTTACTTGCCGAAAAATGAATTTGAAGAACGTATTTCAGCTTTTCGCCACTTGGGGATATGAACACGATTCCAGCCCCCGCGCTGCTGAGCATGAGGGAACCATCGGAATACATTGTTCAGTACTCGAGATCCTCGGCTGTGGTGGGAACTTATAACTCAGTCCACTCGACAATGAAATCCGCTAATACTTGACATTTGATGGCCAGTCGGGGCTTGAACGTGACGTCAAACGCTCCAAGTTCGACTGCCCACTTTGCTATTCTCCTAGTGGCTTCCTGGTTGTGAAGGATGTCCGCAATCGGGAAAGAAGTAACTACTGAAATCTTGTGCTCTTGGAAATAGTGCTTAAGCTTGCGTGAAGCGATAAGTACCGGGTACAGCAGCTTTTGCCCCTATGGGTAACGTATTTTGGAATCACCCAATACTTCGCTGACGAAGTAGACCGGGCGCTGAAACCCCTCCTCCTCCCACTCTACAACTACTGCAACACTGACTACATGAGTCGTCGCACTGATACAAAGCAAAAGGGGTTCCTCCGGCATTGGCAGTACCAACATTGGTGGCGTTAAAAGGAATTTCTTAAGGTCTTGAAAAGCCTGTTGTGCCTCCGGAGTACACTGGAAATTGTCTTGCTTTCGCAATAGCTTGAAGAATGGCATATCGCATTCCCCGAGCCGACAAACAAATCTGCCGAGTGCTACCATGCATCCAGTGAGCTTCTGCACATCATTTTGACTAGTCAGGGGCTTCTTCTTCAGGATGGCTTTAATCTTCTCTGGATTGGCTTTGATTCCTCGATGTGACATGATGAATCCGAGTAGCTTTCCTGACGGTACCCCGAAAACGCACTTCTCAGGGTTGAGCTTCATCTTAAATGCCCTTAGGCTATCAAACGTCTCAGCCAAATTAGTAATAAGGTCTTCTTTGGACTGAGTCTTTGTCACAACATCATCCACATATGCTTCCACGTTGCGTCCGAGTTGAGTGTGAAAACACCGCTGTATTATGCGCTGATATGTTGCACCAGCGTTTTTCTACCCGAAAGGCATCGTGATATAGCAGAAAGCCCCAAAAGGCGTAATGAACGACGTCTTGATGTAGTCTTCGTCCTTTAGGCTGATTTGATGATAACCCGAGTACGCATCCAAGAAGCTTAGGAGCTCGCAGCCGGCAGTGGAATCCACCACTTGGTCTATGCGAGGCAATCTAAAGGGATCCATGGGACACGCTTTGTTGAGGTCGGTGTAGTCAACGCACATGCGCCAAGTCTTGTTCTTCTTTTGCACAAGAACTGGAATTGCCAACCAGTCAGGATGATACACCTCCTTGATAAAGCCAGCAGCTAGCAATTTGGTGATCTCCTCTCTGATAGCTTCTTTCCTATCTTGCGCAAATCTTCGAAGGCGTTGCTTGATTGGCTTCGTCTTTTCATCCACATTTAAGGAGTGCTCAATCACCTTCCTCGGAACACTAGGCATATTCGATGGCTTCCAAGCGAATATATCCCGGTTGGCCCAGAGAAAAGTGATGAGCGCGCTTTCCTATTTCTCCTTGAGACCTGTCCCAACCATAGCCATCTTGGCCGAATCGGAAGGATATAGGATAATCTTCTTTACTCCCTCATCCGATTAGATGGGAAGTTTTGATTGCTTCTTTGTTGCAATTTCACCCTCCTCCTGGAGGTTCGTTACTGCCAAGCGGATTTTCTCCCTCTCGGCAGAGACTTCCAGGGCTTGTGCCAGCTCACAACTTTCTCGGTCGCACAAAAAGGATTGCTTAACGTCACCTGGGAGCGTGATAACACCTTTTGGCCCTGGTATCTTCATTACTAGGTATGTAGAGTTTGGGACCACCATAAATTTGGCAAGTCCTGGCCTTCCCAAAATGTCATGGTATGCCGTTTCGAAATCAGCCACTTCAAAACTCAAATACTCCGTTCGATAGTTCTCCCTTGTCCCAAACGTGACAGGCAAAGAGATCTGTCCGAGTGGTATTGCCGAAGTGCCAGGGATTACCCCATGGAAAGGCGATGATCCCTGCCTAAGTTCAGAACGCGGAATGTTCATATCACTGAGAGTTTTGATGAAGAGGACGTTTAGCCCACTGCCACCATCGACCAGCACCCTTTTGAGCTTAATTCATCGGATGACTGGTTCAAGCACCAAGGGATACCTTCCGGGAAATGACAATCGTTCAGGGTGGTCCGAGCGGTCAAAGATAATTGGGATTTCTGACCATCGTAGATACTGGGGTGTCACCGACATGACTGCATTGATTTCCCAAATGGTAAGCTTTTGCTTCCGCTTGGACTCATATGCGTCCGATCCCCCAAATATGTAGTTGATTTCTCTAGCTGCTTCTTGATAATCTCCATCCGGCTTCTTCCAAGGATCACCCTTGTCCTGGTTCGACTGCTTGCTGACATATGCAAATTTTGAAGTATGGTGCAGTCCTTGGCCGAGTGCCTCCCCCTGAGGTGGAACGGGCGGGGACTATCCATTATCTTCTTGAAGTCGCTGTCGTTTGGAGGTTTGGACCGATTTTTTTTAGCAAACGTGAACAATTCATCACCCTTGCGTTTTTTGTCCTTCTACTTGCCCCACTCACCGTTCTGCTTCTTCTGCTTTGGTTTATCATCAGGGTCAAACCCATGATTGATGACCGCTTCCTCAGCATTAGCATATTGGTCGGCCAAGGCGAACATCTACCAAACCGATTTGGGTGGCTCCATAGTCATCTGCATGACCAAATCGGTGTTTTTGCATGCCTTGTAAAAGGCATCGATTACCGTCTGCTCAGAGACGTCTCGAATCTGGTTCTTCTGGTTGAAAGGACCTAAAGTCTAAGAGAGGGTGAATTAGCGATAAATTTAAATGTTTTTGTGATTTTCTTGGATTTAATCAAATTAAATGACCCAGACTACGTAGCAAGTCCTACACTAGCGAAAGAAATAGGACGACACGAGTACTCGACATGAGTTCAATTCAATCTCAGGCGCAAGCGATAAACAACCGCGAAGGGTTGCACACACAGTCACAATATGGCTTTGTGGAATCAATCTGTGAAAAGTAAAGGAGACAGAGGCGCAAACCAAGTTTACACCGAAGTTCGGTGCTCAATGAATGAGCACCTACGTCTCCGTTGAGGAAGCTTTTCACACAGAGAAGCCGGTACCCTCTCATCCATAACTCTCAATCCACTCGGTGGTAGTTCTTCACCGACACACGGTAGGCGAGCTCCAAACCTTCACAGACCATGAATTCTTCCACACACACGGAAGCTCCTCACGACCCCGGCACCGACACATGGCACCGACCTCCAACACACGGAGGATTTCAACCGACACACGGGACGGCTCCGACACATGGAGAGGCACCCCCGACACACGGAGGTGACCGCCGTCACACGGCAGGTTTGCGGGCTCCAACACACGGAGCGGATGCACCCCTGACACACGGAGGTGACCCCGACACACAGGGGTTTGCGGAAGTGGCCGGTGAAGACGACGAAGACGCAACGATGACGTGATGGAGACACGGCGGTGTCGATCCCCTCCGGCAAATGAAATCCCACACGAGCACCCAGAGACCTCGAAGACCACACCACGTACCCGGGGATGGATGGAGTCGACCGGAGACGAGGACGGGAGGGGGGGCATCACCTTCTTCTCCTCTCTCTCACTCCTCCTCCCTCTCAAACTCAAGCACTCATGGAGCTTTGGGGGGCAAGCACCACGGGAGAGGCTCCTCTTGGGTGGCTAGGTCTTAGGGGTGCAAACAAATAAGCTCTCTCAGCTCCAAATCCCGCACCTAGCCCTTTGTTTATAGCCTAGCTCGAAACCCTAGTGAATTGGAACAGATGGACAGCTCAGATTCAATCTGGACGTTTTTGTCAGACTCACCGGACGCGTCCGGCAGATGATTCACGCTCGAACCCACGCTCTACTGCTAGGGTTACCATTATCGACCGGACGCGTCCCGTCGCCTACCAGACGCGTCCGGTGGATGGCTACGCAATTGTTTCACCACGCACGCCACCGGTTCGATGAAATGCCGCACCGATTTTCTAACTTAGTTCCCCTATTGCTCGACACCCACCGGACGCATTCGGCGGGGCACCGGTACGGGCTACTGGATGGCCTGGCCGAAATAATTATAGCCACCGGTACGGGCTACTGGATGGCCTGGCTGAAATAATTATGGCCACCGAACGCGTCTGGCTGCCCATCGAACGCGTCCGGCGGTCAGACTTGCCTTCGGCGCAAAAAGGACAGGATCGGGCTGGGTTTTGCACTGCCACCGGACGCATCCGGTGGACCTGAAACTGCAGCCCAAAGCCATTCTTCCTTTTTCTCTCTCTTAGCTCAGGCATGGGATCAACTTTTTGGACTTTTGTCGACTTGTGGACTCGGTGGGAGGTTTGGATGGTCGAGGCGGGATGTTTCGTGCCGAATCGAAAGTATCTGTCTTTGAGACTTAGCCGCTACGAAAACTTTTCGGACAGGTGGAAAAGCGACCGCAGATGCTTCTGGGTGCTTCCAGAGACTTCGACTCCCCCCCGGACACCTGTCCACACTCGATCTCTCTCGAACCCGACACCTGGATATTCTAGAAGCCACGTGAACACTTAGAAGAGATATGACGGATGGACTTAGCGTGCTCTGTGGGACCCAACTGCCAGAGAAGACCTGTACCGGTGTCTCGATCACGCCAACACGCACACAAGTGAAACAGAAGAACTAGCAAATAAGTGTCCTTAATCTTGTGGCGCTTGCACGTGTCATCAATCTATCATCAATCTCCAAAGCCACAAAGGGCCACGGGGTCCTTGATCTTACAATCTCCCCCTTTTTGGTGATTGATGACAACACCTGCAAATCTATCTCACAACGGCACAATCTTCTCTAGGCATGGGGTTAGATGCAAATTACAATACAATTCATCAAATGATGCAAGCAAAAAGCATGATAACAAGCAATGATATGCACTAGCACTACGACAAGGCTCCCCCTAGATCAATGCACAGGATACCAATCGATTTGACCAAATGAAACACATGTGAAATGCATTTCTCCCCCTTTCACCAATATCTCTCTCCACAAGCGATTCTCTCCCCTTTAGCCCATCAAGCAGTTTTCTCTCCCCTTTGGCAATGATAGCCAAGCAATGAGACAAGGCACGATAGATTGCAGCATTCTTTCTCCCTTTGGCATCAAGACCCAAAAAGACTCGAGCCGGCACACAATTTTGCGACATGCACATTGAGAGAATTAACTTTGGAGCTTTGAGAGTTATACAAATGCTAAAGTACACCTAATGTTCATCACATAATACTTTTGAACTAGCACCTGGTCACTTAGTCACATTAATCAAAATTAGCTATGTTTAAGTGATGTTTGACTAAGTTTAGAACCTAGAGCATATGTGAGGTGTACCATAGACACAAGTTTTAAAAACATTGATCAACTCCATAGGAGGACACTAAGTGATATTAGCTCTAACACATCCACATCATACCACTGAGTGCCACTATCAAGCTTCAAAGAGATATTAAATCATTTTTGTTGAGCATTTTTTTTAGTTTTCCAAATTTTGGGCTCACTTGCCTCTTGATTTTTTTTTTTCAAATTTTGCCGTTATCTCAAGCCCTCTGTCGACACAACCCAACATGATACTGAAAGTATATGTCTTGGTCGTCCAACACTCCCCCAAGTTCATGCCTTGGTGCCATGGCAAGCTATCTTGTTGGGAAGGATTGGTGAGACAATTTCCAGCAAGTTTTTCATATTTTGCTCAACTTTTTATAAAATTTTCTCAAGTTAGCATATCAAGTCGTACAAAGTAGTAGATAGCATGGCTAGATCATTAGTACTAGGCCAACCACAAGATTTGAACAACACAATTGAATCTAGTGGCTATGGCTAACTTAGCACATGTTCCAAGTTTCGATTTAGCACATGATTTAGTTAAGTACATGATGAGCAAGTGACTAAAGCAACTCAAGCACAAGTTCTCAAATTCATATGGTAAACGGTAAGCATAGCTAGAGAACAAGTATAACAAACAAAGCTTGAAGTCAATCACATGCTCTATGTACAAGAGGTATTCTCATGGGACCACTCCCGATATCTAGCTCTAGCTCAGTTTGCATTTGATTTGTCCAGAATGTTCATTTCACTCCTTAGTTTGCAAAACCGTGCCTCATCTAGTGGTTTGGTGAATATATCGGCAAGCTGGTCTTCTATTCGCACGTGTTCAAGCACAATGTCACCCTTCCCCACATGATCCCGAAGGAAGTGGTGTCGGATATCAATGTGCTTGGTGCGAGAGTGTTGGACCGAATTGCATGCTATCTTCACTGCACTCTCATTATCACACAAGAGGGACACGTGGTCAAGTTTTATTCCATAGTCATATAGTGATTGTGTCAAGAATATCAATTGAGCACATGAACTCCCTGCAGCTATATACTCTGCCTCAGCGGTGGATAGCGCCACAGAGTTCTGCTTCTTTGAGGCCCATGATAAAAGACATCTACCCAAGAAGTGGCATGCCCCAGAAGTGCTTTTGTGGTCAATCTTGCACCCGGCATAATCTGAATCAGAATAGCCTAGGAGCTCAACACGCGCACCCTTCGGGAACCACAGTCCTATATTTGGTGTGTGTTTCAAGTACCTCAAAATTCGTTTCACAGTAGCTAAATGAGATTCTCTTGGGGAGGCTTGGAATCTAGCACACATGCACACACTAAACATAATGTCTGGCCTAGATGCAGTAAGGTAGAGCAAAGCACCAATCATAGAGCGATAGAGCTTGGGATCCACGTGCGTACCTTCGGTGTCGAGGTCCAAATGTCCATTAGTCACCATCGGGGTCTGGATAGGCTTGCAATGCAGCATGTCGAAGCGCTTGAGAAGATCCTGGATGTACTTCTTTTGGGATATAAATGTGCCAGTCTTCAATTGCTTGATTTGGAGACCCAAGAAGAAGTTCAACTCCCCGATCATGGACATCTCAAACTCCTTCGCCATCATTTCCCCAAACTCGGTGCACATAGCCTCATTGGAGCTCCCAAAGATTATGTCATCAACATACACTTGACAGAGGAACAGGTCACCATTTGTTACCTTGGTGAACAGTGTGTAGTCAACTCTGCCAACCTTGAAGCCCTGATTGATGAGGAAGTTCCTTAACCTCTCGTACCATGCCTGGGGAGCCTGCTTGAGCCCGTACAGTGCCTTGGACAATTTGTTGACATGGTCGGGGTGCTTGGAGTCTTCGAAGCCCGGTGGTTGCTCAACGCAGACCAACTCATCGATGCAGCCATTCAAGAAAGCGCTCTCCACATCCATCTGCTTCAAAGTGATGTTGTGGCATGTTGAGAAGGCTGCAAGAAACTGGATAGCATCCATCCGAGCAACTGACGCATATGCGTCACCACAGTCACTACCCTCTACTTGAGTGAAGCCCTGAGCCACCAGACGTGCCTTGTTGCGCACAACCAAGCCAAACTCATCAGTCTTGTTCTTGTACACCTATTTGGTGCCTATCACATTATGGTCACTCGGTCTCTTCACCAGGGTCCAGACCTAGTTCCTCTCAAAGTTGTTGAGCTCCTCTTGCATTGCATTGATCCAGTCCGGGTCTGCCAAAGATTCCTCAACCTTCTTCGGCTCAACCTCTGACACGAAAGCCTGGTGCTCACAGAAGCTGGCTGCCCGGGATCTGCTCTGAACTCCTCGAGTTGGATCCCCAATCACTTGATCCACTAGGTGATCTCGAGCAATGGTGTGATGCTGCTTCACAAGCTATGGTGCTATCTCAGCAGATTCACCGTCGGACTCACTAGGTGTCTCTGGCTGCGGTACATCATCTGAGCTGTCCTTCTATGGTGAAACTCCCCCTAAGTCTAGCACTGGTTCAGGTGTAGCTGGTGGTACTGGAGCACTCTCCTCTGGTGAAACTTCAGCAGGTCTCACATCTCCAACTGGCATCACCTGAACTGGCAAGAGGCTCATCTGCTACATCATCCAGATTCTCATGCTGACCTTGTGACCCATTGGACTCATCAAACTTCACATCACAGCTCTCCTCTACTTGGCCAGTCCTCTCATTGAACACTCTGAAGGTTTGAGACTTTGAAGCATACCCCAGAAAGATACCTTCATTACAGCGACTCTGAAACTTCCCCAGATGTTGTCTCTTCTTGTAAATGTATAGCTTGCAGCCAAAGACTCTGAAATATGAGACATTGGGGCGTCTCCCAATCAGCAGTTTATAGGAAGTCTTCCTCAGAAGTCGATGCAGATAGAGTCGGTTGACGCAGTGACAGGCAATGTTGATGGCCTCTGCCCAGAACACATCAGAAGTCCCATACTCATTCAACATAGTCCTAGCCATCTCAATTAGAGTCCGGTTCTTCCTCTCAACCATGCCATTCTGCTCTAGAGTATAAGTGGTTGAGAATTGATGGGAAATACCTATCACATCACAGAAACACTCAATGTTAGTGTTAGCAAACTCCGTTCCATTGTCACTCCTCACCTTCTTGATCGAGCAATCAAATTGGTTTTGAGCCTTTTTAGCAAACTTTTTGAAAACTTCGCCAACAGGGGTTTTGTCGTACAAAAAGAATACCCAAGTGTATCGAGACAAATCATCAACGACAACCAAGCAATAAAGATTACCCACGATGCTCACATAAGAAGTCGGTCCAAACAAATCCATGTGAAGAAGTTCCAATGGCTGTGAAGTAGACATGATACTCTTAGCTGGATGAGAGTTTGCAACCTGCTTGACAAGCACTGCACAATTTGTCCTTCTCAAACACCACATCACGCACACCAAGAACCAAATCATTTCTAAATATCTTTTTCAAGTTGGCCATGCCTATGTGCCCAAGTCGCCTAGGCTAAAGCCAGCCAAGAGAGACCTTTGCGACTAAGCACGTCGAGACAAAAGAAGTAGCAGAATGAAAGTTCACAAGAAACAGATTTTGAAAACGAAAGTCCTTGAACACCAAGTTGTTTTTCTCATCAAGAACCGACATGCCAAGAGGAGTGAAGTGACAATGGAATCCCAGGTCACACAACTGGGCCACGGAGAGCAGGTTATAATTGAGTGACTCAACTAAAAGCACATTGTCTATTGAGAGGTCATTAGAAATAGCTACCCGGCCGGAACCAAAGACCTTGCTCTTGCTGCTGTCGCCAAATGTGACCTTCTTCGGGAAGTTGCCCACTTCCCCCACTGAGGTGAACAACCGGGGATTGCCGGTCATATGCTGCGTACAGCCGCTGTCAATGACCCAATGGCGACCTCTACTCCGGTAGTTCACCTGCACGCAAAGAGAGAGTCATTTTTGTGACTCAGGAACCCAAACAATGGGTCCGCGAGGGTTAGCCTTAGCAACTCCAAACGACTCAATCAGCAACTTGCGCACCCAAACTTGCCTCTTATACTCATTCTTCCAAGAGGGACCAATGAACTTGGCATATACCCTATCATGCTCATCCCTCTTGAGCATATAGTTTCCATCCATCTCTATGTGCACTTTTCTGAATCTAGGCTGAGGTGTGACCAAGTTTTGTGTCCTAGGTGGAGCATGCCTACCCATGTTGTTCCTAGGAGCACTACCATACCCATAACCAGTTCTAGGTTGCCTATGCCACATGTTATGCTCAATATGATGCCTAGCAGGTGCATATATTCTACCCCAAGTGTTGTGAATGTGCCCTTGCCAACCATAGTGCCTAACAGGAGCATTGTGCCAAGTGGGTGCACCATAATTCTTCCTATAGCCATTTCTGGTATCCCAAGTATTGATGTTGCTGTTGTGCCTCCTAGAATAAGCATGCCTGGAGTATTGCCAGCTATGATGTTGTGTGTTTGCTCTAGGAGGGACATGATTGAAGTTTTGCCCATTGGCAGATGCTTGAGGACCATTGCCTCTCCTCTTTCTCCCCTTAGGTTTCTTCTCAGGGGTGGACCCCAATCCACCTTTGTCGGAGATAGGCCTTTGGTCCTTGAGCATCTTATCCAGAGCCAAACTTCCCTCATAGCACCTAAGCTCAAATTTTGCAAGTCTAGCCTTAAGATCAGAGTTTTCTATTGCAAGTTCTCTAGCAGCTAAAGTATTCACACAGTTATCTGGATCACAAACATGAGCATTGCTAGAAGAAGCACTAGAGTTAGAAGCAATCATGGTCACATCAATCAACATCAATCAAATCATCACGGCTAGTAGAGGAATCAACCCTAGCAGGAGCTACAGTTATGGCAGAAGTATCATGTACATCAACAATACACTTAGCAGCATGCAATGATTCAAGAGCAATATTCTTAGCTAAGAGCAATTCATGGTCATGTTGAAGAGTATGATGCACAGACATAAGGTCATCAATGGAATCTTGCAAAGCATCACGCTCAGATTGAAGCACATTACATCTAGTAGCTGTATCACGATGAAAATCTAGCAACACATCATGTTCATTCTCTAGAGTGTCAAGTCTAGTAGCAAGAGCATCATACTTAGCGATCATAGCATCTAAAGACTTTTTCATCGAATTGCATCTCAAGTTTTCTTTTTGACAGAATATGGACAAGCCATCTATTAGCTCTAGCATTTCAGCACCGTCGGGATCGGTGTCACTTACCTCGTCATCAGGGCGAGCCATAAGGCATCTTGGAGGAAGGACTGGAGTTGGTGAAGCCATCTCAATATCGGACTCCCACCCATCATCATCATCGGGAAGAGCCGTGAAACATCTTGGCAGGATAGCTAGAGGTGGAGGCACGGACTGAGCAATAGCCATCCCCACAAGACTCTTGTTCTTCGAGTCTTCATCATCATCCAAGCCTCCCGCGGATCCACTTGAGCTATCGTCCGTCACCCATTCACCAATGAAGGCTTGCCTCTTGCCCTTCTTGGTGAACCTCTTGAAGCCGGACTTATAAGTGGTTCTCTTCTTCTCGTTGTCCTTGTACCTTGGCTTCTCATCTTCACTGCTCGTCTTGTCCTTCCCTTTGTGCTTCTCCTTGCTCTTCTTGTTGGGACAGACAGAAGCGATGTGACCCCGCTCATTGCACTCGTAGCATCTTATTGAGGCAAGTGAGCTCTTGTTCTTGAAGTCACTTGATTTCCACTTCTTCTCATAGGTCTTCCCAGCACGCCTCATGAGCAAGGCGAGATCCTCAGCAAAAGCTTTAATTCCCCCATGACTTGAATCATCCCGATCATCAACTGAGCTCACTCTTGATCCCCTTGCCTTGAGAGGCACTACATTGTCCTTCTTGGGTTCAGCAGTGTCTTGAGGTTCATTCATTAGCGTCTTATGTGAGGAGAGTCTTCCTAGCAGAGCAGTAGGAGTCAACTTCTTCATATCACCGCTGTTGGATATGTAGGTGATAATGTCCCGGTACTCTGCCCTTGGAAGGATCCTGATCATCTTCCTGCACACATCAAGGTCTAAAACAGGAGATTCGAGCCCCTTGAGCTCGTTGATTATGGGATTAAGTCAAGCAAACATGTCATTAGCATTTTCACCCGGCAGCATTTTGAACTGATCGAATCTTTCCTTAACTACAACTAGTTTCTCCTCCTTAACATCACTAGTACCCTCATGTATCTCTATCAGAGTAGACCAAATTGCATTAGCGGAAGTGAGGTTGCCAACTCAATCAAAGACCTCCATACTCAGCCCAGCGATTATGGCATTGATCGCTTTGGCATCCAAGTCTAGCTTCTTAATTTGCTCGGCGGTAGGACCAACTTTCTCATCAATCTTTATGCCTAGCGGGACTCGGCAGCTTTCCAAACCTCATAGCCTAGTGATTGGAGATAAGCTCTCATCCTAGTTTTCCAGTAGGGAAAGTTAGTTCCAGAGAACAATGGAATCCTATTAGAGCCTACACTACCCCCATCTGAAGCCATCTCTACATGGTTAAGCGGCAATCAGAGACCCTACTCTGATACCAATTGAAAGGACCAAAGGTTAAGAGGGGGGTGAATTAGCGGCAAATTTAAATATTTTTGTCATTTTTTTGGATTTAATCAAATTAAATAACCCAGACTACGTAGCAAGTCCTACACTTGCGGAAGAAATCGGACGACACGAGTACTCAACATGAGTTCAATTCAATCTTAGGCACAAGCGATAGACGAAGGGTTGCACATACAGTCACAATATGGCTTTGCGGAATCGAGGTGCAGAAAGTAAAGGAGACAGAGACGCAAACCAAGTTTACACCAAAGTTCGGTGCTCAACGAATGAGCACCTACGTCTCCGTTGAGGAAGCTTCTCACACAAAGAAGCCGGGACCCTCTCGTCCCTAACCCTCAATCCACCCGGTGGTAGCTCTTCACTGACACATGGTAGGCGAGCTCCAAACCTTCATAGACCATGAGTTCTTCAACACACACAGAAGCTCCTCACAACCCCGGCACCGACACATGGCACCGACCTCTGACACACGGAGGATTTCACCTAACACACGGAGAGGCACCCCCGACACACGGAGGTGACCGCCGACACATAGCGGGTTTGCGGGCTCCGACACATGGAGCGGATATACCCCCGACACACGGAGGTGACCCTGACACATGGGGGTTTGTGTAAGTGGCCGGTGAAGACGACGGGGACGCAACGATGACGTGATGGAGACACGTCGGTGTCGATCCCCTCCGACAAATGAAATCCCACACGAGCACCCGGAGACCTCGGAGACCACACCATGTACCTGGGGACGGACGGAGACGACCGGAGACGAGGATGGAGGAGGCATCACCTTCTTCTCCCCTTCGTCTCCCTCTGTCTCACTCCTCCTTCCTCTAAATCTCAAGCACTCATGGAGCTTTGGGGGGCAAGCACCATGGGAGAGGCTCCTCTTGGGTGGCTAGGTCTTAGGGGTGAAAACAAATGAGCTCTCTCAGCTCCAAGTCCCGCACCTAGCCCTCTATTTATAGCCTAGCTCGAAACCCTAGCGAATCGGTATAGATGGACGGCTCAGATTCAATCTGGGCATTTTTGTCAGACTCACCGGATGCGTCCGGTGGACGGTTCACGCTCGAACCCATGCTGTACGGCTAGGGTTACAGTTATCGACCGGACGCGTCCGGTCGCCCATCGGACGCGTCCGGTGGATGGCTACGCAGTTGTTTCTCTGCGCACGCCACCCGTTCGACGAAATGCCGCACCAATTTTCTAACTTATTTCCCCTACTGCTCCACACCCACCGGACGCGTCCGGCGGGACACCCAACAGATCCGGTGAGCGCGATCCAATGATGGTACGGGCTATTGTATGGCCAGGCCGAAATAATTATGGCCACCGGACGCGTCCGGTGGCCCAACGAACGCGTCCGGCGGTCAGACTTGGCTTCGGCGCAAAAAGGACAGGACTGGGCTGGGTTTTGCATGGCCACCGGACGCATCTGGTGGACCTGAAACTGCAACCCAAAGCCATTCTTCCTTTTTCTCTCTCTTAGCTCAGGCACGGGCTCGACTTTTCGAACTTTTGTTGACTTGTGGACTTGGCAGGAGGTTTGGACGGCTCAGGCGGGAGGTTTCACGCCGAATCGAAAGTATCTGGCTTTGAGACTTAGCGGCTACGAAAACTTTTCGCACTGCTGGAAAAGCGACCACGGATGCCTCCGGGCGCTTCCAGAGACTTCGACTCCCCCCCGGACACCTGTCCACACTCAAACTCTCTTGAACCCGACACTTGGCTATTCTAGAACCCTCTTGAACACTCAGAAAAGATAAGATGGTTGGACTCAGAGTGCTCTATGGGACCCAACCGCCAGAGAAGACCTGTACCGGCATCTCGATCACACCGACATGCACACAAGTGAAACAGAAGAACTAGCAAATAAGTGTCCTTAATCTTGTGGTGCTTGCACGTGCCATCGATCTGTCATCAATCTCCAAAACCACAAAGGACCATGGGGTCCTTGATCTTACATGGGTAAAGCGTATGATGAACTCTCGGAGAGTTTCTCTCTTCTTTTGGCCAATTTGATGAATCTCCCATCTACTCCCGGGCCTCTCGTAAGTGCCTTGGAAGTTGGCAATGAACTGATCCCGGAGATCATCCCATGTCTTGATGGAAGTCCAGTGAGCCATGTTTGGGCAGTTAGGGTAAGTACCACCGGTTAATAGTTGGCCATCACATTGTGATCTCCTCCGGCTGCACTGACTGTGAGTGCGTAAACTTGCAGCCATATCTCTGGGTCCCGTTCTCCATTGAACTTGACGATGCCCTTAGGGCGGAACCCCTCAGGCCAAACCACTCGGCGAAGATCCTCCGACAGCGCACGAAACCTGTCCAGGGGACGCCTTGGCGGGCTTCTGTCACGTCGAGGGGAATTACGCCGTGGTGGCGACCTCTCGCGCAATGGTGAATTGTGCTGCGGTGGAGATCTGTCACGCCGCCGACCGCCCTTGTGTCGACCGTCGTGATTACCACGGCGATCACCGGGACTGCGGGCGCGATCATTGTTGCGTTGGTTGTTATGGCTCTCCGCCTGTTGCTCGTCCCTGTGATGATGATCTGTTGCGCTCCGTTCCCTCCGCCGAGCGTCGAGATCGTCACGAAGGTCATGGTTGCCCGGGACGAGTGCTCCCTTTTTTCTTGAGTTAAGGCGACTGTGAACCGAGCCACCCGGTCGAACATGTGCAGGCGACCGACTGGATGTGGTAATGAGTGCCGGCCCGGATTGGAGGACCTTCGTTCTGCTGAATGGTCGCCATCTCCACCATTGCCGAGATTTTGGCCACCAAAGGTGTTGCTGGATTATCTGTTGGAAGCATGGGTGCTATGGCATCTAGCATGGCCTTCAAAGCCAAGATATTTTGCTGAGGTGTACGACAAACGTCCTGATCCTGCAGCTTCATATGAAGTATTTCCTCCTGGACCATATGTCCACGGTCTGAAGAGCTTGGTTTTGGGCAACCGCGGCGGCTGCCGTGACGGCAGCCGCGTCTTGCTGTCGTTGTCGGAGTGCCTCTTGTTCATCTCTCTGAATCTGCGACGGAGTGCGGTTGTCCCCGATTACATAGATACCACAAAAGCCGACATCCCCAATACTATCCTCCGAATCGGAATCCGAATGGGATAGGCTGACTTGCTCGCTTTGTCCAATGGGGTGGTCACCTCCAATGACTCCCACAAGACAGGAGTTTTCTTCAACTGGGTCTTCGGTGATGATGCCTAGAGGTTGGTCGTTTTCAACTCGGTCCTCTCCCTCACCAAGTTGTGGGCCCGTGCTCACATAAGTGGCAGTGGCAGTCCAAGACTAAAGGGAAATTCAGGCTGAAGTGTGTTGACTCCCCCGGATCGAAACATGTTCGAACCCGGGAAGGCGTGGGGTTCTTCGCTCGAGTTCAAGCCGTAGCCGAGCTGATGAAGTCCTTGGCTAACCACTCAGGAGCAGGCAGCCGCGGAGTTTTCGAACCCGAACGGGAATGCAAGCGAGGTGATGTTGCTCTCCTCAGATTGATTTTCTTTGGAGAGGTGAAGGTTGCTGATCTCGTCAGCGATGAAATCAAGGCTCCCGAAGCGGAAAGTTTGACTCGGCGCGAAGACGACGACCGACTGGTTGACTGGAGCCATCAAGCTTGATGAAGATGATCTCGACGCTTCCCCTACCTGGCGCGCCAACTGTCGACATTTGTATCTCAGGGGGTACTCGTTGGCAATGAAATATATGGGGTGCGCAAGATCCTCGGCTTAATGGTAGCACAAGACAGGGAGACTTTTTTATACAGGTTTAGGCCCTCGACGGTGGAGGTAATACCCTAGTCCTGTGCTCTGGGATTATATGGGGGTTGTTGATTACAAGGTGATCGCGTGATCTGTTTGTGTCTCGCGATTGATGTTGGATCAATGGATTGGATGTCTAATCCCATCATTAACTAGAGGCCCTGACCCCCCTTTATATAGTGGAGGGCGATACGGATTACATGGTTGTTCCTAGTCTGTTACGAGGAGGAGTCCTACTCTAGGTAGAATCCTATTTCTGGATTACCCCATGCGCGTAGGCACTCGGGTTGCACAATTGGGGTCTCCTTACAAATCGGGATTATTTCCTATCTTTAGGCACTTCCTTGTCGGGCAAGTTCTCCAGGAGTCCGACTGGTGTACGTCCCTAGATAGCCAACTTGGGCCGTCCCCTCCTATGCGCTCATGGGCTTTCTTGGGAATACCTAAGGGCCATGTTGTCCACAGGTGGTAGCTCGTCGAGACGAACGGTGCGACGGCAGCACAGCTCGTGGGAGCTCGATTGCGGGCTAGGAAAGAAATAGTGGATGGAGGGGAGCTCACCGGTGCGGTCGACGAAACGAGAGCGTCGGTGAGGCGAGCTAGCGACGATGGCGTCCCAAGGCGGCGAAGCAAAGCACCGTCGACGACGACGGCGACGATCCCAAATGTACCTGAGGGTGATTAAGTGGGGTGAAGTGAGCGTGGAGGTGAGAGGAACACGGTGGCACGAGGACACGGAGAGAGGCTTACCGTAGAGGCTTCAAATCACGGTTGAACACCAGTGGCCGCGATAACCTCCGAGCGATTCCCGACGATAGAAAGGCAAAGGAGGGGCAACAGAGATGTCAGTGCGAGGAAGGGAGGCTCGGTGGAGCTAACACATGGAAGAGAGAGGGCGAGAGCTCACCGCGGCAACCTGGCGGCGAGAGTGGCACAGCAGTGGGTGACAATGGCGGGTGTGCCAGTTTTAAAGAGAGCGAGAGCGAGGGAGAAGGCATTGTCGTTGTACCATGGAAGTCGAGGCAATGCGGTCGTCTCATGCCACGGGGCGGACGAGGCAGGGAAGGGCAGAGGAGGCAGGCGGCGGCTCGGCTCTGCGTGTCAGGTGGCGTGGCAGAGCACGGCGGGGCAGGCGGCTCTGCTGGGCGCGATGCAGAGCAGCAGGCGGCACGGCTAGACAAGAAGGAGACAAGGGGAAGGTGACAGAGAGGAGAGACGTAGGGAGAGAAGAGAGAGCGCAGCAGAGGGAGAGAGGAGGGTGGCTCGGACTGGGCCAGGGGAGAGATAGGCCTTCGGGCCCGATAGGATAGGGAAAAGATTTTTTTTCTAAAAAAGCAAATACATTTTTCCAAATTTGTAAATAATATTTTTCTCATTTGGCAAAATTAATTATTCTAAAACAATTTCTAATTTTTTTGCAATACTCAAAATATTTTTAATACAATTGAGATGATGACATGCTCAAATTATGATAAAAAGGATTTTTGGGATGTTTTTGAAATTTCCATTTTCACAAATAGAAATTATTTTTGGTGCACACAATGAGAAGGTGAAAGAGATGCCATGCCATGCCACTGCAAGCTAAAAATAATTTAATTAGGTTTTTGAAAATATTAAATGCAAAAATAGAATTTAAGTCTTGTTTTTGGTTTTCCCAAATATATTTATTTTTTTCTAGATTTATGAAATAACACTTTTGCAAAATAAATTATTTTAAAATAGTTTTTATATGGTTGCCAATACTCCAAGGGTATTATTAATATACTTTTATAATATATATATATATATATATATATATATATATATATATATATATATATATTTCTTTTAGTGTACACAAGATGGGGTGAAAGACATGCCATGATGCAAACGTGAAAATCAAATTTAATTTTGAAAATTTTTAACATGCCAAAGTTAGAGTTTTGAAATTTGGGATGTTACAAGAATACTTTGTGTATTTTTGTTGGCGATACTTGAAAGGACCTAAGACCGAGAGGGGGGTGAATCGGTCCCTAATTCAATTTTTAATCCCTCACGGGTTGTTAAGTTCTTAGCAATTTAGGGAACCAATTACCGATGAGCCTATGCGATTCTAGGAAGCGGAAGCTAAGAGCACAGTTGTATTGAACTCACGGTAGGCTAGCTAGCAAATAGGCGGCTCGATGGCTCGCACAGGCAGTCAATCAACAAGCGGAAAGGTAAATGGAGACAGAGGGCAAACCGATTTGTTTTCCGAAGTTCGGCGCAAGCGCCTACGTCTCCGTTGAGCAAACCTTCCAAGGAAGGCCGGGACTCTCTCGTCCCTCGTGCTCGATCCACTCGGTAGCCCTTCACCACGGATGGAGGGTGAGCCAAAACCCCACACGTTCGCGAGTTCTTCCACACACGCGGAAGCTCCTCGCAACCCTTCTATCACAACGACGGCGGCTCCAACGGCTTGGAGACGTCACACCGTAGACCGGACGGTGCCCCACTCCCGGGATTGTGACTCCGAAGGCGACGATGAAGCACCCGCACGTATGGAGATGACCCCCGACACATGGAGGGTTTCCGGCACCGCACCACGCTCGGCGGCGGAGAGGTAGTAGACGAAGTAGTGGTAGTAGTCGTTGACGCACGGCTTGATGAAGACCCCGGCAGCAAGAAATCCCCGAGCACGAGTCCGGAATCCCACCAAGACCCAAACTTTCTTCTCCCACAAGAACTCCCAAAGAACCCTCAAGAACGAGCCGAGAACGCCATGGGAACACACCAAATCGAACCTCGAATCGATGGACGAGGAGGAGATGCAGCTGCTCTTCTTCTTCCTCCTCTTCTCCCACTCCTTCCCGAGCTCAAACCGTCATGGACATGGGCATGGAGGCTCCAAGGTGGAAGAGCTCCATGGGAGAGACCCCTTGGTGAAGTATGGTGGCTAGGGTGGCTGAAAATGAAGTCCTCTCTTAGTTTCTCCCGTGGCTTGGCCCCCTATTTATAGACCCCGGAGCGAAACCCTAAAGCCCTAGACAGATGGACGGTCGAGATTCAATCTGGGCATTTTTCAGTACCCGTCGGACGACGTCCGATCCCCGTCGGACGCCGTCCGGAGAACGAATCTAGCTAATTTTCTACTTCATCGGACGATGTCCGAAGCGCGTCGGACGCCATCCGACCGTGTTCAAATTTCTAGGGTTTGCTCCTTCGGACGCCGTCTGGCCCGCCCGGGACGCCGTTCGGCAGTAGGATTTGGTCGACGGTTCGACTCATCAGACGTCGTCCGGTGGCCGTCGGACGCCGTCCGACCGTAGTTTTTGAACTACATCGGACGCTGTCCGACGGTCTCCAGACGCCGTCCGGCAGTAACGATCGGAGTTGGGACTTAGTCGGATTTTCAATAGTTTGGTTCTTCGGACGCCGTCCGGTGGTCGTCGGACGCAGTCCGACGGCAATTTTTGAACTTCGTCGGACACAGTCCGACAATCTCCGGAGGCCGTTTGACAGTGAGGTTGCAATTGGGGACTTAGCCAAATTTTGGCTTGAGCTCATCGGACGCCGTCCGATGGGGCTGAAATTTTTGCCCCACTTGGATTTTGGCTCTACCGACTTCGCCCGACGTCACACCTAGGGTTGTGGGCCTACCTTGTCGACTTGTGGACTCGGCGGGAGGTTTAAATCACTTGGGCGGGAAGTTTCGCGCGTAAACAAAATATCTGGCTTGGGTTGCTTAGAGGCTACGAAACCCCGACAGCTGTCGCTCCCCCGAACTCTCTCGAACCTAGACAGGTGGCCTAACTCCGGAACCCTCTCGAACACACCCGAGAATGGATAAGATTGAGACGAACAACGGACTGTGCTCAGTGGGACCCTGCTGCCAGAGACTAGATGATCTGTAGGCCTATACTGCTACACTCACACAAAGAAATAGAAGAACTATAAAATAAGTGTCCTTAATCTTGTGAGTTAGTCGATGTGTTAGTCTCGGTCATCAATTACCAAAACCAAATGACAGGCGTGGAGCCTGCACTTACAATCTCCCCCTTTTTGGTAATTGATGACAACACCTGCAAATCTCAGCTAACAAGCATATCTGGCACAGGGATTAGCTCTAAACAACATATGACAATGACTCCAGTTGAATGAGCATGAGCAATGGTACTAGTGCAGTCTAGCCATGACACCAATTGAAATACAATTGAGGTACAAGTGCAATGAGTACAAGACATGGCTCCCCCTAGATCAAGTATCCATCACTAGTTCACATGATACCAATTGAAGGCATCTTAGCAACAAGCTAACTCAAAGATATCAAATGAAACTACCCAATGAGCTTTGATACCAATTGAAATGATGACTCCAGTTGAAGCTAATGACTAACCAATTCACATCCCTCCCCTTTGATCAAATATCTCCCCCTTGGACGCACACAATTCACATATGAGTCATGCAAGCTAGGTTTTCACCAAATTAGCTAGAAGTCATGCAAGCTAGGTTTTCACCAAATTAGCTAGATTTGTCACAAACTCTCCCCCTTTGGCATCAAAGACCAAAAAGATGAACTAAGCACGTAAATGAAAGAGAGCAATCTAGCAAGCTTTGAAAATTATACAATCTGGCATATGGGTTAACGAATTCACCAATCTCACAATTGAAACTCCTACTAGGTCACATGTCACAAGGTTAAGAGTAGCATATTTTGAATGATGTTCATGTAATATTAGACCTAGAGCAAGATTTAGGTGAACTAGAGCCAAGTGAATCAAATAGTGCTTAAATCAACTAGAATAAAACACAAGCACAAGCTAGGACTAGGTTGGTGTATCAGAGCATTTAATTTCAAGATCAAGCAAGAAATTTGAGACTAAAACATTGGTGTTGAGCTCGTTCTTCTCAAAGATTTTCTAGTTTGCACATTTTCTAATTTTGCAAGTCTCAAGCCTTAATCGACATGGTCTAGCATTGCACTAAAGACTTTCATGTCTTGGTCATCCAACGCTCCCCCTAAGTTCGTGCCTTTGTGTGCAATGACAAGCTATCTCATTGGAGAGTCATTGGTGAGACATGCTACCATTTTAGCACTTTTAGCTCAACATTTGAAAAAATAATGCTCAATTTCTAGCCAGGCAAGGGTATAAATGCAATAATATCCCAAATTAGCCATAGAAGCACAAGGTCATCAGAATAGAAACTTTAAGCAATCAAAATGATTTAGATGGCTCTAGATGACCTAGCACTGGCTCCAAGCAACAATTTTTCATGATGATTTAAGTTAAGCACAAATTGAGCAAGTGACACTAGACAACTAGCAATAGTTCTCATGATCAACTAGTGAACTCAATAACCACACATGAGTATAATAGTCAAAGCTCAAGAATGCTAACACAAATATATACAAACTTCAAACTAAATAGCTCAAGGATGCCAACTAGAGAGAATTGGACTTATCAAGCACATTAAGTTCATTCCTAAGCTTGCAAAACCTTGCTTCATCCAATGGCTTGGTAAAAATGTCAGCAAGCTAGTCCTCGGTACGCACATGAGCAAGCACAATGTCACCCTTAGTGGTGTCGAATGTCAATGTGCTTGGTCCGTGAGTGTTGGACCAAATTGTTGGCAATTTTAACCGCGCTTTCATTATCACACAGCAATGGAACATGATCAAGTTTTATGCCATAGTCATACAATGATTGAGTTAAGAACAGCAATTGAGCACATTCAAACTTGTGCTTGTGTGTGCAACCCTTCGAGGTTGTCTATTGCTTGTGCTTGTGATTGACTCGTTTTTCTCATCGCTTGCGTGTGTGTGCGCTTCCGCTTAGTCATGCCCTTGTGCCGTTCGTTGCTTCCACTAGTATAGGACTTTCTCGGTAGCTTGTGTCACTTAATCTACTTAATCAAAAAAGAAAATCCAAAAAGTTTAAAATTTGAAGCCAATTCACCCCCCTCTTGGCCTTAGATCCCTTCACCCTGTCTACTCAAGTGGCCTCAAAACACCTGAAAGAACCCACAAGTCTATGTGTGACTCGCTAGCGAGAGCAAAGGACATTGCTAATCACGCATGATAGCAACCTAAGAGGTAAGAAGTGCCAAAGAAGTGCTGACTCTCTAGCCTGATCTAAACCAAACCCGAAAGAAAACCAAATGCAAAAGCAAAATAGCAAATAAACATATATACATAGCCCTGCTCCCCCTCAACCTATACTCCTAGCACTAACCATCCCATGCTCTCTCCTGAGAGTGACAAACCTAGGGCTATCTAAGGGTTTGGTGAGGATATCTGCTAGCTGAACATCACCTTCCACAAACTCTAGCCCTATGTCCCTTTTCTCTACATGTTCTCTAAGGAAGTGATACCTGATGTCTATGTGTGTTGGTTCGGGAGTGTTGGACTGGATTTTTGGCAATGTTTTTGGCAGAAGTGTTGTCACAAAGAAGTGGAACACTACCAACCTCCAACCCATAGTCTCTAAGCATTTGATGCAACCAGGGCACTTGACTACAGCAAGCAGCTGTAGAAACGTACTCCGCCTCGGCTGTGGACTGGACTACACTCGTCTGCTTCCTAGAGGACCAAGAGGCAAGAGACTTACCGAGGAATTGGCAAGTCCCTGAAGTGTTTTTTCTGTCTATCTTAGAACCAGCAAAGTCAGCATCTGAAAAGGCTCTAAGGGACATGCAGCAGGCTGAGGAGTACCAAATCCCAAGGTTAGGAGTGGCCACTAGATAGCGAAGAATTTGCTTGACAGCTTGAAGGTGAGAAGCACGAGGGGAGGCCTGAAACCTAGCAAACAGACAGACAACGAAGTGAATTTCTGGACGAGAGGAGGTGAGGTACAGCAGGGCTCATATCATACTCCTATATTGCTTTTGATCTACAGGCTCACTACCCAGGTCAGGCTCAAGTACAGAAGGGGTGGCCATTGGAGTTGATACAGGCTTGCCTTTGTCCAAGGCGAAGCGCTTAAGCAGGTCTCTAGTGTACTTATCTTGGTGCAACAGGATTGCCTCAGAAGTTTGCTTAATTTGAAAACCTAAGAAGAAATTGAACTCACCCAACAAACTCATCTCAAATTTTGAGTTCATTTCAGTAGAAAATTCAAAGACCAAATCATCAAAGGACCCACCAAATATTATGTCATCCACATAAATTTGCACAAGAAGAAAGTTGGATGCTTTTCTTTTGATGAACAGGGTATTGTCAACACATTTGGAAACTGTTTCCAACCAAGTAACTCTTTAGGCAATCATACCATGCTCGAGGGGCTTGCTTGAGCCCATATAGAGTCTTGGAGAGTGTATACACATGATTGGGAAACTCAGAAGAGACAAAGCCAGGAGGCTGACGCACATAAACCTCTTCTTCAATAACACCATTCAAGAAGGCATTCCGAACATCCATTTGAAAAATCTTGAAATGATGAGAGGCCATGAAAGCAAGAAAAAATTGAATGAAGTCATGACGAGCAACAGGAGCGTAGGTTTGATCGCAATCAACCCCTTCGATCTGAGTGAAACCTTGCGTGACTAACCTAGATTTATTCCAAACCACCACCCCGTCCTCACTCTGCTTATTTTTGAAAAGCCATTTTGTCCCAATGATATTCACACCTACTAGGCATTTTACTAGATCCCACACCTTGTTCCTCTTAAAATTTTCTAGCTCTTCGTGCATGGCGTTTACCCAGTCCGGGTCACCCAAAGCTTGATCTATAGTCTTAGGCTCAAGAGAGGATACAAAGACAGCAGAGAGGAGAGATAGGTTGACTCTCAACCTAGTCACTCTCTCACCTTGAGGGCCTGTCATCTAGTCAGGTGGGTGGTCAGCTCGGAATCGGTTAGGAGCACTGGAGAAGGTTTCTTGGTCACTGGGTGAGGCTGAGTCTAAAGGGGTAAGCTCGGAAGAGGCAGCTCTAGGTAAGGCTTCATAAGAGGCTGAGGGAACTGAGGGCTGAAGAGGGTCATGGCTTGCAACCGGCTCTACCGGAGGAGAGGGTTCTTCATCATGGATAGAAGAACGGTCATCGGGAATGACCAACTCATCCTCAAAGATTGGTTCAAAGGTCAAGTCTGATTGGGAAAAATCTGGTCTCAAGCCTGGCCTAGCCTCATCGAAAGTAACCTTACAAGTCTGAACTATCCTCTTCTTAGCTATGCCCCAAACCCTGAAGTTTCGACAAGAAGAAGTGTACCCCAAAAATATGCCATCAAAAGAGCGAGACTCAAACTTGTCCAGATTACCAGATTTCAAGATGAAGCACTTGCAACGCAGCCAAAGACTCGGAAGTGTGAAACATTTGGCTTGCGCTCATAGTGAAGCTCATAAGAAGTCTCGTATAGCTTGGCGCGCAAGAAGACTCTGTTTGAAACAAGGTTCTAAAAATCCCGATTAATCCTCGATTAGTCCCTGATTAATCTCTAGTTCGTTGTCCTCTGATTAGGACCGATTACTGATTAGTCCCGATTAATTCCGACTAGTACCGATTTACGTATCCGATTAATCCCGTTTAATGCCTAGTCCCCACCTCACCGCCCAACTAGCGACTTTTAGAACCTCAGCCCAGAACTGTCTTGGGGTGGAGTTCTCATCCAACATCGTCCTGGCCATTTTGACCAAGGTTCTACTTTCTCTCCACAACCCCATTCTGTTGGGCAACATGAGGTGAAGAAAACTGGTGATCAACCCCGGAAAGCTCACAAAATCTCTCAAAGCAAGTGTTCTTGAACTCGGTGCCATTATCAGAACGATTGGCCCAGAGTGCACCTAAAAACTAAATTGCAAGCTTTCTGGCAAGCTTTCTGAACAGTTCGAAAGTCTCCTCCTTTGAGACCATGAAGAAGACCCAAGAGTACCTTGAGTAGTCGTCAACAACAACATGCACATACTTCTTCCCTCCCACTAACTACACTCGAGCTAGATCAACTGTGTCCATATGTAAAAGCTGTCCTGGTGCATCAGTCATCACATGAGTAACTCGGGGGTGATAGGCTGCGTCCATTTTCCATGTCGACAAGGGGCACAAACCAAATCATTAACTGGAGTGAGCTTAGGTAAACCAGAAATCAAATCAGAAGCACTCAACTTTGCAAGGTGCTCAAAACCAATGTGTCCCAACCTTCTGTGCCAAAACTGAATATCTCGAGAGTCGAAAGTAAGCAAGCAGTGAGGAACACCAACTGAAGAAACTAAGAAATTCGCACAAAAGACCCTACCAAAGCAAGAAATCCCACAAACCAGCTCCCCAGAAGGGCTTAAACCTTATGGATTTAAAAATCTACCTAGGTTGTGTGCTACAGCCTAGGTTCTGATACCAACTCTGTTAGGACACGAAAATGGAGTCGGCTCCCTGCTGTGCTTACCTGTACTAGTCCCTGGATCAAGTAGCTAGTACACACAGGACTTACAGAATTGAATCATTACCATTGCGAATAATAAAAGAAAATACATCAGAGTGCGACTTTATTACAATAGTTGGAAACATGCCTTACAAGTATGGAAGCAAAGTGCAAAAATAAAATAAAATAACAAATCCAAATCTTCGAATCATCCCATAGGCATGTTGTAGTAGCACCATAGACGTCCTTAATAATCTTCATCCTGAACCGCTTCGGCGAAGTCCTCGTCCTCGAACTCTTCCCCGTCCATGCAGTACTGCTGAGGATTGGGGACTACTCGTCGGATTAAGCAACCCCGTGACCAAAACACGAGGGTGAGTATTATTTATAATACTCACAAGTCAAATGACTAAATGCAATGCAGGTTCTAGGCTCTTAGGTTTATTTTGTGTAAAGCCAATTTTGAATAATTTATCCTAACAGTTAAAAGCATTTTTGAAATAAATTAATATATTTGAATTCTTTTCTTTTGAAACTCTGGCACCCACTGGTTTTAACCAAAACCTGGCTATCTCACAGTGCTAATCGTAGTTTTCTCATATCCTCGCAGCACCTACTACAGGATAGCAAAATTCCATTCAGAAAACAAAGTGAGAAGGGAAAACTACCATTATGGTCACGCCACCGTCGTCCGCTTTTGACCGTGAGCACAACTTTCTAGAAAATTGTACACTCTGTAGAGGTTGCACGCTTTGAAAACCCCAATTCACCTGGCCCAGGTTTTAAAAGAAATCACCACCAGGCGACCATCCACCCCAATTTAGGTTATACAAATATTTGAAAACCCCAGGTAGCACTACTACCATGCTAAGCTCATTTCCCAAAGTATGATAGCACCTACTATCACACACAAAACATAGATTTGCACCAACAAAACATTTCAGAGTAAAATGAATCAACACTCAAAATTAATTCTACACAGGCAGAGATAAGCAACATTTAAAATAAATCTACATAGGGACGGATGTTAAACATATTTTGGTATTATCCTAGGGTTTGCAGGAACAGGATATCATAGGTGGCATACGTAGAATTTATCTAAACCTATAATTCAATTAACATTTTACAAGTAACATAGCAATACATTTATAAAATCTATTAAAAATAGTAGACAACAGTGGGTATTGCAAGGAGTCAACAATGAACTTGCCTTGGCCTGATGGATCGGCCGGGACCTCGGCAAAGTTGGAGATATGATCAACAGAGTTCGTTTCCAGCGAAAACAAATATGAATAATTACAAACGGAAGATACATAAATTAATATGCATGCAAGGCATATACAAAAATTACAGTAAATATCTCTCTGGTCATAAAAAATAAAAATTAGTTTCATAATTTTTGGTCAGAAAATTGAATAAAGGAAAATTTCAGAGGGGAAATACTAGGCCGGCCCACTAGGGTCTTCTCCCTCCACACGCGCAGAGCAGGGGAGGGGCAGGTCATGGTGGGGGGGCTGCGCGATTTTCGGCGATGGCGGCACGGCGGTGACGGCGGGGTGGCGGCGGAGGGAGGTGGCAGCCTTGGCGGACTCGGGATGCGGCACCTGCCTGCGGTGGCCAGCGCGACGGCACGGTGGCGGCAGGGTAGCGGCATGGGCTGCTGCGACGGTATGCTTGCGGTGGCCAGGTGGGTGGGGCAGCGAGGTCGGGAGCTGCGCGGAGGCGTGGGAAAGACGGCGGCGGTCGGTCGGTCTGGGGGACAGCGTAGCGGCGGCGCGACGATACACGGCGGCGGCCGAGGCGGCAGACGGGCTAATTTCGCCCGGCGGCGTGGAGTTGGCGAGCGGCCAGGGGAGGTCTAGTGAGAGGAGGAGAAGGTGGAGGTGGTTGTGGCTCTGCTCGAAACCAACCGAGATGGAGACTTGGCAGAGGCCGGCGATGGGGAAGACAAAGTCGATGGCGGCGGCTAAAGCGGTGGCGGTTCTACTCGGTTCCGGCTACATGACCTCATCTATGGCTTCTACTACACCCAAGAACGTAGAGGAGACAGAAAGGACAGGGAGTTACCCTGCAGAGACGACGATCGACGAAGAAACAGCGGCGATCGAGGATGTAGTCCAACGCGGCTCCGGCGACGGTCCCTGGTGACTCCGGCGACGTTCTCCTGCGACCGAAAAGCAAAACGGATCACTGAGGTGATCCAAGAGACATTCCTCGAAGGGATTCGAGATCGGCAACATACCCAGCTCAGAATCGAAGGAGAGGGAAAGGGAGGGGAGGAGGAGCTCGGGAGAAGAGTTTTGATGAGAAGGAGGAGGAAATTACGGGGAGGATTGATAGCCAAAGGAAGGGATTTTCCAATTGAGCTTTCACAGTCAAAGGAATAAAATAAGGAAACAAAGGAGGAGGAATTCAGGGAAGAGAAAGAGAGAGAGGTGTCGGGGATAGAATCACGGCCCATTGCCATGGCCCACTCCCTGACGGCCCAGTTGAACGGCTTACCAGGGCCCAGCTCCCTGGAAGGTTCTATCAGGCCCATGTGCATCCTGCCGAACAGCTTCTTGGCTGGCACTATGCGTAACGGCCTATGATTCATGTTTGAGTCCGACTCGAACAAGAGTTCTGCACGGCCGCGTGAAGACCCGGACGTGGTTTCCCGGATTGGATTAGGAGTCGTGATCCCCAAGATTAGGAGATTATCTTATCTACCGTAGGTTGTATTTGGCATGTATGAGTTCGTTACGATCTCGTAGTTAGCCCGGCCCGATATTCCTTGGTAGGTTGGTTTGCTCCGTACTATATAAACAGGGCCCCTACGGCGTTTCGAGGGACCCTTAGCAGATAGATTTTCGCATACTACTCGTCGAGACCTGCTGATCTCACCGAGTTCCACCTTGTAATCCACTTTGATATAAAGAAAGGCCGTGAGGGCTATTATCTCTCCGAGAGGCTGAACTGGATAAAACCCCATCTCTGTTCGTTCTTTGTTAAGTGGTTGTTCGGCGTGTCTCCTATCTTCTCCTTGAAGAACCTTGGTTGGCTTGGGTCGATATCCCAACCGTCGACAGAAGGTGTCGGTGGGGGAAAAGAGAGAGCGCAGGGGGAAGAGGGGGTGTCGGTGGAGAGGAGAGGTGGCGCAGGGGAGGAAAGGGAGGCGCAAGAGAGGGGGTGGAGAGAAGGAGAGGACGCTCGGGATGTATCCCGCCGGCAAGAGGGAGAATTAGCGAAGAAGAAAACAAATAAATTCCTCATAAGGCAAAAATAGAAAGCATATAATAATAATTTTATAAATCAAATTAATCAAAGCAAATTCATATAATTTTTTATTTATTTTAAATGAAATCCTCATGCAATCTTTTATTTAAAATATTTATTCATTACTTGAATCGAAATATATTTGAAATTGTTTTTATTTTGTAAGTAACATTATCATTTTCAAAGTTTTAGAATTTAAAATAATTTCATGCCAAGCACATGTATGCAGGAACCTCCGGAGATCACCTTGACGGATCTGGCGGGTTTGGCGAATCGGTGATTAATTACTCGGCACCAAGATGAGGTCGCTATTGGTCGTCATGCGAGCAAGATGTCATTCGCCTTGACCTCGGCGATTCCATCAATCAGACCTTGGCACGGTTTCGCGATCGGTGTAAGCGGCAGCGTCGCGACCCACCTCGCGTGTCGGCGCTAAGTCTCAGTGAGCTTCCCTATTGGGTCAATTCAGCGTGGCCGGACTCGGTCAGGCGAGCGCGGATGGTTCGAGATCCGGGACCCATAGATCAGAGTCGGGAACGGCTCGAAGCTATAGCAACGGTCCTCAGATCCACCAATCAAGCTGATCTCGCCCGCATGGACGATGCCATTGCGTCTAACTTAGAGCGATTGGCTGAAGGCCTAAAGACTTTAGGAGAAGTCAACAACTCCTCCAGGCAGCGCAGCCAAACTGCCCGGAATGATTCGGACGGCTCTGATCTATCGCGTGACCCTCGTCACCATCGAAGGATCACTGTCCATGAGCAGGCTACCCGTGGTCGCCGTCGCTCGCCGAGTCCTCGTAGTCATCGCGACCACAGGGGCAAGCGCGCACGCGATGATCACGGACGGTCCCCTCGTGAGGAGCGCATCGTCGCGACCACGAGGAAGGAGCGTGGTGGATTGTCTCGGAGAGAGTTTCTCCAGGCTGAATCATCCCGTTCAGCAGGAGTTTCTCCGCGCAACAGGACCAATGTCTTCTCAAGACTAGGTTCTGCCGGGGAAGGTGGCCGGTCATATGCTTTGGGCTGCAGGGCCTTCTCTGACGAGCTTCGGGCTGTCCGGTGGCCCTCAAAGTTCAAGCCCGGTCACATGGAGAGGTACAATGGGACTCAGAACCCAGAGGAATTCCTTTCCATCTACGCTACGGCCATCATGGCGTAGGGGGGTGACGAGCTTGTTATGGCTAATTACCTCCCGACTGTCCTTGAGGGCGCGGCTCGGACGTGGTGTTCAATCGGCAGGAGGGTTCCATCGGCTCATGGAACCCGGCTTTGTGACGCTCGATCGCTAATTTCCGAGAGCATTACGTGCGTCGGGCAAGGAGGATGATCTGCACCGGATGATCCGGATGAGCGGGAGACCCTCCGCAACCGTGAAGCGTTTCATTAAGATCCGCAACACGATCCGAACATCTCGGATGAATCTGTTGTCCGCGCCTTCAAAAGCGGAGTCCGCTCTGAGCGGCTCACCCAGATCTCGAGATCAATGAGACTGGACCGCCAACGACTGTTCAAGGCGGTGATCGCTATGCCAACGCGGCAGAGCGCGTTCGAGACTAAAAAGGCGTTCGACAAGGCGAGCCGCCCGCCCACTGGTGTGGATGAGAAGAAGAAGAGCAGCAGCAACCCTGGTGACAAGAAGTCCCAGAAGAAGAAGAACAAAGGTGATGCGAACAATACCGTCGCTGGTATAGATCGCGCACCTCCTCCCAAGGATAGGCAGAAGAAGCTCAATAATAACTACAAGGGAAAAAAGCCTGCTCAGGGAGGCGGACAAGGCAAGAAAGGTCCAAGCGACCGATTCTGCAAATTCCACCAACACTACGGGCACGACATACGCCACTGCAGAACTTGGGCTGCAAAGCTCGAAGATTTCTACAACGGCAAGGGCCCAATGCCCACCCTACCCGAACAAGGTGATGCCGGTAAGGCCAAGCGCCAAACCAACGATGGTGATCGGGAAGATGATGATGAATATCAAGAGCCCGTGAACCATATCGCCGTCATCTTCGGCGGCTCCTCGGCTTATACCTCTCGGCGCAGCCTCAAGGAAGCTGCTCGGGAGGTCCACAACGTCGAAAAGGCAAAACCTCAGCCCGAATCGATGAAGTGGACCGAGGTCCCCATCTCCTTCTCTCAGGAGGATTGCCCCACTGGGATGACCAAGCCTCAGCGGCTCCCTCTGGTGGTCGCCCCGACCATCAGCAACGCGAGAGTTGGCCGTGTACTCGTAGACGGCGGGAGCGCTTTGGACTTGCTTTCCTCTAAGGTCTTGGACGAGATGCAGATTCCTTGTTCTAAGCTGAAGTAAGTCGCAATGCCCTTCTACGGAATTGTTCCGGAGAAGCATCAAGCCGTTAGGCGAGTTGTCCTACCGATTACCTTTGCAACCCAAGCAACTTCCGGACGAGTTGATCACTTTCGATGTGGTCGACTTCCCATCCAGCGATAACGCGATCTTGGGCAGGCCATCTCTTGGTAAGTTCATGGCCATAACCCACCACGCTTACCATTGCGTGAAGATACCGGGCCCTAACGGTGTGATCACGGTCAAGGGCAATTACAAAGCTGCTCTGGATTGCGACGGCGGTCCCTCGCATACTGTCGACCAGCTTCCGCCCATGATCTCAAGTTCCGCAGACCAAGTCTCAGACGCCCTAGGGTCTCCCTACAGCCTGGGGAGAAACCAAGGAAATTCATTGTCCCTTAATGATACTTCCAAGATAGGTTCACTTGGGGCCAATCTGGACCCCAAATAGGAAAGCGAGCTCATTGCCTTCCTCCGAGCTAATGCGGATGTGTTTGCACAGGAGCCATCGACATGCCCGAGTCCCAAGGAGGTCATCGAGCACAAACCGGTGTCGGTCGGACAAAAAGCCTGTTCGCGGAAGCTTCGTCGCTTTTCTAAATTTAAGCAGGGATCATCAAAGATCGACAGCAAGCGCTTCATTGCGGGTTCATCCGCGAGGTTGATCACACCGAGTGGTTAGCCAACCTGTCATTGTAAAGAAGAAAGGCGGCAAGTGGAGGATGCGTGTCGATCACACTGATTTGAGCATTTGCTTGTCCTAAGGACAACTTCCATTGCCTCGTATTGACCGGTGGTCGATGCATTGCGGATCTTGACTCTTGAGTTTTTAGATGCTTACTCGGTTATCACCAAATAAGCATCTCCCGAGGATGAAGAAGACTACCTTCATCACCCCTTGGCACTTTCTACTATCGACCATGTCTTTCGATCTGCGCATAATCTTTGGTGCCACGTTCGGTAGCTTTAATGGAGAAGACCTTCCCGAGCAAATGAAAAAAACACGGAGGTCTATGTCGACGACATAGTTGTAAAAAACAAGTTTGCTCGGATCATGTAAAAGACCGGCGAGACTTTTAAGTAATCTCACGGGCATCGAATAAAATTAAATCCAGAGAAGTGTACCTTTGGTGTTCGATCTGGAATGTTGCTCGGTTATGTTATTGGTTACGCAAGGTATTTACGCCAACCACGAAAAAATCGAGGCCATTGAAAATATCTGAGCTCCAACTACCGTCAAGGAGGTACAGAGTCTCACGGGGCGGATGGCTGCTCTAAACAGATTTATTTCCCGTCAAGGCGAACGCGGGCTGCCTTTCTTTAAGGCCCTGCGCAAGCACAATGGTTTCGAGTGGACAGAGGAAGCCGATAGATCCTTCCAAGATCTGAAGCGATACCTGTCCAATCCTCCCGTCTTGACTACCCCAGACGGCGGCGGCGGCTCTGCTTGTACCTAGGTTGCCGCCACAAGCGGTGAGCGGTCTTGACGGTCGAAAGGGAAGGCCTACGGCGACCAATCTATTACGTGGCGAGGTACTTCACGGATCAAAGGGCGTTACCACGAGGTCGTGGCTGCTCTATGCCTTGCTCATGTCCTCCAGGAAGCTTCGCCACTATTTCCAGGCACATCAAATACTGGTCCCGACCACGTTCCCTCTGGGAGAAATCCTACGGAACAAGGAATCCAGCGGACGTATAGCTAAGTGGGCAATGGAACTAGCGAGTTTGATCGTCTTCATTGCCGAATCGCTATTAAGTCACAAGTCTTAGCTGACTTTGTCATTGAATGGACTTGTTCGCCCAAATCGTGAAGCTCCCGAGCAACTTTGATGAGCCTCCTTGGACCATGTTTTTGATGGCTCGCGCCTTTGGACACTCGGGGCTGGTTTTGTTCTCATCTCCCTAATGGAGAGCAACTCGATATTCTATTCAACTACACTTGGCGACTAACAACGCTGGAGTACGAAACCCTCCGGGACTAAGCGTGCAAGTCGCTCGGTGTCCAACGGCCGATTGTGAAGGAGATTCACGGTGGTCATCAACCGGTGAACAAGGAGTATCGGTCTTTGCGATGACTCAATGGCGTGATACGGTTGAAGTGAGGAAGTTGGGCGGCACTTTCGATTTTTCGAGGTGCTCTTCGTGCCTGGAAGGACAAATTCTGGCCGACCAGCTATCAAGTATGGATCCTCACGAGAATCTGCTTCGGCAGGGTGCTCGTCGAGCACCTTCACAAGCCCTCAATCACGTCTCCGGACGAGGCAACAGAGAGCAGTGGTGTTGTCTCCGTTATCGGCGGTGCGATGCAGACAACGCCATTTGTCCGGTACCTCGCAGATGGGACCCTGCCCGACGACGAAGCCGAGCGTTCCCGGCATATAAGGCGTGCTGCTCCATACAAGCTTGTGGACGGCATCCTTTACCGTCGAGGTGCTCTGGGAGTTCTCTCCAAGTGTATCTCGCAGCAGGAGGGTGTGTTCCTTCTTAGGGACATACACGAGGGTGCCTGTGGCAACCACGCCTCCTTCAGAACTCTGGTCGGCAAAGCGTTTCGCATGGGCTATTATTGGCCCACTGCGTTACAAGATGCCCGGAATATCGTGACTAAGTGCTAGGCTTGCCAATTTCACGCCCGGAAGACACACAAGCCCGCCCAAGAGCTCCAAACAATCCCCCCATCTTGGCCTTTTTCCACATGGGGTCTGGATCTGCTCGGCCCATTCCCTAAGGGGTACAAGGGCTATACACACTTGCTCGTCTCCATAGACACTTTTAGAAAGTGGATTGAGGCAGAGCCTGTGTCGTCTCTTCATGCCAAAACGGTTGTTCGCTTTTTCAAAAGCAACGTGGTCACGCGCTTTGGGATTCCCCACAAGTTGATCACGGATAACGGTACCCAGTTCAGAAGCGAGCTATTCCAGGAATACTGCGAACAGCTGGGCACCAAGGTCTGTTTCGCCTCTGTGGCACATCCACAGAGCAATGGAGCAGTCGAGCGAGCTAACGGACAGATAGTCCAGGGTATTAAACGGCGGGTATTTGCTGCTCTCAGCGAGCACAACAAGGCCTGGGTTGACGAAGTTCCTTCCGTCCTCAGGCGATTCGCTTCTGACGGTAGGCGGCCGGGAAACTCCTTTCCAATTGGTCTATGGTGCGAAGCCATCACGCCACGAAATCAGACTCGGTTCGCCTCAAGACGAGCTCGGTCAACTTAGTTGGCGATGAGCAAGCGCCTCCTCGATCTCGATCTCCTCGAAGGCACACGCGACGGGCATTAAGTCGAATGGCGCGCTACCGGCAAGATCTTCGCCCGACGACGCTGCCAAGTCGATTCGACCAAGGGTTTTGAAGGCGGGCGACCTCGTTCTGCGCCGTGTCGAAACTGTCCAATGCCAACAAGTTAACTCCTCGTTGGGAGGGCCCGTTCACGGTCGTTTCTCTTGCCGCCCGGGGCTGTTGGCACAGCTATGGAGGATGGGAGAGAGCTGACCAGCACTTGGAACATCGACCAGCTCCGTAAGTTCTTTGTGTAGGTCTTCGTTTGTTTGCTTAGCCTCGCGTTTTTTGTCAAACTTCGCGCCTTAGTTCGTTCAAGTCTCTCGGGCACCATATAAAGTTCAATCCAATTCTTAAGTGAATTCTCATGACCTCTGCGCCTTTTCACTTCTTATCTTTTGAAGACTACCTCTTTCTCTCTGGTAACACTTGATGGCTGTCGGTCTTGCGAACTCTTGGCTCCATAATCTTAAGGATCGTTCCTACTCGTATCTAGTTTGATAAGTTCCTAAACTCGTGGTTGCGTAACACGGCCTTTCCACCTTGCGGCTAAGTGCGCTCTCGTAAGCCCTCCGCGCAGAGGCACTTCTTGCTTAGCGCGACCACTTGGCAAAGCACTCGCTCTCGTAAGCCCCCACGGCGAGGCACTTTCCTTGTTGGTTACTCTCGGGCGCCTAACTTACGTCAACGGCAGATTATGGAATACATCGAGCAATGCAGGTGTCGCTCTTTCTCTCTCGCACATGCTCGAGTTCGCAGCTTAGGTTCTCGAGCATCGTCCGTCATCGGGGCTAGGGTGTCGCTCTTTCTCTTGTGCACTGTCGAGTTCGCAAACTTAGGTGCTGAGCGGTACTACAACGTGGGAGTTAGGCAAAGCGCTCTACCGGTTTTCTTAAACTTTCTAGCTACTGTTAAGCTTTTCTCTTAGTTTCGCTCGTTCTTGTCTTTTCTTTGCTCTTTTTGCGGAAAAAAAGGTAAATACTCCATTGTATTACTCAAAAGTTTCAGTACAAGGCCCTTTAAGATTCTGACAGCAGTGCTACTTAGGAGAAAGCTGCTCCTTTAGCTCCTCAACTTCTAACTTGAGGCGCGACTTCACCTCGAGCCTTGATTCCTTCCGGGCTTCGGCTCGGGCGTTCGATCTCCTCCTTGCTCGCTTGGCTTGCGCGCGCGCCTCTGCCGGATAGCCTCGACCTCCTCGGTCTTGGCCTTGACTGATCGGTCGAGCCTCGCTCTGGCTGACTCGCTGCTCGGCCGTCTTGAGCTGCTCGTCCAGCTCCTTGACCTTCTTCTCTGCGGTGATCGCCTTCACCGTCATCCCGCGCATCTCCTCGATCTCTTCCTGTGAAGCCCACAGGGTCGAGATTTTTGCTTGGAGACCCGCGGAAGTTTGCTCTTCCTTGGCGAGCTGGGCCTTAAGCTTCTTGGCTTCCGCCATGCTGGTTCCTTGATGAGATCGTCGGCGAGTTACTCTTGAGCCACTTTGTCGGCCCGGCTTCTCTTCATGGCCTTGACCTTCACGGCTTCTTGGCAAGCTCCTCGGCTTCTTTTAAGAGGGCCTCGGAGAGCCTCTCTTTGGTCACTCACCTTGAGCTTCTTCGCTTCGCCTTCACGGGCCGGCTTTGGGCAGCCAGAGGGCTCTGCCCGGGATCCTCATTGGAGATGCTCCGAGAGGATGCAAGTCTGGCTGACCCGTTCCACGGTGATTCCGTCCTTGAACTCCGCCATGGTATCCCTAAAGACCTGAGGGAGAAGATCAAGTTAAACACTTTGCGATAACACAGTTAAACTGAGCAAGGTTTGGCCTTGGAGTTTACCTTGCCAAGCCGATGCTTCAAACCGCGGCGCAAGCGGTCCTCGAGGCCATGCGTCACGAAGCCCCGCTCATGTGGGATGAGACGGGTGCGTTGTTCCCGTCGCTGGCTTGTTCGCTCCTTCTTCTTGCGGGAGCGCGTCTGCTCGGGAGCAGGGGCAACGGGCAAAGCGCTTTCGTCCCCGCGCTCCCTCTCCTCTTCCTCTTCCTCTTTCTCTTCCGCCCAAACGCCTTTGGGCGAGGCCGGAGCCACTCTGCTGGGTGGCGCCGTTGTCTCCGCGGGCAGGACGACTTGCGCGACCTGCTCGGGGGCTTCTTCTTGCTCCCTGGCGGCTGGGGTTTCACCCTGTTCGCCGGAAAATCCCGTCGCCTCAGGCATGAGCTGCCCCTGCGACGAAGTCCTTGGCAGGACCGGCTGCTCGGTCCCACCCTGGGCAACTCCCGGAGCCGTCGTCTTGGCTCCGCTATCCGTGGCGCCGCGCACCGCCTCTCCTGCCTCCAGCCGCTCCACCGCGCTTTTGAGCGCGTCGAGCTTCGGCTGGAGCCCAGCGGAGCAGAGCTCCACGCCGCCATTTTGTCCTTGAGGCACGCCCGACCTCATCGCCCGCGATCGCCGTCAGATCTTTCGGCGGCGGCGACCGCTCGAGCACCTCCTCGACGTCGTCTGTGGTGATCTCTCCTTGGGCGGTGATGAAAAGAGATGATCGTTAAGTCTAATGCGGTCGATGGGTGAGAGATCGAAGATCGGTTTCTACATACTGCCGTGAGAGGCTTGATCTGATCTTCTTATTTGGAACTTTCCGCCTCTTCTTCGGGGCTCCTTAGCGGCTTCTCGCCTTGACCCTTGGGTGTTCACGGCGACGAGCTCGGCTCCACCGTAAGTGGCGCTCCTCTCGCGCCAACAAGAAGAAGTTTTTCCTTGCGTGCGACTTCTTCTTCGAGTCTCCTCTGCTCGGCGACCTGTTGCAGCCGATCCATGCGGCCAGGGTGAGCTTGCATGTAACGCTTAAGCCAGAGGGCCATGGTCTTTACCTCTTCGTCGCTCTGCTCGGCGAGGAGGGAGGGGCTTGGTCTCTTCCCACTGGGCTGACCGAGCGCCCGCTTGGTCTGCTCGGTACGCTCCGTCGCCGCAGGTGGTCTCTTCGACGGCTGGCGGCCGCCATGTCGCGGCGAGCTCCTCGTAGGCTCGGCCGCCACCTTGGGCTTTGTGGCCGCCTTGGCCTTGCCCTTCTTCGCCTTCTCCTTCTCAGGCTCAGAAGGTTCTTCCATGATCCCGCCAAGGATCAACTCATCTTCCTGTGTGTTCGAGAAGCGAAGGTTAGTTTGAATAAGCGGTGCAAATCTGCGGCCTTGACGAAGTCTCTTGTCGCCGCCCGCTTCTTTGTAGAACCACCTCACCACCACCGCGCCCATCGAGTCGAGCGGCGGTGGGGCGAGGGTCTGGCGTCGTCGGCGGTGGCCCGGAGCTTGAGGTAGTAGCACCCAGCAGCTGAAAGCGGCGGGCTGCTCCTACATCCTTTGTATAATAGTGGAGGAACAGCCCACCGGTGGATCGATGCTCAGATAGCCCTCGCGGTGTGCGAAGCGACCATCTGGAGGATGGAGTTGGATTGAGGTTCGCCACCTCCAATCCGCGATGTTCAAGAAGGCCTCGGCGAAGTCGCTCTCGGGAGACCTCAACCCGAGCAGGCGAAGCTGTTGGTCGACAAACTCTCCTCGGCGGCTCCGGAGTATCCTCTCTCCGGCGACCTCCGGCTACCGGTGTCGATGTAGCCCTCTTCCTCCCGGACCTTGGTCCTCCTCGGTCGAGCTAGTGCCAGTGAACTTGGCCATAGCGGTTCCCGAGTTTGGACAGCGGGGTTGGCGGTGGAAGTTTGGGTGCTTGATCTTTGAGTGCGGTTGGAACTAGGGCTTAGAGAGGAATGGCGTGAAGCAGTGGTGGCATGGGCGGTTTGGATGCTTTATAGTTCCGTATAAGCAGCTCTGCAGCGGTTTTGCCCCAAAAGCGGCTAGTTTTATCTGGCAGCTAGGTAAAGCAGTCTTTGTTTTCCGCAGTAGCAGCGATAGGAAGTTACCGTTGAGTTCGCCGACGGCTATTTTTTCCGATGTCCGTGAAGGTCGAGTGCTCTGCTCGGACGGATGTCGTTCCTCGACGCAATGAGTTGCTTTCGATCTTGGTCGAATTCTGTTCGGTCTCGAACAAGTCTTGTTCGGTTGAACCATGACTGTTTGATTCGCCGCTACACGTCTTTGTAGCAGCAAGATTTCCCTCTTCGTGACTTGGAGTCTCAAGAGAAGACCCCACTCTAGTGAGTCCTTCCGCTTGAGTCTCGGGGCTAGCTATCGAGGATAGAATCACGGCCCATTGCCATGGCCCACTCCCGACGGCCCGTTGAATGGCTTACCAGGCCCGGCTCCTGGAAGGTTCTATCGAGCCCATGTGCATCTGCCGAACAGCTTCTTGGCCGCACGGTGCGTAACGACCTATGATTCATATTGAGTCCGACTCGAACAAGAGTTACTGCGACGGTGCGTGAAGACCGGACGTGGTTTCCGGATTGGATTAGGAGTCGTGATCCCCAAGATTAGGAGATTATCTTATCTACCGTAGGTTGTATTTGGCATGTATGAGTTCGTTACGATCTCGTAGTTAGCCCGTCCCGATATTCCTTGGTAGGTCGGTTTGCTCCGTACTATATAAACAGGGCCCCTACGGCGTTTAGAGGGACCCTTAGCGAGATAGATTTTCGCATACTACTCGCCGAGACCTGCTGATCTCACGAGTTCCACCTTGTAATCCTCTTTGATATAAAGAAAATTTGGGCGAGGGCTATTATCTCCCGAGAGGCTGAACCAGGATAAAAACCCACATCTCTGTTCGTTCTTTGTTCATGATTGTTGGCGTGTCTCCTATCTCCTCCTTGAAGAACCTTGGTTGACTTGGGTCGATATCCCAACCGTCGACAGAAGGTGTCGGTGGGGGAAAAGAGAGAGCGCAGGAGGAAGAGGGGGTGTCGGTGGAGAGGAGAGGTGGCGCAGGGGAGGAAAGGGATGCGCAAGAGAGGGGGTGGAGAGAAGGAGAGGATGCTCGGGATGTATCCCGCCGGCAAGAGGGAGAATTAGCGAAGAAGAAAACAAATAAATTCCTCATAAGGCAAAAATAGAAAGCATATAATAATAATTTTATAAATCAAATTAATCAAAACAAATTCATATAATTTTTTATTTATTTTAAATGAAATCCTCATGCAATCTTTTATTTAAAATATTTATTTCATTACTTGAACCGAAATATATTTGAAATTGTTTTTATTTTGTAAGTAACATAATCATTTTCAAAGTTTTAGAATTTAAAATAATTTCATGCCAAGCACATGTATATGAATTTTGGATTTTTGAAAATGAGGATGTTACAAGAACACAAGAACCAAAGCCCTTAAATCTAACAACATAGCCCTCGTCAATAAGCTGAGAAGCAGAAAACAAATTATACTTCATCTTACTAACCAGAGCTACGTCCTTAAGCACAATCTGAGGACTAATCTAAACAGGGCCATGAGCTAGAACACGGCCTGTAGAACCATCCCCAAAGGTGATCAGTTGACTGTCGGGGTCACGAGCAACGGAAGCAAACCATCGTGACTCGCCGGTCATGTAGTGGCAACAACCGGAGTCAATGATCTAGAACGTCTTCTTCCCTGCCCCACGAACTTGAGTCAAGTAGAAAAGAAGCGGGACTCAGCCCGGGGACTCACTAGAGAAGACCTAGGAACCCAGTACTGAGTTACACGACCTATAGGGCCAACTGACTCAACCTGAACAAAACCTGGAGGAACTCCCCCAAAACTACGTGAGTGAACACCAGGGCTACCCTTAGCCCGTGACTCTATCCTCTGGTCAGACCACCTGACCCCTTGAGGGAACTCTTGCCGCGGGCGTCTTCCTCCAGAAGGCATACCCTGAAGGCGGCGAAAACTTGGGAACCGCGCTTTGTTGAACCCAGTTGTGGACTTGACTTGTCTAAATCCAAGACCAGGTCTACTACTCTCCATAGCAGCAACCTGTCTAGTGAACAGTCTCTTAGCAATGGGTGCCCTTGGAGCTTTTGAAGCTTGGGAACGACTATGAACACTCTTTGGGTGTCGCTTGGGAAACCCAACTGATGAGGACATCACCGGCAAGCCTGCGACCACTACTTCGACTACTTCCAGTACGTTCGCTACGTCGTCGGTCCCTATGTCAGCTGATGGAGATGGAAGGCACCGAGACAGCATGAATCCGCATGTCATGCCGGTCAAGCCCCTGCCAAAGGATTACTACCAAGAGAAGCCCACATTCAAAGGTGCCCCCGCCAACCGGGCCCATGCTGAGAGGAAGTCGAATTTGACTCCAACTCAGATTCGCGCATCCAGGAGCAGCCCTCACCAAAACGAATGCCCAGGCCACATACGGACTCCGTTTTCGACGTACGACCACTTCATGGAAAGCTATCGAGATCAGCTTTCCAACAGATCTATGTGGCATACGTAGGATTTATCTATGATTGTACGGAAAATTTTAATATTATCCTAGGGTTTGCATGAACAGGATATATTATGTGGCATATGTAGGATTTATCTAAACCTATAAATCAATTAACATTTTACACGTAACATAGCAATACATTTATAAAATCTAACAAAAATAGTAGGCAATAGTGGGTATTGCAAGGAGTCAACAATGAACTTGCCTTGGCCTACTGGATCGGCGGGGACCTCGGCAAAGTTAGCGATATGATCAACGGGATTCGACCCTAGCGAAAAGAAATGCAAATAATCACAAACTAAAGGTACAGAATTAATATGCTTGCAATATGTATACAAAAATTACAGTAGGTACTACACTGGGTATAGAAAAATACAAAATTGGTTTTGTAATTTTTGTATACATATTTTATTTATTAATAATGCTAGAACAGTATAATTTTAAAAATTTACAGAGAAATTAATATTGCATTAAACAGTACCACAATTTTATGAAAAATACTACTGAATTTTTTAAACACAATAAAATTAGTTTAACAATTTTCTGAGATATAAAGATTATTTAACAATTAATTGAATCTATGGAATTTATGAAATTACAGAAAATAAAATAGTTTCAGAAAATTCTGAAAAATTACAAAGAGGTAGGTTATGATGAACCAAGATGACAAAATTTTGTTTCATCTCAATTGGATGAGGATTGAATTTTTGGTGGCCATTGGAAGAGTGAAGTTGATATGTACAATTAAGATTCAGTGCACTGCTAGCTTTGGAACGTGATTGCGGATGCTGTGCTGTAGGCGCGGCATGGCTGGATGCAAAGGAAGCACGACCTAGTGAAGGCAGGCACGCGTGTGCTGTCCAGAGACGCAGCAATGGCGAAAAACGATGACAGCAAAGCAGAATGACAAGATCCGTCGATAGTTCCAACATGAAAAATTGAATTCTACGATTAGGGAATGATTTGGGACATCATAAGGAGGCCTATACTTCACAGATCGGAAGAGAAACGGCGAAGAATAGCGAGGGATGCAGACAAGTGGCGTCCCCTGACGAGCTCCTTCGACGACGGCGGGGCGGTGCTGGGCTAGCACTCGGCGACGTGCAGCCTAGCTTGCTGCTGCTGCGGTGAACTGGCAAGGGGAAGGCGCTGACCTGCGGAAGAAGGGGAGCAGGCGCTGTGCCCTCTGCACGCTGGTGGGAGGCACGGCTACAGGGGGTGAGGACGAGGGGCGCGGGGCAGCAGCGGCTGGCGAGGCACGCGGTGCTGCGTGGGGGAAACGACGCACTGGCCTGCGGGATGGAGCGAAGGAGGAGGCGGTTGGCTGGGGTGGCTGTGGCAGGGAAGGAGGAGAACAGGAGGAGCGCTGCTGGAGGAGAGACAGGAACGCATGCCTGCATGCGCCTGCACCCAAGAGCAGTACAACATACAGAGGCGTGGATCACTAAGCACGGCAACAAAACGACGAGATCCGGCTACGATTTCAACACGGAAACTAAAGGTCTACTACTAGAGAACATACTAGGACAGACGGAAGATGTCTATACCTTCTAGATCAAATGTGGACAGCGAAGAACTGAAGGGTTGACGGTGGTTCTTCAGCGAGGTCGATGAGGTCCTTCAGCAACGGCTCTCCGCTCCTTCGCTTAACGGATCCTAGTGCAAAGATGAAAAACAGAACAGGTGCTTAGAGAACTAGATCACACGCGGAGGAATTCGACAAAGAGATTGCCTCGCACGAGAAATCGGAGACGGCATCAAATGGAGGAGGAGTAGAGACGGCGGGATTTAAATAGAGATGGAGGAGGAACCGGCAAGGAAACTCCTCAAAAACGGGATCTCCACCTTCCGAATTGTAGGAGGCTTGACTTGGGGTGGAGGATTCACTCTAGAGCCAATTCAATTTGGAAAAAGATTTAGAAAGAAATAAAAAGAGAAAGAGAGGGAGGCAGAGAAGTGTTGCTGGGGAGGGAGAGGAGTGCGCACACAGAGGGGAGGGGCGCACCAGGAGAGAGGAAGAGAGAGGTGGGGGTGCCCGGAGTGGGTCCCGCCCGCAAGAGAAAGAATTAACGGAGAAGGAAACCAATAAATTCCTTAAGGCTAAAATAGGAAACACTTAAATAAATATTTACAAATCAAATTAATCAAAACAAATCCATATATTACTTTATTTCTTTTAAAAACAATTCCTCACACATTCTTTTATTTAAAATATTGTTTCATTAATTAAACCAAATTAGGTTTGAAATTATTTTTATTTTGCAGTAACATAATCATTTTCAAAGTTTTAAATTTGAATTAAATTTTTATGCAATGCACAGGCATATGAATTTTGGATTTTGAAAATGAGGATGTTACAAAATCATATATATATATATATATATATATATATATATATATATATATATATATATATATATATATATATATATATATATATATATATATATATATATATACGGAGGCCCTAATCTACCCCAGGGGTAGATTAAGCTATCTGCACCGAGCCTTTCAATGAACCATGAGCGATCAAACCGAGAAGTAAAGTGATGCATTTTTGAAAGTAATCTAAGTAATCGAAATGAACGTGTTTCAGCATAGAAAGTAATTCACTAGGAGGCAAGATCCTAGAATCATGGGGGCATTAACTGCCCTAAAATCGTGGGTTTGCATGTCAGTTAATTTTGAATTTTGAGTTGCACCTTTTTCAAACGGATTACTTTTCATTAATTATATTTCTCGAGCCAAAATAATAAAGTAATCCGAATTTTCGATCAGTTATTTCTCATTACTTTCGATTGTGCATACATAGAAAAGTGAAAAAAGCAGCCAAAACCTAATTACTATGCATTACTTCTCGTAATGCAAAGTAAATATACAGTACTATTACATTTTCACAATGGGTTTCCTAAGTAATCCGGCTATTTTGCTAAGTAATCCCCTAAGTAATCCGGTGAATTTGCTAAGTAATCCAGCCGAGGAAGCCGGAGGGCGGAGCCGACGCGAGGAGATGGAGGCGCGCGGGCGGTCTTGGAATTGTTGGCCTGGCGCTGGCGAGGCCGGGCGGGCGTCGGCGATGAGGCCGAGGGCGGCGCCGCCGGCAGCACGGACGGACGAGGCGGCGCGCGATCGGGAGGAGGACGCAGCGGAACGGCGTTGAGGAAGCCGAGGCGGGGATGGGCGGGAAGGCTCGCAGCCTTCCCGACGGGCGGCGGTGGCGGCAGGAGGAGGCGTGACAGCGCGCCCTCGGCGAGGCGGCGGCGGAGAGACGAGGCAGGGGCGGGCGGCGGCGGCGGCGGCGGCGTTTCGGCGGCGAAGCCGGCGGGCGCGAGGACGACCGAGGTGGAGGAGGGCCGCCGCGACGACGCCGCCTCGTCCCCGCACTTGCGCCGCCGCAGCGTCCTCCCGGACCGCGACGCGCCGCGTGCCCCCAAGCCGTCGGCGCCGCCGACGAGGTCGGTTGGCGGCGTCGTCGGCGCCGGTCGGGCGGAACGGGCAGGTCGCCCGGGGTAGAAGCGGGCGAGGTCGGTTGCTCGGTCGCCTGCTTTGAATCTGGATCGTGGGGTGAGGAGAGAAATGTTCAGGAGGTTGTGCGGGTAATAAATCAAATCCAATAATCACGGGATTTGTTAATTAGCCAAAGCAGTTAATAAAATCCCACCGTGGCGTGGCGTGGCATGGCTGGCTCGTGCGGTGTGCGTTTAGGTCAGAGTCTGGTCTGTGCAGTTGGCTTGGTGTAGATTAGGCTTAGATTAGTGTATATATATATATATATATATATATATATATATATATATATATATATATATATATATATATATATATATATATATATAGGATAGCTAGCGTGCACCCAGGAGAGCGGAGAGATCCGTGCTCCCAAGTCGTTTTAAATCCGAGATTATTATCGATCGATCCGAGCAGTTGATCTTGTTAAGTCTCTTAAATGTAGCCAGTGACCAAGTTTCGTATTTTTTTGAATTTATTTACTATTTGTTTTCTATTTTTAAAAATCAGCCTTCCAATTAGTCGTGGTGCGTCCAAAAAAGCTGATTTTTAAAAATAGGAAACAAATAGTAAATAAATTCAAAAAAATACGAAACTTGGTCACTGGCTACATTTCAGTGAGATGAACAAGATCAACTATTCGGATCAATTGTTAGGCATCTCGGATTTCGAAAACGCGTTGGGAGCACGGAGCGATCCGTGCTCTGGGGTGCACGCTAGCCATCCTCTCTCTCTCTCTCTCTCTATATATATATATATATATATAAAGAGAAATCTTGACCCCGAGATTCGGACGGACTAGGAAAAAGATGGGGAAACTCTGCCCAAAGATCTTCTTCACGTTCCCATGTTGCTTCTTCTTCAGAATGGTTGCTCCACTGCACTTTACAAAGCTTGAAAATCTTATTTCTGGTCCGGCGAGCAGCTTCATCCAAATTTTAATAGGGTATTCCTTATAAGTCAAATCTTCTTGCACTTCCAGCTTCTCCAGAGGTAATTATTCTTCAGAGACTCTCATACACATCATGAACATCAGACAAATGTTCAGGCAACTCTGACTGATAGGCAACTTCACCTCTCCTCGCCACAATCTTGAATGGACCAATGTAGCAAGGTGCGAGCTTTTCACTGACTCGGAAACGACACACGCCTTTCATTGGAGGGACCTTCAAATACACAAAGTCACCTTCTTCAAAGGTAAGATCACGGCGACGATGATCAGCATAGCTCTTCTAGCGGTTTGAGCAGTATTCAATTTCTGCTGAACCATTCGAACTTGTTCTTCGGCTTCCTTCAGAAGATCAGGTCCAAAGACCATGCTCTCACCAGTTTGATTCCAATACAGGGGCGTTCCACACTTTCTTCCATATAATACTTCAAATGGCGCCATCTGCAGACTAGACCGGTAGCTGTTGTTATAGAAAAACTCAGCATAAGGCATATGTTTGTCCCAGTTCTTAGGATTTGCTAACGCACATGCACGAAGCATATCTTCCAATATTTGATTCACCCTTTTAGTTTGTCCATCCGTTTGGGAATGATAGGCTGTACTAAAATTCAGATTGGTGCCCATTAGACTGTGTAACTTCTCCCAAAACTTGGAGGTAAACCGTGTCCGTCTATCCGACACAATCTTCTTTGGTACGCCATGGAGACACACAATCCTTGCCATATACAACTCTGCTAACTTATCCCCACCATATGTAGCTCTTACAGGAATGAAATGAGCCGACTTGGTCAGTCGATCTATGATCACCCAGATCGAGTCATATCCAGACTGAGTCATCGGTAGTCCAACGATAAAATCCATATCAATCTCTTCCCACTTCCATTCGGGAACCTTCAGGGATTGTGACAATCCAGCGGGTCTTTGGTGTTCCGCCTTTATTCTTTGGTAGGTATCACACATAGCAACAAATTCTGCGATATCTCACTTCATACCAGTCCACCAGTAAGAAATGCGAAGATCCATGTACATCTTGGTACTTCCAGGGTGTATAGACAAAGATGAGTCGTGAGCTTCCTTAAGAATTACTTCCTTCAGCTCTTTCTTATTAGGCACAAAGATCCTTTTCTCATACTAGAGGATATCATCATCCACAGAAAAACCAGGGGCTTTTCCCTTTTTGATCCTTTCTTTGATCTCCAAAACTTCTTCGTCATCCTTCTGGGCTTCACGAATCTGGCTCTCAAGCGTAGGTTGCAACTCAAGAGCATTGATACATCCTTGTTCAATTATCTCCAGATTCAGTTGTTTGAGCTCTTCGTAAAGATCAGGTTGACTCTCTTGAACCATTAAAGTATTGCTATAGCTCTTCCTACTAAGGGTATCAGCTACTACGCTAGCTTTACCGGGGTGATAATGAATTCCCAAATCATAGTCCTTTATCAACTCCAACCATCTTCGTTGTCTCATGCTCAGATATGGTTGAGTGAAAATATACTTTAAACTCTTATGGTCAGTATAGATCTAAGTGCGGTTGCTCACTAAATAGTGTCTCCAAATCTTCAGAGTATGAACAACCGCAGCTAACTCCAAATCGTGAGTTGGATATTTCACTTCATGAGGCTTTAGTTGTCTCAATGCATATGCAATAATTATTTCTTCTTGAATTAAAACACAGCCCAAACTACCTTTGAGGCATCACAGAATATTTCAAAATCCTTATGAATATCAGGTAAGGCCAGGACAGGCGCAGTCGTCAGCCTTTTCTTCAACTCTTGAAAACTTTCTTCACAAGCAAGAGTCCAGACAAACTTCTTGTCCTTCTTCAATAGTTGAGTGAAAGGTCTGGCAATCCTAGAGAAGTCATCAATAAATCTTCTGTAGTACTCGGCCATTCCCAAAAACCTATGAATCTTGGTGACAGACTTTGGCTGCTTCCAATCCAAAACATTTTTTACTTTACTTGGGTCAACAGCAACTCCACCTTCAGATATGATATGACCTAAGAAGGCAACTTCTTTCAACCAGAACTCACATTTGCTAAACTTCACATACAGCTGGTGTTCGCGAAGTTTCTCCAAAACTAGCCTCAAATGCTCAGCATGCTCTTCCTCATTCTTGGAAAAGATCAGTATGTCATCGATGAACACAACAACAAACCTATCCAGGTACTCCATAAATACTTTGTTCATGAAATTCATAAAGTAAGCAGGTGCATTGGTTAAGCCAAACGACATGACAGTATATTCATAAAGTCCATATCGAGTCGTGAAGGCAGTCTTCGGTATATCTTCCTTCCTTATCTTAATCTGATGATAATCAGATCTCAGATCCATCTTTGAAAATACAAAAGGCACCTTTGAACTGATCGAAAAGATCATCAATCCTCGGCAAAGGGTATTTGTTCTTGATAGTGACTTCATTCAATGACCTATAGTCAACACACATCCTTAATGTTTTGTCCTTCTTGACGAAGATCACAGTAGCTTCCCAAGGTGATGAACTTGGATGAATGAAACCTTTAGCTTCAAGCTCTTCCATTTGTTTCTTCATCTCCTTCAGCAAATCAGCAGACAACCTATAAGGTCTTTGAGCAATCAAGGCGGTGCCAAGTGCAAGATCAATGACAAACTCAACATCACGATCCGGTGGCATTCCAGACAGATCCTTGGAAAACACGTCAAGGTATTCTCTTACCACAGGATTGGATTCCAAATCAAGTCATTTCAACTGATTCAGGGTACTAGTGGCTTTGGCAGACTCTTCAGACAAGAATTCCACTAGCTCTCCTTCACCATTGACTAGGGTGATGACTCGATTAGCACAATCTATTTGACCTTTTTGTTTGGTTAACCAGTCCATTCCCAAAATAACTTCTATTCCTTGGGAATCCAGTAATATAAGGTTCGCTAGGAACTTTACTCCCTTAACATATGTCTCCAATTTGGGACATACTTTATCGGTCCTCATAGACTTTCCCAGTGATTGGATAATCAATGGAATTCCTTAAACCAACTATGTCCCACCATACAACATCATCATTGGGTCAGCTGGTGGCTAGCAAAATTAACGCAATCCTGGTCCATGCAGTCATTCCTATCCAACTTCCTTTTGATATCACAACACCAGCCCTTAGTAACCAGTGGCTCTTCTGATCCAGTGAACACAGTGGGTCTAGACTTCATGAATTTACCAAACTTAGGACCGGTGTTGCTGGGGTTGTGTCATAGCTTGAATAGGAGGGAGTGGTAGCTCTTGTCCTTCAGGGATAGCAAGCATTGGATTGTTGTTGACTTAAGCTTCAATTGGATTTGGCACATTCTGATTTGCACCTTGGCCTGTACTATGGCCACGACCAGCAGCAGGAGCAACAATAGAAAAAGAACTTCTTGTGTCCACCATCTGACAGAAGGGTTTGAGACCAGATGAGAGGGAATAGCACTAAGGGGTACTAGTGGGGAGATTATAACATCCATGCACAAACAACAATCAAATAATACACCAATCAAAAGAACGAGTAACAAACAAATGGTTCCAAAACATACAAGTGATAGATGCATGACAAAGTCGATGCACACTATCTCAAAATCCAATCAGAAGACCCAATGTCGTCTAATACGATTATATATAAACGGTTCTACAGGCTCAAATACTAATCTTGATCTTCTATGCTTCTCTTTAGCTTGATGTAGATAGCAGCGTCTTGCAGCTTCAAGTCTTCGGTGATAGAACCAGGATGTCGACTAGATTTTTAAGAAAAACAAGAGAGGTTTTAAAAACAAATCTTGCCAAAGGGTCTAAAAGAAAGCGAAGCAAGATGCGAGAGAAGAAGGTAGGTAAGATAGAAACAAAAGACATTTAGATAAGAAGAGAAGAGATTTCAAAAATTTTGAAAAGTAATTTATATAATGAAATAGATCCTTAAGGCTTTACAAATCTATCTAGGTTGCGAAAACAACCTAGGCTCTGATACCAACTCTGTCGGGACCCGAAAATCGAGTCGGTTCCCTGCTGTGCTTACCTGTACTAGTCCCTGGATCAAGTAGCTAGTACACACAGGACTTACAGAATTGAATCATTACCATTGCGAATAATAAAAGTATTACATTGCGACTCTATTACAATAGTTGGTAACATGCCTTACAAGTACGGAAGCATAAGGCAAAAAAAACAAATAAAATAACAAATCCAAATCTTCAAATCGTCCCACAGGCATGCTGTCGTAAGCGACCTAAACGTCCTTAGTATATTCATCTTGAACACCTTCATTGAAGACACCGTCTTCATACTCTTCACCATCCAAGCAGTAGAGCTGAGAATCGGGAACTGCTCGTCAAATTAAGCAGCCCCGTGACCAAAACACGAGGGTGAGTATTATTTATAATACTCGCAAGCCAAATGACTAAATGCAATGCAGGCTCTAGGCTCTTAGGTTATTTTTGCGTAAATCCAATTTTGAATAATTTATCCTAACAGTTGAAAGAATTTTTGAAATAGATTAACATATTTGAATTCTTTTGTTTTGAAACTCCGGCACCCACCGGTTTTAACCAAAACCTGGCTATCTCCCGGTGCTAACCGTGGTTTTTCTCATATCCTCGCAGCACCTACTGCAGGATATCAAAATCCCTTAAAAATAGAGGAGGGAAAACTACCATTATGGTTGCGCCACCGTCGTCCGCTCTTAACCGTGAGCACGACTTTCTAGAAAGTTGTACACTCTGCAGAGGTTGCACGCTTTACCCACGCCAGGTGTTTTCACCTAGGAATCACCCAAAGGAGAAAGAGCACCACAAAGCCTTTAACCAGCCTTCCCCTAGCCTAGGCATTCCCTCTAAGGATTCCACCGCAGCGCCAGTATCGTCGGTTGGCTGAAGCCCCTTCTTGAGCCATATAGTACGTGGTCGATCTCCATTTCCTACGCCACCTAGTGGAATGCCCCAGCTAAGGGTCCGAAGGCTACTCAGCTAGGCCCTACCCATATAGAAAAACGTGGCCGCACTATTGTACTTAGCTTAGGAACCACACGGAATCGGCCCTTAATTGATTGGGTGGTTCCCACACTGAACCAAGTCTCGTGCAAAGCTGCACCAGCCCTTCGACCATCCACACAAAACAGGGTTTTGTAAGCATTTGAAATACCCAGGTAGCACCCACTACCTTGCTAAGCTCATTGCCCAGGACATGATAGCACCTACTATCATACCAAAATAGTTGTTTTGCACCAACAAAACATTTCAGTTTAAATAGAACATCACACAACAAAAGTAAATCTACTCAGGCAACAGCTAAGCAACATTTTTAAATAAACTACAAAAGGATGATTGCAAGGAAAATTTTAATATTATCCTAGGGTTTGCAGGAACAGGATATATTATGTGGCATACGTAGGATTTATCTAAACCTATAAATCAATTAACATTTTACAAGTAACATAGCAATACATTTATAAAATCTAATAAAAATAGTAGGCAATAGTGAGTATTGCAAGGAGTCAACAATGAACTTGTCTTGGCCTGCTAGATCGGCTGGGACCTCGGCAAAGTTAGCGATATGATCAACGGGATTCGACCCTAGCGAAAAGAAATGCAAGTAATCACAAACTGAAGGTACAAAATTAATATACATGTAATATGTATATAAAAATTACAGTAGGTAGTATACTGGGTATAGAAAAATACAAAATTGGTTTTGTAATTTTTGTATACATATTTTATTTATTAAAAATGCTAGAAATGTATAATTTTAAAAATTCACAGAGAAATTATTATTGCAGTAAACAGTTCCAAAATTTCATGAAAAATACTACGGAATTTTGTGAACACAATAAAATTGGTTTCACAATTTTCTGACTATAAAGATTATTTAACAGCTAATTGAATCTTGGGAATTCATAAATTACAGAAAATAAAATAGTTTTAGAAAATTCTGAAAAATAACAGAGAGGTAGGTTATGATGAAACAAGATGACAAAATTTTGTTTCATCTCAATTGGACGAGGATTGAATTTTTGGTGGCCTTTGGAAGAGTGAAATTGATATGTACAATTAAGATTCAGTGCACTGCTGGCATTGGAACTTGATTGCCGATGGTGTGCTGCAGGCGCAGCATGGCTGGATGCAAAGGAAGCGCGACCTGGTGAAGGCAGGCACGCGTGTGCTATCCAGAGACGCAGCAGCGGCGGAAAACGATGATAGCAAAGCAGAATGACAAGATCCGACAATAGTTCCAACATGAAAAATTGAGAACTATGATTAGGGAATGATTTGGGACAGCAGAAGGAGGCCTATACTTTATAGATCGGAAGAGAAACGGCGAATAAGAGCGAGGGACGCAGGCAACCGGCGTCCCCTGATGATCTCCTTCGACGACGGCGGGGCGGTGCTGGGCTAGCGCTCGGCGACGTGCAGCCTAGCTTGTTGCTGCTGCGGTGAACTGGCAAGGGGAAGGCGCTGACCTGCGGGAAAAGGGAGCAGGCGCTGTGCCCTCTGCACGCTGGTGGGAGGCACGGCTGGAGGGGGTGAGGACGAGGGGCGCGGGGCAGCAGCGGCTGGCGAGGCACGCGGTGCTGCGAGGGGGAGACGAGGCACTGGCCTGCGGGCTAGAGGCAAGGAGGAGGTTGGCTGGGGTGGCTGCGGCTGGGAAGGAGGAGAACAGGAGGAGCGCTGCTGGAGGAGAGACAGGAACGCATGCTTGCATGCGCCTCCACCCAAGAGCAGTACAGCATACAGAGGCGTGGACGACTAAGCATGGCAGCAAAACGACGAGATCCGGCTACGATTTCAACACGAAAACTAAAGGTCTACAACTAGAGAACATACTAGGACAGACGAAAGAGGTCTATACCTTCTAGATCAAAGGTAGACGGCAAAGAACTGAAGGGTTGACGGTGGTTCTTCAGCGAGGTCGACGAGCTCCTTCCGCAACGGCTCTCGGCTCCTTCGCTTAACGGATCCTAGTGCAAAGATGAAAAACGGGACAGGTGCTTAGAGAACTAGATCACATGCGGAGGAATTCGACAAAGAGATTACCTCGCGCGAGAAATCGGAGACGGCGTCAAATGGAGGAGTACAGACGGCGGGGTTTAAATAGAGATGGAGGAGGAACCGGCAAGGAAACTCCTAAAAAACGGGATCTCCACCTTCCGAATTGTAGGAGGTTTGACTTAGGGTGGAGGATTCACACTAGAGCCAATTCAATTTGAAAAAAGATTTGGAAAGAAATAAAAAAAGAAAGAGAGGGAGGGAGGGAGAGAAGTGTAGGTGGGGAGGGAGAGGAGTGCGCACGGAGAGGGGAGGGGCACACCAGGAGAGAGGAAGAGAGAGGTGGGGGTGCCCGGAGTGGGTCCCGCCCGCTAGAGGAATAATTAACACCTTAAGGCTAAAATAGGAAACATTTAAATAAATATTTACAAATCATATTAATCAAAACAAATCCGTATATTATTTTATTTCTTTTGAAAACAATTCCTCACACATTCTTTTATTTAAAATATTATTTCATTAATTAAACCAAATTAGGTTTGAAATTATTTTTATTTTGCAGTAACATAATCATTTTCAAAGTTTTAAATTTGAATTAAATTTTTATGCCATGCACATGCATATGAATTTTGGATTTTAAAAATGAGGATGTTATAGTGGTGGTTTAGCGATCGCCGGGATTTCCAGTTCCTTGCGGAGTTGGAAGCCGGATCGTTTTGGTCTCCTGACATCTTACCAAAATCTATCTCGTCGTCTCTCACCAGAAGATCGGGACCACTGCGTCCGCACGTATCAAGTGGTATCAGAGCTTCCGGCTATCTTCGTTTAATTTTTGTTCATCCTATAGTCTAGAAAATAGCCCTATAAAAATATCCGTCGTTAGATTTCCCTTTTAATCCGAGCCCGTCTAGCCTTTGCTATTATTGCATTAGTTCTTTTGCTTGTTGAATTTGTGTTGCATCGTCGAGTCGTTACTGGTCTTAGCGTTTTGATCTTTAGAGTGTCGAGTTAGAATCACATAATCGTCACTGTGTTCTTCGTGTCCGCCGATCTTCTAGTGCCGCCGCCACCACCACGTCATACAATCAGCCACCCCATCTCCTTGCCGTGAGCATCAAAGTTCCAAGGATAAAACAGATCGGCCTTGTTTCTAGGAACTTCCCAACTACCCGATCAGGAGCTTGCCATATTTATCATCGGCATTTTTCCTAATTCAGATTGGTAAGCCATCACCAGCCTATCCATACCATCTAGCTCACGGATTCATCGCCATAAAAATAGCAGCCTGATTGTATCTCAGTTTGTTTTTTTCCCTTAAGCCGAGACACCCACAAACTAGCCAGAGCTTGGCCAATCATACAAAAAAAAAAGCAACTTTGGTTCAACCTCACATCTATCCATGTATACATTCTATCTTTGGTTTCACGTGGGTGCACTTTCCAAAAAAAATCAAGCCATATATATACCATCTTGGCATCTGCTAGTAGTGTTGACCCGAGAGGCAAAAAAAATCAATTGTAAAAAAAAAAGATAGTGCTCTCGGCAAAAAAAAAATATAGAAAAAAGAGAAAAAAAGTGAAAAGAAAGTGAGAGGAGGAAAAAATTTGAGTAGTTTCATCTTTGTGTACAGCAGCAGGTCTGTGACTAAGTCTGTGATTAGGCTCGCGTCTCTAACTCGGTCTAGCCTAGGACCAGCACAGTACCGATGTTTGAACACTTATTCAAGTTGAATTGACTAGTGTGGTTATAGTTCTTCCTTTGCCACATATAAAGCCTGTCCGAGCTCCACTTTCTACTAACCACACAGGGACAGATACTAGCCATCGCTTTACCACCTCGTGTTTTCAAGCTATCATCGACTAGTTACCGATCGCACCTACTGCTTGCTAGGTAAGAATTGGTAAGAGCAAAAGATAGCATTGAGAGTGAGAGATTTGCCACTTATACACACCAGTAGTGCATAGGATATATACATCTCTGTATTTTTCTTGTTTTTACTAACCATGGCAAGAAGCGACGCTGAAGAAGGGAATTGCGTGCTACAAACTGAGTTCGCAAAATACGTGGAGGATCAAGCGAAGGCCTTGACTGACATGAACAACAACATCGCCAAGCTGATCAATGACAATGCTCACAGCATGGAACGACTCAAGAGGAGAGTTGCCGAGCTTGTCACCAGGATGGACGACCTCGAGAAGAGAGCACCTGCTCCAGCTGCTGTCCCTGTGCCTCCTGCAGCCCAGGTTGGTCGCTGCAATTGGGCTGATGAGGTTGAACAAGTTGACGACAACTACGTTGCTGATTCCGAGGCAGACAATGGTTTCAATGTGAATAACGATCGAGACCATCAACGTCTTCGCCACAATCGGCACGGTACGGCAAGAAACCAACAAGGTAACCAGGAGGTAAATGATGATTCATTAGCAAAAGTTAAATTGACAGTGCCTCCATTTGATGGTAGATATAATCCTGATGATTACCTTGACTAGGAATTATCTGTGGACCAGAAATTTTCATGCTTTGATATTTCTCCTAATAAACAAGTTAAAGGTTGCTGTTAGTGAGTTCACTAGTTTTCCATCCATTTTGTGGCATGAAACATGTAAAAGAGGAAATAAACCTAGAACTTGGGTTGTTTTAAAACGTGCCATGAGAAATAGATTTGTTCCTTCTTATTATGAGCGAGACTTGCTTAATAAGTTGCAACGCTTGAATCAAGGTAGTAAATCTGTTGAGGAATATTATCAAGAACTACAAACTGGTATGTTGCGTTGTGACTTACATGAAACTGAGGAGGCTAAAATGGCTAGGTTCTTGGGTGCGTTAAACCATGACATTCAAAATATACTTGATTTTCATGAATACAATTCTGTCAACCGTTTGTACCATCTTGCTTGCAAAGCTGAAAGATAGGTCCAGGGAATGCAAAACAAGACTCGAGGAAGCTTTGGTGGTTCGTCAAAAACGAACCATGAGGTTGCAAAGACGCCATCTTCTACACTCCATCAAGTGTCCCCACTAGTCGTACCTTCTACTCGTCCGACACGTGCTACGAGTGCGAGCAAGAATACCACGGTGCAAGCCCCCGCCAAAAGTGCTTCTTCCGTTGCATCAACAGGACGTACTCGCGACATTCAATGTTTCCGTTGCAAGGGATTTGGACATACACAACGTGATTGTCCTAGCAAACGTGCTCCCATTATTCGCGAGGATGGTGAGTACTCTTCCGCTAGTGATCATGAGGATGAACTTGCTTTAGTTGCCGCCAACAACGCAGGTGACGAAGATTCTAATGGAGAGGTGTTTAGTGCTTAGATGACGGAAGGCTACCCCACACTAGTTGTGACCCGTGTACTAACCGCGCAACTAGAACTGCCACAACAAAGCCAACGACATAATCTTTTCTAAACCAGGTTCGTTGTCAACGAGCATGCGGTGCCCGTCATCATCGATGGAGGAAGTTGCAACAATTTCGCAAGCGTAGACATGGTCGAGAAGCCTGGCTTGACCACACATCCACATCCTCATCCATATTGCATTGAATGATTCAATTCATGCGTTAAACTTAAGGTAACTAAAACTGTCCGCATTCACATCACACTTGGTTCTTATCGTGATTATATAGACTGTGATGTTGCGCCTATGGATGTTTGTTTTATTTTGCTGGGTAGACCTTGGATATATGATGTAGATGATATTCATCATGGTAGGTCTAATCAATATAAATTTATGTTTAAGGGGAAGAAATTTGTTTTAGAGCCTATGACCCTAGCTGAATTAGCAAAAATAAACATTGACCGCTCTGATTCTAAAAATAAAAATTGTGATAATAATGGGAAAAAGAGTGTGCAAAGGAGTGTGGCCAATAATAAAGGTGCTTGTGTAGCAACAACTGATTCTACGTTGAAGGGTCCTGTGCTTTTAGCTAAACAATCTTGCACCCATGTTATGAAGGATGTACCTGTTGCATTGCCTGCTGTTGCTATTAACCTTTTGCAAGATAATATGCTTGAGTCACGGACGACTCAAAATCAATAAAGGGGGGATGATGAGGATATCACCGGCAAGCCTGCGACCACTACTTCGACTACTTTCACTACGTCCGCTACATCGTCGGTCCCTACGTCAGCTGATGGAGATGGAAGGCACCGAGACAGCATGAATCCGCATGCCATGCCATTCAAGCCTCTGCCAAAGGATTACTACCAAGAGAAGCCCACATTCAAAGGAGCCCTCGCCAACCGGGCCCATGCTGAGAGGAAGTCAAATTTGACTCCAACTCAGATTCGCGCATCCAGGAGCAGCCCTCACGAAAACGAATGCCCAGACCACATACGGACTCCGTTTTCAACGTACAACCACTTCACGGAAAGCTATCGAGATCAGCTTTCCAGTGGATCTAATCCCGTCTCAAAATTTCTTATGAATCGGCAGGAATTTGCGTTTTATGGAGGCATCCAGAATCTGGCCGGCGCTGCGTCGCCGTATTACTGGGCCCAAAGCCTATGTATCCCTAGGGTTAGCTTCGCGCGCGTCTGGGTCCCACTTTGGGCACCCCACCCCTAGCCTCAACACTATTTAGGGCTGTCGTCGTGCTTCGTCTTCGTTGGGTTTTGTTTAGTCTTGTTTTCCACGTTCGTGTGTTGAAACGGCCTCGAATCTGCTTGTATCGGCTAAACCATCCAGATTGAGTTACGGAACCCCAACTTTGTGAGTTATCAGATTATCTATCTTTTGTTCCTGCTTGTTCTTCGGTTGCTTGTAGGAACCATCATTCGTGGACAGGTCCATCGTGCCTCTGGTTCGGTCGATAACAATCGTCGTGGTGGTTTAGCGATCGCCGGGATTTCCAGTTCCTTGCGGGGTTGGAAGCCGGATCGTTTAGGTCTCCTGACATCTTATCGAAATCTATCTCGTCGTCTCTCACCAGAAGGTCGGGACCCCCGCGTCCGCACCTATCACCAACAAGCTGGTAGCAGTACTGAGCTGTGTGGCCATCCCTACCACAGAAGGTGCAAGTGTACTTGGGCTTGGTCCTAGGTGAGGTGGTGGTTGTTGCTAGGGCTGTGGAACTCTTACCCTGGGCAGGAGAAGGTACTACAAAGGAAGCAACCTCTTGTCCTGGTGCAACTTGAACACCTGCAGACCCGAAGACGGTCTTTTCTAGGAATTCTGGAGAAACTACACGTAAGTGCAGGCTCCCCGCCTGTCGTTGGTTTTGGCAATTGATGATTGAGTTTAGCACGTCGACAACTGCACAAGACTAGGACACTTTGTTTCATAGTTCTTCTATTGTCTTTGTGTGTGTTTAGATTAGGCCTGCAGATCATCTACTGTCTGGCAGCATGATCCCATAGAGCACAGCCCGTTGAGCATCTCATTCTTATCCAATCCTCGGGTGTGTTCGAGAGGGTTCCAGAGTTCGTACACCTGTCATGGTTCGAGAGGTTTCCGGGGATACAGCTGCCGGGGTTTCGTAGCCACTAAGTAATCAAAGCTAGATATTTTTCACTGGGGGCGAAACTTCCCGCCTAGTCTACAAATCGACAAAAGTGGTCCAAGACCCGAGGCATGGTGATGAGAGGGGTCGAGAGTGGCTAAGTCCGAAGGGCTACAAAGAGTAGCCCTGTCGGACTGGCTCCGACGGTCAAGGCGTGCGCGAGCGGCTAAGTCCTAGAAAAATCTTTCTCTAGATCTGGTCGGACCGGTTCCGATGGATAGGGCAAGTCAAAAATCGGCTAAGTCCTTGAAACTAGACCTCTCTAGATCCCATCGGGCTGGGTCCGACGATGGCCGGACCAGGTCCGACGGCTAGGCGATGCGGCCATACCTAGAACCAGTGAACCCAGTCGGACTAGGTCCGATGGTGACCGGACCGGGTCCGACAGATGAATCTGAAACTGCCCGATTCAATCTCAGCCGCCCATCTGTTCAGTTGGCTAGGGTTACGCGAGAGGGCTATAAATAGGAGCTCATCCCCACGGGGAAGCTGAGAGAGTGCTTCATTTCAGCCACCCAAAGCCACCTCCTTGCTAAAGGGGTCTCTCCCATGGAGTTCATCCACCTTGGTACCTCCATGCCCATGTCCAAGGGTGATTGAGCTAGGAGAAGGAGTGGAGAAGAGAGAGAAGAAGAAGAGCAAACATCTCCCTATGGTGTGTCGTTTCTCCATGTGCTAGAGACCGCCGACGTTGTGGTAGAAGGGTTACGAGGAGCTTCCGCGTGTGTGGAAGAGCTTGTGAACGTGTGAGGTTTCTAGCTCACCCGCCATCCGTGGTGAAGAGCTACTGAGTGGATTGAGGGTTAGGGACGAGAGAGTCCCAACTTGCATCAGTGCAAGTTTCCTCAATGTGGAGTAGGAGCTTGCTCCGAACCTCGGGAAAAAGCCCGGTTTGCCCCCCTTGTCACATTTACATTACAACATCTTATTGACTGCCTGAGGGTGCCATCGTGCCACCTATTTCCATTGGGTTGAGCCTACTCGTGTGATTGTGCTTTCGCTATTAGTATTGTGTAGGGCTCACATGCTAGTTGGTTTCCTGACTTGCTAAGCAACTTAACCACCGGGTGATAAAAGAAAATTAAAAAAGTCGATTCACCCCCCTCTCAGCCTTAGGTCCTTTCAATTGGTATCAGAGCTAGGATCTCTAGTTCTTACTTTACCGCAATAGAGATGGCCGACGGGGATAGTGTTGCTAGCAATAGAATCCCAATATTCAATGGAACTCATTTTGCTATGTGGAAATTGAGGATGAACGTTTACCTTCAATCCATGGGATTAGCTGTTTGGAAGGTCGTAGAGACACCTCTTGCATTCACACTTGAAGCCGACACGGCTCCCACACCTGAGCAAGTCAAGTTGCTTGAGCTTGATGCCAAAGCTATGAATGCTTTATTCTGTGGCTTGTCTATGGATGTGTTCGACAGGGTTAGCAATCTCACAAATGCACATGACATTTGGAACACTCTCATAGAGATTCACGAGGGCACAGCCTCAGTTAAGGAGGGTAAACTGGTTTTTGCTAAGGAGAAGTTTGACCAATTTAGGATGCTCCCTGGAGAAAGTGCGCATGACATGTTTACATGGCTTAACCCCCTAATCAACGAGCTCAAAGGGCTCGAAGCTGCTGTTGTTGATGTTGATGTGTGCAGGAAAATGATTAGGGTGCTGCCAAGGCAAGAGTACAAGGACATCATCACCTACTTGTCCAACAGTGGTGAATTGAAGAAGCTTTCACCTACTGCCCTCCTGAGAAAGCTGACAGCACATGAGATGCTCATGATTGAGCCTGGAACATCACACGCACCAGAGAACAACAAGGTGATTGCTCTCAAGGTGAGTGGGTCCAAGACAAGTGGCACCAAGCCATGTACAGCTGATGGTGATGGGGAGATGACCATGAGCCAATTCGAGGAAGCATTTGAGCAAATGAGCCTCTTCATAAAGAATGGAAGCAAATTCATGAAGAGGAGAGGCTATGATGGAGGTGGCTCGAGCAAGGCAACTCACGCATCACTCCAATGGTTTGAGTGCAATGAGAAGGGCCACATAGCTGCCATGTGTTCACAAAAGAGCAAGGCTAAGTACAAGGCAAAGACTAAGGAAAAGGGAGATGCTGAGAAACCCAAGCAAAAGGAAAGGGACCGAAAGAACTTCCACAAGTCGGGGTTCAAGGGTCGCTCCAAGGATGGTAAGAAGTTGGCCTTCATTGGTGAATGGGCCACCGATGAGAGCGCAAATGATGGCCCGGCTTCCGGAGATGAGGAGGATGATCAAGGCATGGCGACCACGGCAATTGCGGAGTCAATCCCTCCTCCACCGGCCTTCCCTCCAAGGTGCTTGATGGCTGTATCGGAGGTACAAGAATGGTACTCCGATGATGATTCTGCTTCCTCTATTTCCACTACACCAGAGGCGACACCGACACTGGCTGGCACTCCAACGTGCTTGATGACCAAGCCAGCTGCAAAAGAGGTTAGTAGCTCTGACTCTGAGTCTGACTGTGATGATACAAAGACTGCTAGGCAATATCTTGGTCAAGCTCTTGAGTTCTTAGAGGAGTGGTTGAGGAGCATGAGACTCCAACAAAGCTTGAATGACTTGAATGAGAACTTTGCTAGTCTTAAGTCCAAGCATGAGAGTCTAGAAACTGAACATGACCTGCTTGTTAGCTCTAGTAGCTCAACCACTAAGAACATTGATGCGCTTGAACAAGAAAACAAGGCTATGCATGAGTCCGTAGAGCACTTGCTTGCGACTATTCAAGAGCTTAGGGATGGCAATGAAAGACTTGTAGCAGACAATGCTTCTATGACTGCTTTATCTGTTGCTGCAACTGTTGATAATTCTTTTTGCAGTACTCTTGTTGATGCTCCCTGTGATGCTATGCTTAATGTTCCTGCTACAATTGTTGCTCAAATTATAGTTCCTTCCAAGGTTGATTGCTCTACTTCATGCAATGACTTGATTGAATTGTCCAATGTTGAATCTAGCTCTAGTGGTTCCTCTAGCATTGCTATTGAGTGTAATCCTGAGAATTGCAAATTTGCTCGAGCTGCTAGGGAACTTGCTATTGAGGTTAGTGAGCTTAGGCTAAAGCTTGAAAAGTCTGAGAAGGCACTTGAGAACTGCTTGGGTGGTAGTACCTCTTTGGAGAAAATCCTTAAGGAACAGAGAACATCTTTCCAAAAGGGTGGCTTGGGTTTCACCCCAGAGAAGCCAAAGGAAAAGAAGAAAATGAACACGGTTCCTCAAGGATCTACCATGAGGCAAAACTACTATCATGCATTTCCCAAGAAGAAGAACAATCAACCTCCTAACAACTTGCACACTAGCAACAATGCTCCTAGGCATCACCTTGCACAACACGCTTGGCAAGGACCGGCTAGGCACAATAATTCCACTTGGGAACCACAAAGAGCTCAAAATATGTGGCATGGTCCTCCTAGGTGTCCCAACAACTGGCAAGCTCCACCTAGGTCTTTCCATGCTAGGCAAGGACCTCCTAGACATTACCACTTTGCTCCACAAGCTCCACCTAGACACTATTACAACAATGGACCACAATTTGGGAGGAAGCAGGGTAGATTTGGTCCCACTCACTTCACTCCTCCTAGAGATGTGTATCATGATAGGTCCAACTTTGTGTGGAACGGTGCTAGGTTTTCAGGTCCTAGAGCTCACATTGCACCATAGGCTAGACCCACATATGTGAACCCTAGGAGAGCACATGTGGAGGTGGTAGAGAGAAACTATGCACTTCAACAAGATGACAGGGGTAGAGTCTATGCTAGGTTCATTGGGCCATCATGGGAATATGAGCACAAGACACAGCTTTGGGTGCCAAAATCAATTATCCATGATGTTCGCAATGTTGTGAAAGCTAACCCCTGGGGACCCATCAAATGGGTTCCTGAGTCACGAAATTGACCCTTTCTATGTGGACAGGTGAACTACCGGTGTGGAGGGAGCCATTGGATCGTTGACAGTGGGTGCACCCAACACATGACCGGCAACCCTCGGTTGTTCACCTCATTGGGGGAAGGAGACTTCCCCAGCAAGGTCACATTTGGAGATGGAAGCAAGGGCAAGGTTCTTGGAACAGGAAGGGTAACTATATCCCCTGACCTTTCAATTGACAATGTCCTTCTTGTCAGGACCTTAAGCTACAATCTGCTATCAATAGCCCAGATGTGTGATTTAGGGTTTCATTGTCATTTCTCACCCTTAGAGTTGTTGGTTTTGGACAAAAATGAAAAAGGGATTTTCAAAGCTTTTAGATTCCAAAACCGTTATCTTGTGGATTTCACTTCCTCTGCAACGCATATCTCGACTTGCCTAGTTGCAAAGTCTCTCTCGGTTGGCTTTGGCACCGGTGTCTTGCGCACGTTGGCATGAGAAACTTGAAGAAACTTGGCAAAAACACCTTGATTCTTGGGGTAAAGGATGTGAAGTTTGAGAAGGATAAACTTTGCAGCGCCTGTCAGGCAGGCAAACAGGTAGCAAATCCGCACCCTACAAGGAACATATTGTCCACTTCTCGACCCCTGGAACTCCTACACATGGACTTGTTTGGGCCAACGACTTATGTCATCATAGGAGGGAATCTTTATTGTTTGGTCATTGTAGATGATTACTCGAGATACACTTGGGTCTTCTTTCTTTCTGACAAAACACCAGTGGGTGAGGTTTTCAAAAAGTTTGCAAAGAAGATCCAAAATGCTTTTGACTGCACAATAAAGAGGGTGAGAAGTGACAATGGGACAGAGTTTACTAACACCAGTGTCGAGTTTTTCTGTGATGAGACAGGGATTGATCACCAATTCTCAGCCACCTATACTCCTCAGCAAAATGGGATGGTTGAGAGAAAGATCAGGACACTAATCGAGATGGCTAGAACAATGTTGGATGAGTACCATACTTCTGATCTATTCTGGGTTGAGGCCATCAATACTGCCTGCCACTACATCAATAGACAGTACCTACACAAGCTGCTGAAGAAGACTTCCTATGAGCTACTGATTGGAAGACGACCAAATGTCTACTACATGAGGGTATTCTGGTGCAAGGTGTACGTCTACAAGAAGCGGCAGCACTTGGACAAGTTCCAGAACAGATGCGACAAAGGCATCTTCCTTGGGTACTCAACATGTGGACAGAACTTTAGAGTGTACAATGAGTCCACCGGTCAGATTGAGGAGACCTACGACGTTAAGTTTGATGAGTCAAATGGTAGCCAAGGTGAACACGAGAACTTGGACGATGTTGGTGACAAGCCCCTTGCTCGTGCTGTTGAGCTGATGGATGTTGGGGATGTGAGGCCTGCAGAGGCTCCTAGAGAGGATGAGCCTGTTCCACCACCAGCTACACCTGAGCCAGTGGCAGATTCAGGAGGAGCTTCACCCCATGCTGATAGCTCTAGTCAAGACCCAGCTCCAGAGATAGACACTGAGGTAGAGTGTGAGCCAGATGCGGAGTCAGCTGAGCAGACAGATACAACACCTCAGTTGGTGAGGACTCACCACACTATTGCTCGTGATCACCCAGCCGAGCAAGTGATTCGTGATCTCTACCATGGAGTTCAGACAAGGTCAAGGATGGCAAATATTTATAAGCACCAAGCATTTGTGTCAGAGACTGAGCCAAGGAAGGTTGGGGAAGCTCTTGAAGACCCAGACTAGATTAATGCAATTCACGAGGAGCTGAACAACTTTGAGTAGAACAAAGTGTGGAAGCTGGTAGAGAGACCGAGTGACCACAATGTGATAGGCACCAAGTGGATGTTCAAGAACAAGACTGATGAGTTCGGCTTGGTTGTGCGCAACAAGGCACGTCTAGTGGCTCAAGGCTTCACTCAAGTTGAGGGCATTGACTGTGGTGACACAGATGCTCCTTTTGCTCAGATGGATGCTATCCGGTTGCTTGCAGCCTTCTCCACATGCCACAACATCACTCTCAAGCAAATGGATTTGAAGAGAGCATTTCTCAATGGCTACATTGATGAGTTGGTGTATGTGGAGCAACCTCCAGGTTTTGAAGACTCCAAGCATCCAGACCACGTCTACAAACTGTCCAAAGCGCTGTATGGGCTCAAGCAGTCTCCTCGGGCATGGTATAAAAGATTGAGAAACTTCCTCACTGACAAGGGCTTCAAGGTTGGCAGAGTTGATTCCACTCAATTCACCAAGGTGGTTGATGGTGATTTATTCCTTTGCCAAGTCTATGTGGATGACATAATCTTTGGGAGTTCCAATGAAGCAATGTGCACTGAGTTTGGGGAGATGATGGCGAAAGAATTTGAGATGTCCATGGTCGGTGAGCTGAGCTTCTTCTTGGGGTTCCAAATCAAGCAACTCAAGACTGGCACTTTCATATCCCAAGAGAAGTACATCCAGGATCTTCTGAAGCGCTTTGACATGATGAATTGCAAGCCGATTCGAACTCCCATGGTGACCAATGGACACTTGGACCTCGACACCGAAGGTACGTCCGTCGACCCTAAGCTTTACCGCTCTATCATTGGTGCACTCCTTTATCTCACTGCATCTAGGCCAGACATCATGTTTAGTGTATGCATGTGTACGAGATATCAGGCCTCCCCTAGAGAATCTCATTTAGCTGCTGTGAAACGAATCTTGAGATACCTGAAACACACTCCTAGCATAGGTTTGTGGTTTCCGAAGGATGTGCGTGTTGAGCTCCTAGACTATTCTGATTCAGATTATGCCGGTGCAAGATTGACCGCAAAAGCACTTCCGGGGCATGCCACTTCTTGGGTAGATGCCTAGTGTCATGGGCTTCAAAGAAATAGAACTCCATGGCGCTATCTACCACTGAGACAGAGTATATAGAGGCAGGGAGTTCATGTGCTCAATTGCTATTCTTAACTCAATCATTGTATGACTATGGCATAAAACTTGATCATGTCCCCTTGCTATGTGATAATGAGAGTGCGGTAAAAATTGCCAACAATCCGGTCCAACACTCACGTACCAAGCACATTGACATTCAACACCATTTCCTACGGGATCATGTGGGGAAGGGTGACATTGTGCTTACACATGTGCGCACCAAGGACTAGCTTGTTGACATTTTTACTAAGCCATTGGATGAAGCAAGGTTCTGCAAGCTTAGAACTAAACTTAATGTTCTAGTCAAGTCTAATTCTTCCTAGTTGGCATCATTGGACTGTTTAGTGTGAAACTTGTATATATTTGTGTTTGAGAATCTTGAGATTTGACTGTTATACTTCTCCCATGTGTTCTCAATGTGCTTACTAGTTGATCATGAGAGCCATTATTAATTGTCTAATGTCACTTGCTCAATTTGTGCTTAACTCAAATCATTATGAAAATTGCTCACTTGGAGCTTGTGCTAGATAATCTAGAGCCTTCTATATCTTTTGGATTGTTTTGCTTCTAGTTTGGATGACCTTGTACTTCTTGGCTAATTTAGGCTAGCATTTCATTCATGCTCTTGCTTGGTTATAAATTGAGCACTTTTATGAAATGTTGAGCTAAATGTGCAAAAATGAATAAATGGCCTCAAAGTGGCCTAGCTTGTCTCACCAATGACTCTCCAACGAGATCACTTGTCATTGCACCAAGGCATGAACTTGGGGGAGCTTTGGATGACCAAGACACCCACTTTTAGTGTAATGCTAAGTGCTGTCGATAAAGGCTTGAGACTTGCAAAATTTTAAAAAAATGATCAATCCTTGAGAAAAATGAGCTCAACACAAATGTTTTAATCTCATATTCAAGTCTTGGTCATGAGCTTGGGTGACTTGGTATGCTTGTTTTTAGCTCTAGCTAGTGCTTGTGTCTCTCTCTAGTTGATTTAAGCACTATTTGATTTACTTGGCTCTAGTTCACCTAAATCTTGCTCTAGGTCTAATATTACTTGAACATCATTGCAAATATGCTCTTCTTGATCAATGTGACATAGGACCTAGAAGTGGTTCAATTGTGAAATTGGTAATGTTATTGGCTCATGTGTGAAATGTATAACTTTCAAAACTTGCTACGATTGCGCTCTTTCTTTTATGTGCTTAGTTCATCTTTTTGGTCCTTGATGCCAAAGGGGGAGAGTTCGGGCAAATCTAGCTAATTTAGTGAAAATCTAGTTTTGCATGACTTGTATTTGAATTGCTTGCACCAAAGGGGGAGAATTTGCGTTGCTTGCATGTTGGGAGAGAGATAATTGTTCAAGGGGGAGAGTTGTGAGAGCTCACTTGAATTGTGCATAGCTTGTTGGTGAATGCTTGTTCTAGGGGAGTCAATTCTAGCACTCATTGCATTGTGCCTCATTGTTTCTCAATTAGTGTCATGGCTAGGGTGCACGTGTATAATTGCTCATACTTGTTGCCCATATGCTCAATTCCAGTTGGTATCATTGATATATCTTGTTTGGAGCTAATCCCTATACCAGAAATGCTTTGTCAGCTGAGATTTGCATGTGTTATCATCAATTACCAAAAAGGGGGGATTGTAAGTGCAGGCTCCCCGCCTGTCGTTGGTTTTGGCAATTGATGACCGAGCTTAGCATGTCGACAACCGCACAAGACATGGGCACTTTGTTTCATAGTTCTTCTATTGTCTTTGTGTGTGTTTAGATTAGGTTTGCAGATCATCTACTATCTGGCAGCAGGGTCCCACATAGCACAGTCCGTTGAGCCACTCATTCTTATCCAATCCTCGGGTGTGTTTGAAAGGGTTCTAGAGTTGGTACACCTGTCAGGTTTCGAGAGGTTTCCGAGGATACAGCTGTCGCGGTTTCGTAGCCACTAAGTAATCAAAGCCATATATTTTCCGCTGGGCACAAAACTTCCCATCTAGTCTACAAATCGATAAAAGTGGTCCAAGACCCGAGGCGTGGTGACGAGAGGGGTCAAGAGTGGCTAAGTCCGAAGGGCCGCAAAAAGTGGCCCCGTCGGCCTGGGTCCGACGGTCAGGGCATGCGCGAGCGGCTAAGTCCTAGAAAAATCTTTCTCTGGATCTAGTCGGACCGGGTCCTACCACCGTCGGACCAGGTCCGATGGATAGGGCAAGTCAAAAATCGGCTAAGTCCTTGAAACTGGACCTCTCTGGATCCCATCGGACCAGGTCCGACGGCTGGGCGATGCGGCCAAACCTAGAAACAGTGAACCCGGTCGAACTGGTTCCAATGGTGACCGGACCGGATTCGACGATTGGAACCAGTTCGACGGAGGTATATCTTCCAGATCTGATCGACAATATGCTCATCGGACCAGGTCCGAGGGTCATCGAACCGGGTCCAACGGATGAATTTGAAACTGCCCGATTCAATCTCAGCCGCCCATCTGTCCAGTTGGCTAGGGTTACGCGAGAGGGCTATAAATAGGACCTCATCCCCACGGGGGAAGCTGAGAGAGTGCTTCATTTCAGCCACCCATAGCCACCTCCTTGCCAAGGGGTTTCTCCCATGGAGTTCATCCACCTTGGTACCTCCATGCCCATGTCCAAGGGTGATTGAGCTAGGAGGAGTGGAGAAGAGGAAGAAGAAGAAGAGAAAGCATCCCCTACCTCTTCCACCCTCTCAAGGTTTGATTTGGTCCTCCTCCATGGTGTTCTTGGCTAGTTCTTGATGGAGAGAGAGAGAGAGTTGGTCTTGGTGAGAGGTTCCGGCCTTGTGCTCGTGGGTTTCTTGTTGCCAGAGTCTTCACCGAGCCGTGGTTCAACCGCTACATCGTCTACTTCGTCTACATCGCCGCTTGTGGAGCGGTGCCGGAAACCCTCCGTGGATCGGGGGTCATCTCCATACGTGGGGGCGCTTCGTTGTCGCCTTCGGAACGCAATCCCCGGAGTTGGAGCACCGTCCGAACTACGATGTGTCGTTTCTCCATGTGTTGGAGACCACCGACGTTGTGGTAGAAGGCTTGCGAGGAGCTTCCGCATGTGTGGAAGAGCTCGCGAACATGTGAGGGTTCTAGCTCACCCACCATCTGTGGTGAAGAGCTACCGAGTGGATTGAGGGTTAGGGACGAGAGAGTCCCAACTTGCATCCGTGCAAGTTTCCTCAACGGGGAGTAGGAGCTTGCTTCAAACCTCGGGAAAAAGCCCGGTTTGCCCCCTTGTCACATTTACATTACAACATTTATTGACTACCTGAGTGTGCCATCGAGCCACCTATTTCCATTGTGTTGAGCCTACTCGTGTGATTGTGCTTCCGCTATTAGAATTGTGTAGGGCTCACACGCTAGTTGGTCCCCTGACTTGCTAAGCAACTTAACCACCGAGCCGATTCACCCCCCTCTCGGCCTTAGGTCCTTTCACTACTACCATCCATCCCTCGTGACTTAAGATTACCTTAGGCGGGTGACGCTTAATATGATCAAATCATTCAAAACCTGGACCTCTACCTTGTGAAATCTTGGATTGATCCAAGATCAAGTTTAGCTTCTTCTTACCACCAACGAACTTCTCAAGAGTGCTCATGAGGTACTCACACTCCTGATGAAGTCGTGGACAGAACTCACACAAGAGGGAGGAGGACCTAGCAGCACTTGTGTCATCCTGACCACTAGCAACATCGTTACCCTATAGTCTACGCACTTTATCACCTAGAATCTCAAGCCCTCTCTTGAAGGACTGACAAGAAATGCACTCAGAATTTTGCACTTCTGCTAGCCTACCGTTGTACCTGTGACATAAATCTTCTAGAACCCTGTTCATGTTCCCATCCAGTTCATCACATCTCAAACAAGTAGAGCACTCAGCTAGAGACTGTTTCAAATCAGCAATTTTATTCTTCAGAGTCAAGTTCTCTAGTCCAAGCATCAAACACTCAGTACACACAGAAGCAGAGTGGAAACTGTCATATTCACTGCTAATTGTGTCCTTAGGTGCAACATGATCACTACAGTCCTCATCTAGACTGAATGGGTCCTTAGGTAAATCATGTGACTCATGTGCAGTAGGATCAAGACGAGCAATCATTTCAGTAGCAACAGATAATTGCAAGGCATCTCTAGTTTCTTCAAGCTCCTCAAGCACACTAAGATGTTTAGCCTTAAGTTCTTCCAGCTCCTTGGTCACACTAGCATGCAGAGTCCTTAGATTATTTAGTTTATCGCAATCAAGGGCAAGAACAACAGGAATAGAAGTACTAGCAACAGATTTAACCTTCTCTAACTCAAGAGTCAAGTATGCTACTTATTCCTTCAAATCCTAAACCCTACCATTTGCTTGATTAAGAAAGCCACCTAGCATAAGGAAAGCATCATTTAGATCATCATAGGACTCGTAGCGAGGTACCTCTAACTCGGAGTCGACGTCGGAGAGGTTGGCGTCGAAGTCCCCGGCCATGAAGCACATCCCGGGAAACTCGTCGTCGTCGTTGTCGTCGTTTGGAGGCTGCTCTCCATCATCGCTTGCCTTATCCTCCGTGATGCAAGCAGCGTCAAGGCTGCAAGCACCCTCCAAAACAGCTTCCTCCCTTTGGTGTATATCGGCTTCTAGCTACCAGGTACAGGCTTCTGGTTTGGCTTGTGGTTCTGCTTGGGGAAGTTGTTCTTGACAACTGGAGCTTCTTCTTGTCCTTTCTAGAGACTGGGGCACTCGGCTCGAATGTGGTTGAGGCCGTCACACTCGAAGCACCTCAGGTTGCCTCTCCTACGCTCACTCACTCTCTTGTAGGCTCTAGTGCATTTTTTGGATAGGAGGGTTAAGCTCTCTTCTAGGACTATGTCAAGATGCTCATCAGAAAGCTCCACAAGAACTGACAAAGAAACAACACCAAGATCAACAGAGGAAGAACCAGAAGGGTTTGTGACCAAAGCTGTGGAAAGTGGATCAGGCTCAAGAACTGACAGGTGCTCAAGTTCATAAGTTTTCAAGTTTGAATAGAGCCCGTCCAAAGTGAGTGTAGTGAGATCCATGGCCTGCCGGATCGTGGTGATCTTCACACCCCAAACTTTCAAATCAAGCGCTGAAAGAAGGTGGCGAGCATTCTCGGAGTCAGTGAAAACTGTCTCAACTGCTCGCAAGTTTCTCAGGATTTTTGTGAACCGGCTAAAACAAGAATCCAGTGATTCACCTGGTTTTTGAGAGAACCGATTGTACTCACGCTTGAACTAGTCCTGGCGAATAGTCTTGACCTGAGCTGTCCCCTCATGAAAGGCAATGAGAGTAGTCCAGATCTCGTGCGTGGACTCAAGGTGAGCAACCCGGTCATATTCATTTCGACCCAAACCATGGAAAAGAATGTTCTTGGCCATGGCATTGAGCTCAAAATCCTTCTTGTTCACGAGGATGATTTCCCCCTCATCCGGTACAGTATACGGTTTCTTGATCTTGAGCTAGATGTCAAAGCCCTGTGCCATGAGGTATGATCGCATCTGTGCTTTCCAAAAGGAAAAATCGAGGCCATTGAAGATCGGAGGTTTTGTTGAGTACTTCTCTGCCATGATGAACGATAGGAAGTGCTCAAAGACTCATAAGAATCACAAGAGCACAACCAAAGCTCTGATACCACTGTGAAATAACCATGACGAATAGAGGGGGGGGTGAATGAGAGTCTTGAATTTTTACGACCGTTCTTTTTCGAATTCACCGGCACCTCAAAATATGAACAACTTGACAACTATGTGTACCCATAGCATGCATGAATGAGAGTCATGGAATATATGGGATTTTTCCACTCACAATCCTGGTTGTCAAGTTTTTAAAAGAGAGGAATCAATTCAAACCTTGCTTTAGAAAAGAAGATCAAGCCAGATGACCAAAGCGACTTTCAGAAAAGTAAAAGCAGATTTGTTCTCACTTAGAGGAGATGGATGGTGGCTTTCTGGTACTCTTTGATTTTTAAAAATTTTTATACCTATTGAACAATGAGTCATGATCAACTCAGCCAAAAATCTCCTCAAAACACCATATAGAACAAATATGAAAATTCAAACATCACAAGCTGCTTTCTGGAAAGCAAAAACAGCTTCTACAGAGTTTGTGTCCACTTGGAGGAGATGGATAATGGCTTTCTGGTACTCTTAGATTTTTTGGGAATTTTTTTCTTAATTGAACAATGAGTTGTGAAGCAATATGCCAAAAATATCCTAAAAAATCCTTCCACAGAAAATATGAAAAATTCAAACAATACGAGCTATCAAGAACATCGAGCAGAAAGTTTGGGGCTCGGTTTTCACCTCACTGCTCCCAAACGGTGTAAGAAAGGGACTCCAAATTTTTATAGTGGGTAGATATATCAGTCACACACCTTCTCCAATAAGAATCACTCAAAAAGGATTTTTCTAGATTTTTCTAAAAATCAAAAACTGACTGCTACGCGAAGAACAAGTTCTGGACAGATTTGCAACTTGAAAGGAGTAGAGTTTATCTACCCACTATGCACGAGGACCGGAGTTTCTTTTCCTCCCCTTGGACTTCTTTTGAGGTGTGAAGCCCAAGCCACTTTGTTAGAGGTGTTTCTCTGGTCCTTGGGCAAGACTCCCCTCATAGCACTCGTCTAGTCCCTTTTCAAATTTAGCTAGCCTAGCCTTAAGTTCAGCATTCTCAATAGCAAGTTCCCTAGCAGCTAATGCACCTTTCCAATTATTAGGATCACATATGCAAGCATTACTAGAGGAACCACTAGAGCTAGAAGCAACCACAACCGAATCATCACAACATGTAGCCATATTAGTTCTAGCAGGAGCAACAACGATAGTGAGATCATCATTCACAACGTCATCTACAGATTGAGCAGCAGGCAAAGCAACAGGTAAAGCAACAGGCAAAGCATTATTCTTGGCTAGAAGTGACTTATTTTCTACTCTAAGTTCATGTAACCTAGCAAGAAGATCATCTAGCGACACTTGCATGGCATCGCGCTCTATTTCGAGTTCTTTGTAATTATCATTCAATTGATGATTAAAGCCTAGCAAGATGTCATTATCAGTTTCTATGCTATTACTGTTAGAAGTAAGATCATCATACTTAGCAATCAAAACCCTATGAGCATCATTTACTTTGACAAGCACTTCATAGAGTTCCCTATCAGGATGGTCAGAGTCGGATACCTCATCAGTAGGAGCAGCAAGCATCTTGGAGGAACCTCCAGAATAGCAGGTGCTTCAATATCAGAGCTCCACCCATCATCATCATCGACTTGAGCCACCAAGCATCTTGATGGAAAGGCTGGAGGATGTGGTACACTTTGAGCAATGGCCAAGCTGGCAAGTCCTTGAGCATTTGACTCATCCTCTTCTTCAGTTGAGACGGCAGACTCACTGGAGCTATCATCGCTCATCCATTCGCTGACGAAGGCCTGTCTCTTGCCGGTCTTGGTATAGCTCTTGAACCCGTACTTGTAATGAGGTCTTCTCTTCTCCTTATGCTTGGACCTCTCCTTCTCGGTGTTTTTCTTTTCCTTCTCCTTGTGCTTGCCTTTACCTTTGTTAGGGCACACCCATGCGATATGACCTTTTTGGTGACACTCGTAGCATCGGAGTGATGAGAACGAGTTCTTGGTTTCTTGATCAGCCGAGCCCCACTTGTTCTTCTCCTTGCCATAGCGCCTCAACACCAGAGCCAATTGCTCCATGGCCTCTGCGTCACTTGCATATTTGGTTGAGGTGGCCCTAGAGTCACTTGCCTTGAGAGCGATCACCTTGTTCTTCTCAGGAGCGACAGGGTCTTATGGCTGGTTGATGAGCATCTCATGTGCCGAGAGTTTCCCCAGAAGTGCTGTAGGAGATAGCTTCGCCAGATCTCCACTATTCGAGAGATAGGTGATGATGTCCCGGTACTCCATCCTTGGCAGCACCCTAATCATCTTCCTGCACACATCAGCATCTGACAAAGCACAGCCGAGCCCTTTGAGCTCATTAACAATGGGGTTAAGCCTAGCAAACATGTCATTGGCAGTTTCAGTGGGGAGCATCTTAAACTGATCAAATCTTTCCTTTATTACCACAAGCTTTTCTTCTATAACAGCTAAGGTACCCTCATGTATCTCTATGAGTGTGGTCCAGATGTCATTAGCTGACTCTAGGTTGCTAACCTGGTCGAAGACCTCCATACTCAACCCGGAGAATATGGCATTGATTGCATTGACGTCTTTCTCTAGCTTTTTTATTTGCTCGAGAGTGGGACCATTGGTTTTATCAATTACCAAGCCTAGAGAAGACTCAATAGCTTTCTAGACATCATACCCAAGATACTGAATATAGAACCTCATCCTTGTTTTTCAATATGGAAAGTATGTACCAATAAACACTGGAATCCTATTAGAAGCAACACTATCCTCTTCAGCCATCTCTAAGCGGATAAGCTAGGACTAGAGATCCGAGCTCCGATCCCAATTGAAAGGATCTACGGCTAAGAGGGGGTGAATTTGCGCCAAATTTTAAATCTTTTTATTTTTCTTTGGACTTTAAGCAAATCAGTAACCTAAACTAACGACAAAGACCTACACTAGCTAGAGCAATGAACGGAAGCGATTAGGCACACACAAGCAGAAGCACGACACAATAAACAACCGCGAAGGGTTGCATAGGCAGGCTCAAGAGACAATTGCGGAATGGAAGTGTAAAAAGTAAATTGGGACACAGAGGCGCAAAACAAGTTGTTTACCGAAGTTCGGTGCTCAACACATGAGCACCTACGTCTCCGTTGAGCAAGCTTTCAACACATGAAAGCCAGGACCCTCTTGTCCCTAGTCCTCAATCCACTCACGGTAGCTTTCACCAACGAATGGTAGGCGAGCTCCAAACCTTCACACGACCGAGAGTTCTCCCACACGCGCGGAAGCTCCTCACGACCCGCGGAAGCAACACATGCTACCGACCTTCAACACATGAAGGATTTCACCCTCAACTTCAACGGATGAAGACGATGCACTACCGACACACGGAAGTGACCCCCGACACAAGGAGGGTTTGCGGCTCCGACACACGGAGAGGATGCACCCCCGACACACGGAGGTGACCGCCGACACATGGCAGTTTTCGGTCTCCAACGAATGGAGAGGTAACACCCCGACACACGAAAAGACTTGACGAAGACGCGATGAAGACATGAGGTGGTGGTGATTTCTCCGGCAACGAAGACCCAAAGAGCACAACGGAGACCACTCACCTCACCGGCTCCTCACACCACATGGAGGGCTAGGCCCAAGGCTCCATGGGGAGGAGACCATGACTGGGGATGGACGGAGACGAGGACGGGGCGGCGCACCTTCTTCTCCCTCTCTCTCACTGCTTCTCCCTCTTCCTCAAGCACACATGGTGGCCATGGGGGTGGAGCACACCATGGGAGGAGCTCTCAAGGATGGGGTGGCTTTGGGTGGCTGCAAACAAGGCTCTCTCACCTCTCCCCAGTGCTGGACACCACTATTTATAACCCCCCACATGAAACCTGACGGCGTGTTCTCCGCTCAACCACTGCGGATCACACCCCTGGTCAGATTTTTACTCTGCTAGCCGACTCGATCAAGCTCGATTCGATTTGAGCGTCGGGCTCAACAAGGAACGACTCGCAGATTTACCCAGGTTCGGACCCCCTCGCGGGTAATAGTCCTACTCTGCCGAGCCTTAGCTCTTTTCCGATTGTGGTTGAAAGGAAAGTCTTTCTGAGTGCTCTCATGAGGCGAGTGTTGAATCCTACCCCACGTGCCCCTTCCTCTCTCTCCTCTCCTTTTATACAAGCCTCGAACCGAGCGGAGAGAGCCGAGGAGTAAGCGATCTGATGCCCTCAAGATGCTCGACAAGACACGACAGAAGAGGCAACGTGCAGCTGCCCCGCTGCTGTGTGCCGCCCTCGCGTGCTCGCAAGTGGCCTCTCACCCGCCTGATCCACCGGTGAGTCTGCGGGTGGGGCCCGCCTGCTCCTCCCGACGCAGGCGGCCTCTTCAAGCAAACCTCCTCTCTGCTGTCAATTCTTGGCGCCCAAGGTGTACCGCTCGGACACAAGGGCCTTCAGTGGTAATCATTTCTTCCAGCTGTCTACTCGCGTGATGTCTCATTAAATCGCCGTCCTTGGCAGGGGAGCCTTCGTCCAAGACTCATACGCAATACTCCCACGCTGGCCCCCTTTGACGCAGGGGCCCTCACCGGTCTTCGAGGGGCTCGCCCACGCACACTTGGCGCGTGGGGCCCTCGCCTCACCATCGGAGGGGCTCGCCACGCCCGCTTTGGGCGTGGGGCCCTCGACTTCGCCTCAAGGCTCGCCCACGCACCCACTGGCGCTTGGGCCTCCCGGCCTCCGAGGGGGGCATGCCACTGCTGGGCCTCGCTTCGCCCGCTTGGCGTGGGGCCCTCCTGGCCTTCGAGGGGCTCGCCAGCATGGGCTGAGGCCTCGCTTCGCCCGCTGACGCGTGGGGCCCTCCTGGCCTTCGAGGGGCTCGCCCACGCCACTGGGCCTCGCTTCGCCCCTTTGACGCGTGGGGCCCTCCTGGCCTTCGAGGGGCTCGCCCACGGCTGGGGCCTCGCTTCGCCCGCTTTTTGACGGGGCCCCCCTGCCTTCGAGGGGCTCGCCATGCCTTGGGGCCTTGCTCGCCCGCTGACGCGTGGGGCCCTCTCGACCTTCGAATGCTCTTTGTACCCGGTATTTATTACAAGCAGTAGCCGGGTCCACCATGATCTGTGAACCGTCAGCGGGTATTCCGTTTCTTCTTGCGCGGCGGAGACGAATCGTGGGAGCCCACCACTGCGCGCCGACGCTGATTCTCCACCGCACACGATCTTCCTTGGGGAACTCGCGCTTTTCGCGGAAACCAAAAACGCAGGGGCAAATGATGGCGCCCAGCAGCGTGAAGCGGAATCAAAGCATCACGCTCGCGCCCCACGCCTATAAATATTTCACTCAGCGCCGCGGCCAATCCTTCCGCACGCTAAGTCTTAAAGTGGTCCTCTGCCTTCTTCGCTGCTACCACAGCATCCTCGCCAATCGCCACCAAGCCTTTCGCCGGCGCACCGCCAAATCTTCCATGGCTCCCAAAGCGCAGCAAGGGCCGCCGGGATGCCGCACCATCTTCGGAGCTGTCTTGCTCGCTTCCACCGTCGATGAGGATCGTGGCGCGGCGAATCTTCGTGCCACCGACCACCGCCGGTTCGCGCGGCACCATCATGCCGAGTCCTCGCGGGGAGATCGTGACCTTCTCTGGCGTCTTTGGCGGGCCTTGTCCGCCGTAGATTCAATTCTTCACAGGGGTGCTCGCCTTCTACGGGATCCAGCGGCGCACCTGGTTCCTAACTCGATCATGGCCTGGTCATCTTCGCCCACCTCTGCGAGATGTTCGTGGGGGCGATGCGAATCTCCGCTTTGGCGTCGACTCTTCGTCTTGCACACGGGCTCGCTTTCGAGCGCGGTTGGGGCTGCTACTTCACGCCCGCGTTACCTCGCCTTTTATCCCTTCGCGGTCAAGTCCAAGCGGAAGGACTGCACCGCAATGGTTGTACGTGGAGGACTCAGCGGCTGCGACGATCTTGCTCTTCCGGCGATCGCGGAGCCCACCGCCGCCCGGGGGCCCGGCTAGACGCAGACGATCTGGCGAAAGCACGGAGGTGATGGCGGGCGCATTGTCGAGCTCCGCCGCCCGAGGCTCACGGAACCCGTGGCGGCGGATTTTTGCGGCGCCGACTTTGCCGCTCCGCTTGAGCGCCCGCTGGGCGTACTACGGCGATAACAGCGGGACCAGCGCTGCTCTTGGAGGTGAATACCCTCGCGCTCTTTTGGATTTTGTACCTTCCTTCTTTCCATTTTGGCTAATAGCCAACTCTTTGCTTCTTCTTGGTGTTGGTGATGGGAGCGTCTTCGGGCGGCGTGCTCGGGGTGGTGGCGGGGATCGATGACCCGCGCCGACCGGCGGCATCGCCCGCCGGTGGCATCCGCCCCCTCTGCGGCCCGGACCAGCGGGGCTCAACCTTCACTTGCGGCGTTGCCCCCATGGAGGTCTCTCGGTCCTGCGGTCCAAGTGGCCGGGACCACTGCAGATCCATGAGCCGCCACCGGCGGCCGCCCAAGCTTCCGCGGCAGCTGCTGCTCTGTCGCGGCGGTGACTCCGCCAGCGCTCTCGGGAAGCGCCGCCTCATCCTTCTTTGTCGGCAGCGGCGGCGAGGGAGGGAGGCGAGCCAAAGAGCGCGCTCTTCAAGTCTGGCTTCGCCGCTTCCCGGCCCCAACCAGCGGGGCCTCCTGTTGCATCGCCGCCGCTCCGCCACCGGGCGAGAGCGCTGGCGACTTCGAAGCTGGCGCCGCTGCGCCGGTTTCTTCCGCTCCACGCTGACGGCGCTCCTGCGCGGCGCTGCTCTTCCATTGGCGCTTCGCCGCACGGCACCGCTTCGCGCCAGCGCCGGCGTCGAGTTCGGCGGCGGCGGCCGCGATCGCGACAGCGCCGCCACCTCCGCCGCAAACAAGCGACTTGGAGCTCCCCTTCAGCTTCGCCTTGAGGCGCACCGCTTCAGTTGGCTTTCCTGCGCTTTCGACACGCCGCGTGGGGTTAGCATGCTACGCGGTTTTGCATACTGAACCTGTTTGTCCTTCTTGGAATAGGACGGACGCTGGGCATCGAGCTCGCTCCACGCGACTTCGCCGATTTCACCGCCGCCGTTCCCGGCGGAGGGCTGCCGTGGCAGCGGAGAGTCGGCGGCGGGCGGAGAACCCTCGGCAACCTCGCCGCTGGCGCCGCCATCTCGGCCGTGACCGCCGGCGTGGGGCGCTCCTTTGAGGCGCCGCACCTCTCCCGCGACTGGGCGCGGAACAAGCCCTTGCCTTGGCGGAGCGATCCGCCGCGAACTGGCGGGCCCTTGGCCAAGAGACCCGCTGGCGAGGCGATGACCAGCAGCTGCGGCAGCGTAAGCCGCCGCCGCCTCGGCCGCCAAGCGGATCAAGACCTCCGCTGGAGCACTTCGCGCCTCCGGACCCTCGCCGACATCTTTGCGCCACGACCTCATCATGCTTCCGGACGCCTGCATCCACTGGTGTTTCCTGCATCCCCGCTGGAGGAGACGGCCGCGCGAAGACGCCGGCGCCGTGGGACGCCGCGAAGCCTCGCGCGTCCTTCCGGCGGCGCTGCGGACGCTGGCGCATCAAGCGGTCGCCACGGCGCTCTTGAAGCCGCGCGGTTCATCCTGGCAAGCGCTGGCCGGGGCCGCGTTTGACCTCGGCGCCGCCGCCGGAGAACCCCGCGCGCCGGCTGGACCGGTTCGGCGGTAGCTGGTTGACACCGCCGCCGACCGCGTGTCCATGATGGGGCGCCGCTCCGGCGGAAGCGCGAACCGAGGAGAGTGAGACTCCACGGCCTTTTGCCTTGTGATTGTTGCCTATAAATGCAAACAAACTTTTGCTCTTTTCTTTGTGAGTCTTATTTGAACCGCACGATTTTGACTTGCTGAACTGAAATGGGGCACCCGCCGCCAAAGGTTTTAGATGAGCGTTACGCCGCAAGTGGATTGCTTCCTTAGGCGTCTGGTTACTTCAACCCTTATGGCCTCTCGCAACCCGACTTAAGCGTTACGTGGCGGCGCTTAGCTTCCGGAAGTGGTCTAGTCGGCGATGCGCCGTTGGCGCATTGCCTGAACCGAGCGAACACCGAGCTAGAAACCGCCTTCCGTCGCCGCCTCGCACCGGCGTAAGTTATAAGCGTTGCCTTTGCAATCAAGGGCCATCACCTTAAGTACTTTCGCTACCGACTTTCGGCGAGAATGTTTTCTAACGAGACCTTTCTAAGGCTAAGCCAGCGATCGCCAAAAAGCTTTAGGCGAGCTTTCATTGAAAGTGGCGCTTTTCCTCGTGCATCTGGTTACTTCAACCCTTATGGCCTCTTTGCGAACCGACCCTAGACATCGCGTGGCGGGAACTTAGCCTTCGGAAGTGGTCTAGTCGCCGGTGCCGCTGTTGGCGCATTGCCTAGACCAAGCCGACACACCAGGCTAGAGCCCGCCTTCCGTCCGCTTCGCCTCGCCCAACCGCGAGTCATAGGCGTTCGTCCTTGCAACTAAGGGGCCATCTGCCTTGAGTACTTTTTCGCTACCAGCTTTCGACAGAATGCTTTCTAACAGATTTGAGGCGAAAAAAGAAACAGATGCCCACAAGGAGACAGAACTTATCTCTTATTGAAGATGGCTTTGTACAACGCAGCCCCCGAGGCGAGCGGTGAAGGAAGAAGACCTCGCCGCTCGGCTCCAAAGGAAGGCCGGAAAAAAAAGGCTTCTGGAACTGCTACCTACGGGTAGAACTTCCTCGGTACTCGGCGTTCAAGTGTTCGCCAATTCACGACCGTCCTCGAATCACGAACTGACCGAGGCAGGCGGAGATCGAGACCACCTTGAAGGGCCCTCCCTGTGGGGAGACAGGTTTGTTGCCACACTGCGTTTGGATTTTGCGCAGGCGAGGTCGCCATGCGCCGATGTTCTCACACACACCGCTTTGCTTGATAACGGCGGTTACTGCGATACTTGGCGGCCGGATCGCCATACATCTCGGATCTCCTCCGGAGATTTACTTCATCTGGCGACGGTCGTGGTCTTGGTCTTCATTGAACGCCGCCACTCTTGGGGAACCGGCGAGCTCGATGGGAGCACCGCCTCGAGCCATACACCAGAAAAGGGGTCTCGCCGGTGGCTCGCTGGGAGTTGTCGCGGCGCCCTGTCTGGTGGGAACTTCCTCCGCCAGCGCTTGCAGCGCTTCTCCAGCGGTCGAACGCCCTTGTCTTGAGCCCTTTGAGTACTTCGCGTTCGCCGCTCCACTTGCCCATTGCTCTTGGTGCGCAGCGGAGGCAAAGCACGACAGTACCCAACTCCTCGCACCGATCTTGAAATCGGCGCTTTTGGCGGCGCCATTATCGATGATAATTCTGTTGGCGACACGAACCGGACGAAGATGCTCTTCATAAACTTGATAGCAGCTGCGGGCGTGATCGCCGGGACGGCGAGCTTCAACCCACTTGGTGAACTTGTCGATGGCGGCGAGCGGATGAGTGTACCCTCCGGTCGCCCGTGAGCGGGCCCGAATGTCGGCCCCGGACGCGAACGGCCGAGAAGCGGAATGGTTTGCGGCGCTGGGCGGTCGTGGATTTGCTTAGCATGAAATTGGCACGCCGCATTTCCTCACCAGCTCGAAGGCATCACGGAGGCGATGAGGCCAATAGAAACCGTGGCGGAAAGCTTTCCGACCAACGCCGGCTCCTGAATGGCTCCGCACATGCCTCCATGGATCTCGAGAGAATTTCACTCCCCGCTTCGAGTGGCGACTTCAAGAGAACTCCATTTGCGCCTGGCGATATAGGTCCCCACCTACGAGGCGTGGCGCTTGGCCTTGCGCGCTATCTTCTCGGACGCAGCGTCATCGTGGGATCACTCCATCCCGCGGTAGGCTAGGATCGGATCCATCCGCGACCTTCCGGACGAGTGCGGCGGCGTTACATACATTGTCGCCGGCGTACTCGCCGGCTCTGGCGTTTCCGTCTCAACCGCCTCGGCAGTTCTTCGCCTCCTCCCTCTAATCGGGGGCTGCGGCGAGATTGGTGGCGTCTCCTCGAAGGTGGGGGCTGCGTCGAAGCGTCGCCCCCGCCGAAGCGGGGCTGCGGCGACGGTCACGCGTGAGTCTTTCTTCAAAGACCCGGCGGAGCAGTGCCCTTGGCGAGGCAATGCGAGGCAGTTCATCCGCCATGTAGTTGTCACGGCGGGGATGTGCCGGCCCAAACCCTCAAAGTGCCGCTCAACGGCGCACCTCCGCCGAGTAGGCCGCCATAGCGGGATCCGAGCGGGAGAAATCCTTCCTCGCTGGTTGATGACCAGAGAAGTCGCCTTTACTTGTAGCCGCCGGATGCCAAGGGTCGGCTACTACGAGCCCGGCGGCGATCCTTCATACTCCGCGGCGTTGTTGGTGGCGCGGAAGTCCAGCACCACCAGGTGCCGAACGACATCGCCGGTGGGAGACACCAGGACGACGCCAGCCCCAGCCCCCTCCAGCCGGAATGAGCCGTCGAAGAAGAGAGTCCACGGCGAGGAGACCGGGGTATCTTCAGGTTCTGCGTCCGCCGGAGTCCACTCGCTGATGAACTCCGCCAGAGCTTGCCCTTTGATGGCCGTTCAGGAGCGAATTTGAGATCGAATTCCGCCGGCTCCATGGCCCAGCAGCGTCACGACCCGTCGCCTCGCGGTTGAAAGGATCTCCGCAAGGGATACTTAGTCAACACCGTGACTTTCGCCTGGAAGTAGTGGCGTAGCTTCGGGATCTTTGTCGGCCTGGCGAGAGCATCTTCGGTCTTTGTGAATACCTTGTTTCGGCGTCGTGGAGGACCTTGCTGACGTAGTAAATGGGGCGCTGGACGCCCTCTCTCTCCGCCACCAGCACCGCGCTGACCGCCTGGGGGTTTGCCGCGACGTAGAGGATCAACGGCTCGCCCGGGTCTGGGGCGACCAGCACGGGCGGGGAGGTAAGGTACTTCTTCAGGCCGTCGAACGCCTCCTGCGCCTCCGCCGTCCACTCGAATTGGTTGGTCTTCCTTAGGAGCTTGAGCAGTGGGAGACTTTTGTCCCCAGGCGAGCTATAAATGCCCAGGAGGTCAAGCGACCCACCAAGCCTTGCATCTGCCAAGTCGCGTCGGGGCTTCATGTTCTCGATCGCTGCGATCTTGTCGGGGTTCGCCTCAATCCCCTCGGGAAGCGAGGAATCAGCGGTTGCCCGACGGAACGGCGAACACGCATTTCTCTGGATTAAGCTTGATGCGATACTTCCTCGGGTTGGCGAAGGTCTCTTCTAAGTCGCCGATCAACTCCTCCGCCTTCTTGGACTTCACCACCGGTCGTCGACATACACCTCGAGTTCCGCCCACTTGGGAGCGGTGAGCGATATGCATGGCCCCCGATAGGTTGGGCCGCATTCTTCGATCCAACGCCATCCTTGTATAGCGATGAAGCGCCCATGGGCGTGACAAAGCGGTCTTGTCTTCATCTTCTTCGGCCATGCTAATCTGGTGGTACCCGAGTGCGCATCCGAAGCATTCTGTTGCTTTCGCACCAGATTGAGTCGGCGATGAGATCGGCGCGGGGCGTAGTCTGGATCGCCGGGCATGCCTTGTTGAGGTCGGTGAAGTCCGCACATCCTCCGGCGCCCGTTGGATTTCTTGGCGAGGGCGGGTTCGCGAGCCACAGGATGGGCGACACTGCGGACGACCCCGCCCTTAAGACTTGTCCACCTCTGGCGGATAACTTCTCGGCGCTCCACCGATCGCTTCCGGACTTTTGCATGACCGTCGCGCCGGGAACGTCGCCAATTGTGCTCAATCACCTCCCCGGGACCCCAGCCATGTCGGACGGTTGCCACGCAAACACGTCTGCGTTAGGCTGGAGGAAGGAGGCAGCGCGCCTTCCTATTTGGCGCCGAGAGGCGCCCACCGAGCGGTCTTCGCTGGGTCGACTTCGCTCAGGAGACCGCCTTAACCTCCGCAGACGAACCGGGAGGCACGGGTCTTCGCCGAGGAGCTCCCAAGTCGAAGCCTCGCGCCTTCAGGCACCGTCGCCCCGCCGCCGAGGGCGTCCTTGTCGCAGCGGGCGCCTCCGGCGATCCACTTTCAAACGATGGGGCGGTGGCCGGGATCTTCACCACCATGTGCGCATAGTGGCACACCGCCATGAACTTGGTCGCGCCGGCCGACCTAGTATGGCGTTGTAGGAGGTCGAAATCCGCCACCTCAAACTCGAGCATCTCGGTGCGGAAGTTGTCGAACCTCCGAAAGTCACCGGAGACTAATGCGCCCGGTGACGGACTCGGCCCGGCGCGATGCGAAGAACGGGGCGTTAGGCGAAGCTCTGCTGCTGGATTTGAAGCGCCATGGCGACCGGGCAGACGGGAGGTTGAGGAACTCCTCCGTCTACCAGCACCCGCCCTAGCTTTACATTCCGGACCGTGGGTGCAACCACGATCGGGAGATGCCCAGGGCCGGCGGTACTGGTTGGGTGATCGGCCTGACTGAACGCAATCGGCTGCTCCGACCACGCCAGCTGCCTCACCGACCCAAAGCGAACGCGGCGGCGCACACCTCCCTCATCGCACGCTTAAAGCTAGCGTGGGACGGATAGGTGGCCGAACCGCCGTGGATGACGGCAACCTCGCGCTCCGCCTGCTGAAAACCAAGCGAAGCCGCCTCCTTGCCCTTGCCACTGCCGGACGCCTGCTGCTGCTGTTGCTCGTGGACTCGCCTGTCCACCATCTTGCTGACGACATGGCAATCCGCCAAGTCGTGAGAGTTGTTGCGGTGGATGGGACAATAGGGCCTTCCGTCCCACTCGCGGGGGCGATGGTCTCGCCCTTCGTCGCGGCATGGGGCCGTCGCGGCCACGGCGATCGCCGTAGCCGCCGCCTCGGCCACCCTACGGGACCGTACCCGCCGGCGCCGCGACCTCCTCTTTTACGCCCGCCGCGCCCATTCTTGCTGGCAGCGCGTCGTCGTCGTCGTCGTCGCTTTCGGCGGCCATGACCTGCCGGTCTCGCCGCCTTTGCGCTTCTTCTTGTCCTTGCCGCGGGGTTCCTCGAGGTCCGGCCTCGCCGCCCATGATTGGCCCCGCCCGCTTGGCCGGGCGGATCTGAGCTCACCGAGGGCGACTTCAGCGCCAAGGTGAAAAGCTCTTCCGTGGTCTTAATCTTGCGGGTGGCCATCTTCTCTTTGACCTTGGGGTCTCGGCGCCTCTCCGAATGCCGTGACCACGGCGTCGATGGAGATGTCGGGGATGGTGTTGCGGACTGGTGAAGCGCCCGAATATAGTCGCAATAGCGACTCTCCTTTCTTCCGCTTCCACGTTGTGGAGGTCGTCTTCTACCGGGCTGCTCGAAGGTGCCACGGAAGTTGGTGACGAAGAGCTCGAGAAACTCCTTCCATGACCCCACGGACTCGGGGCGGGTTCATGAGCCACGGCGGGCTCGCCGGTGAGGACGCGGGAAAGTAGTTCGCGAGAACCTTCCCGACCCTCGGTCGGTTGCATCACCGTCGTATAGATCTGCAAAAACTCATCGGGGTTGGTGGAGCCGTCGTACTTTTCGATGGGGCGGACGAAACCGTTCGCCACCCTTTGGGCCTGCGTGACTCCTTAGAAAAAGCGCGGCACCCGCGTCGGGAGCCTCTGCTCTGGGCGCGGTCCTCGCCCGCCGCCCGTCGCCTAGGTGGCGCCAAGAAGCGCCACCCTCACTTGGCCGGGCAGCCTGTGGGAACCCTCTTCTGGTCCCAGCGCGGCGCGGCGGCAATGTGATCGCGCTGCGGTCGCGCCCTGCGGAGCTTGTCACGCGAGTCTTCTCCATCAGACAAGTGGCGGTCCTCGGATGGGACCGGAGATCGTGGCACACACACGCGCTGGCCGGCCGAGCCCCGTAGGGGTCGCGCTCTTGTCATCTTGGCCCCCCCTCAGCAGGGAGATCTGCGAGAGGAATGCGAGGGCAACAAAAACGAGAGGACGCGAAGCGCGGTTCCCCGCCCCGAGACTTGCACCACCGCCGCGGCGGCGGCGACGTGAGCCAAGCTGTGGCCAACCACGGCGCCGCCGGAGTCGAGTCACGGAACGGTGGGTTTTCAAGCGAGGCCCGGCCGCGTGGAGGTTCTGTGGCTGGAGTGCACTCCTCCAAGGCAGCGCCGCCTAACTTGGCCGAGGTGGCTGCTTTCGCCAGGCTCCAGCCCTAGGCGGGCGGCCACCGCCGGGTGATCGCCGCCATCGCCCGCGGCCGACTCGTGGGCGCAGCTCGGCGGCCGCTTCTGCTCCATCGCGATCGCTTCTCGCCATCGCCTCTGAAGAAGGGTCGAAGAGCTTGAACCGGCGCTAAGCGCTCCCCTACAGCGCGCCATCGGCGGCGTGTTCTCCGCTCAACTCTGCAGATCACACCCCGGTCGATTTTTACTCGCTAGCCGACTCGATCAAGCTCGATTCGATTTGGCGTCGGGCTCAACAAGGAACGACTTCGCAGATTTACGAGTTGGACCCCTCGCGGGTAATAGTCCTACTCTGCCGAGCCTTAGCTCTTTTCGATTGTGGTTGAAAGGGAAAGTCTTTCTGAGTGCTCTCACTGGCCGAGTGTTGAATCCTACCCCCCGTGCCCCTTCCCTCTCTCTCCTCTCCTTTTATACAAGCCTCGAACCGGCGGAGAGAGCCGAGGGAGTAAGCGATCTGATGCCCTCAAGATAATCGACAAGACACGGCAGAAGAGGCAACGTGCAGCGCCCCACGCTGCCTTGTGCCGCCTCGCGTGCTCGCAGTGGCCTCTCACCCGCCTGATCCACCGGTGAGTCTGCGGGTGGGGCCTACCTGCTCCTCCGACGCAGGCGGCCTCTTCAAGCAAACCTCCTCTCTGCTGTCAATTCTTGGCGCCACGATGATACCGCTTTCGGACACTGCAAGGGCCATCATGGCGGTAATCATTTCTTCCGCTGTCTACTCGCGTGATGTCTCATTAAATGCGCCGTCTTCTTGGCGGGGGAGCCCGCCCCAAGACTCTTCGCAATACTCGCACGCGGGCCCCGCTGACGCAGGGGCCCTCACCGGTCTTGAGGGGCTCGCCACGCACGCACTTTGGCGTGGGGCCCTCGCCTCACCATCGGAGGGGCTCGCCCACACGCCCTTTGGCGCGTGGGGCCCTCGACTCGCCTCCAAGGGGCTCGCCCACGCACCCACCTGGCGCGCGGGGCCTCCCGGCCTTCTGAGGGGCTCGCCCACGCGCTGGGGCCTCGCTCGCCCGCCTGACGCGTGGGGCCCTCCTGGCCTTCTGAGGGGCTCGCCACGCCACTGGGCCTCGCTCGCCCGCTGACGCGTGGGGCCCTCCTGGCCTTCGAGGGGCTCGCCACGCAGCTGGGGCCTCGCTTCGCCCGCTGACGCGTGGGGCCTCCTGGCCTTCGAGGGGCTCGCCCAGCATGGCTGGGCCTCGCCGCCTACCGACGCGTGGGGCCCTCTCGGCCTTTCGAATGCTCTTTGTACCCCGGTATTTATTACACCGACAAAACCTAGTGCGGATGGACAGGTGGATGGCTCAGATTCAGTTTCACGAGTTTCATATTCATCTGTCGGACGCAGTACGACGGTCATCGGATGCCGTCCGATGAAGCTCTGGGACGCTGTGGGCTAGGGTTAGCAGCAGCCGTCGAACGCCGTCTGATGGGACACTTAGACGCTAGGCTGATACTGGTCGCTATTGTCTGCACAGCCGTCGGACGCCGTCCGATGACGGTCGGACGTCGTCCAATGGGCTACAGTAGCGTTGATCGGACATTGTCCGAAGGTCGTCGGATGCCGTCCGACAGTGGGGGTGTTTTTCGGGGACTTAGTCGTTGGCTCGCTCCCCGCTCATCGGACGCTATCCGACGGTCGTCGGATGCCGTCCGATGTGGCTGAAACTCGTGCCCCTTCGTACTTAGGCTTTCTCAACCCCTCTCAATGCCACACCTTGGGTCTTGGGCCTCTTTTGTCAACTTGTGGACTCGGCGGGAAGTTTATAAGGCTTAGGCGGGAAGTTTCGCGCCGAAAGAAAAATATCTGGCTTTGAGACTTAGCGGCTACGAAACCCCGGACAGCTGTATCACTTCGGAACCCTCTCGAACCCTGGACACCTGGCAAGTCTTGAACCCTCGCAAACACTCAGAAGAGATAAGACCAACGGACTCGGAGTGCTCAGTGGTACCCTGCTGCCAGAGAGAAGACCTGCACCGGCGTCTAGATCACGTCAACACGCACACAAGAAAATAGAAGAAATATTAAATAATATCCTTAATCTTGTAGCGCTAGGACACGTGTCATCAATCGCCAAAATCTCAAGGCCATGGGGTCATGGACTTACATGGGGCTTGAGCAAGGTTAAGGGGACGACAGAGCAACCGAGAAAGGAACAGTCCAATGATACACTAATAGAAGGCAGAGGTACTTCAAATCATGGGTCATAAGATATTTCACAAAAAGGAACAAATAAACATAATGGTTTCTATCAAAATTGTTTTTTGGTGAGAAAGGTACAATATAAATAAAAATTCATTGCTCTTGATATATAAAAGAAACCTGACAATGTCGTAATGGGAGCAGAATGCAGGCATCGACATAAATTGTGAGACAATATTTTGCCAAAGGTAAGATCGCAGCAGAAGACATAAATAAATAGAATGGCTACACTATCAAAATTGGTGTTGGAGAGGCTTTTTTATAAGGCATAGAGGCGTCATTGCACATTATAGGAAGCTGTTTTGACATTTTTTTTATCTAGTCTCTTCGACATCGCATATGCAGAGAAAACAACGTAATACTACTGAGCAGAGTAATTAAAGATAAAAGAACTACAACACCTACTCATTCAAATATAAATACATGACAAAACTTTGATCAGGTGGATCCCATAAACTGCAAGATAGTAGAAATTTTGAGAAGCAGTATTCATCCGTGAACCATGTGATTGGCTCTACTTTAATGCACTTCCTTAATGAACAATTAGAGAAAGAAAGGCAGAAGGGCAGATTTCTATCTTTCAGTTCGATTGTGCCATGCATTGTAGAGGTAGTCCAAAGAAGGGTGGAACACATTAGCCTAGAACAAAAACTATGAAGGGATTTGAATCAATACAATTATTCATATGCTGCATCAGAGCGAAATTAGCAGGCGTCGGTGGCAATCAATGATTGAAGCTGCATAAGATTTAGTGCAGCGTGGCAACATGGCTTCCGATGCCAATGCCGGAGATTTAGTGCTTGAGGAAGAGGGGTGACGGGGAGAACACCGGAGGAGCAGCGACCCCCTTCGATGGATCCGGCCACCCGAGAGCCTGCCGTCGTCGAATCAGGTGACCCCATAGCAGGACGGGACGCAGTGCTCCGGCGGCCGGAGGACTCGGGACGGAACCGTGCAGGGATGAGAGGCAGCGCTGGGGGAGAGAGGTGGCGATGACGATGGCACAGGAGACCGGCGGTGCTCCGAGTCGCTGCCAGGGAAGAGGAGGGCCGACGGCGCTCCGGGCAGAGGCGGCTGCAGCATGGGGAGCAAGGGGAGGTGTGATAAACTCTACTCCTTTAGCTTGTTAGGTTTTGTGTCAAATATGTGTACAAAGAGGGTTACAATTGGACTCTAAGTTGTAATAGGCTGGTTGGTTTAGAGTAGGAGTCAGACTCTAACCAAGTCTCCACTATATAAAGGGGGCATCCCTGGTACAACGCAAGACAACGACTGTATAATAGTAGCATAGGTGTGAGGGGGTTAGCGGCCGACTTGTGTCGGTGACCTGGACAGACGATATGCTGCGGTATTATGGATTGGAGAGGAGTGCCCATAATCAGAGCCCTGCAGAGGTAGATGTGTGCCAACCTGCGTTATCAAATATCATGTCTCATGTTGTCGTTCGTAATATTGCATTGGCGTAAGTCTTAACATGTCCAATATATCTTGTTAAATGGTTTGTTAGTTTTTTTCACCGTCGATGCTAGTGCTTAGATTCGTATAGTTTTCGGACAAGCATCCCATTTTTGTTACTGGAGTGATTGCCTCACCACGAGGTACTTTCATCCCCCTGGAAGTTTTGTTGAAATCTCACTTAGGTTTGTTGAAATCTCACTTAGGTTAACCGTTAAGGCTTTGTTTGGTTTGGGATTAAATTTAATAGATCAGCTAAACTTAATCCAGTCATACCAGTTCAACCCAGCTTAATTCGTGTTTTGTATTTAGCAATTAATCTGGTTAATCTGTATTGTTTGGTCAAGTTAGTGGGGTTAGTAAAAGGGAAACATACCCTGTGCATTTAAGATTATGATGCAATCATCGTGCAACCGAACTATAAAAAGTTGTAATTTTTTTTTAAAAAAAATTGTTGATATACTCTTAAACTTACTCTACCTCATTATTAAATTTTAAGTTCAAATTCATCGTATATTGAAAGTTATAAAAAATATAAAATTCTATCAATTTTGAACTCGTCAAAGCTGTCAGTTTTTTTGTAACTCTTAATATAAATTGAATTTTGCTTTGAAACTTCATGCATAGGTAGAGTAAACAATGAAGTACATCTAAAAATATTTTCAGAATTTTTTGTAACTTTTGATAGTTCGGTTTCACGATGGTTGCACTGTAAACTTTATTGCATATGATATGTTCCCTGAGCAAAGGAATTAACCTAGGAGTGTTTGTCAAGTGAAATTCTTCGTCCATCCCTTAAACCTGAATCAAACGTAGCCTAAGTGATGGTGTGGTAATTAAATGACTGTTAATTGTTGAGGTAACTGTCACACATATATTTTTCAGATGACATCCTCGTCAATTGAATAAAAATTAGGAAAAATAAGAAATTTCAAAAGCCTTGGAAATAAATTTTACTTGTTTTTCATAGTGAGTAGCATAGTTGTGCATGAATGGAGTATATGACGTGGAAGAGTTATGAGAGTAATATGGTCGGTACTTGGTTCTCAGCATGCTTTTGTAGACCGCTCCTTTTTGTGCTTGTGTGCATATGCAACTTGAGTTGTTTATATGCTCTGTCGTGTGTTATGTTAGAAGTCATAATTTTTTTATATTTATTTTTATTCGTTTATATAAAATTATATGGCGGATTGAAATTTAGACACAAATAGCCCTGGTCGCACTTTGAATTAACGATAGGTTGCCTGTCGCACTCTCAACGCACGACAGGTTGCTGAGAGGAACGGTGCAGGAGAGAGGCTGGGCGATCGCTACGACAGGCTCTCGAAGCTACAGTAAACTGTGTAAGTTTGAACTTCTTATATCTATTAACATTTCATACCATATCCAACTTACACGAAAAAAATTTAAAATTCATAGATATGGTATGGATGCTAAATTCTGTTTGGAGGATACAGATACGCTGAAACAGCAAACAGAAACCTCTATGGATGCTAATCTTATATCTAGCTAAATTCTGTCATGCTACAAAGCTAGAGGAAGGTGTTTCTGTTTGGAGCATTGGCCTTTTGGCCCAGTTGGCCTTTTTGACATTGTCGTTAATAGGATGTGTTCGATTTGTGGAGGTGGGTGGCCATGCCAATGCATTGGTCGTGGTCAATTTTTTGTTGGTAAAGTTTAGAGAGTTTTGATTGAAGGCAATAAAACACGCCAAATTTTGGTGTAAAAAAGGATTGTTTGGTTCGTTGCAAATCTAATTTGCCGATTGTTGTTATAGTTAAATAAAAAAATTTACATACAACATTCAAATAAATAAATAATTCATGGAATTTATTAAACAATGGAATTTAAAACATTATAAATTCAAATAAAGAACCAAAAATTGAATTTCAAATGCCAAACTTATGAGTAAAAAATAAAAATTTTAATTTTAATTGTAAAAAATACCAGATAAACATTTTTTAGAAATAAGAAATTATAAAAAAATATAAAATGGGTAGGTTGGGATTTTATAGGAATTTTAAAATTTGTTCTATGGAATTTGGTATGTATGAAATAGATATAAAAATTGAAGAATAAGTTAATTTGGAAAGAATTACATCAAAGGCCTTGTTCTTTTCAGCATATCGTTGGGTTGGCGTATTACTGTAGCAAATTTAAGAGCTCTCGAAATGAGGTCTAAAGATTATAATAAAAAATTAGTTTTAGAATATTTGGAAGGACTACTAAAAGTCACAAAAAATCGTTATAAATTATCACAATATATAAGCTATATAAAAATAATAAAACTTGCTACAGTAATACGCAACGGTACGATACGCTGAAAAGAACAAGGCCTAAACTTCAATTGATTGTTGTGTGGCGAGTTCGTCATCGGGGACCTACTCATGCAAGTGTGGCTGTGAGACCATGTGGTGATCGCTCCAAATGTAATGAGTATTTAACAAAGATAGTTGGTCGTCCGTGCGTTGCCATGGAATATTGTAGATAGAATAAAATCACGAGTTATTTAAGTAAGAGAAATATTCACATATTACATAGGACAAATGATCATTAAAGCATAATATATTTTATGACAAATATCCCAGCCAACTGGATAAGTTCAACTCCTGAAAAAGGTATGTTCAAAAGTGCTGAAAATCATTTGGTTGCAACTCCATCGTTCTTGCAGCCTGCAAATTGCAAAAAAAAAAAAACATCAACACCCATATAGCATATCAACTATGCAGAAAAACATGCACTAATAGTGAAAGGTGAATGAGGGTATTGCAATGCTACATGTAAGAGATCAATAAGGTTGTACTATCCGAATTTCAACAAAAATTAAACTCTTCTTCCAAAGTGAAAGATGCACCTTACAAAGATGAGAGAGCTCACGGAGGCTACTTTTAAGGTATCGTTGAGAATGGACCTGATCATGGGCGGCCCACCCTGGCCTGACCCAACAAGTGCACCGGGCCGAGCTCAGGGCCTTGATCTGAAGCCCGACCGTCCGACCGAGTCGAGCCCAACTAAAATGCGACTTTGCAATGTGTCGAGTAGGGCCTTCCGTCTTCAGGCCGGGGTTGGGCTCAATTGTACACAGTCCTATGCCGGGTTGGGCTTGGGACTGTGATGCGCACTTAGCTCGGACTGATCTTCTGGTGAGCAACAATACGTCGGTTTGGTGTACAACGAAATAGATGGATCGACTACTAACCACAAGATCTGCAACCAAGCAATTGCAACGTCACCTCGCTGAACCGATCAACCAAGTCAAAACCCGATCTATCCTTGAACCTGCTGCAACCGAGAACAATCAAGAACAAGACGATATCAATTTTAATCCAATAACTCAAACATGGGTGAGAATCTGTTTCTCGTCATGGGTGGTCTAGTCGACACACGCTAACACGAGGGACACACGGGGTCAACCAAAACCTAAGGATAGAAGAACCGGCGGCCACATATATAGCGGCGGCCAGGGGTAGTGGGGCGCCCAAGGGGAGAGCCACCACCAAACCCTAGTGATGCATGGGTCATAGGCCCAAAAATACGGTGACACAGCACCCTGAGTTTCTGTCCCGAAATATTGTTCTGCATTTTTTAGATACTCCTGGTCAAATTTGGATGTGGGCCAAGATCCGTTCGAAAGCCTATCTCCTAAGCTTTCCAACGAGTGGTCACACGCTGAAATCGGAGCTCGGGATCCCGAGTTACGCCCGTTTGAAGTTGACGTGCTGCTGGATGGCCGAACCGGACTTTTTGGCGTTTTGGGCTTCCATATGGGCTGTCCTTTATTCGTCGTATGCTCGCGAGTTTTGGACATGTTCCGCCACTTTTTCGGAGAAGGATTGAAAGGCTTTGTTTTAGGATTAAGGCCTGCCGGCGATGAAGATCTTGCTGCATCGATCGTAGGCGACAAAGATGGAGCGGCGTCAGTAGTTGTTGGAGTGGTCGGAGAGTAAGGAGGGACAGTGGTCACACTGATTGTATCCATGTTGGTGATGTCCTCATCATCCTCCCCTTCTTGAATTGGAGTCGTCCTCGACTCCTTATGCTCCTGCAAAAGATTAGTGACAACAGGGGACAAAGTAACATGTGTTTCCAATGCAATATTGGGGAGGTCACAAACTACCTCCTTTATCTTTGTTTCAGTGTTTTGTGCACTACTAGCAATTTTCTCACCCTCCTGTTCATGATTTTTAGCTCTCTTCTGTTTATTTTTAATTAGTTCAGCAGGATTCATGGGTTCCAAAACCACTTTCTTTCCATTAAATATAAAGAAATATTCATTGATTCTACCATTGTGAATAGTTTCTACATCATATAATCAAGGTCTACTTAATAAAAGTGAACATGCTTCCATTGGTAAGACATCACAATCAACAATATCATGGTAAGAACCAATAAAGAAAAGCACTCGCACAGTTTTTGCTACCTGAACCTTACCATAAGAATTGAACCATTCAATCGAGTAAGGTTGCTGAATTGGAGTCGTGGTCAAGCCAAGCTTCTCGACTATGTTTTGGCTTGCAAAATTGCTGCAATTGCCTCCATCAATGATGACATACACCGTACGTTCTTGCACAACAAACTTAGTTTGAAATAAGTTGTTGCGTTGAGTTTGGCTAGCATGCTCCGGTGGTGCACTAAATACATGTTGAGACATAAGGCTTATGTATTTTTTTGTCATTGGAGCCCTCAGGTGCACTCCATCTTGTTCATTCTGGCCTATAGGGTTAGTCGCAAGAATAGTAAGAACATTCTTATCTTTACTAATTGAAGTAAATTTACTATCCTTCTTTTTGGGCAATGTAGGCTTTAATTTTTTCTTTAATGGGGGTTTATCATTATTCGTCGTAGAAAGATTCCAATTCTCAACAAGTATCTTCAGTTTATCGCAGGCTTCTTGACGCTCACTCCTAGGCTCCACATGTATCGCATCGGACTGACAAAGATGTTCCCGCATGAGCTTCTTTTCTCCAAGTGGACCTGTCATTATTAGTAGTAGACAAGAAAATACACAAAGGAATGTATAACCCTATCTACTAAATAGGTGCTGGAATTGACAAGTCTATCACAGTCGAAGCTATCATCAAGCTCTTACAAGTTCTTACCCTGCAGCTTGTCAAGATCAATTAGCAGATGGCGGTAATCTACACTCAGGGGTGACAAAGCGATTGCAAGATACTTTTCTTGTGGTTAGTAGTATGTGTAGTTTGGACAGTTATCAATATGTAGCAAGAAAATACTATAACCACACTAGTTAATACAAGTTGAGTAAGTGTTCAACGGCAGTACTATGCTGGTTCTAGGCTAGACCGTAACAGAAACGCGATAGTCACAGACGTAGTCACAGACAGTGGTTGAACACCAAGATGAAACTTCACAATTCTCTTTCCTTTTGTCACTTTTCTCTCTCTTTTTTTGCACTGATTTTTGTCTTTTCTTTTTTCTAATATGCGGCTTTTAACTTTGCACCTGCCTTTTTTTTAATTAACCAGAACCATAGAACGATAAAAAAAACAATCCCACTAATTAAATGGTGTTGATCAGATTTGGCAAGAGGAGTTGTGTTTGCTCGAGAAAATTTTAAAAGCCAACGAAAGAATATGGTGCTGACAGGTCTATCGATGGGTTGGCCAATGAAAAGATCAAGCTGTTGAGAAACCTCGCTACCGGGTGTGGTCCGAGGTATAAACGTGGTCGAACAATCACAGAGGAAAAGTAAGAACACAGGGGACACAGAGATATAGGGTGGAGCTTCTCTTTATTATTTCTCGGATCTGTTGTACAATGGGTGCTCCACCTCTTCTTATATAGTACTGCTTAGGGTTTAGGCTAGGTCCAATGTGGGACCCACCGTGGAGGAGCCGCCGGCCGGCCCTAGCCGCACCATGCCGTGTGCCGGCCTGTGCCGGGCCGGGCTCACCCCAAACAGTGGTTTCCCAACACTCCCCCTTGGACCTTGCCAGCGAGATGCATATGCCTCATCAAAATTCCATCTAAAAACCCAGTGGGAAAAAAAGAACTGGAGAAAGAGTACATAGCATACGCTTGCTGTGCGCACGATTTGTCTCATTAAAAACTTTATGTGAGAAAACTTCAGGGAAAACTCACCAAGGGAAAAAGAGTACAAACTACCCAACATTGCATTCAATCTCCTAGATCGAGTTGGGTACTTCGGCTTCATGCCAAAGTTTTAATTCAGGGCGTGTGAATTATCTCCCCCTGAATTCAGCACTTCTTTGAGCCTGATTATTCCAATGCCCCTAACACACCTTTCAAAGGAGGCGGTAGGTAATGACTTAGTGAACAGGTCAGCCAAATTCTCATAGGATTTGGTGTGCTGGATACTTATTTCGTTCAATTTATGCAGTGCATGCGCATAAAAGAACATGGGGTCGATATGCTTAGTAAGATTACTTTTCACATAACCCATTTGCATTTGTGCAACACAAGCGGCATTATCTTCATACATAATTGTAGGGGTTTGCTCAATAGGTAATCCACATGACTGCAGGATGTGTTTCACCATTCTTCTTAACCATGCACATTCACGAGATGCTTCATATAATGCAATGATTTCCGAGTGATCTGTGGACGTAGCCACAAGTGTCTGCTTGGACGACTTCCATGGCATTGCAGTGCCACCACATAGGAAAACATACTCAGTTTGTGATTTACCAGAATGCGGGTCCGAAAGATACCCAGCATCGGCATAACCAACAATATTCATATCTTGGTTCTTCCTGTAAACAGGCCAAGATCAATGCTTCCACGGAGGTATCGAAAGATAACCTTTATTCCGTTCCAATGCCTCTTAGTGGGCGCTGCACTATATCAAGCCAACGTGTTCATGGCGAATGCAACATTAGGCCGCGAACTGTTAGCAAGATACATAAATGCTCCTATTACACTCAAGTACGGGACTTCCTGCCCGAGAATTCATCCCCCTCTTCCCTGGGTCGAAAGGGGTCCTTCTCTTTCTGCAAAGCTCCCTATCATAGGGGTTCTCGAGGAATAGGCTTTGCCAAAGACAAACCTTTCTAAAACCTTCTGAGTATAGGTCGCTTGGTGCATTAGGATCCCATGAGGGAAATGCTCGAGCTGCAAGCCTAAGCAGTGCTTAGTTTATCTAAGTCTTTCAATTCAAAACCATACTTCAAGTATGAGCATGCTTATTCTAATTCTCTTCTTCAATTCATATAGTGACTTTCAGAGTTTCACACTATATGTTTCTATTTGCTCTACCTTGGTTACGGAAGGTGATACTGCAAGTATCTTCATTCATAAATCCGAATCCAATTCTCTTATACATATATTCAGTAACAACATCCTTCAATTCAAATTTCACTCTCAACTTCAAGTTGAGTACTGCCAATAATGAGATATATCTAGAGGAAAACCATGACCAGGGAATAAGCTTCTTCATGAAGCGTTGAGCTATCAGCCTTGTTATGTACCATTCATTATTCTCATTTCTCTTCTAGAGAAAATGCTAGTATACCGCGGTAATTGCCTTCTTTTATATGGCATATATATATGTCGACTTTGGCTGTTGCTCTATTCATAAGTTCCCTTAATAATATAATTCATACGGCCATTTAGTCATGGGGTGCTTCATGCACTTCTACTTGCTCTGCACCGCTATTTCCCATCACAGGAGCAAGTTCCTTTAGTTCTTATCGCCGGTGTGTGCACATTCCTGCTATGGAATATTCAAGACTGGGAGTGCCTTGCTAGCAGGCTTCTCTCCAGCTGCCAGGTCTCAACTGGCTCCCCTTCACTACTTGGGGCATTTTTAGTGATTTGGTCATGATAAGCCCTCTTTCCCTTTTTTCCCAGGCGTCCCCAGGTACTTTGGATCAGAGGAACCAGACTCCCTGTTCATTCGGAGGCCTTTGAACAGGTTGAGGGGTACCTTCAATTCTTTGGTACTGCAACCCTCTCTGGCGCATTACTTCTAGTAATGCAACTTAATCATTCCCTTCATATCACAAAAATAGTTATTCAGTGGCAGTTTCACATATGCTTCAATATTTTCAAGACTTCTATTTCTCTACTAGTGCAAAGGTCATGCACGAGAATTCTATATGCTTATTTTCTCGGCATTCTCATTCAGGAGTTCTAATTCTCCCCCTAATGACTGGAAAATATTCCTCGTCAATAGTGGTACGGTACATATAATTCAAAGTGGAAAATTTCATGGTGACCCTTTGCATGCACTAGTTGAATGTTGTAGAACTACATGTTCTTTTTAATAGTGATTAGGGATGCTCTGTGTAAAACTTCATGTTTCTACACATTCTTCAAGAATTACAACTCTGCTAATTAACCAGGCTAATTATTCAATTCTTTTCAATTCAGATGACTGCTAGTCTCTCTGCAAGAGGTGGCATGCTATGCCAATGCAAAGTGCTCTGCTTCAAATATCATCATCAAATGACTTTAAAATAAAGTCCCTAGCAGTGTCCATTGCGGCGGACTTCATACGATGGTATAGGGAAAATTCTTTAATTCTAGTGATCTACAAGATCTTCTATTCAAATGCTTCGTTCCTTGTGTGAGAGTAAACTCGATCACATATAGGAGACTGTGGTGAGCAATATAAAGTACCAAAACTGCCCTGTTAAGAGCTGAATTGGAACGCAAATGTCCAACTAGATGCAGTCCAGAGATTCAGGGACTTTAACATTTTCTTCATAATTCAAGGTTCAATTTTTAATTTCCGGTGGCACATTCAGGCACACAAAATCTTCAAGATTCGAAAAATCTTCACGATAATATTATAGCCCGGTGAGTTGTTTGTGCAATCCTTATCATTACAAACTGGGGAACCCAGAATACACTACTGAAAAGATAAGAGTTAAGAGCTTCTAAATCCAGTCTTCTAAGTTGGCATGCACTACAAGTGCATTAAATCTATTATAATGTAGCCCAAATTCATATTGGAGGTATTACTTCTAGTAATGCTTTTCTTATATCCGGCATTCTTCATAATGCATAAGCATTCAGTGCTATTCTCTTCATTTGTTTCTTCATGAAACATGCACGGATGCTTTTAAATTTAAGAGGCTCCAAAATACTCGAGGTAAACAATGCTTCTTAAGTACTGATGTAATACCCAATAATATACCTGTGGCTCTTCGTGAGCAATTTATGCACAGATCGCTACCAGCGATTTTTCAAATTAATACTAACAGTATTCTTTAGGATAGATACGGGTATATGAGCTCTCTTAAAATGCTATTTGTTGTTTTACAACAGTGTTAATAACCTCCAAGGGCACTATATAGATTATAGGTTGCAATCGGGTAATGGCAAGATTCATGATTCAAATAATTTATAAATTGGTTGCAACTTTATATATACTGGAATAAGGGCAAATGCAAAACCCGTTATGAGAATTAATGTGCGCTCTTCTAAAGCTTCAATTCAAATATGCTCTTCAGGAACTTTCAAGTTATGCTAAAAATTCATATGTCTGCTAGCAACCACAATTTAGAGTGCAAATTCATAAATGCGATTCAAAATGTGCACCCACTACGTGTGGGTGTGCTCCCGAAACTTGTAGGTCAATATGCGTCAGCAGCAGACTGAGGCCAGAATGACGCAATCAGTGTGTGGCACATGATTGACTCAGGGCAGGGGCGATGCAATAGTACGGGGGCACAGTTGACAATAGGGGCTGCGCCCAGATGTTTCTATCGCTAAAAGGGCAGTCCCTATAGTCAACCACACAGATGTAACCGAGCAGCGGCGCAACAGGGCCGAGATGGTTATTCAAGTTTTAATGACATATGTTGAGATCTTCGTTTCTCTATGCACTTCATGTGCGATTACAATTAGAACAAGGGGGAGATTTCGGGAGGTCTCTGCAAGAGTTCTTATCAACAATGGCAAGTTAAGCTTCTGCCATTGCTTTTCTTTCTTCTTTGATCGATCAGCCATAATTGAATGCATAATCATGGCAAATCATAGACCAATCTCCCAAAAGGCACATAATTTTTTGACATTATGCTTTAAGGGTTCTACCCTTTTAATGGTGGAAATAAAATGCGACTTCTCCTTGTGTTATCATTCTTAAGCAATGGACTTTCTCTTCATAGGCCAATTATTCTTATTCTCCAATGCATGCCCTTCGTTAAAGTTTGGGGCTTTCTCCCCCTTAATAGCTTCTCTGTGGCTATACAACAAAGTTGCAGGCACTTGGAGTTATACTTAGGGGAGAGTGGAGATTACTCCTCGAATGTGATCTTTAGTGTCACAAAAGAGGGATTGACCATTTTTCATAATTTACAGTCTCATGCATGCCCCATTCTCATATAATAGAAAGGATAGAGAGCGTCCAAAACCGCTTCTGGAGTGCGGTATGTTGCTCATGCATACACCAATACTATATGTTCATAGAGGGGTGCATAAGAAAGTGCAATGCAGAGTTGTTCCGCACATCGGTTTCTTATCCTTTCAGGGTTCTAACCCGATGGCGGCCCAGAGCTTCATGCTATAGGGTACAATTTTATAGTCCAATGCTCAAGTGAGGTTGCTCTGGCTATGCAATGCCAATACCTCAAATTCATATTATATTATACTCGACATTTATACTTCAGGATTAATTCATAAGACTACTTCATGTAATCTAACTAAATGTGGTGCGTGACATAATTAATTCTTATGTATTCCAGTAATATATATATTCTAGCATGCCATTACCAATTCAAAGGCATAAATAATTACTGATAATTATAATGGCAAATGCACACAAGGATTGCACATAAATAATTACAGAATTAAATAATGCTTCAAATTCAAAGCCGGGTACTTACTTCAGGTTCCCGGGATGCTAAAAGGCCGAAGATTAAGTTTCCAATACATTTGAAAATCTCGGAAGACATCGGAAAAACTTCTAGTAATTTCCAAGGTTCTAAGGGATTTTAATGCATCTTTCATTCTTCCGGAAGCAGAGGTGCCAAAAATAAAATCCCCGAGTTGCATAACATGCCAAAAATAAAATCTCGGGTGATTCTGTAAGAATCAAAGGGGTTTTCTGCAATTTCTGCAACTTCAGGGCAAATTCACAAATTCTGTGGCCTTTTGCAATTTCTTTTGAAAATTTCCGCTTAATCTCGACCTTTCGGTTTACCGTACGACCTGCTGCTAGCAAGGCTGCACGTAGTCTTATAAGGTTTTGAAAACAGGTAATTTTCATAATTCTAACGGGTGATTCTGCAAGAATCGGGGAAATTGCAGTAATTTTCAGAATTTCGAAATTCTTTTCCGGCCTAAAGGCCTTCTTTTCTTTTTCTCTTTTCCTTTACTGCAGCACAAAAAACGAGCCACCGGCGGGGTGGCTTGCTACAGGGGGCGTGTGGCTCAAAGACGTGGCTGGCGATCCAGGCGCAGGGGCGGCCCAATGAAGGGCGGTCCAGCCGAGGCGGCTGCTAAAGCGCCGCAGCCCGGCCGGCGTGTGTCAGGCGTGGCCGCCATGAGGCGGCCAATGAGGGCGGTGTGCGGGCGCTGCCAGCCGGGTGGCCCATCCGGCGACGGAGGGCGTGGCTAGGGTTTCTAGCCGCCGCCGATGGTGGGAGAGGGCTGCTTAAGCTGGCGCAGCAGCGGCGCTGGCGCGCGCGGCGCTGGCGCAGGCGGGCGCGACGCGTTGCAGAGCCGACGCGCGCGCAGCGCAGGCGGCGGGACGACGCAGCAGGCATGGGGCGCGGCACGGCGGGCGCTGCAGGCGCATGCGGCGCGCTAAAGCTTCGCCGGCGAAGTGCTGTGGCGCAGATGCGGTCTGCGGCAGCGAACAGCGCCTGTGGGCGCGGCAGCGAGGGAGCGACGGGGGCGGCTGGCGCGGCGGCGCGGCGGCGCGGCGGGCGGACACGGCGGCGGCGCCAGCGGCGATGATGTGCGCTGGGCAAGGCAGCAGCGCGGCTGGCGTCGGCTGGACGCTGGGCGCGCCGTAGCGTCGGCTGGACGCGGCTCGCCACGGGCGCGGCGACAAGCGGCGTGGAGGCGCCCGGGATCAATCTTCTAGATTGATGATTACAAATCCCCAAAAGAAACGAATCTACTACAATTCATGCAAGTTTTCCAATCTACTAGAAAAAACCACATAGGTTGTCGATCTGCAATCAAATTCATGCACAGATTACGATCTACTAAGTAATCGGTGCGCCAGATTATACCTTCGTGGTAGAAGTGGATGCAGATCGGTCTTCCTCGCGGATTGATCAGCACGTCAAGGAGCGAGCGTGCTGATAACGTGTTGAGAAACCTCGCTACCGGGTGTAGTCCGAGGTATAAACGTGGTCGAACAATCACAGAGGAAAAGTAAGAACACAGGGGACACAGAGATATAGGGTGAAGCTTCTCTTTATTATTTCTCAGATCTGTTGTACAATAGGTGCTCCACCTCTTCTTATATAGTACTGCTTAGGGTTTAGGCTAGGTCCAATGTGGGACCCACCGTGGAGGAGCCGCCGGCCGTGTGCCGGCCTGTGCCGGGCCGGGCTCACCCCAAACGGTGGTTTCCCAACACAAGCAATTAATTAGCTGCCGTTTAACATCGGAGACATACAGCAAGATCAATCGGTGGCAGCAAAAAGGAATGCACGTGATTGGTAGGTGCTTAAATTAAGGGGCTTTCCTTTTCAGATTTTTTTTCCACAGGCTGCTACAAACCGGAATAAATTTAATTAGGAAAGTGTATCAACCGAGAGACAAATCACATCTGGCTCTGATAGCACTTGATGCGCATTTAGGTTAGCCCGATCTTCTGGTGAGGAACGATACGTCGGTTTGGTGTACAACGAAGTAGATGGATCGGCTACTAACCATAAGATCAGCAACCAAGCAATCGCAACGTCATCTCGCTGAACCGATCAACCAAGTCAAAACCCAATCGATCGTTAAACCTGCTGCAACCGAGAACAAGTAAGAACAAGATGATAGCAATTTTAATCCAATAACTCAAACATAGGTGAGGTTCTATTTCTCGTCATGGGTGGTCTAGTCGACACACACGAACACGAGGAGGGATACACATGGGGTCAACCAAAACATAATAAAGCCTAAGGATAGAAGAGAACCGGCGGCCACATATATAGCGGCGGCCAGGGGTAGTGGGGCGCCTAAGGGGAGAGCCACCACCAAATCCTAGTGATACATGGGCCATAGGCCCAAAAATACGGTGACGCAGCACCCTGAGTTTCTGTCCCGAAACATTGTTCTGCATTGTGGGCCTGGATCCATCGGAAAGCTTATTTCATAAGCTTTCCAACGAGTGGTCGCACGCTGAAATCGAAGCTCGGGAGCCCGAATTACGTCCGTTTGAAGTTGACGTGCTGTTGGATGGCCGAACCGGACTTTTTGGCGTTTTGGGCTTCCATATGGGCTGTCCTTTATTCGTCGTATGCTCACGAGTTTTGGACATGTTCCGCCGCTTCTTCGGAGAATGATTAAGACCTCCGCTTCCATACGAGTTTTGAAGATCTTGCTACATTGATTGTAGGCGGCAAAGATGGAGCGGCATCAGGTCGTTGGAGTGGTCGGAGAGGAAGGAGGGGCAGTGGTCACACTGATTATATCCATGTTGGTGATTTCCTCATCAGACTGGCTCCAGAGCGCCAAGCTTTTTTAGGCCCAGCCCAAGGTTTGAACTGGTCTAAATGAGAGGATGTTTTGAACTGGACAATGTGGTTTAAAAGTTAAAACTGAATATATGGAACATGTTGATCTGTTGTCTACAAGAAGATTAGGCACATCATGGACGTGCCTATTAATGTACCTATTTGATCATGAAAACTAATAAAATAGCAGTTCATTCTAGCTCATCATGTTAATGGATGAAATAGAGAAAAATGTGATAGAACCAGCTGCTCTGATGTCTTTTTTGTAACTGACAACACTCCATAATATTTCGAAGATGCTCCATGCATATATAATAGCATATTACAATCACCAGAGGGTATTGGCATACTAAATTAAAGAGAGTAAATATACATCGTTGGATTACTTAATTTCAAGTCAAACAATTTAATATATAACTGACCCAAGCAGCAGGCATCGATGGAAATGGCTTCAGTGGCACTGTGTTCATTGTCGAAGGTGAGTAGGTGACCGTTGTGACGGTGAAGATGATGCACTGTACGGTGTCATCCCGAGTCCGAGGTGAGGCCAATCAATCACAAGCGTAGGGCAATAGTATTTGGCGCATGAAAAAGAGAAATCAGTAATTTTGCGAGCAGGCAATCATTATAAATAAATGTTTGGCACTCGAAAAAATCAACATCATAAGAACAAAAAGAATGAAAAGAACTGAGTTGTAATTAAACGTTTCTTTGTTATAGGTCAAACATCTAGTTCAATCCAGAAAAAACATGCATAGCAGTGACATAAAGTTACAGTGCTTTTCAAACCGCTCATGCACAAGAGGATCGCACTTTATCCCCAATGCTACTTGTTTAATTACCTGTGCATTGAACAGAAATATCACGAAAATTTAGAGCGACCCTCAACACTATCACTCTTCGCTCTCTAGGATTTGTTGGAATAATTAGCACTTTCAGGTTTATTTTAATCAAGAGATATAACACGCACAACGTCTGAGTGATAGATAAAACAGGTTGAAACCACAGATGCACAACCTAGATACACGTGCAGAAGAAATACACGTATATCTCTCTGGTGAACTTGCGAAGGAGATGACTTACTGGACTTGGTCGTCGTCGCCGTACGGTACGAGTTGCGGCGAGGTCTGGTTCTGGTTCTCCGAATCTGACGCCGTGTTGGAGAAGGTGGTGCCGACGCAGATCGCGACGGCGTAGTGGGAGAAGTCCTTGCGAAGCGGAAGAAGGAAGCAGCGAGCAGTCGCGCCGAGCGCTTCCCAAAAACTTGATTCGCCCTACCCGGTGCAGGAGCTCGAGGGCGATCGGTTCCAGAGACCTGCTCTCCCGAACGTCGGTGCACGCCGACGCACGGGATGGGACAGCCTAATGGTGGCAGCACAGGAAAAGAGAGAGAGACAATTCAGAAAGAGGCTCTTCCCTAACTTGGGGCTAAACCTTCCTTCAGTTGTATGGATTCCCTTAGGAGGAGGCATTGGGTTGCTTATATAGAGGATGAGAGGGGGCCTCTCCCCCACTATTAGCAATATGGTACTAAACTACCATGCCTTTCACCAAATGGGCCTCAAGCATACATGGGCCTTTGAGATTTTTCAGGAATTATTTAATTATATGGGCCAAGGCCCAATAATTCTAACAATCCCCCACCAGATCTCAGAGCCCATCCAGATAATTGTCTTTTCTCAAATACTGTTTTTATATATCAGTGCTTCGGTGACAATGGACTATGCCTTGAATTGCACCTAGACATTTAAGTTACACTCATCCACAACTTGGACAATGGACTACGCCTTGAATTGCAAGTTTTGTGTGAACAAGTTTCACTCAAAGCCAAATGATACTTGGCTGCCAATAGGCTACCCCGCGGGTGGAGCATATACGTCGTACTCCATGGTCTCTTCATGAGCTTGCTAGAGATTACCCAAGTCTCATAGATCATGCGACTTCCAACGATCGGGCTCATATAGGTGTGTTCTTTCAAGATGCTCAGAGGATGACATCTTCGCTAATTAAACCCAATGTAACAACATTAAGGCAAATGCCAACCCGCCATACAGATTTCGAGAGTATTGCATCTCACATGGAATGGGTTAGGTTATACTCTCATCCAGCTAACCAATAGCTTGTTTTCCCCAGGACCTAATTCACGGGATCTCCGATCACATAGACTGGGTTACCGCTATGGTGTAACTCACGTGGGCCTCATACCCAGTTCCCTCGATGCATTGTCTATCACACACCGTGATAAACCCTTTGTAAAAGGATCTGCCAGGTTTTTAGCCCTTTGAATATAATCCAACGCTATCACTCAGGAGTTTCTCAATTTTCTGACAGACTTCAGTCGTCTTTTCACATGTCTTAGGGACTTCATGTTGTCCTTAGAACTGTTCACCTTGACAATCACTGTTTGATTATCACAGTTCATAAGGATAGCCGGAATCGGCTTTTCAACCACCGGAAGATCCATCAAGAGTTCACGCAACCACTCTGCTTCAACAGTGGCGTGTCCAAAGCAGTCAATTCTGCTTCCATTGTTGAGCGTGTCAAGATAGTCTGTTTGCAAGACCTCCACGAGACTGCTCCGCCACCATGCGTGAACACATATCCACTTGTGGCCTTTATCTTATCAGCGTCAGATATCCAATTGGAATCACTATACCCTTCCAGCGCTGTTGGGTAACCCGTATAGTGCAAGCCAAAGTTTGTAGTACCTCTCAAGTAGCGCATTACTCTTTCGAGTGCTCGCCAATGATCATCTCCCGGATTAGAAGTAAACCGGCTCAACTTGCTAACAGCAAACGAGATGTCTGGCCTTGTTGCGCTAGCTAGATACATAAGTGACTCGATGATTTGAGAGTAAGTCAACTGATCTCTAGCAACTCTCTTGTTCTTTCGAAGCACAATGCTAGGATCATAGAGTGTTGGAGAAGTTTTGCAATCAGCAAAACCAAAGCGATTCAAAACCTTTTCCACATAATGGGACTGTGACAAAGTGATCCCATCATCACCCTTCAGTAGCTTGATGTTCAAGATTACATCAGCCTCTCCTAGATCTTTCATATCAAAATTTTGAGACAACAAAGACTTGACCTCGTGAACCACATCGAGACTTGTCCCAAAAATTAATATGTCATCCACATAGAGACACAAAATAACGCCCTAGCCCCCACCATACCGATAATATACACATTTATCGGCCTCATTCACGACAAAGCCCGCAGAAGTTAAAGTTCTGTCGAACTTCTCATGCCATTGCTTAGGAGCTTGTTTCAGGCCATACAGAGATTTCAATAACCTACACACCTTGCCTTCTTGACCTTCTACTACAAACCCATCAGGCTGATCCATATAGATCTCCTCGTCCAACTCTCCATTTAGGAAAGCTGTCTTAATGTCCATTTGATGAACAATAAGACTATGTGAGGTAGCCAAGGAAAGTAGTACACGAATTGTAGTCAATCTAGCCACAGGTGAATATGTATCAAAGAAATCTTCGCCTTCTTTTTGGGTATAACTCTTGGCCACAAGCCGAGCCTTAAACTTTTCAATAGTACCATCAGGCCTAAGCTTCTTCTTAAATATCCATTTACACCCTACAGGTTTGCACCCATAAGGTAGTTTTGTGAGTTCCCAAGTCTGATTCGCAAGAATGGAATCCATCTCACTACGAACCGCCTCTTTCCAGTAGTCTGCATCAGGGGATGCAAACGCTTCTGAAATAGACGTGGGAGTGTCATCCACGAGGTACACAGTGAAGTCATCACCAAAGGATTTTGCAATCCTCTGTCTCTTGCTCCTCCTGAGCCTCACCGCCATCCTCCTCGTGATTTTCCTCGGTGTTGGTTCGGGATATTCAATTTGAGTAGAAGGTTCGGGAATTATCTCACTAGTTTTACCAGAACTGCTATGCTCAATTTTCATAGGAAAGATGTTCTCATAGAAAGTAGCATTATTAGACTCCAAGATCGTGCCAACAGACATGTCAGACACCTCTGATCTTATCACCAAAAATCTACTGCCAACGCTACGAGGAGCATAACCCAGATGGACACAATCTACTGTCTTAGGCCCAAGCTTACGCTTCTTTGTGATTGGCACATTGACTTTCGCCAAACAACCCCAAGTGCGCAGATAAGAAAGTGATGGCTTTCTCCCCTTCCATATTTCATATGGGGTTTCTCCTTATTCTTTGCAGGACTTTATTCGGGGCATGACATGCGATCAACACGGCCTCCCCACCATGCCTTAGATAAACCCATGATGTCTAACATGGCATTCACCAAATCAGTTAGAGTGCGGTTCTGATTGGGGCGAATAGGGAGGCGTCCTCTCATGAATAATTCCATTTTCCGCACAGAATAAGTCGAACTCACTAGAGAAATACTCTCCACCACGATCCGACCTAAGTCTCTTGATTTTCTGTCTAACCGGTTTTCAACCTCACTTTATAGATTTTAAAGAAGTCTAGAGCCTCGTCTTTAGTTTTCAACAGATACACATAGCAATATCTAGAAGCATCATCAATCGAGTCATGAAATATCTCTTTCCACCCTTTGTCAACACACCATTCATCTCACAAATATCGAATGTATGAGCTCTAGAGGTGCCAAATTTCTCTCGGCGGCCTTATGAGGCTTACGAGGTTGCTTTGATTGCACACAAGTCCGCACTTAGAACCTTTGACGATTGGGAAATTTAGGATTAAACCCATACTGCAAGCCAAGACATAGAACCAAAATTAACATGAGATAAACGTGAGTGCCAAACATCAGCCTCACTCTCAATAGCATGATCACAAATATGGTTCACAACTTTATAACAATTATCCGAAAGGGAAAAGCGAAACAAGTCTCCGCACTCATAGCCTTTGCCAATAAACAAACCATGTTTCGATAAGACTACCTTATTGGACTCAAACACCACTTTAAACCCATCCTGCAGAGAAGGGACCCACGACCGTGTTCTTATTGATTGAGGGACATGTCAGACGTTCTTCGCTTGCACGATCTTCCCAAGTAAACTTCAGATCTACCGTGCCAACACCAAGAATGAAGCATTGGACCCGTTCCCCATCAAAACGGGTGAACCATTGGTGCTCGATAAGAAGTGAACATTGAAACGCCGAACACACATGCACATTAGCCCCAAGATCAATCCACCAATCGGTAGGTGATTCATCGAAAGAACAAGAGGTAAAACATACCCATCGGTTCCCTCACCAGTGTCGCCAATGGTCACATTGACAGACTTTGAAGTCTACCCAGGATTACCCTTTTTGTCTTTGCGGTTTGGACACTTCTTAGCCCAGTGCCCAACCTCACCGCAAATCCAGCAAGGCATCTCATCCTTATTCAACTTCTTCTTCTTGAATGCAGTGGTTTGCTTGATTTTATTCTTCCCTTTGTTCTTGCCATGCTGCTGGACAACATTGGCGCTGGACTGTCCCTCGACTCCTTTCCCAGGTGCATCTTTAGCCCGAGCTTTCTCTTCAACATCTAGAGACGCGATCAACCCCTCAACGGAGATCTCTTGTCTCTTATGTTTTAGAGACGTGGCAAAGTTTCTCCACGAAGGAGGTAACTTGGCAATAATGCCCCCAGCCACAAACTTATCGGGTAATTTGCACTTAAGGAGTTCGAGTTCCCTCACAATGACCAGTATCTCATGAGCCTGTTCGACAACAGAACGGTTTTCAACCATCTTGAAGTCGTGGTACTGCTCCATGACATACAGTTCACTGCCAGCGTCAGATGCACCGAATTTATTATTCAGCGCATCCCAGATCTCCTTCGCATCTGTGATGGTCATGTACACATCACACAGACGGTCGAAGCACACTAAGAATCGCACCGGAAAAGTGTGGTGGCCTCTCGAACTCTTTCTCCTTTTCAGGAGTTAGGGTTCCCTCTGGTTTGCCATCCTTTACCCAGTACACGTTCATAGCTGTCAGCCACAGCTGCACCTTTACTTGCCATCTCTTGTAATTTACTCCACCGAATTTCTCCGGTTTCAGAGCATCAGCAAAACGAGCCATCGATAAACCAAAGTGCCTAAAGTTCAGGTTTTTGGATTGTTGGAATAATTAGCACTTTCAGGTTTATTTTAATCAAGAGATATAACACGCACAACGTCTGAGTGATAGATAAAACAGGTTGAAACCACAGAAGCACAACCTAGATACACGTGCAGAAGAAATACACGATATCTCTCTCGTGAACTTGCGAAGGAGATGACTTATGGACTTGGTCGTCGTCGCCAGATGCAGCACGAGGCGGCGAGGTCCGGTTACGGTTCTCCGAATCTGACGCCGTGTTGGAGAAGGTGGTGCCGACGCAGATCGCGACGGCGAGTGGGAGAAGTCCTTGCGGCGGAAGAAGGAAGCGGCGAGCGATCGCGCGAAGCGCTTCCCAAAACCTGATTCGCCCTACCGGTGCAGGAGCTCGAGGCGATCGGTTCGGAGACTGCTTCTCCGAACGTCGGTGCACGCCGACGACGGATGGGACAGACCTAATGGTGGCAAAGACAGAAAAGAGAGAGAGACAATTCAGAGAGAGGCTCTTCCCTATCTTGGGGCTAAACCTTCCTTCAGTTGTATGGATTCCCTTAGGAGGAGGCATTGGGTTGCTTATATAGAGGATGAGAGGGGGCCTCTCCCCCACAATTAGCAATATGGTACTAAACTACCATGCCTTCCACCAAATGGGCCTCAAGCATACATGGGCCTTTGATATTTTCCAGGAATTATTTAATTATATGGGCCAAGGCCCAATAATTCTAACAGGATTCTCATTTATTTTTTCTTATAAGTGTGCAGATAAAGTATCAACAACAACATGTTGAGTTTTGAGTTAGACAAAAAATTCATCACATTTTCCAACAAATGTTGATCAATCCATGCTAAGAGTCGACCTGCAAAAACTAATTTACAGATCTTGTCTCTATGTCTCATGTACATCCCTATAACATAGAACATATAGTAAGAAATTGCATATTATCTTCTATCGCATTATGCCGGTGTTCAAATATACTTTAGAGCACGCATCATAAATTTAAGAGTAAAATGCAGCTGAGGTCCATTAACTTGTAGCGTAGTGTCAGTTAGGTCCATCAACTTTTAAACTGCAGTTTTGGGTCCATTAACTCTTTAAGTTGTTTACTGCAGGCCCGTACCCCGTCGTTTTGTGTTTAGATCCGACGTGGCATAGACAACACGCTTTAAGTTGTTTACTGCAGGTCCATTAACTCTTTTAAGTTGTTTACTGCAGGTCCATTAACTCTTTAAGTTTGTCGGTATAATAAATACCGGGGTATGAAGAGTCCCGGAGAAGACCAGGCGAGGGCCCCACACGTCAGGCGGGCGACCAGGCCCCAGTGTGTGGGCGAGCCCCTCAGAGGACCCGGCGAGGGCCCCACACGTCAAGCGGGCGATCAGGCCCCAGCGTGTGGGCGAGCTCCTCAGCGCGCCAGGCGAGGGCCCCACACGTCAGGCGGACGATCAGGCCCCAGCGTGTGGGCGAGCTCCTCAGCGCGCCAGGCGAGGGCCCCACACGTCAGGCGGGCGATCAGACCCCAGCGTGTGGGCGAGCTCCTCAGAGCTCCAGGCGAGGGCCCCACGCGTCAGGCGGGCGATCAGGCCCCAGCGTGTGGGCGAGCTCCTCAGCGAGCGCGAGAGGTCCCTCACTGTCAGGTGGGGCCCGTGCAGCAGGAAGCGTCCTAGGGGAGTCTTCTGGGCGAAGGCTCTCCCCCGCTGCCGAGGACATGCGCATTAAATGCGACATCACGCGCGGATGGACCGAGATAGAGATGATTACCGCCACAGTGATCTCTGCGGCTCTGATCAACTGTCACTGTGGCGCTGCGGAATTGACCGGCAGAGAGAGAGTTGGGCGTCATCAGAACGGCCGCCCGCGTCAGGCGGCGCAAGCTGGGGCGCACCCGTCCTGTCACCGGCGTGTTCACACGGGTCAGAGGCCGCTTGCGAGGCACGTGTGGGCGGCGCCGCTCGGCAGCGGCGTGTTTTCGTCTCTCCTGTCTAGTCTCTCCAGTCTTGTCAGTGTACTTAGTATACTGTGCTGCCTACCCCCTCGGCTCTCTCCGCCGGTGCGAGACTTGTATAAAAGGGGAAGAGAGAGAAGGGAGAGGGGGTTCGAAACATTCTGTAATCACATTCCACACAACCACAACACGAAAAGAGTTAAGGCTCGACAGGAGTAGGACTATTACCCGCGAGGGGGTCCGAACCTGGGTAATCTCTGCGTGTCGCTCCTCGCCGTGCCCGACGCCCGAATCGAACTGAGCTCGGGCTGATCGGCTAGCAAGATAGAAATCTGATAGGGGTATGATCCGCAGTGGTTGAGCGGAGAGCACGCCGTCAAAGTTGTTTACTGCAGGTCCATTAACTCTTTAAGTTGTCCATGCCACGTCGGATCTAAACACAAAACGAAGGGGTACGGGTCTGCAGTAAACAACTTAAAGAGTTAATGGACTCAAAACTGCAGTTTGAAAGTTGATGGACCTAACTGACACCACGCTACAAGTTAATGGACCTCCAGTGTATTTTACTCTAAATTTAATAAGTGCTTAAAAAGGAGTGCGATATCGACAAGCATTTAGAGCAATGTTGGTCAGCACAGAAACTAAAAGGGTAGAAGCAGATAAAATCATGAAACAACTAAAAGAGGACAAAGAAAATTCCATTTAGTTTATCTTAAGGAAAAAGAATATCTAACATGTATATTTCTCAAAATTATTTTCGAAGCATAACCAAATTATCCAAAGATAAAAAGAACGTTTTCCGGTGGTCAACAACTTTGCCAGTGGTTAAATGTATAATTGTAGTTTTCATGTCTCTTACCTTGTATCCATCAGATTCCAAGTTAAATGATTTCTGCACCAGAAGAGTGAAAGTAGGTGAGAAGTTTAAACGATGAGGCTCATATAAAATGCCCCTTTTTCCGTATATAGCATCATAAATAATAATTCAATTGAGATATACAACAGAAAGAATCTATTAGTTGAATTCGTAAACATGCAGCAACATTTGGTAGGCATAGGAGGAAATTACATGAATGTTCATCCAGTATCTGGAACGACAATAAACAATGGAAAAGGCATGCTACATCAATCAATCATTATTATCCAGCAAATTTTGTTTGATGGTGTGTATGGTCTATGAGAGAAATGGTTAACACTTGCTCCTGATTCTTGCATGCAAATACAATCTTACCACATCCAAATTGCTCCCAGGGTCTGAAAAGAACTCGGTTGCTGCAAAGTGAATGATGGAAAAACCTTCGACTTTCCAAAACAACAAAGCAACTGAAGTACGCAAACAACAAAACCCACTGAGGCCCTGTTTGGAAGTGGAGTTTTTTAAAACCATGGTTTTGTAAAACCATGGTTTGTGTTTTGTTATGATCATGAAAAACCATGGTTTTGAAAACCATTGTTTGCTAGCACAAGTTAGAAAATTTTGATGTGGAGTGGAGTCTACAAAACTCCAAAAAAACCATAGTTTTGCCAAAACCATGGTTTTCAAAACAGAGTTTTTAAGGTTGCTTCCAAACACCTCATGGTCTCAGAAACCATGGTTTTTGAGAAAACCATGGTTTTGCATAGAAACTACAAAATAACTCCACTTCCAAACAGGGCCTGAGCTTTTTCCCTGAACAAAAATGGAAGGAAAGACTAGAGGTTTTCTTAGGAGGTTAAGGAAAGGCGCAACATACACTGACCTGGAAACGTGGCGCTGGCACTGTCGTGGTGGTCGACGGAGCTGTCAAGGGAGCTTGCGAAGCCGCCATGGGAGCTGGCAGCGTATGCAGGACGGTTTTTGAAGAGGGAGAGGCGGTAGCTTGGAAGGGAAAAATCACCATTTTCTAGGTTAGTGATATGCCCGATTAAAAATACAGCAGTAAAAAAAAGATCATTGCATTAAAATTTAAGCAACAAATCTTATCAACAGAGAAAGAAAAATCTCATAGCATCTAAGACATTAACTATGCATCAAACTTTGTTTCCTAATAGATATCAAAAAGAATATTAACAGCTGATGAGGTGGGTACCATGTAAAAACACTAAAATTGTGGCCTCGAAGCATGATCTAGCCATGCTGATTTATTAATTAATAAACATTAATAAAGCTAATGACCTAAGTACTCCATAGAAAGCGAATAAGCACTAAAAAATGTGGCTAGCAAACATGATATAGCGAAGTTGATCGATTAACTTTGTAACCTAGAAAACAAAAAAGAGACTACCAAACCAAGAAGCTATACCTAAAATACACAGAAAGCTAGATTATATTCCTAGAACTGAACAAAGAGCAACATTGTCATGTGAATCAAAAATAACTCAGCACACTCACCGAGTAGTGTCTAGAATAGCTTCATAGATGATTGCAGTCATGTTCTGCCCTATAGCAAGCCCAACCACCCAACATCCTTTTTTGGCTACAGAATGTACCTATTTTACGCCTTTCAGGCATTGGTGTGCCAACAGAGAATTTTTATTCCAAAATAATGGCCAGCTTAAGAGCATTACAAAATAGCCTGTGTCTAATAGTTTTCCTAAAGCGCCTAAGGGAAAATGCAGTTGTAGCATCTAGGTCCCCAATTTTTATTGATTGCATTATTGAAAGGTTTTGATGATGATAACCTCAAGAATCTTAATTGGACTAACTTCAGAGCAATTAGTCTCATTTTGTGAGTATTCACCTTGGTGGTGCGACATCAAGCTCAAAGACAATACTAAGGTAATTTTTGCTAGTTTAAGCTTGGAAGATGTATCAAGCTTGTAGCTAGATATTTTTTGACGTACTATTAAGGGGTGTTTCACATTATTACTACTTTGGGTAATATTTCTCTCAATCTTAGGAAAATAACTTGGAGCAACCAAATCCTAAAAACTTAGCCATATTTTCTTATAGAGATATTCTAGTTAACGCCGGAAAAGTCATCAAGCACCCTCTTTAGTTCGGTGCTTCTCCAGAAAAATTCAAGTTCTCTCTGGACAAGCCTTGCCTTGTTGTTTCTTTTTAGTCCGGTGCTCCTATAGAAAGATTCCAATTCACACTGAATCGTCTGTCGTTAACTAGTTATCTTTAGGTTGTTCTGCAGACAAAACCATGTGTACGCAATACAGTCCGCCGCAAAATAAACTTCCTTGGCATAGCGCGCAAACAAATCTCAGTTCACGCCGGACAATCCGTCCTATGAAGGTTTTCCACTAAAAGTCTGTCCGCCGCAAACTTGTTTTCTTCTGCTTCAAAATTTTTACCGTTGAAATCCGTCCGTTGCTAAAGCAACTTTAACGGTGCTTTTGCAAAAGTAGTTTGTCTTCTTATTAACGGCTAGAATTACACTCAAACCGCTATTATCTGTATCTTAGCCTATAAAATGACACAGAACCTTCATTCCAAACTTAGCTTTGGTCTTAGAATATTATTCTCACACCTATTAGCCTTGTTTAGTATCTGAAGCACATCTCCACTAAAAGGCCCAAAATTCCATTGCTCCAAATGTATCTAAATATGATTGAGAGTGTGTTATCTAATTGATTCATGATTTGAAGCTTATTACCCTTGGATTACCAATCCTAGACGGTTTGGTAGTGGAATTCTTGAAGAGTTTACCTTGGTAGTTGTGGGAGCCTTTAGAAAGACTTGTGAAGGCTAGATGCTTGCCTACTGGAGTGGTGAAAAGCAATCTTGAGTGGAAAGAGGCTATGGGCTCTAGCGGGAGCTGATCCTTGGTGAAGGGCTTGCCTCAACGGGGAGTAGGAGGAGGATTCCGAACCTCGGTCAAAAAATTGTTGTGTCCTTCTCTTACTTTTTGCTTTTAATTTCTTCATTTTACTTTCAGCCCTTGTCTTTAATTTCTTTCTCTTCCTCTGTATTTATTGTTTTTGCTTAGTGTAGGACCTGCTATTTTGATTGGGTAACAAATTGTTAAAAGACTTGAACTTTGACTTAAAATTTAAAAGTTGCCTATTCAACCCCCTTTAGACCAACTAGATCCTTTCAAGTGGTATCAGAGCATAGGTTTTCTTTTTTAGCTTAAACGCTTAGGATGGCCGAGGGGAAAGCTGTAAATGTTGGTAGAGTTTCTTTGTTTGATGGCACAAACTATCCCTATTGGAAAATTAGGATGAAATTCTATCTTCAAGCCACTCGGTATGATGTGTAGAGTTACCGAAAATCCTGTCCTCGATCAAGTAGACCCAAAAGGTCCTCCCACATCCGGTGAGATCAAGAATATAGAGTATGATGCTCAGGCCATTAATGCCATTTTCTCCTGCTTGAGTACTAAAGTCTTTGATCGTGTGAGTAACCTCACTTCGACACATGATTTGGAAGATCTTACAAGAAATTCATGAGAGCACTTCGGATGTCAAGGATGAGAAACTCACCATAGTTAGGAAAAAAGTTTGATACTTTCACCATGATACCTAATGAGAATGCTAATGACATGTTTACTAGGTTGAATCCCATCATTAATGAGCTCAAAGGATTGGGAGCCAGGCTGGAAAATGTTGAGATTTGCCGTAAAATGACTTGGGTGCTTTCTCTGTGCTACCGGGACTTGGTCACTTAACTTACAAACAGTGTTGAACTCAAAGTTCTAGCTCCAACCGAGCTATTGGAAAGATTGAGCACACGTGAGCTACACTTTGATGAGGGTGAGGGTCCGGCTAAGAGGAATGATCCTACCCTCAAGGCAAAAGAGGAGGCTTGCTCCGATGACGAAGAAGAAAAGAGTGATACCAGAGATGATGCCAAGGAGCTCGCTTTGCTCATGAAGAGAGCAAGTAAGCTTATGAAAAAGGCCGGACTTAGTGACTCCAAGAAGAAGCATTTCTCCCCATTCTCAAAGAAAAACCCGTTTGTCGAGGATAAAATCACAGCCCATTGCCATGGTCCACTCCCTGACGGCCCAATCGAACAGCCTACCAGGGCCCAGCTCCCTGGAAAGTTCTATCTGGCCCATGTGCATCCTGCCGAACAGCTTCCAGGCTGGCACGGTGCGTAATGGCCAAGGATACTTGTTCGAGTCCATCTCGAATAAGAGTTCTGCGCGGCTACGTGAAGACCCGGACGTGGTTTCCCGGATTGGATAGGAGTCGTGATTCCCAAGACTTAGAGTTTACCTTATCTACCGTAGGTTGTATTCGGCATGTATATGAGTTCGTTACGATCTCGTAGTTAGCCCGGCCCGATTATCCTTCGGTAGGTCGGTTGTTCATCACTATATAAACCTAGCCCCTATGGCGTTTAGGGGGCATCCAACATCGCATTGTTGTATACTACTCGCCGAGACTTGTTCATCTCGTCGAGCTTCCTCTTGTAATCCTCTTTGATATAAAGGAAGGCTAGACGTAGGGCTATTATCTCTCCTGAGAGGCCTGAACCAGGATAAAAATCCTTGTCTCCCTGTTGCTCGTTGGTTGCTGTTCACTCTGTTCGGCGTGTCTCCTATCTCTCTGTAAGATCAAGCCTCCCATGGGCTAAATGATTTTGGTAATTGATGGCAACTAGGCCGTACAGCTGGAACGCCAAGGATAAGGACCTTTGTTTTATAGTTCTTCTGATTTCGTTGTGTGCGTCTTCGGCTCGACTACATCTCTCTGGTTGCAGGGTCCCACTGAGCACAGGTGTCAGTTGTGAGCAAACCATCTAGAGCGAGTCCACCTGTCTAGGATCGAGAGAGTTCCTGAGTGGGATAGCTGTCCAAGATTCGGGTTTCTTAGCGCCTAAGTCACCTGGGTTCCCGCCTAAGCTATTCCAAGTGTTCCCGCTGAGTCCATAAAGCGACAAAGTCCAAAAATCGAAGCCCTAGACGAAGCCGAGAGAGAGAGAGAGGTGTCCGAGGGTGCCGGAGAGTGGTTTCTATAGAATTTAGGGTCTATCCTTTTAGAAATAGGTGGTGAAACTTATTTAGTTGGATAGCCCTTTCTCTTAGCTTTCCGGAATGCCCAAGATCATAAAAAACGGAGTTCGGGAGCAAAAGTTATGAATTTTTTAGTGTTTTGTCCAGGGTGCGTACTGGAGCTTGTCGGACGGGGTCCGATAAGCTGTCGGACAGCGTCCGACAGAGCATAATTTTGGCCTAAAAATCTTGTCGAGCGGAGTCCGATAAGCCGTCGGACGGCGTCCGACAGAGCACAATTTTGGCCTAAAACTCTTGTCGGACGGGGTCCGATAAGCCGTCGGACGGCGTCCGACAGAGCATAATTTTGGCCTAAAAATCTTGTCGGACAGAGTCCGATAAGCCGTCGGACGGCGTCCGACAGTGCACAATTTTGGCCTAAAAACCTGGTCGGACGGCGTCCGACAGAGTACGAATTTGGGACAAAATCTAATCGGACGGCGTCCGATGAGCTCCGGACGGAGTCCGATGGATTGATTTGGATCTCGAGAAAATGAATCTGAGCCGTCCATTGCTAGGGTTTCGCCTTGTGCCTATAAATAGGGGCTTGGAGTACGGGAGAAACTTGATAGAGCCTAATCTAGCAGCCACCCTTTGCCCAATCCACCAAGAGAGCTCCTCCCATGGTTCCCACCTCCATGTAGGGTTCCATGTGCTTGAGAGATTGAAGGGAAGAGAGGAAGAAGAAGAAGAAGAAGGTGCCCCCTACCTCCTCTCATCCATCCCCAAGTCTTGCCCCTTCTCCCATGGTGTTTTTGCCCTAGTTTTCATGGAGGGAGAGAAGGGGTAGTGGTGAGAGACGATCTCCGATCTAGTGCTCTTGGGACTTCGCCGCCGGAGAGATCGTTGTCACACCACGAGCTTCATCGACCGAACGACTACATCAATCGTGCCGCAAACCCACCATCCGTTGGTGGTCACCGCCTTGTGTAGGGGTGCATCCTCTCCATCCGTTGGAGCCACAAGTCCGCCGTGTGTCGGCGGCCACCTCCGTGTGTCGGTGGTGCCAAGGTGTCCGTGTGTCGGAGCCAAATCCTCCATGTGTTGGGGGTACCTCATGTGTTGAGGTGAAATCCACCGTGTGTCGGTGGTCGGTGCCGTGTGTCGGCGCCGCGGGTACGAGGAGCTTCAGCTTGTGGAAGAACTCGCCTTGTGTGAAGGTTTGGAGCTCGCCTACCATGTGCTGGTGAAGAGCTACCACGAGTGGATTGAGGGCTAGGGACGAAAGTGTCCCGACTTCTCCGTGTGAGAAGTTTCCTCAACGGAGACGTAGGTGCTCATGTGTTGAGCACCGAACTTCGGTAAACAACTCGGTTTGTGTCTCCTCGTCTCACTCATTTACTTCCGCATTTAGAATTGATCGCTTGCGTGTGAGTGCCATCGAGCCTCCTTGTAGTCGCCTGTGCTTTATTGTGATTGTTTCCGCCACTAGACTCTAAGTATGTCGATAGTTTGGGTTACAAATTTGATTAACTAAGCAAGCAAATCAAAAGGAGTAAAATTTGAAAAGGGCCGATTCACCCCCCTCTCGGCCTAGGATCCTTACAAGTGGTATCAGAGTCAGGTTCTCCATTTCTTGCTTAACCGCATAGAGATGGCCGACGGGGTCAGTATAGCCGCCAATAGGATTCCTTTGTTTAGTGGCACTAATTTTGGCTTTTGGAAGTTGCGCATGAAAGTATTTCTCCAGGCCATGGGAATGGATGTTTGAAAGGTCGTAGAGTCTCCTCATGGTGTCATACTCGCTGACGATACACCTCCCACACCCGGACAAACAAAATTTCTAGAGACCGATGCTAAGGCCATGAACGCTTTGTTTTGTGGTTTGAGCATGGAGGTCTTCGATCGAGTTAGCAATCTCACTAGTGCACACGAGATTTGGATCACACTCATTGAGATTCACGAGGGCACTTCAGCTGTTAAGGAGGGTAGACTAGTAATTGTCAAGGAGCGTTATGATCAGTTCAGAATGCTTCCAAATGAAAATGTCAATGCTATGTTTACTAGGTTTAACCCCATCCTTAACGAGCTTAAGGGGCTCGGTCACACTGTTGCAAATGATGAAGTGTGCAGAAAAATGCTGCGGATCCTCCCCAAGAAGGACTACCGGGACATCATCACCTACCTCACCAACAGTGGTGATGTGGAGAAGCTGGCACCCACAGCTCTACTCAGCAAGATCACCGCACATGAGATGATGTTCCTCAATGATCCAGAGGATACGCTTGCTCCAGCAAAGAATCAAGTGATCGCTCTCAAGGCCAGTGGACCCAAGCAGAGTGGTCTTAAGTCAAGTCAAGCTGAGGACGGTGGTGAGATGACATGGAATGAGCTCGAGGAGGGCTTCCAACACTTCGGCCTGTTCATGAAGCAAGCTGGCCAGTTCATGAACAGAAATGGCTATGGAGGCAAGAAGAGGATGAGCAGAAACACTCATTCATCATACCGATGCTATGAGTGTCAGGAGAAGGGACACATCGCTTCAATGTGTCCCCAGAAGGGTAACACCAAGTACAAGGACAAAGGAAGGGAGAAAGGTGATGGCGAGAAGCCAAGACAGAAGGACTACAAGAAGAATTCCCAGAAGTCAGGATTCAAGAGTCACTCCTCACAAGGCAAGATGCTAGCCTTTGTGGGGGAGTGGGTCACAGATGACAGCTCTAGTGACTCTCCAGCTTCAGATGACGAGGAGGATTCAAGTGGCCAAGGATTGGCCGGCATGGCAATCACTCAGGCTGTGCCACCACCGCCAGCCTTTCCTCCAAGATGTCTCACGGCCGTCACCGAGTCTCAAGTGTGGTACTCTGATGATGATGAGTCTGCTTCCTCTACTTCCACTACACCTAAGGCGACATCGACTCCGACCGACATCGCCAAGTGCTTGATGGTCAAGCCAACCACCAATGAGGTTCGTGACTCTGACTCCGATTCTGATGATGAGGAGGAAACTGCTAAAGCTTATCTTGCTCAAGCACTTGAATTTCTTGAAAAGGAAAGGTTAAGAAACATGAGACTTCAGGAGCCTCTTAACAATTTGGATGCTAGATTCATTGATCTCATGTCTAAGCATGAATCACTAGAAACTGAACATGACATCATGATAGGTTCTAGTAATGATATGACTAAGAAATCAAGTGCGCTTGAAGAAGAAAATAGGGCTATGAATGAGTCGGTAGAACATCTTCTTGCTACAATTCAGGAGCTTAGGGAGAGTAATGAGCGGCTTGTAGCTGACAATGCTTCCATGGTTGCTTTGCCTGCCGCTCAATCTGTTGATGTTCCTGACTGTCATGCTTTGGTTGATGTATTGCCTATTACCTTGTCTGCTCCTAGTAATGTTGATGATGCTCCTGTTTGTGCCATAATTGTTGAACCACCTAGAATTGATAGCTCTACTTCCTGTGATGATTTGATTGACTTGACCCTCATTGCTTCTAGCTCTAGTGGTTCCTCTAGCAATGCTCATGACTGTACTCCTGATAGTTGCAAATTTGCTTTAGCTGTTAGGGAACTAGCTATTGAGAATGGTGAACTTAGATCAAAACTTGAGAAATTTGATAAAGGACTTGGGAAGTGCTATGAGGGTAGCCTAGCCTTGGATAAGATGCTCAAGGAACAAAGAAAACTTTCCCAAAAGGGTGGCTTGGGTTTTACCCCTGAGAAGCCAAAGGGGAGAAAGAAATCAAGTGTTCCTCGGGCATCTACCCGTAGGCAAGGTCACTATCATGCTCATCCCAAGAAGAGAAGCAACTTTGGGTCTAACAACTTGCACACTAGCAACTTGAATTCTAGGCAACACTTTGGGCACTTCAATACTTGGCAAGGACATGCTAGGCACTATAACTCTCCCACATGGCAACCTCAAATGCACAACAACACTTGCCATGCTCCTAGGTACAACACTTGGCAACCACCTAGGCAAAACTTCTGGAATGGTCCTCCTAGGCGCAACAATGGTAGACCAAACCCTCCGAGGAACCGAAACCGCAACACTCCCAACCACACACAATCAAGATTCCCTAGAGCACATACTGAGTTGTATGATAACTACTTGCTCAAGAGAAATGATCAAGGTAGAATGACCGCTAGATATGTTGGGCTGAAGGCTGAGAATGAGCACAAGGCACATATTTGGGTGCCCAAGTCATTGATTGATCGTTTTGCTTCTGTTGCTTCTGGTTTGAAGGCTAACCCTCGGGGACCTCCTGTGTGGGTCCCTGAGTCACATAAGTGATCTTTTCTCATGACAGGTGAACTACCGGAGTGGAGGGTGCCATTGGATCATCGACAGCGGGTGTACCCAACACATGACCGGCAACCCCCGGTTGTTCACCTCAATAGGGAAGGAAGGCAAGATTCCCCCCAAGGTCACTTTTGGAGATGGAAATAAGAGCAAAGTACTTGGAGTTGGAAAGGTAGCAATCTCTTCAGATCTTTCAATTGATAATGTGCTACTAGTGAAGACTTTGAGTTATAATCTTCTCTCTGTTGCCCAAATATGTGATTTGGGGTTCCATTGTAATTTCCCACCTGAGGGCTTGTTGGTTTTGGACAAAAATGAAAAACTTGTGTTCAAAGGCTTTCGTTTTGAAAACTTGTTTCTTGTGAGCTTTCATGAGCCTGCTGCATCCGTCTCGACTTGCCTTGTCGCCAAAGTCTCTCTTGGTTGGCTTTGGCATAGGCGTCTTGGGCGTGTTGGCATGGCGAATTTGAAGAAACTTTTCAAAAACGAGTTGGTTCTTGGGGTGAAAGATGTGACATTCGAGAAATACAAGCTTTGCAGTGCCTATCAGGCCGGCAAACAAGTGGCAAGCTCACATCCTGCCAAAAATGTCATGTCTACATCTCGACCTCTCGAGCTTATACACATGGATCTTTTTGGGCCAACAACCTATGTTAGTATCGGGGGAAATCTCTATTGCTTGGTCATTGTTGATGACTTCTCTCGATACACTTGGGTTTTCTTTCTACCGGACAAAACTCCAACTGGAGATGTTTTCAAAAAGTTTGTAAAGAAAGCCCAAAATGCTTTTGATTGTACCCTCAAGAAGGTGAGAAGTGACAATGGAACGGAGTTCACTAACACTTCTGTTGAGTTGTTCTGTGATGAGTTAGGGATTGATAACCAGTTCTCAGCCACCTACACTCCTCAGCAAAATGGGGTGGTTGAGAGGAAGAACAGGACGCTTATTGAGATGGCGAGGACAATGTTAGATGAATACAAGACTTCACATCTGCTCGGGTCAAGTAATCAACACTGACTGTCATCTTTGATCAACAAAGTCAGATCTTCACAAGCTCCTAAAGAAGACGTCCTATGAGTTGCTTGTGGGAAGACGACCCAATGTCTCCTTCTTCAGGGTTTTTGGCTGTAAGCTTTACATCAAGAAGAAGCGGGAGCACTTGGGCAAGTTCCAGAGCAGAGTGGACACGGGAGTCTTCTTGGGGTACTCAGCCAGAGGGTCATCCTTCAGAGTTTACAATGAGAACAGTGGTCAGATTGAGGAGACCTGCGATGTGAAGTTTGATAAGTCAAATGGGAGCCAAGGGGAGCATGAGAAACTGGATGATGTGGATGGTGAGCAGTTGGCTAGAGCGGTGGAGGAGATGCGAGCTGGGGATGTGAGGCCAGTAGAGGTTCAGAGGGAGACCGAGATTGTTCCACCACCTCTCACAACTGAACCAATGCCAGAGTCAGGAGGAGTCTCACCTCATGAGGACAGTTCAAGTCATGATCAGGCTCCAGAGGCAGAGACAACATGTGAGCCAGATGCAGAATCAGATGAGCTACCACCTCAGTTGATCTGGACCCATCACACCATTGCCCGTGATCATCCAGCTGATCAAGTGATTGGGGATTTGACTCAAGGTGTGCAAACAAGGTCAAGGACAACCAGTGTCTGTGAGGTCGTTACTTTGGCAAACTTCTATGAGCACACGGCGTTTGTATCTGAGCTTGAGCCAAAGAAAGTAGAAGAGGCATTGAATGACCCAGACTGGATCAATGCGATGCATGAGGAGCTGAACAACTTTGAGAGGAACAAAGTCTGGACCTTGGTAAAAAGGCCAAGCGACTGCAATGTGATATGCACCAAGTGGGTTTTCAAAAACAAGCAAGATGAGTTTGGAGTAGTGGTGCGCAACAAGGCTAGACTTATGGCTCAGGGCTTCACGCAGATCGAGGGTGTAGATTGTGGAGACACCTATGCTCCAGTGGCGCGTTTAGGTGCTATCAGGCTGCTTGTGGCATTTGCAACATGTCATAACATTGTGCTTAGGCAGATGGACGTGAAGAGTGCTTTTCTGAACGGGTACATTGGAGAATTAGTGTATGTTGAGGAACCTCCAGGCTTCGAGGATCCACAGCACCCCGACCATGTGTACAAATTGTCGAAGGCTTTGTATGGTCTCAAGCAAGCACCTAGGGCATGGTATGAAAGGCTAAGAGATTTTCTCATCGGCAACGGATTCACGGTTGGAAGGGTCGACATGACTCTATTCACTAAGGTGGTGGATGGAGATCTATTTCTGTGCCAGGTGTATGTGGATGACATCATCTTCGGTAGCACAAAAGAGTCATTGGTCACTGAGTTTAGCGACATGATGAGCAAGGAGTTCGAGATGTCGATGATGGGCGAGTTGAACTTCTTCTTGGGATTTCAAATCAAGCAACTCAAGACCGGGACATTCATATGCCAGAAGAAGTACATCCACGACCTGCTCAAGCGCTTCGACATGAGTGATTGCAAGCCAATCCGGACACAAATGGGGACGAACTGCCACCTCGACCTCGACAAAGAAGGTAAATATGTCGATCAAAAGCTTTATCGTTCCATGATTAGTGCTTTGCTCTATTTGACTGCATCTAGGCCGGACATCATGTTTAGTGTGTGCATGTGCGCTAGATTTCAAGCCTCCCCTAGAGAAATGCATATAACTGCTGTGAAACGAATCCTTCTATACCTGAAACACACACCTAGCATAGGTCTTTGGTTCCCGAAGGGTGCGCGGTTTGAGCTCCTAGGCTATTCTGACTCAGATTATACCGGGTGCAAGATCGATCGCAAAAGCACTTCCGGGACTTGTCACTTCTTGGGTAGGTGTCTTGTATCATGGGCATCAAAGAAACAGAACTCTGTGGCGCTATCTACTGCTGAGGCTGAGTATATAGCGGCTGGGAGTTGCTGTGCACAACTTCTTTACTTGACACAATCACTGTTTGACTTTGGGCTTAAACTTGACCACGTGCCTCTCCTATGCGACAACGAAAGTGCGGTGAAGATAGCGTGCAACCCTGTCCAACACTCACGGACCAAGCACATTGATGTCCGACACCATTTCCTTCGGGATCATGTGGGGAAGGGTGACATTGTGCTTGAGCACGTGCTGACAGAGGACCAGCTTGCCGACATATTCACCAAGCCACTCGATGAGGCACGATTCTGCAAATTGAGAAATGAGTTGAACATTTTAGATAAGTCAAACATTGCCTGAGTTGGTCGTATGGCTATGTCATTCATTGCAAATCCTTTAAAGCTAGTTTGAACATTTAGGTGCTTTGCTTGTTACACTGGATGCTATTTATCGCCTACATGTTTATCACATGAAATTAATTGCTATAGCATGGGTTCACCTTGTCACTAGCTCAACTTGTGCTTAACTCAATATATCATGCAATTGGAAGCCATGAGCATGTGTTAGGAGGGCTAGAGCTTCTAGTCTCATTTGATTGCTCTAAACTCTTTGGTTGATCATGTGCGCCTAAGTCTAGATTGTGCTCTTCCATTTTGCACATGACTTTACCTCGCTAATTTGAGCAATTTTGAGAGAATGTTGAGCCAAGTTTGCAAAATGTGCTAAAATGTGAATACATGTCTCACCAATGTCTCCTCGTTGAGATAGCTTGCCATTGTACTGGGCATGAACTTAGGGGGAGCTTTGGATAACCGAGACGTTCATCTTCAGTGTCATGCTGGGTGGCGTCGCCTATGGTTTGAGACATGGAAAATTTGATAAAATGCAAAATGCAAAATGAAAAATCTTTTAAAAAGAGCTCAACTAAAAGTTTTTGGCTCGGTGATAGTACGTGTAGCTTGGAGTGCATCTTCTAGTGCTATGGTGCATCTTGTGTCCCTTTTGAGTTTTGGAGCAACTTGTGATACTTCTAGCTATTGTTTCATCTGATATTTGCTCTAGGTCATAATAACTTGAATTATACATCTATCAATTGTGCTCTAGTTGATCTTGTGATATTGTGACCTTGAGATGGCTAGATTTTGAGTGTGGTGGACTTATGGGTGTACTTGCACTAGTACAACTTCCAAAGCGTCTAATTAGTTCTTAACCCCATGTGTGTGCTACTTTATGGTCATTGATGCCAAAGGGGGAGAAATAATTGGCAAATCCATTGGTCCAAGCAAATAGGGAGTATTGGGGGAGAATTATTTTGGGCTACAAGTGGGTAGTTACAAGTGGCTGGCTTAGGAGATGCTTTGCTCCTAGGACGGAGATTAGGATGGAGATGCTTTGCTCCATGTGATGTAATGGTACTTTCAAGTGGTATGCATTGATTTAGGGGGAGCTCATGTCTACATGTAGGTATTGTGCTATGCTGGCATGCAATGTTTCTGAGCTAACCCAGTGCACCAGAGATTGTATTTGTGCCTTGTCTTGTTGGATTTGCAGGTGTTGTCATCAATTACCAAAAAGGGGGAGATTGTAAGATCAATCCTCCCATGGGCTAAATGATTTGGTAATTGATGGCCACTAGGCCATACAACATAATTTTGGCCTAAAAATCTTGTCGGACGGAGTCCGATAAGCCGTCGGACGGCGTCCGACAGAGCACAATTTTGGCCTAAAAATCTTGTCGGACGGGGTCCGATAAGCCGTCGGACGGCGTCCGACAGAGCACAATTTTGGCCTAAAAATCTTCTCGGACGGAGTCCGATAAGCCGTCGGACGGCATCCGATAGAGCACAATTTTGGCCTAAAAACCTGGTCGGACGGAGTCCGATAAGCCGTCGGACGGTGTTCGACAGAGTACGAATTTGGGACAAAATCTAATCGGACGGCGTACGATGAGCTCCGGACAGGGTCCGATGGATTGATCTGGATCTCGAGAAAACGAATCTGAGCCGTCCATTGCTAGGGTTTCGCCTTGTGCCTATAAATAGGGGCTTGGAGCACGGGAGAAACTTAAGAGAGCCTAATCTAGCAGCCACCCTTTGCCCTAGCCACTAAGAGAGATCCTCCCATGGTTCCCACCTCCATCTAGGGTTCCATGTGCTTGAGAGATTGAAGGGGAGAGAGAGGAAGAAGAAGAATGTCGAGGATAAAATTACGGCCCATTGCCATGGCCCACTCCCTGACGGCCCAATCGAACAGCCTACCAGGGCCCAGCTCCCTGGAAGGTTCTATCTGGCCCATATACATCCTGCCGAACGGCCTTTTGGCTGGCATGATGCGTAGTGGCCAAGGAATCGTGTTCGAGTCTGTCTCGAACAGGAGTTCTACACGGATACGTGAAGACCCGGACGTGATTTCCCGGATTGCAATAGAAGTTGTGATCCCCAAGACTAGGAGTTTACCTTATCTACTGTAGGACATATTTGGCATGTACGGAGTTCGTTACGATCTCGTAGTTAGCCCGGCCTAATATTCCTCGGTAGGTTGGTTATTTACCAGTATATAAACAGAGCCTCTACGGCGGGTAGAGGACACGAGTTTTTGTACACCAGATCCCCTGGCCAAGAGCTTTCGCATCTTAGCGCTTCGTATACACTACAGTCTCGCCGAGATTTCTTCGTCTCGTCAAGCCACCTCTTGTAATCATCTTTGATATATAAGAAAGGCTGGACGTAGGGCTATTATCTCTCCCGAGAGGCCTGAACCAGGATAAAAACCCCTGTCTCCCTATTCGCTGTTATTCGTCTTGTTCGGCGTATCTCCTATCTCCTTCTTGAAGAACCTTAGTTGACTTAGGTCAATATCCCAATCGTCGACAGCTGGCGCCGTCCGTGGGGAGTCGCAGATCGAGCATGTCGAACTCCATCAGCGGTACAGAGACTATTCCTGAGGACTATGACTCGGAAGGACAGGACGTCACATCCCCTGTCGGATCTGATCGATCTGTTCGATCTCGATCACTTTCCATATCTGGGACGGAGGTGTCTGCCTAGGTCGCGGAGATGGCCCCAGATCGTACTCCCGTCATTGACGATGACTACGGAACCGATGATCTTTACGACGGTTTAGATCTATCGGATTCCAAGGCTATGTCGGTAGATTCCACCTGTGGTGACACAGTGATGACGCCGTCTAGCATACCTTCGCGCGGCCCCCGAGATATTAACATGGCCGATGCAGGAACCTCTGAGAATCCTGCACGGGACGCGGCGGCCAGCGGAGTCGGGCAGACTAACTTTGCTCGGCATCAAGATGAAGCTGCGCTGGCTGTTCGCGGGCAAGATTTCATTCGCCGTAGCCTCGACGCCTCCATCAATCAGACCTTGGCACGGATCCGCGATCGGCGCAAGCGACCTTGTCGCGACCCACCTCGCGTGCCCGCGCCGAGTCTCCCGGCAGAAGCTTCCCCTGTTCGGGTTAATTCCCCGCGTGACCGGACTCCAGTCGGGCAGAACGCGGAAGACTCAGGGATCCCAGAACCCCTTGAGCAAAGTCGTGAACGACTTCAAGCCATTGCTTCGGTGATAAGATCCACCAACCAGGTTGACCTTGCCCGTATGGGCGATGCTGTTGCGACTCACCTAGAGCGGATGGTTGAGGGCCTTAAGTCTATGGGTGAGATCCACACTTCCTCCGGACAGCGCAGCCAGCCTGTCCGGGGAGGTTTGGGCAGTGAGCGGTCCGATCGATCATGTGACCCCCGTCACCGTCAAAGGATCACTGTCCACGAGCAAGCTGCCCGTGGTCGCCGTCGCTCGCCAAGTCCCCGTAGTCATCGCGACCACAGGGGCAAGCGTGCACGTGATGATCACGGACGATCCCCTCATGAGGAGCACATTGTCGCGACCACGAGGAAGGAGCGTGGTGGGTTGTCCCGGAGAGAATTTCTCCAGGCCGAATCTTCCCGTTCAGAAAGAGTTCCTCCGCGCAATAGAACCAACGTCTTCTCGAGACTAGGTTCTGCCGGGGAAGGTGGCCGGTCATATGCTTTGGGCTGCAGGGCTTTCTCTGACGAGCTTCGTGCTATTCGGTGGCCCTCAAAGTTTAAGCCCGGTCACATGGAGAGGTGCAATGGGACTCAGAACCCAGAGGAGTTCCTTTCCATCTACGCTACGGCCATCATGGCGGCCGGGGGTGATGAGCTTGTCATGGCCAACTACCTCCCGACTGTCCTTGAAGGTGCTGCTCGGATGTGGATGTTCAATCAGCAAGAGGGTTCCATCAGCTCTTGGAACCAACTTTGTGACGCTCTGATCGCTAACTTCCAGAGCTGTTACGTACGTCTGGGCAAGGAGGATGATCTGTACCAGATGATCCAGATGAACAGGGAGACCCTCCGCAACTTTGTGAAGCGTTTCATCAAGATTCGCAACACAATCCCGAACATCTCGGATGAATCTGTTGTCCGCGCCTTTAAAAACGGAGTCCGCGACGAGCGACTCACCCAGGATCTCGAGATCAATGAGACCTGGTCTGCCAACGACCTGTTCAAGGCGGCTGACCGCTATGCCAACGCGGCAGAGCGTGTTCAGTATAAGAAGGCGTTTGACAAGGGCGAGCTGCCCGCCCAACCTGGTGTGGACGAGAAGAAGAAGAGCAGCAATGTCCCTGGTGACAAGAAGTCCCAGAAGAAGAAGAATAAAGGTGATGCGAACAATACCGTCGCTGGTATAGATCGCACACCTCCTCCCAAGGATGGGCAGAAAAAGCCCAGCAACAACTATAAGGGCAAGAAGCCCGCCCAGGGAGGCAACCAAGGCAAGAAAGGTCCAAGCGACCGATATTGCAAGTTCCACCAGAACTACGGGCATGATACGCGCCATTGCAGGACCTGGGCTGCAAAGCTCGAGGATTTCTACAACGGCAAGGGCCCAATGCCCACCCTGCCCGAAAAAGGTGATGCCGGCAAGGCCAAGAGCCAAACCGACGATGGTGATCGGGACGACGATGGTGATTATCAAGGACCCGTGAACCATATCGCCGTCATCTTCGGCGGCTCCTCAGCTTATACCTCTCGGCGCAGCCTCAAGGAAGCTGCTCGGGAGGTCCACAACGTTGAAAAGGCCAAACCTCAGCCTGAATCGATGAAATGGACCGAGGTCCCCATCTCCTTCTCTCAGGAGGATTGCCCCACTAGGATGACCAAGCCTTAGAGGCTCCCACTGGTGGTCGCCCTGGCCATCAGCAACGCTAGAGTTGGCCGCGTTCTGATCGACGGCGGGAGTGCTCTAGACTTGCTATCTGCTAAGGTCTTGGACGAGATGCAAATTCCTCGCTCCAAGTTGAAGGAAGTCGCTATGCCCTTCTACGGGATTGTTCCGGGAGAAGCCGTTAAGCCATTAGGACAGATCGTTCTGCCCGTCACTTTTGGCGGTCCGGGCAACTTTCGGACAGAGTTGATCACATTCGACGTGGTCGACTTCCCATCTACGTACAACGCGATCTTAGGCCGGCCATCTCTTGGCAAGTTCATGGCCGTCACTCACCACGCATACCATAGCGTGAAAATACCGGGCCCCAGCGGCGTGATCACGGTCAAGGGCAACTACAAAGCTGCTCTGGATTGCGACGAGCAGTCCCTTGCCCTGGTCGACCAGCTTCCGCCGCATGGACCCGAAGTTCCGCAGACCAAGTCTGCACGCCCTAGAGTCTCCCTTCAGCCAGGGGAGAAACCAAGGAAGTTCCGCTGTCCCTTGATGACACTTCCAAGACAGTTCACCTGGGGGCCAATCTGGACCCCAAATAGGAAAGCGAGCTCATTGCCTTCATCCGAGCTAATGCAGATGTGTTTGCACAGGAGCCATCGACATGCCCGAGTCCCAAGGAGGTTATCGAGCATAAACCGGCAAATCCGTGGGACAAAAAGCTTATTAGCCGAAGCTTCGCTGCTCGGACTTCAGCGGGGATCATCAAAGATCAGCTTGGTAAGCTGCTCGCTGCTGGTTTCATCCGAGAGGTTGATCACACCGAGTGGCTAGCCAACCCTCTAATTGTAAAGAAGAAAGGCGGCAAGTGGAGGATGTGTGTCGATCACACAGATTTGAACGCTGCTTGTCCTAAGGACAATTTCGCCGCCTCAGATAGACCGGTGGTCGATGCGATGCGGATCTTGAATTTTTGAGTTTTTTGATGCTTACTCCGTTATCACCAAATAAGCATCTCCCCGAGGATGAAGAGAAGGCGCCTTCATCACCCCTTCGGCACTTTACGCTATAATCGACCATGTCTTTCGGTTCACATAATTTGGTGCCACGTTCGGTAACTTAATGGAGAAGACATTCCTAGAACAGCGCGGAAGAAACCTGGAGGTCTATGTCGACGACATAGTTGTAAAGAGCTAGTATGCTCCAGATCATGTAAAAGACCTGGCCGAGACTTTTCGTAATCTCACCAGGCATCGAATAAAGTTAAATCCAGAGAAGTGTATCTTTGGTGTTCGATCTGGAATGTTGCTCGGTTATGTAATTGGTTCGCAAGGTATTTCTGCCAACCCTAAAAAAATTGAGGCCATTGAAAACATGCAGGCTCCAACTACTGTTAAGGAAGTTCAGAGCCTCACCGGGCGGATGGCTGCTCTGAGCAGATTTATTTTCCGTCAAGGCGAACGCGGGCTGCCCTTCTTTAAGGCCCTGCGCAAGCACAATGGCTTCGAGTGGACAGAGGAGGCTGATAGATCCTTCCAGGATCTAAAGCAATACCTGTCCAACCCACCTGTCTTGACTACCCCGCGGCATGGCGAGCAGCTTTTGTTGTACCTTGGTTGCACGCCACAAGCGGTGAGCGCGGTCTTGACAGTCGAAAGGGAAGGTATCCAGCGGCCAATCTATTACGTGAGCGAGGTACTTCATGGATCGAAGGAGCGTTACCCTGAGGTCCAGAAGCTGCTCTACGCCTTGCTCATGTCCTCCAGGAAGCTTCGCCACTACTTGCAGGCGCATCAAATACTGGTCCCAACCACGTTCCCCCTGGGAGAAATCCTACGGAACAAGGAATCCAGCGGACGAATAGCTAAGTGGGCAATGGAACAAGCAGAGTTCGACCTTTTATTTGCTGCCCGAACTGCTATTAAATCACAGGTCCTAGCTGACTTTATCGCTGAATGGACTTGCCCGCCCAAATCCTAGGAAGCTCCCGAGCAACCTGATGAACCCCCTTGGACCATGTTTTTTGATGGCTCGCGCACTGGACACTCGGGGGCTGGTTTTGTTCTCATCTCCCCTCAAGGAGAACAACTCCAGTATTCTATCCAACTACACTTTGCGGCGACTAATAACGCCGCGGAGTACGAGGCCCTCCTCGCGGGACTAAGAGCGTGCAAGTCGCTCAGCGTCCAACGGCTGACTGTGAAGGGAGATTCACAGCTAGTCATCAATCAGGTAAATAAAGAGTATCAGTGCTGCGATGACTCAATGGCGCGATACCTGGTTGAAGTGAGAAAGTTGGAGCGGCACTTTTGATTTTTCGAGGTGATCTTCGTGCCCAAGAAGGACAACTTCTTGGCCGACCAGCTGTCCAGGTACGGATCCTCACGCGAACCTACTCCGGCAGGGGTGCTCGTTGAGCACATGTACAAGCCCTCAATCACGTCTTCGGACGATGCAACAGAGACAAGTGGTGCTGTCTCCGTTATCGAGCAGGCTGCTAACTGGATAACGCCATTTGTCCGGTACCTTGCAGATGGGACCACCGACGACGGCCAAGCGGCGTTCCGGCTTATAAGGCGTCTTTGCTCCATACAAGCTTGTGGGCGGCATCCTTACCGTCAAGGTGCCACGAGAGTTCTCTCCAAGTGCATCTCGCGGCGGGAGGGTGTGTTTCTTCTTAGGAACATACACGAGGGTGCTCAGGCAACCACGCCCTTCGTAACTACGGTGGCAAAGCGTTTCGCATGGGGTATTACTGGCCCACCGCGTTACAGGATGCTCGGGATGTTGTGACTAAGTGTAAGGCATGTCAGTTCCACGCCCGGAAGGCCCATAAGCCCGCCCAAGAGCTCCAAACAATTCCCCCATCTTGGCCCTTTTCCACATGGGGTCTGGATCTACTCGGCCCGTTCCCCAAGGGGTACAAGGGCTGCACACACTTGCTCATCGCCATTGACACTTTCACAAAGTGGATCGGCGAGCTCGTGTCGTCTCTTCACGCCAAAACGGTATGCGCTTTTCAAAACAACGTGATCACGCGTTTCGGGATACCCCACAAGCTGATCACGGATAACGGTACCAGTTCGGCGAGCTATTCGAGAATCTGCGAGCAGTTTGTGTTGTGCATTTCGCCTCGTGGCACATCCACAGAGCAACGGAGCAGTCGAGCGAGCTAACGGACAGATAGTACAGGGTATCAAACGACGGGTGTTTGCTGCTCTTAACGAGCACAACAAAGCCTGGGTTGACGAAGTTCCTTCCGTCCTCTGGGCAGTTCGCACTACGGCCAGCCGGACAACCGGGGAAACTCCTTTCCAATTGGTCTATGGTGTATAAGCCATCTTGCCCGCCGAGGTGGTACTCGGTTCGCCTCGCACGAGCTCGGTCAACTTGGTTGACTCCGAGCAAGAGCGCCTCCTTGATCTTGATCTCCTCGAAGGCACACGCGACCGGGCACAAGTCAGAATGGCGCGCTACCAGCAAGCTCTTCGCCGGCACGCTGCCAAATCAGTTCGACCAAGGGTTTTGAAGGCGGGCGACCTCGTTCTGCGCCGTGTCCAGAACCTGTCCAATGCCAACAAGTTAACTCCCCGATGGGAGGGCCCGTTCACGGTCGTTTTTACCGCCGCCGGGCTGTTCACTGGCTATGGAGGACGGGAGAGAGCTGACCAGCACTTGGAACATCGACCAGCTTCGTAAGTTCTTCGTGTAGGTCTTTTGTGTGTTTGCTTAGCTTCACGCTTTTTGAAAACCTCGCGCCTTAGTTCGTCCAAGTCTCTCGGGCACCATGTAAAGTTCAATCCAATTGCAAGTGAATTCTCGCGGCCTCTGCGCCCTTTTCACTCCCTGTCTTCTTAGACTGCTCTCTTTCTGGTAACACTTGATGGCTGCCCGGTCTTGCGAACTCTTGGCTCCGCACTCTTCAGGGTTTCCCTGCCCGTATCTAGATTCAACGAATTCCTAAACTCAGTGTTGCGTAATACGGCTTTTTCACCTTGCGGCTAAGTCTGCTCTCGTAAGCCCTCCGCGGCAGAGGCCCTTACTGCTCGGTACAACCACTTGGCAAAGTCTGCTCTCGTAAGCCCTCCGCGGCAGAGGCACTTTCCTTGTTCGGTTACCTTCGAAATGGCCTAACTTACGTTGACGAGCAGTCTACGGAAGGAGTCGATCAGAATGCGGGTGTCGCTCTAACTCTATACGCACGCGCTCGAATTCGCAAACCTAGGTCTTCGAGCAGCGTCCGTACTGGGGGCTAGGGCGTCGCTCTTTTTCTTGTGCACCTGTTCGAGTTCGCAAACTCAGGTTTTCGAGCAGCTGCACAACGGGGGCTGGGACTTAGGCTAAGCGTTCTACTGGTTTTTCTTAAAACTTTCTAGCGCTGTTGTGCCTTTGCTCTTGGTTTCCTGCTCGTTCTTGTCTTTTTGCTGCTCCTTTTTGCAGAAAAAAAGGTAAGTCTTTATTAACAAAAGTTGCAGGTACAAAAATCCCTTTCGGGTTACAGCCCTTCAGCTACCTAGAAGCGAGTTGCTCCTTGAGCTCCTCGACCACTTCCTTGAGGTGCAGGACTTCCCCTTGGGCTTTGAACCCCTCTCTGGCCTTAGCTCGGAGACGATCGGCTTCCTCCTTGCTGTTCGCGGCCTGCTCCGTTGCCTTCACCCGGAGAGCTTCGACCTCTTCGGTCTTGGCCCGCAGCTGCTTGGCCAGATCCTTGCTCTGGCGAGCTTGCTGCTCGGCGGTCTTGAGCTGCTCGTCCAGCTCCTTGGCTCTCCTCTCCGCGGTGATTGCACGAATTGCCATCCCGCGCATCTCCTCGATCTCTTCCTGTGAAGCCCACAGGGTCGAAATCTTCGCTTGGAGATCCGCGGAGGTTTGCTCTTCCTTGACGAGCTGGGCCTTGAGCTTCTTGACTTCCGCCGCGAGCTGGTTCCTCCAGTGGGACGTGTCGGCGAGCTGCTCCTCGAGCCACTTCGTGCGGCCCGGCTTCTCTTCCGCGACGCTCGCCTTCACGGCTTGCGCGCGAAGCTCCTCGGATTCTTCTCGGGCAGCCCCGGAGGTTCCCGCCTTGGCCTCCCTCATCCGAAGATGCTCCCGAAGGGACGCCAGTACGGCGCTCCGCTCTATGGTGATGCCTTCCTCGAGCTCAGCCATAGTGTCCTTGAAGACCTGGGAGAAAAGACAAGTTTAGCCGTTTTGCGCTGATGTAACTTGACCAGGATTGGGTTTTGTTTCGAGCTTACCTTGCTGAGCCTATGCCTCAGCCCGCGGCGCAGGCGGTCCTCGAGGCCATGCGTCACGAAGCCTCGCTCGTGCGGGATGAGACGGGCACGTTCTTCTCGTCGCCGTCGTCTTCGCTCCTTCTTGCGGGAGCGTGCTGGCTCGGGAGCAGGAGCGATGGGCGAAGCGCTTTCGTCTCCGCGCTCCTTCTTTTCTTCTTCTTCCGCCCGAGAGCCCTCGGGCAAGCTTGGGGCCACTCCGCTGGGTGGCGCCGGTACTTCCACGGGCAGGACGACTTGCGCGACCTGCTCGGGGGCTTCTTCTTGCTCCCTGGCGGCAGGGCTTTCACCTTGCTCGCCAGTGAATTCCGTCGCCTCAAGGGTGAGCTGCCCCTTCGACGAAGTGCCAGGCAGGACCAACTGCTCGGTCCCACCTTGGGCAACTGGCGGAGCCAACACCTTGGCCCCGCTGACCGTGGTGCTGCGCACCGCCTCTTCTGCCTCCAGCCGCTCAACCACACCCTTCAGTGCGTCGAGTTGCTCGTTGGAGCCTGGCAGGAGCAAACTCCACGCTGCCAGCTTGTCCTTGAGGCTTGCCAACCTCACTGCCCACGACGCACCGTGCAGGTGCTCGGGCAGCAGGGATCGCTCGATCACTGCGGCCACATCGTCCGTGGCAATCTCCTCCTGGGCAACTGATGAGAAAAAGGAGGTTAGTTAAGTCTGAACGCGGTTAGGGAAGTGGTACGGTTGAAAGATTTGTTGCCACATACCTGCCGTAGAGAGCTTGATCCTCTTCTTTGTTGCCAAAACCTTCCGCCTCTTCCTCAGGGGCTCCTTAGCGACTTGCTCGCCTTGGCCCTTGGGTGTTCATGGCGATGAGCTCAGCTCCCTGCTGAGCTGAGCACTTTTCTCGCGCAGCGCAAGAAATCTTTCCTTGCGCGCGACTTCTTCTTCGAGCCTCCTCTGCTCGGCGACCTGTTGCAGCCGTTCCATGCGGCCAGGGTGAGCTTGCGTGTAACGCCTAAGCCAGAGGGCCATGGTCTTTACCTCTTCGTCGCTCTGCTCGGCGAGGAGGGAGGGGCTCGGTCTCTTCCCGCTTGGCTGACCGCGCCCTCGCTTGGTCTGCTCGGAGCGCTCTGTCGTTGCGGTTGGATTCTTCGAGGGTTGCCGGCCGCCATGGCGCGGTGAGCTCCGCGTCGGCTCGGCCACCACCTTGGGCTTTGCGGCCACCTTGGCTCTTCCCTTCCTTGCTTTCTCCATCTCGGATCCGGAGAGTTCCTCCACGATCCCTCCAATGATCAACTGATCCTCCTGTCCATTTGAGGGAGCGAATGTTAGCATATTTAAACCGTGCAAGTCTTGCAGAGCCGGGCGTATAAGTGCTTACCTCTGGCGTGCGGACCAGCACGTTGCGCGGACAGGTGAAGGCCACCTCGCTGGTGACTTCTTTGTCCTGCTTGGCAGCCTTCAGCATGGCGTCCACCCTCTCGGTCACCCATGCTTCAGTCGGTTGCTCTGCCCGAGCAGAAAAGCTCGTCAGCGTCTGTTCGGATGAAGTTATCAAAGTAAGGTTGAGTCCTAAAGGCACTTACATGTGCTCTCCCTGGAGATGTCTTCCCATCCCTCTATCTTACAGAAGGGATAGGGCCTTCTCCGCAGGGGACAGATCCTGTTCGCTGTATAGTCTCGGATGATCTCCCTGCCCGTGAGCCCGAGGCTCACGAGGGAGGCGATCTTCCTCGTCAGGTACCAGTCCTCGGCGGACATCTCCGGCCGAGGCATTGGTGTTCCCTTCGCCGGCGCTTTCCCGGTGAAGATGAGCTTGCTGTCGGTGCTCCTCTTGGTGTAGAACCACCTCGCCCACCACGTGCCCATTGAGTCGAGCAGTGGAGGACGAGGGTACGACGCGTCATCGGCGGTGCTCCGGAGCTTGAGGTAGTAGCACCCAAGCGCCGAAGCGGCAGAGCTGCTCCTTGTCACTGTGTAGTAGTGCAAGAACAGCCCTACCGGCGGATCGATGCCCAGATAGCCTTCGCACAGGTGTGCGAAGACGACCATCTGGAGGACGGAGTTTGGGTTGAGGTTGGCCACCTCTAGTCCACTGATGTTCAAGAAGGCCTCGACGAAGTCGCTCTCGGGAGATCTCAACCCGAACAGAGCAAACTGCTCGAAGTTGACAACTCTCCTTCAAGCGGCTCCGGAGTTTCCTCCTCCCCGGGCAGCCTCCAGCTACCGGCGTCGATGTGTCCCTCCTCCTCCCAGACCTTCAGGTCCTCCTCGGTCAGGCTAGTGGCTATGTGTTTGGCCATGGCTGCCCCCAGGGTTGGACGAACGGTTTTGGGAGTTGGCGGTGGTTGTTGATGCTGGGCGTGGTTGGAATTAGGGCTTGGGAGGGAGAAGGTGCGCGAGAGCAGAAGTGGCGAGCCGCGGGCGGCTTGGGTGCTTTTATAGACCTAAACGAGCAGCTCTGCAACGGTTCATTCCACGGAACGGCTAGTTTTTTACCGCAACGGCTAAGTAAAAACGGTCGTCTGTTTTATTCTTGACCAAAGTTCCGTTGAGATCATAGCGGCTATTTTTCAAAGGTCCGCCTTTGAAGGTCGAGTATTCTTTCGGCGAGATGTGATTCTCGCTCGACGCAATGAGTTGCTCAAGATTGGCAGGTTTGTTCGACCCCGAGCAAGTCCTGTTCGGTTGGACTTTAACCTGTTCGGTCCTTTGTTACACGTCTTTGTAGCAGCAAAATTTCCCTCTTCGTTACTTAGAGTCTCAAGAGGACGACCCCACTCTAGTGAGTCCTTCCACTTGAGTCTCGGGGGCTAGCTGTCGGGGATAAAATTACGGCCCATTGCCATGGCCCACTTCCAGACGGCCCAATCGAACAGCCTACCAGGGCCCAGCTCCCTGGAAGGTTCTATCTGGCCCATATACATCCTGCCGAACGGCCTTTTGGCTGGCATGATGCGTAGTGGCCAAGGAATCGTGTTCGAGTCCGTCTCGAACAGGAGTTCTACACGGATACGTGAAGACCCTGACGTGGTTTTCCGGATTGGAATAGAAGTCGTGGTCCCCAAGACTAGGAGTTTAACTTATCTACCGTAGGACATATTTGGCATGTACGGAGTTTGTTACGATCTCGTAGTTAGCCCGGCCCGATATTCCTCGGTAGGTTGGTTATTTACCACTATATAAACAGAGCCTCTACGGCGGGTAGAGGACACGAGTTTTTGTACACCAGATCCCCTGGCCAAGAGCTTTCGCATCTTAGCGCTTCGTATACACTACAATCTCGCCGAGATTTCTTCATCTCGTCAAGCCACCTCTTGTAATCATCTTTGATATATAAGAAAGGCTGGACGTAGGGCTATTATCTCTCCCGAGAGGCCTCAACCAGGATAAAAACCCCTGTCTCCCTGTTCACTGTTATTCGTCTTGCTCGGCGTATCTCCTATCTCCTTCTTGAAGAACCTTAGTTGACTTGGGTCAATATCCCAATCGTCGACAAAGAAGAAGGTGCCCCCTACCTCCTCTCATCCATCCCCAAGTCTTGCCCCTTCTCCCATGGTGTTTTTGCCCTAGTTTTCATGGAGGGAGAGAAGGGGTAGTGGTGAGAGACGATCTCCGATCTAGTGCTCTTGGGACTTCGCCGCCGGAGAGATCGTTGTCACGCCACGAGCTTCGTCGACCGAACGACTACATCAACCGTGCCGCAAACCCACCATCCGTTGGTGGTCACCGTCTTGTGTAGGGGTGCATCCTCTCCATCCGTTGGAGCCACAAGTCCGCCGTGTGTCGGCGGCCACCTCCGTGTGTTCGTGGTGCCAAGGTGTCCGTGTGTCGGAGCCAAATCCTCCATGTGTTGGGGGTACCTCATGTGTTGAGGTGAAATCCACCGTGTGTCGGTGGTCGGTGCCGTGTGTCGGCGCCGCGGGTACGAGGAGCTTCCGCTTGTGGAAGAACTCGCCTTGTGTGAAGGTTTGGAGCTAGCCTACCTTGTGTTGGTGAAGAGCTACCACGAGTGGATTGAGGGCTAGGGACGAAAATGTCCCGACTTCTCCGTGTGAGAAGTTTCCTCAACAGAGACGTATGTGCTCATGTGTTGAGCACCGAACTTCGGTAAACAACTCGGTTTGCGTCTCCTCGTCTCACTCATTTACTTCCGCATTTAGAATTGATCGCTTGCGTGTGAGTGCCATCGAGCCTCCTTGTAGTCGCCTGTGCTTTATTGTGATTGCTTCCGCCACTAGACTCTAAGTCTGTCGATAGTTTGGGTTACAAATTTGACTAACTAAGCAAGCAAATCAAAAGGAGTAAAATTTGAAAAGGGCCGATTCACCCCCCTCTCGGCCTAGGATCCTTACAAGTGGTATCAGAGCCAGGTTCTCTATTTCTTGCTTAACAGCATAGAGATGGCCGACGGGGGTAGTATAGCCGCCAATAGGATTCCTTTGTTTAGTGGCACTAATTTTGGCTTTTGGAAGTTGCGCATGAAAGTATTTCTCCAGGCCATGGGAATGGATGTTTGGAAGGTCGTAGAGTCTCCTCATGGTGTCATACTCGCTGACGATACACCTCCCACACCCGGACAAACAAAACTTCTAGAGACCGATGCTATGGCCATGAACGCTTTGTTTTGTGGTTTGAGCATGGAGGTCTTCGATCGATTTAGCAATCTCACTAGTGCACACGAGATTTGGATCACACTTATTGAGATTCACGAGGGCACTTCAGCTGTTAAGGAGGGTAGACTAGTAGTTGTCAAGTAGCGTTATGATCAGTTCAGAATGCTTCCAAATGAAAATGTCAATACTATGTTTACTAGGCTTAACCCCATCCTTAACGAGCATAAGGGGCTCGGTTACACTGTTGCAAATGATGAAGTGTGCAGGAAAATGCTGCGGATCCTCCCCAAGAAGGACTATCGGGACATCATCACCTACCTCACCAACAGTGGTGATGTGGAGAAGCTGGCAACCACAGCTCTACTCAGCAAGATCACCGCACATGAGATGATGCTCCTCAATGATCCAGAGGATACGCCTGCTCCAGCAAAGAATCAAGTGATCGCTCTCAAGGCCAGTGGACCCAAGCAGAGTGGTCTTAAGTCAAGTCAAGCTGAGGACGGTGGTGAGATGACATGGAATGAGCTCGAGGAGGGCTTCCAACACTTCGGCCTGTTCATGAAGCAAGCTGGCCAGTTCATGAACAGAAATGGCTATGGAGGCAAGAAGAGGATGAGCAGAAACACTCATTCATCATACCGATGCTATGAGTGTCAGGAGAAGGGACACATCGCTTCAATGTGTCCCCAGAAGGGCAACACCAAGTACAAGGACAAAAGAAGAGAGAAGGGTGATGGCGAGAAGCCAAGACAGAAGGACTACAAGAAGAATTTCCAGAAGTTAGGATTCAAGGGTCGCTCCTCACAAGGCAAGAGGCTAGCCTTTGTGGGGGAGTGGGTCACAGACGACAGCTCTAGTGACTCTCCAGCTTCAGATGACGAGGAGGATTCAAGTGGCCAAGGATTGGCCGGCATGGCAATCACTCAGGCTGTGCCACCACCGCCAGCCTTTCCTCCAAGATGCCTCACGGCCGTCACCGAGTCTCAAGTGTGGTACTCTGATGATGATGAGTCTGCTTCCTCTACTTCCACTACACCTGAGGCGACATCGACTCCGACCGACATCGCCAAGTGCTTGATGGTCAAGCCAACCACCAATGAGGTTCGTGACTCTGACTCCGATTCTGATGATGAGGAGGAAACTGCTAAAGCTTATCTTGCTCAAGCACTTGAATTTCTTGAAAAGAAAAGGTTAAGAAACATGAGACTTCGGGAGCGTCTTAACAATTTGGATGCTAGGTTCAATGATCTCATGTCTAAGCATGAATCACTAGAAACTGAACATGACATCATGATAGGTTCTAGTAATGCTATGACTAAGAAATCAAGTGCGCTTGAAGAAGAAAATAGGGCTATGAATGAGTCGGTAGAACATCTTCTTGCTACAATTCATGAGCTTAGGGAGAGTAATGAGCGGCTTGTAGCCGACAATGCTTCCATGGTTGCTTTGCCTGTCGCTCAATCTGTTGATATTTCTGATTGTCTTGCTTTGGTTGATGTATTGCCTATTACCTTGTCTGCTCCTAGTAATGTTGATGATGCTCCTGCTTGTGCCGTAATTGTTGAACCACCTAGAATTGATAGCTCTACTTCCTGTGATGATTTGATTGACTTGACCCTCATTGCTTCTAGCTCTAGTGGTTCCTCTAGCAATGCTCTTGACTGTACTCCTGATAGTTGCAAATTTGCTTTAGCTGCTAGGGAACTAGCTATTCAGAATGGTGAACTTAGATCAAAACTTGAGAAATTTGATAAAGGACTTGGGAAGTGCTATGAGGGTAGCCTAGCCTTGGATAAGATGCTCAAGGAACAAAGAAAACCTTCCCAAAAGGGTGGCTTGGGTTTTACCCCTGAGAAGCCAAAGGGGAGGAAGAAATCAAGTGTTCCTCGGGCATCTACCCGTAGGCAAGGTCACTATCATGCTCATCCCAAGAAGAGAAGCAACTTTGGGTCTAACAACTTGCACGCTAGCAACTTGAATTCTAGGCAACACTTTGGGCACTTCAATACTTGGCAAGGACATGCTAGGCACTATAACTCTCCCACATGGCAACCTCAAATGCACTACAACACTTGGCATGCTCCTAGGTACAACACTTGGCAACCACCTAGGCAAAACTTCTGGAATGGTCCTCCTAGGCGCAACAATGGTAGACCAAACCCTCCTAGGAACCGAAACCGCAACACTCCCAACCACACACAATCAAGATTCCCTAGAGCAAATACTGAGTTGTATGATAACTACTTGCTCAAGAAAAATGATCAAGGTAGAATGACCGCTAGATATGTTGGGCTCAAGGCTGAGAATGAGCACAAGGCACATGTTTGGGTGCCCAAGTCATTGATTGATCGTTTTGCTTCTGTTGCTTCTGGTTTGAAGGCTAACCTTCGGGGACTTCCTGTGTGGGTCCCTGAGTCACATAAGTGATCTTTTCTCATGACAGGTGAACTACCAGGGTGGAGAGTGCCATTGGATCATCGACAGCGGGTATACCCAACACATGACCGGCAACCCCCGGTTGTTCACCTCAATAGGGGAGGAAGCCAAGATTCCCCCCAAGGTCACTTTTGGAGATGGAAATAAGAGCAAAGTACTTGGAGTTGGAAAGGTAGCAATCTCTTCAGATCTTTCAATTGACAATATGCTACTAGTGAAGACTTTGAGCTATAATCTTCTCTGTTGCCCAAATATGTGATTTGGGGTTCCATTGTAATTTCTCACCTGAGGGCTTGTTCGTTTTGGACAAAAATGAAAAACTTGTGTTCAAAGGCTTTCGTTTTGAAAACTTGTTTCTTGTGAACTTTCATGAGCCTGCTGCATCCGTCTCGACTTGCCTTGTCGCCAAAGTCTTTCTTGGTTGGCTTTGGCATAGGCGTCTTGGGCATGTTGGCATGGCCAATTTGAAGAAACTTTTCAAAAACGAGTTGGTTCTTGGGGTGCAAGATGTGACATTCGAGAAATACAAGCTTTGCAGTGCCTATCAGGCCGGCAAACAAGTGGCAAGCTCACATCCTGCCAAGAATGTCATGTCTACATCTCGACCTCTCGAGCTTATACACATGGATCTTTTTGGGCCAACAACCTATGTTAGTATCGGGGGAAATCTCTATTGCTTGGTCATTGTTGATGACTTCTCTCGATACACTTGGGTTTTCTTTCTACCGGACAAAACTCCAACTGGAGATGTTTTCAAAAAGTTTGTAAAGAAAGCCCAAAATGCTTTTGATTGTACCCTCAAGAAGGTGAGAAGTGACAATGGAACGGAGTTCACTAACACTTCTGTTGAATTGTTCTGTGATGAGCTAGGGATTGATCACCAGTTCTCAGCCGCCTACACTCCTCAGCAAAATGGGTTGGTTGAGAGGAAGAACAGGACGCTCATTTTGATGGCGAGGACAATGTTAGATGAATACAAGACTTCACATACATTGCGTCAAGTGAAGCGATCAACTTGACATCCTTTGCATCAACAGGCTGTATCTTCACAAGCTCCTGAAGAAGACGTCCGATGAGCTGCTTGTGGGAAGACGACCCAATGTCTCCTACTTCAGGGTTTTTGGCTGCAAGCTTTACATCAAGAAGAAGCGGGAGCACTTGGGCAAGTTCCAGAGCAGAGTGGACACGGGAGTCTTCTTGGGGTACTCAGCCAGAGGGTCATCCTTCAGAGTTTACAACGAGAACAGTGGTCAGATTGAGGAGACCTGCGATGTGAAGTTTGATAAGTCAAATGGGAACCAAGGGGAGCATGAGAAACTGGATGATGTGGATGGTGAGCAGTTGGCTAGAGCGGTGGAGGAGATGCCAGCTGGGGATGTGAGGCCAGTAGAGGTTCAGAGGGAGACCGAGACTGTTCCACCACCTCTCACACCTGAACCAATGCCAGAGTCAGGGGGAGTCTCACCTCAGGAGGACAGTTCAAGTCTTGATCAGGCTCCAGAGGCAGCGACAGCATGTGAGCCAGATGCAGAATCAGATGAGCTACCACCTCAATTGATCAAGACCCATCACACCATTGCCCGTGATCATCCAGCTGATCAAGTGATTGGGGATTTGACTCAAGGTGTGCAAACAAGGTCAAGGACAGCCAGTGTCTGTGAGGTCGTTACTTTGGCAAACTTCAATGAGCACACGGTGTTTGTATCTGAGCTTGAGCTAAAGAAAGTGGAAGAGGCACTGAATGACCCAGACTGGATCAATGCGATGCATGAGGAGCTGAACAACTTTGAGAGGAACAAAGTCTGGACCTTGGTAAAAAGGCCAAGTGACTGCAATGTGATAGGCACCAAGTGGGTTTTCAAGAGCAAGCAAGATGAGTTTGGAGTAGTGGTGCGCAACAAGGCTTGACTTGTGGCTCAGGGCTTCACGCAGATCAAGGGTGTAGATTGTGGAGACACCTATGCTCCAGTGGCTCGTTTAGGTGCTATTAGGCTGCTTGTGGCATTTGCAACATGTCATAACATTGTGCTTAGGCAGATGGACGTGAAGAGTGCTTTTCTGAACGGGTACATTGGAGAATTAGTGTATGTTGAGCAACCTCCAGGCTTCGAGGATCCACAGCACCCCGATCATGTGTATAAATTGTCGAAGGCTTTGTATGGTCTCAAGCAAGCACCCAGGGCATGGTATGAAAGGCTAAGAGATTTCCTCATCGGCAACGGATTCACGGTTGGAAGGGTCGACACGACTCTATTCACTAAGGTGGTGGATGGAGATCTATTTCTGTGCCAGGTGTATGTGGATGACATCATCTTCGGTAGCACAAAAGAGTCATTGGTCACTAAGTATAGCGACATGATGAGCAAGGAGTTCGAGATGTCGATGATGGGCGAGTTGAACTTCTTCTTGGGATTTCAAATCAAGCAACTCAAGACCGGGACCTTGATATGCCAGGAGAAGTACATCCACTACCTGCTCAAGCGCTTCGACATGAGTGATTGCAAGCCAATCTGGACACCAATGGGGACGAACTGCCACCTCGACCTCGACAAAGAAGGTAAATATGTCGATCAAAAGCTTTATCGTTCCATGATTGGTGCTTTGCTCTATTTGACTGCATCTAGGCCGGACATCATGTTTAGTGTGTGCATGTGCGCTAGATTTCAAGCCTCCCCTAGAGAAATGCATATAACTGCTGTGAAACGAATCCTTCTATACCTGAAACACACACCTAGCATAGGTCTTTGGTTCCCGAAGGGTGCGCGGTTTGAGCTCCTAGGCTATTCTGACTCAGATTATACCGGGCGCAAGATCGATCGCAAAAGCACTTCCGGGGCTTGTCACTTCTTGGGTAGGTGTCTTGTATCATGGGCCAACTAAAGAAGATGCTTACACTTCTTGTGATGGCATGATCGTAGTTTGACTTCATATAGATCCTCAAATTTTTCTAGCATGAGTAGTTTCTTAAACTCTCATAGCATGTGTGATGGTGAAATTTGCAAAACAGCTATGTGTGCTAGTGAGTTGATGATTGAAAATAATGAACTTAAGCTTAGGCTTGCTAAATTTGAGAAGGGATTTGAAAAATGCTATATTGGAAGCATTGTTCTTGATAAAATGCTTGGGGAGCAAAGGGCTACCTTGGGCACGACAGGATTGGGTTTTACCCAAAGGGAGGTGTGCAACGAAGTTGAACGGATAAGCCTCAGGCCTCTGTCGACGAGTGACTAACTGGGGGGTCACAGCCGGCAATGAATTTGTACGAGGGGACGCTAATCAAGAACTAGAACAGATGGGTAACACAAGATAGGGCTATACAGGTTTAGGCCCTCAACGGAGGAGGTAATACCCTACTTCCTGTGTTCTGGGATTATGTGGTGGATTGGGATACAAGATGATGCTCCTATTCGATGATTCAATGGTCTCTGCCGATGGCTTTTACCCCCTCCCTTTATATAGTGCAGGGGGGGATAGAGTTTATAGAAAGTCGCGGGGTATATGGCAGCTATTTCCGTTATGATGTTACATGGTATGCATGCATTGATCTTCTAATTACATGGGGATATGCCATAAACTCGGACCCTTTCTTGCGGCTTAAGTTCCGTGCAATCCGAGTGGTTTCCATCTTCGGGTCAACCGCCCCTGGATCGCCCCCTATCTGCTCCCTTATGGGCCTTCTAGAGGATACCCGGGGCCCACGTAGTCCACAGTAGCCCCCGAGTGCTTTACGATCGAGTCAGATGCTTGGCAGACTGGTTCCGCCTATATCTCCTGTGATCTGAAAAGAGATTGTAAAGGACTCAAGAAGTCTTAGGTTTTGGTGTCGAAACAACGCCTAGATTGGCAATACCAAACTCCAGCTTACTCGGCCCGTTGGGCACGTTATTTCGACAGGAAGATTCGGCTCCTGGACACCCACCCTTGCAGTACAAGAGTAGTCACTGGCCCGTCATGGGGCATGCATTAAGCCACGCCATTACAGCTTCTGTCTTGCAACATGCTGTAACTTTAGCGTTTTAGGAGTATCAGCATCAGGCGCCTAGCCTTAACTGGTAAGAACCAACACTTGGCCCAACATGGGGCACACCTTTCAGCCGGGTGGTACCTGTCCCGACCATGGTAAGGATCAGCATAGGCCTTTAGGGGCGTACCGATTGGACGCAATTTTGCCGAGAGGTATTTGTACCCGCGTAACGGTATACAACTGGCGACCTTAAAAAGGCATACCTTAAGAAATTGAATCCAGATTTCACCAACACCCAACCCTGAGCATGTAAGGCTGGCTAGTGACCCAATCGTGGGGTATGCCGTGAAATATTTTTAATTTTGGCACTGCTGGTGATATGCCCTTAGGGGTGCACCGAGGCCGAATTAGGCTCAATTTTAACACATTGCCACCGTCAGCGGCGTGTTAAGAAATCCCGTTAAGGGGGTCGCCCTTTGCAGTTTTAGCCCAAGCCCAATTAGGGGGAGGCGGAACGTTTTCGCGCCCTTTTCCTCACACAGTCGAAGCGGTACGTGTTTCCGTCGGAAACCGTATTTGTTCCCACTTCCGTCCCATCGTCATGATGGTTTTTCTGTGCTCGAAACGGATTACCAGGCGCGACCCTTGAACTTCCTTCGTGTATAAAAGAAATCCCAGGGGCAGAGTACTACTTCACCACCGGCCTTCGAGTTTTTAAGTTTTCCTCTTTTCCTTCCTCTCCAAACGTAATGGCGAACATCATGGAGATGATCCTGGCGTGGATCGACGAGGCCCGCGCAAAGGAGGAGGAGGAAGCCGCCGCCAAAGCCTTCGAAGATGAGCTCTGGCGGGATTTCACCCAGATGAGGGCGGAAATCACCGCGGAGGAATCCATTAGGGTTCTGATCCGCTGGTTTCCGTAACTCCACAAGGTGCGCCTCCCCTTGAAGGACGCACTGGTTGCAGCCCTCCTCGCGCACGGGGGATACTCTCGAGGCCCTCCACGGGAGGGGGGCTTTTTTGCCTCTCCATGAGCGGTGACGAGCCCTAGCTCGATGTCTTTGTGCTGCTGAAATATGTATTCGGGCCTAAGAGCCCCTTTTAATGAAGGACTTTTAGAAAATCTGATGTCTTCCTGCTTTGATCCTGAGTTTCGCAATGCTGCTTTTCCTCGATTTGATCTTGAATCCGCGACACCGCTTCGTCCAAGTGGTTAGGCTCGTCCGCTCCTGGACAGGCAGTCGGCGCTTAACGCAGACCTCTCGGGGGGAACCACTCGGGCGGCCGAGTGATTATTGGGCCCCTCTCGAATAGGCCGCATCCATCGCTAGACTAAGGCCCGGCCCAAAATGCGAAATTCTGCCCGTTGCTATAAGTCTGGAACAGGAGAGCGAAATGGGTTCACCTTGCTCACTTTTCGCGCCAATCAGTTGGCTTCTCCAGCAAGCTCCGCCGCTAGGGTTCTTCTCCGTTGTTGCCTCCGCCGCCACCCATCTCCGATCGCAATGGCTCCGTCATCTCCCTCCGTCCCAAAGGCTGCCAAGAGCGGGAAGGAGTGGGTGAAGTCCATCACAACCGAACGGAGGCTACAGAAGCTGGTCTCTCTCGGTGTGCTTCCCTTTCAGGATTTCGTGTCTTGGCGCGCTGCCGCCGGTGAATCATGCCCCACCCCTCGTCCGGACGAGGTAGTGGTCTTCGAATCTTTCTTCCTCCGTGGCTTCGGCCTTCCTTGCTCCTCTTTCTTCCGGGGTCTGCTTCATTTCTATGGGATCGAGGTTTCGCATTTGAATCCCAACTCCATTTTTCATATCGCAATTTTCATCCACGTCTGTGAGGCCTATTTGGGGATCGCTCCCCACTTTGATCTCTTCAGATTCCTTTTCCTTCTCAAACCCTATCCCAACAAGGACAATCCCAAGGCCGTAGGCGGCGCGGGATTCCAGTTGCGGGAAGGGGTTAAAAAGTTTTATTTCGATCTTCGCTTCAAAACTTCCAACAAGGGTTGGCACTCAGAGTGGTTTTATTGCGCCAACTCTCCTCCGGCCCTCCCTTCCTTCTCTGGCGAGTGCCCCACAGTCCATCCCTCCTAGTCTTCTCTCTCCGTCGATGACGGGGGAAACCAAGTGAAGGAACCTCCGCCTAACCAGTCTGCTGGCCCAGAAGCCGCGCCTGGGGCGAATAAACCTCCCGGCTCGGGCCTGAGTGGTTCGGGCATGAAATTCAAGATGAAATATGTCCCGTCACACAGGTACTCCTTCGCGACGTCGTAACTTCATATTATGTAGAGATGTGTATCTTGAAAGGTCTTCGAATGTTTTCAGAAAACCAGTAAATGATGACAAGCCGCCAAGCTCCAAGGACTCGGCTCGGCCCTCCGCGCCTCAACAGGGCTCTGGCCCATCCGCCACCAACCTTCGTCGGTGAAGGGGAAAACTCCGACTCCGGCTCCAGCTAGTTCAGAGCCAGAAATCGAGGAGATTCCTCGCCCTTCCGCCCAAGCACACACTCCACCCTTCCGACTGAAATGGAGGAAGGAGATGGAGGGCTACGAGGTCGACGACGGGCAGGAAGCCGAAGAGTGGGAATTTCTGGACCAAGTAACCGCAATTCAAGTTGAAATATACAAGGTAAAACTTTCACTCGCCACGGATCTTTATCCTGTACGGGCGAATCGCACTAATCTTCCTCCCTTCTCCACACAGCGCATGAAGGAGAGGTCGAAGCAGAAAACCTGAAGCATGGAGACGACGGTAGGCGAGCTGAAAACGCGCGATGAGTTTGACAACGCGCTGTATGCCGCCAAGCGCCAATACCGTGGCCGGATCGAAGAACTGCACCGCGAGGTCATCGAGCTTCGATTCCGCCACGCGGAAGAGTCTAACACAAACCAAGGTATAGGCCCCAATCCGTGCTAAATCTCTTGGAAAGGATGCTCCGTAAGTAATGATCTTCAATATTTGCCGTCGATCGAAGCTCTAAAGGCAAGGCAGAAGGCGTTAGAGGAAGAAGTCCACCAAGCCAACGCTCGAGCTGAGAAGTCGGCTAAAGGGTTGGAAGGTAACCTTCCCGACTGGCTCTCCCAGCTGGCTCAACCTTACTAAAACCCGACTAATGTAATTTACCATCGAGTGCAGCTCTGGAGGCGAGGCAGAAGGCACTAGAGGAAAAAGTCCACCAAGCCAACGCTCGAGCCGAGAAATTGGCTAAAGAGTTGGAAGGTAACTTTCCCGACTGGCTCTCCCTGGCTCAATCTTACTGAAACCCGACTGATATGCCTTTCCCAACTGGTTACGCAGAGCATCGCCGCCGGGCCTCAACGGGAATAGTTCCAATACTTGAATGCCTTTATCCGGACGAGGAGCCGCCGAACAACCCTGACCTCCTGATAGCTCATCTCGATGCTGTCCCTGATCGGATCAAGGTCTTCACTCGGGAGGCCGCAATAACGTGCATCGGCCAAGGCCTCGCCATCGCGAAGTCAAACTTTCCTCGCCTAGACTGCGAAGCCGTCAAGGATGGATTCGCTTGCTCGGAAGAGGAGGTCGTAGCTCTGCTAGAGGAGGTTCATCAGACTGCTGTCCAGATAGTCGACCAACTAGACTTGTAATTATGCCTGTAATCGAAATTTCTGGTTGATCCCCAGTACTGATGATCTAATTTATCCGAATAGTACGTTTTATCCTTTTTCATGACACTCATCCACCGACTGGTCCAGCCCTCGAGTGCTAGGACGTAGCGCTTGGCTTTCCTATGCAACTGCGGAGTAGCTAAACATTGTCGCTTGGGATATAAAAGCGTCATTACTTAAGAATTTTCATAATACTCGAATGCGATCAACACATGTAGAGGGAAAACAACTTTATTGATGAGATAGGGTGCGGTTGACTCCGCATACTATTTAGTGTAGCCCCCGACTTACTGCTTGGTCGTTTACGGCCAAGTAGCAAGTCAAAAGGAGGGAATCTAATTACATGCTGCTTTAGTACAAGACTTTTAAGGCTAAAAACGACGTAGCTATTCGATGTTCCAGGTATTAGGCACTTCAGATCCATCTTCACGCTGTAGCCGGTAAGCCCCCGGGCGGGTCACCTCAGCTATCGCATAGGGGCCTTCCCAGAGTGGGGAGAGTTTATGCTCGTGCTTCTGATTCCTTCGAAGGACCAGATCCCCTTGAGAACGACGGCCCCCGACGTTATACCGATGGTAGCGACGCGGGCCCTGTTGGTACTTTGCCGACTGGATCAATGCAGCTTCCCTGGCTTCCTCGAGCCGATCGAGTTCTTCGTATCTTGTTTCGTCCAACTGATTATCATCGTAACCGGCGACCCTAGGTGACCGGAACTTCAATTCAGTCGGGAGAACCGCTTCTGCGCCGTAGACTAGGAAAAAGGGTGTCTGCCCAGTTGCTCGACTTGGGGTCGTTCTGAGCCCCCAGAGCACCGAAGGCAACTCCTTGACCCAGCGCGTAGCGTATGGCTTCAGACGATCAAAAATCCTGGCTTTGAGCCCTTGTAGCACCAACCCATTGGCGCGCTCGACTTGTCCGTTGCTCCTAGGGTGGGCCACCGAAGCGTAGCGGATCTTTATGCCCAGCTCCTCGCCCCAATCTTGAAACTCGCTACTCTTAAACTGAACACCATTGTCGGTGATGATTCGATTGGGGACGCCAAAACGCACGACGATGTCTCTGAAGAACTCACGTGCTTTGGCCGCCGTGATGACAGCAACCGGCTTGGTCTCAATCCACTTGGTAAACTTGTCGATGGCGACGAAGAGATAGGTAAACCCGCCCTGCGCTCGCTTGAGGGGGCCCACCATGTCCAGATTCCATACGGTGAAGGGCCAAGAGATTGGAATCGTTTGTAGGTCTTGGGCTGGCATGTGAATCTGTCGCGCGAAAAACTGACACCCGTCACATCTGCGTACTATTTCTTCTGCATCTGTGACCGCGGTTGGCCAGAAAAATCCTTGTCGATAGGCTTTACCCACCAGGGTGCTGGCAGCCGCGTGGTGCCCGCACTCTCCCGAGTGGATTTCGTTGAGCAAATCTCTGCCTTCTTGCTCGGATATGCAACGCCTTAGTACCCCGGAACTGCTTTTTCTGAAAAGCTCGTCCCCGACTACCTTGTAGCTCTTGCTTCGGCGTGTAATGCACTCGGCTAGGCTTCGATCCTCGGGCAGCTCATCACGAAGAAGATAATCTAAGTAAGGCTGAGCCCACCCGGTGTTAATCGCGAATACCTCTGCATCGGGTTCTGGCTGCTTCTCTTGATCTTCTCCTGGTGCAGGTGGTATCTTGATGGACGGTGCGCGTAGCTTCTGGACAAAAACACCACTCGGGACCTGGGCCCGAGTGGATCCCATCCGCGCTAGCTAGTCTGCTGCTTCGTTGTCGCGGCGGAGCACGTGTGTGAGCTCCAACCCGTCGAACTTGTCTTCTAGCTTTCGAACCTCCTGGCAATAGGCCGCCATGCTGTCGCCGATGCAGGACCACTCCTTTTGGACTTGATTGACCACGAGTTGGGAATCCCCGCGTACCATTAACCGCCTGACACCAAGCAATATGGCGACGCGAAGCCCGTGGATGAGTGCCTCGTACTCGGCGGCGTTGTTGCTGACGGGGAATAATATCCGGAGGACGTAGCGTAGCTTCTCTCTAGTCGGCGATATGAGCAAAATCCCAGCCCCCGCGCCGCTGAGCATGAGGGAACCATCAAAGTACATCGTCCAGTACTCGATATTCTCATTTGCTGCTGGGGTTTGGGCCTCTGTCTACTCGGCGACGAAGTCGGCCAACGCTTGAGATTTGATGGCTAGTCGAGGCCTGAACTTTATTTCAAAGGCTCCAAGCTCAACTGCCCATTTGGCAATTCTCCCAGTGGCTTCCCGATTATGGAGTATATCTCCAAGCGGGAAAGAGGTGACCACCGAAATTTCATGCTTTTGAAAATAATGCTTAAACTTCCGCGATGTAAGTAATACAGCATACAGAAGCTTTTCCACTTGTGGGTACCTTATTTCAGAGTCGCCCAATACCTCGCTTACGAAGTAGACCGGACGCTGTACCATCTGGAGGGAGCCCTCTTCATCACGCTCCACCACCAAGGCGTTGCTGATGACGTGAGTCGTTGCACCGATGTAGAGTAGGAGGGTCCTGGGGCAGGGGAGGGACCAACACCGGAGGCGTGGTGGGGAACCTCTTTAGATCTTCAAAGGCTTGCTGTGCTTCCGCTGTCCACTGAAAATCGTCTTGCCGGCGTAAGAGCCTAAAGAAAGGCATGCCTCGCTCCTCGAGTCGGGAAACGAATCGGCTGAGTGCCACGATACATCTAGTGAGCTTCTGCACATCTTTCTGGTTGGTCGGGGGCTTCATCTTGATGATGGCGTTGACCTTCTCTGGATTTGCCTCAATCCCTCGATTGGAGATGATGAATCCGAGTAGTTTACCAGACGGAACCCCAAAAACACACTTCTCGGGATTTAGTTTCATCCGAAATGCCCTTAGGCTCTCGAATGTCTCGGTCAGATCAGTGATGAGATCCCATCTGGATTTTGTTTTCACGACGACATCGTCGACGTACGCTTCCACGTTGCGTCCGAGCTGAGTGCTGAAACACCGCTGTATGGTGCGCTGATAAGTTGCGCCAGCGTTTTTCAACCCGAATGGCATTGTGATATAGCAGAAAGCACCAAAAGGCGTGATAAACGACGTCTTGATGCAATCTTCCTCCCTCAGACTGATCTGGTGATAGCCCGAGTAGGCGTCCAGAAAGCTTAAGAGCTCGCACCCGGCGGTGGAATCCACCACTTGATCGATGCGGGGTAGCCCAAAAGGATCCTTGGGACACGCTTTGTTGAGGTCCGTGTAATCGACACACATTCGCCATGTCTTGTTTTTCTTCTGCACCAGGACCGGGTTGGCGAGCCAGTCGGTATGATACACCTCTTTGATAAACTGAGCGGCCAACAATTTGGTGATCTCACTCCTTATGGCGTCTTTCCGGTCTTGGGCAAATCTTCGTAGGCGTTGCTTGATGGGTTTCGCCTTCTCGTCGACGCGTAGGGAATGCTCAATCACCTCCCTCGGAACGCCAGGCATGTCCGAAGGTTTCCAAGCGAACACGTCCTGGTTAGCCCGGAGGAAAGTGACGAGCGCGTCTTCCTATTTGCTGTCAAGCCCTGTCCCAATCACGGCTGTTTTGGCCGGATCAGATGGGTCCAACAGGATCTTCTTGGTCTCTTCGGCTGCTTGGATGGATGTTTTGGCCTGTTTCTTGACGGGGACGTCCCCATCCTCCTGAAGGGATGCAACCTCCAGTCGGATCTTCTCCATCTCAGCAGATGAGTCAAGTGCCTGCGCCATTTCACAGCTTTCGCTGTCACGGAGCAGGGACTGTTTAACGTCACCAGGGAGGGTGATTACACCGTTGGGACCTGGCATCTTTAAGACGAGGTAAGTGTAGTTTGGAACCGCCATGAACTTGGCAATCCCCGGCCTTCCCAAGATAGCATGATATGCCGTCTTGAAATCAGCCACTTCGAAACTCAGACTCTCGGTCCGATAATTCTCCTTGGTCCCGAACGTGACCGGTAGGGAAATCTCTCGAGTGGCATCATGGACGCCCCGGGATTACCCGTGGAACGGAGATGACCCTTTCCGTAGCTCAGAACGTGGGATATTCATTTGGTCGAAGGTCTTGGCGAAAAGACGTTAATCCCGCTCCCGCCATCGACCAGGACCCTTTTGAGTTTGCTCCCTTGAACGACCGGGTCCAAAACCAGTGGGTACCTCCCAGGGAAGGCGATCCGATCTGGGTGGTCCGATCGATCAAAGGTAATGGGCACCTTGGACCAGCGCAAGTATTTTGGAGTCGCGGGCATGATGGCGTTGATCTCCCGAGTGGTAAGCTTCTGCTTCCGCTTGGACTCGTACGCATCGGAGCCTCCAAAGATATAGCTGATCTCGCGCTCGGCGTCCTGGTAGTCTCCATCAGGTTTTTTGCCTTGACCGCCTTTAGTCGACTGGTTCGAGCTCTCGGCGAACTTCTGCAAAATAAGGCAATCTTTGGCAGAGTGCTTTCCTCGAGGATGGAAGGGACATACCGAATCCATCACTTTTTTGTAGTTGTTGTCGTTGGGGGGCTTTGGTCGGTAGGCTCCATGCTGGCGACCATCTCGTCCCCCTTTCGCTTCTTGTCTTTGGGCTTGCCTTCCTCTTCATTAGGCTTCTTCTTCGGGCCTCCATCGTTGACACCGCGGTGATTCGCGATGGCTTCCTCGGCTTCGGCCTCCTGATCTGCCATAGTGAACATGGCCTTGAGACTGCGCGGGGGGTCCCGGGTCATCTGCCTGATTAGCTCCTCGGATTTGCACCTGGCGAAGAAGGCGTCGATGACTGTTTGCTCCGAAACGTCCCGGATCTCATTCTTCTTTTTAGTAAAGCGCTTGATGAACTCGCGGAGAGTCTCGCTCTTGCGCCTATGTAGCTGTCCAATCTCCCATCTCCCCGTGGGCCTTTCATAGGTCCCTTGGAAATTGGCGATGAACTGTTCCTGGAGGTCGTCCCAAGACTCGATAGAGTTCTCCGGGAGTCCCGTTAGCCAGGTTTGGGCGGTTGGGGTCAAAGCGACCGGCAAGTAATTTGCCATGACGTTCTGATCACCTCCTGCCGCTCTGACCGCTAAGGCGTAAACCTGCAGCCAGTTCTTTGGGTCCCTCTCGCCATCGAACTTGTCGATGCCTTTGAGGTTGAATCCATCCGGCCAAACCACCCGGCGGAGGTCCGGGGTAAAGGCCCGAATCCCCTCCAACGGTCGTGGCCGCCTCCGCGCCGGGGATCTGCTACGATGCTCCCGTCGCGGGCCTTGACGCTGTTCTTGGCGGTGGTCGCGCCGACTGGTGGTGCTCTCGGCTTGATCGTCGATACGACGGCTGTGATGGGCACGAGAGTCTCGCTCACCGTTACTGCGCTCTCGCCGCCTGGCTTCGATGTCTTGGCGCAGATCGCGTGCGGGCGACTGATGGGAATCACCCGCCGCTGAGGCGCGAGCCCGATTCCGATTGCACGTAGATCGACTGCGAGCCGAAGCGGTCGGAGTGGGAATCGCCTCGTTTTGCTGGATGGCAGCCATCTCCACCATGGCCGTCACTCGGGCAAGGGCCTGGATGCACGGACTGCCTTCTGGGAGTTGTGGCGCGATTGTCTCGAGAAGAGTCTTTGACGCGATGACGTTGGCCTGGGGAGTGTTGTAAACCTCCTGATCTCTTAGCCTCACCGCGCAGAGTTCATTATGGACGTCGCGGCCGCGTGAGCGAAGCTGACGCGCGCGGTCTTGATCTTCTACAACTACATCGGTTGCTTCATGTCTAACTTGTTGAGAGGTAGAGTGATGATCCTCCGCCCCAAGGACGAAAACCTCACGATAATTACGAATCTCAGCGCTCCCGTCGGACTCAGAGTCAGATGCGGAGAGGCTGACTTGTTCGCTCCCTCCAATGGGTTGGCCACCGTTGATGACACCCACGAACGCTGCAGGATACGATCGGATTGATCCGACCAAATTAGCAGATTGGCTTCCCGAGTGGTTATCTCTTGTCTGAATCTCAGGATGAATTTGCGCGGGTCCGCAGCAAATCTCCCAAGTCCAGACAGAAATCCAGTCAGGGAGTTGTAGACTTCACCGGGCTAGAGGACGTCCAGACCGGGGTAGGCGATCTCATGGGGCTCTTCTTCACCCTCCTCGCTGAGGGGTGTGAAGTGAGGCTGCCGACGGATCTTCCTGAAGAAAGCGCAGGCGGAATTCTTCAAGCCGAAAGGCAATGGGTCCCATTGATTGCGTGCGCCATCTGGTCGAACGATCTCCTGTGGGAGGGAGAGATGAAGATTGCCGATGCCGTTGGCGACGAAGTCCAAGGTGCCGAAGCGCAGGGTCTCTCCTAGCCTCACGTCGACGTACGGCGATCTTGAAAAAGCCATCTGATCTGAAAGATGATCTTGACACTGCCCCATACCTGGTGCGCCAACTGTCGACGAGTGACTAACTGGGGGGTCACCGCCGGCAATGAATTTGTACGAGGGGACGCTAATCAAGAACTAGAACAGATGGGTAACACAAGACAGGGCTATATAGGTTCAGGCCCCCAACGGAGGAGGTAATACCCTACTTCCTGTGTTCTGGGATTATGTGGTGGATTGGGATACAAGATGATGCTCCTATTCGATGATTCAATGGTCTCTGCCGATGGCTTTTACCCCCTCCCTTTATATAGTGCAGGGGGGATAGAGTTTACAGAAAGTTGCAGGGTATATGGCAGCTATTTCCGTTATGATGTTACATGGTATGCATGCATTGATCTGCTAATTACATGGGGATATCCCATAAAATCGGACCCTTTCTTGCGGCTTAAGTTCCGTGCAATCCGAGTGGTTTCCATCTTCGGGTCAACCGCCCCTGGATCGCCCCCTATCTGCTCCCTTATGGGCCTTCTAGAGGATACCCAGGGCCCACGTAGTCCACAGCCTCTTTTTAGTAAGAGTAATACAGGAAATCATACCCATTTGAATGTCAAAACAAAAAGGGTGTTTGTTAAGAAAGTCTCAACTATTGATTCTCGCTATTTGCTCCTTAGAGATTATAAAATGCTTTGTCTCAAAATATTTTCCCCTTAGAAGTGTGGACACTAATCTCAAAGGACCCAACTTAGTTTGGGAAACTAAATACCAAAAATGATTATATTTGTGTAGTTGAAATACAAGAGTGGCGGCCCGCATTGGATTTTTGATATTGGATGCACTAAACAAGTTACGAGAGACTCACGTATGTTCACCTCATCCGAGGATGGTGATGGCTCTATGAAAATCACTTTTGGCAACAATCGCACGGTTGAAATGAAATGGAAGGGTATAATTGCTATTTCATCTGACTTGACCATTGACAATGTCCTTCTTGTAGAATCTCTAAATTTCAATCTGCTATCCGTTTCCCAAATTTGTTACTTGGGTTTTCGTTGTCTTTTCTCAAAAGATGGAGTTTCAATTTTTAATAAAATTGAAAAACTTATATTAAAAGGATTTAGATTTCAAAATCTCTATCTTTTGAGTTCAAAATCCAATGCATCGTGTGTCTCGACGTGTTTAATCGCTAAAATCTCTCTTGGTTGGCTTTGGCATCGCTGTCTTAGACATGTTGGCATGGGAAATTTGAAAAAGCTTTTAAAAAATGAGTTGCTGGTTGGCTTGAAGGATGTGAAGTTTGAAAAGAATAAACTTTGTAGTGCCTGTTAAGCCAGCAAGCAAATTGCAAACCCACATCCATTGAAAAGTGTCATGTCCATCTCTCGTCCACTCGAGCTTTTACATATTGATTGGTTGGCCCTACAACATATGCAAGCATTGGTGGAAATTCTTATTGCTTAGTCATAGTAGATCATTTCTCTCGATTTTGTTGGGTATTTTTTTTGCCAAACAAAAGTATTGTTAGAAAATTTTTTAAAACTTTTGCAAAAAGGGCCCAAAATGAATTTGATTCTCCCATCAATAATATTAGAAGTGACAATGAGACAGAGTTCATTAACGCTAACATTGATGATTTTTATGATGAGCTAGGCATAAAGCATTAAAATTCCTCCACATACACACCTCGACAAAATGGTGTGGTGGAAAGGAAAAATAAAACGCTTATTGAGATGACAAGAACTATGTTAGATGAATATGGCACACCCGACAATTTTTGGGTTGAAGCAATCAACACGGCTTGTCATGCTATCAATCGACTCTATCTTCACCTACTTCTCAATAAAAATCCATATAAGCTTTTAGTTGAAGACGTCCCAACATTTCCTACTTTCGTGTCTTTGGATGAAAGGTGTACATTTACAAAAAGAGACATCATTTGGGTCCTACTTTCGTGTCTTTGGATCCAATGAGTGCGGCGAAGGTATCATGCTTGTCTATTCCTCTAAATCCAAAGCTTAACAAGTGTTCAATAACTCCACTCGACTTGTTGAGGAGAGCTATCATATAAAGTTTGATGAATCTAATGGCTCGCAAGAAGAGCATGAGAATTTAAGTGATGTAGGTGATAAGTCATTGGATAGAGTAATGAAGAACATTACTATTGGAGCTGAAAAACCGAAGGAAGTTTCCGATTCCGCAAATGATGAGCAATTTCCCATCATGACTCCCCAAGTGAGCAATCAAGAAGACATGGAGGAAACTGATGGAAGTGAGCTTATTGAAAAACCCAAAACCCATGAAGACTTATCACACAATTGTCAAATACCATCTGGTTAATCAAGTCATTGGTGATATAAGTAAGGTCGTTCAAACTCGTTCCCGTGATGCAAATTTCTGTGAGCACTTCTTCTTTACGTCTTGTGTAGAGCCCAAAAAATTGATGAAGCACTAGAAGATTCAAATTGGATGGAAGCAACGCACGAGGAGAACAACAATTTCAAAAGAAATGACATATCGGAACTTATCAAGTGAACTCAAGAGCACAATGTGATTGGCAATAAGTGTGTTTTCCGAAACAAGTAAGATGAGCATGGAATGGTGATTCGAAACAAAGCACGCTTGGTGGCACAATCCTTTACTCAAATTTTTGGACTTGATCATGGAGAGACCTATGCCCCCGTAACGTGTCTTGAAGCCATTCGGTTTCTTCTCGCTTTTCCTTATCATTATAACATAGTGCCTTTTCAAATAAATGTGAAATACGCTTTCCTTAATGGTTTTATTGATGAATTTGTTTTGGTTGAACAATGTTGGTGATTCTTACGCTATTAGAAATAATCTGCAAGCGGAGGGATATCGCTTGTAGTTTTCACCCGGGAGTATTCCAGAGTATCGAATACATGGGGAACGAGGGAGAAGGATAATCCTAATATCTATATTATTTAAGATACCATCTAGCTAGTTAACGGGGGTAAGGATAATAATAAGATAATAAGACCGGTGACATACACACAAGAGTATAAAAAGATAAGTTAGGCAGATAGTTTGTAGGATAATGAGAAGAGTATAAAGTTCCTTAATGGTGCAATCAATTATCAGGTTGAGCTAGCAGATATGAGTTTGGAGGTTTGTTTAAAGAACTTCGTCGGAGCTCGGTCGATTCACTACCACCCACTGTTAGTTAAGAACACCGAATGGTTATAACCACACCCAATTGGGCCTTACTGGTCCAATTCTTAATGCAATGGATTACACGTGAGATAAATCTCATATGGATAGGGCAGTCACCACCTACCACCTACCAGAAAGTACGTTGGAATGGGTGTAAACCAAATCAGAGATAATCTCAGACACCACATCTGCTATTAAATCCGATCACTCCTTCCCGGATGCTAGGAAGGCGATCCAAGTTCAACACTTAGGCTATTCTAAGCATATGAGAATGAACCCAGACTCGGAACTAAATAAACTTAATCAACCGCTCTAATAATTCACACTTCCCACTTAGTGTAAATATGCTCAGCTCAGATAATGAAAGACACTTGTATTATAAAAGCAAAGTCTTACAGAAGGGAAAGGATACAAGAGCTATTACCCGAATTCCCAAAGACAATTCCGAAACTCCGAGCTTCAGCTCGACTCAACTCTAACTCCCAAACTAACTACTCTAACAAGTGAAGAGTGACTCCAAATGAGGGGAATGTGTTGTGTATTGTGTGTTTCATCATCAAGTGAGGTGGGGCGGTCCTTTTATAGCCATCCGCAACCAATGAGGAGCTTTCACGTCATAGGACAAGTGTCATCTCCACACCAGCCGAAGGGGGATCGGAGAGGGGATCCAAGGGGGTCGGCCGGCCTAGGTGGGTCGGCCGACCCACCTTCGGCTTATCCCAGCCCTCATTTTTTCCTGGGACACTTCTTTGACAGTGTAGAATACTTCTCCAGGTCGGTTATGGCAGTTAGAGCAGGTGGAAAATGATTTCCTTAAGAGCCAAGTCACCCAAGTGTGAAGCAATTGCAGCAATTTGATCAAACTGACGCATATGGACGCTTGAGATTACTCCTTGATGCATTTCTTGGCAACTGGGAGAAATTGGTGTCGGTTCGCTGCAAAGGCTAGGTCGGCCGACCTAGGGTAGGTTGGGCGACCGGCTTCTTCATCCGGTTCATTTCTAGTTTTTTTCCACTTTATTCCTAAGGACAAAAACTCATCAAAACTTGTGAAAATTTATTACTTTAAATAAAATGCATATATAAATCTTGATTTTCCCCCAAATTACCAAAGAGTTGGCATATGTCGGCGTATGAAATTGGACTTTAACGACTGCCAACAAACAACCTCCTGGGTTTGAGGATCCCTTCCTACCTGACCACGTTTATAAGCATTCTAAGGTGTTGCACGGGCTTAAGCAAGCAATAAGAGCTTGGTATGAACGTCTTTGAAACTTTCTTTTAGAAAAAGGCTTTGAAACCAGGGTGTTGACCCCATACTATTCACCAAGACCATTGAGGGAAATCACTTCATTTGTTAAATTTATGTTTATGACATTATATTTGGATGCACTAATAAGCTACATTACAAGGGCTTTGGAGAAATTATTTACAAAGAGTTTCAAAAGTCAGGGATATGCCCTAGATCAGTTACAGTGATGATTGTATCACATCTTTATTCATGTACTTATGATAACATTGTTTATCGGTTCCCGAAATAAATGTCATGACTTTATCCATTGGGTACAACTTGATTGTGAAACACATTGTTAAGTGACATTATTTTAAACAGGTCCTTGATCCATATCATCACGAGGAGCGGTTATGATTTGATCAGCATATGTATTGGTTGATGGTAATGTTTCACATACCATAGATATGGAGATATCAAACCAATAATATGGACATATGTTGGAGAACATGGGTAGTTGGACAGACCTACTCCGAGAAGCTGTGAGTTGTTATCTCTTATAGCGCCATCAACGTATTGTCTCGAGTGGTATACATATATGGTACTTAGACCTGAGATTGTCATAGATGCCCAACATGTTGACTTCTATGCTTTGGTGTCATCAAACGCTACACCGTAACTGGGTAGTTACAAAGATGACTACTGGGTATGCCATGATACATAGCCAGGGGTGTGATGATCAAAATGGAATTTGCCTCTTCTGGATAACAGGAGAGATACCTTTGGGCCCCTCATGTGGATGGATAGGAAAAGTGCACAGCCGTGCTAATGTGACTAAAAGATGTTAGTCATGGTTTGTATCCATCACACTGTTGAGTGAAGTGCTTGAGCTATTAACAAGGGTGGCGCACATCTCGCCCTGAGTTTGATTGGTATCATGTGGCAAGGGATCGGTATATGTGAATGTATCAAAGGTTCAGCTGAATATTGATTCTGTGCATTCAGGGGTCAATATGTACAGCTAGGTGCATATGTTGATCGTTGGATTGAATCTATTGTCGACTTGCACTGAACCTAATGGGTCACACACTTTACGGGTTGGAACTGTTTAACGTGTTTATGCGTGGATGTAATCCACGTGGGAGATGGAACCCTAGCGGGCCGAAGCCCACTAGCGCTTCTATATAAGGGGAGACGTGGGACGGCGTCGAATACTATCAAAGCTTTCACCACGCACAGTCGTCGCACACCCCTCCCGCTCCCCAGAAACCCTAGCCGTGTGGCGAGGTGCTAGCACACCCCGCGTGTCGTTCCTGCTCGGTACGTGTGGATACCGCTAGAAGCGCTGCCTACGCGAACATGCTAACTCGGCAAGCACCCAGTGAGCACCGGGGAGCACTCGGCGACCTCTCCGACGTATCAAGGTAACGATCTTTGATCCTGTACTTGCATGTGATCTTGTGTGAATCATTGTAGAATTTTTTGAAATTGTTTCTCACGTAACCTACCCGTTTGCCTTCAATTTCTTGGTTTTCAAATTAAGCAATTGGCTAAAGGGACCTTCATCTCTTAAGAAAAGTATGTCGGTGACTTGCTGAAAAGATTTAAAATGGCCGATTGCAAACCAATTTCGACGCATGTGGCATCAAATGGAAATCTTGATATTGATGAGGGAGGTAAACCTGTTTATCAAAAGTTGTATCGCTGCTTAACTGGTTCTTTACTTTACCTTACAACATTTAGGCTTGATATAATATTTTGTGTTTGCATGTGTGCCCATTTCGATGATTCACCCAAAGAATCTTATTTAACCACTTTGTCTTTAAGTTGTTGCTATTCAACTTGAACTTCTGCTCCTGTGTTTAAGCTTAATCTCGAGCCTTTATTGCTTTAAGGGGGAGTTTAAATTTGCAATATTTTATATGTGCTTAGAAGCTAACTCCATTTTCGGAAAGTATTGTCATCAATCACCAAAAAAGGGGAGATTGTAGCATCTAAGGCCCCCAAATTTTATTGATTGAATTATTGAAAGGTTTTGGTGATGATGAACTCAAAAATCTTAATAGGACTCATTTCAGAGCAATTAGGCTCATTTTGTGAGTATTCACCTTCGTAGTGCGGCATCAAGCTCAAATACAAGATTAAGTACACTTTTGCTAGTTTAAGCTGAGAGATGTATCAAGCTTGTAGGTAGGCATTTTTTGCCGTACTATTGGGGGGTTCACATTATCACTACTTTGGGTAATATTTCTCTCATTGTAATGAAAATAACTTGGAGCAACCAAATCGTAAAAGCTTAGCCATATTTCCTTCTAGAGATATTCTAGTTAACGCCAGACAAGTCATCAAGCACCCTTTTAGTCCGGTGCTTCTCCAGAAAGATTCAAGTTCTCGCTGAAAAAGCCTTGCCTTGTTTTTTCTCTTTAGTCCGGTGCTTCTCTAGAAAGATTCCAGTTCACGCTGGACGGTCTGTCATGAACTAGTTATCTTTAGGTTGTTGTGCAGAGAAAACCATGTGTACGCATGACAGTTCGACGCAAAATAAATTTCCTTGGCATAGCGTGCAGGCAAATCTCAGTTCACGCTGGATAGTCCATCGCGTGAAGGTTTTCCACTGAAAATATGTCCGCCGCAAACTTGTTTTCTTCTGTTTCAAAATTTGTACTGTTGAAATCCGTCTGTTGCTAAAGCAACTTTGACGGTGCTTTTTCAAAAGCAGTTTGTCTTCCTATTAACGGGTAGGATTACACTCAAAGCGCTATTATTTGTATCTTAGGCTATAAAAGGACGAAAAAATTTATTTTTAATCCTTTTTAAAAAATTATTTTAATTTTAACCCCTCGGTAGAAGTATTTTTAAATCTAACCCTTTTGGACGCGCCACGTCACCTGGTGCGTCATCTCCACTCTGACGCGCCAGTTCATGTGGCGTGGCAGAGGTGCCACGCTAGCGGCCTTGGTCAATGGCCGCCAGCGCTGACTGGTGTGGGTCCCACCTTGACGCGCCACCCCTCCTGGCGCGTCAGGGCCCTTTACCCAGGGCCGCGGGTTGGAGGCAACGGATTGCCCTGCCGTGCCTTGAGGGGTGGAGCGTCAGTCTGTCGCGCCGGTATCGACGGTGCCGCATATTTGTTCTAGCGCGCCATCCCTACTGGCGTGTCAATGGCCTCCAGCACAGAGACAGTTTTGGTTCAGCCCTATTGGTTTGTTCTTCGATTTTGGTTTGTCCATTCAATTCAGAGACATGGTTCGATTTTGAGGACTACATTGATAATCGTAGGACATCGGCTAGGCACACACTTGAAGGAAATTCTTTTACCTTCTCTTCTGTTTTTTTATGAACATATGAGAAATCGTCCACTCGAATCAATCTTAAAATATGATTAGGTTTTTCTACAATTGCCTTTCTGATTTTTCTATTTTCCTTGATATAGGGGGGATGTACCTAATGACCGAGAAATACGGTCTCCACAGCAGATTCGTTATGTAATACCGAGAAAGACCTCCAAGATTTGCAAAATGGCTTTGTTGGATATAATGGATCCAATTCATCCATAGATGAGCGCATGAGCTATAAAGGCCTACGCACTGATCAGGATGTTCGAATAATTCCACTTGATGGGTCTGATTCTGGTATGGAAGAGCATCAAACATCTTATAGGGAAATACCTGTGGAGCCTCCAGAGATGTTTCTTCCAGGCTTAAAGGAAACTGAACCACCATATAAAGCTATTTTGGCTAAAAGGGAGAATTTCAGACTGAACATCCATATAGGCAAAAGTACACAAGTGGCAGTACATCCATATAGGCAAAATTACACAAGTGGCAGTACATCCATATAGGCAAAAGTACACAAGTGGCAGTACATCCATATAGGTCACACTCCGGGGTCTAATACATGCATACAACTCGAGCTCAGGGCCCCGACGTGTAAGGACCCCGTGGACGGCGTATCCTCCCAGGATTTGTCTGCAGCACGTTGTGGCTATCGATTTCGGTGGCGTCACGGTCACGCCTGCGCCTCACGTAGGTCTGTGGCGGGGGGTGCGGGTGGATCCGCTGGGGCCTTGTATTGTATGGCAGAAATGTCAGATATGACATGAAACAACAAAGAATTCATGGGGTGACTTCAGATGTCTTACCGCTCCTGGGGTGGGCGGTTCGACTCAGGGGAACATCGGACATCCGCTCACCGATTGTCCGCGAAGCCGGGTCGTCGGCGGAGGAGTCCGAGTCGTCGTGCTGGCCAGCGTCTTCGTCGTCCACAGGCGGCAAGGTGCGCTTGCCACGCGCCCTCATCGCAGGAGTCTCCGTAGTAGCTGCGGAGGACATGCCCGACCGTGGCGGTGTGCGTGCACCTGTGCCCCCTTGATGGACGGGGGTCCGGTGGCTCGACGACTGCAGCGGAAGCACTGCGACTGGCTGTTGACCCATATCCTGCTGGTTCATGCAGCTCAATTTCTGGGCCATACGGCGGCATGTTCTCGTCACTCTCTGTAAATGGCCAATCTAGGAACAAGGGTTCATGCAGCTCAATTTCTGGGCCATACGGCGGAATGTATGACATGCACACCGTCGTACCTCCGTAAACACCCGCAAGGCACCGCTTTCATGTGCACCTGCATTGCCAAGAGCGACCCCTGTCTCATTGAAGAGGCGTGCAAGCTGCGTAGCCTGTAAAGAGCAACAACAAGTTAATATAGTGCATAGAAGAAGTCGGGATAAAATGCTTGATGTGTGGTTTGTAGATACACGTACCATGTAACGCTGCAGTGGAGCTCTCTCAGGCTGCACCCCCTCCCGTGTCATGCGATCGTACTCGTCCGTGATGTCGTCGTCCGAGTTCGTGTCGCCGATGGGCACGTCGGTAAGGCTGGCTTAAGGAAAAGCCTGGCCGACCGGTGGAGCCAAGCCAAGTACTGGCTAAAGGCCTGATCGTTGTGCATCGCTCCTTCGCTAGGCTGCCGCCTCTCCCTCGCCTCCCACAGCTCCAGAGGCTGGCGGTGCATGATATGCCTGTCTAGCTGGTTGTACCTCTTCTTCCTACTAAACCTGCAAAGTTTAGTGAACATTATGTTAATGCAAATTTTGAATGAATTAATCGAGCTAAATTAATAACCATTATCTCACTTGTGTAGCCTCTGATCTGTCAGTGAATGGGAGGTGGGGTCCGCTGTCTGCGACCAAACTGTCGCAGTGTCTTACACGGCAGGTGCAACTCCACTACGTGGAAGAACACCAGTGGACTAACCGCCCTCCAGAGCTACATGTCCCAGGTGCAAAGTGTGCTAAGGGCCATGTCTTGCACCTCGGCACGGTGGTAAGGAGTCCAGATCACCTGCCACTGCGTCACGCAGTCCAGCTCATTCGTGTACTGCAGGTACCTCCTGTCGGGGTTGCCGAGCACCGACTTGATGTTCTTCCAAAGATACATCAACGTTGGCCTGGATCCCTGGACGGGCCATACCTACAGGTCGAATGAAGTTAGAATGACACAGCAATATGAATATGAGTTTTCTGCAGCAGCACGTATCGACACTGGCGATCGGTGTGGCCTGCCAACTGAAAGCCGCTCCCAGGCCCACACCTGGAGAAGGTAGAGACATCCTTCAAGGCTAGATGTACTAGCTCCGCGCCGGCAGGCCTCGCACAATTGCCGGTATAGCCAGGAGTACGTGGCGATGTTCTCCCACTGCTGCCTCAGGACGAGGAGGACACTCCAGCTGACGGTGTTGCCGGATGCATCTGGTAAGAGGAAGTTTGCGACCAAGTGCCATAGCCAGACCCGTGCGTGCGTCTCTACCATTGCGGGGGGAGCCTCAGCTGGGCAAAAGGGGAAGTGCTCGCGCAGCCAAGCGGAGCTCACGTCGGACGTCCTCCTGCAAACATACAATTGTTCCAGCCGTACATTAGTCACCACAACCAAGGAATGGGCAAAAAAACGGTGCTCTTACTTGCTCCGATCGGTCTCGTCCTCCGGGGGCTGCACACCAATGGGGCCCTCCACCAAGTCGCGCCAGGTGCCGGGATTTAAGATCCCGCAAACTGCGGCGTCCTCCAACGACCATCCCCGTGTCCTGCAAGGTCACCATCATCTCCCCGCAAGGGAGGTGGAAGGTGTGCGTCTCGGGTCTCCAACGGTCGACGAGTGCTGTCAGTAGTGGCCCGTCAAGGTCCGGCAGCCCTTGCTTGATGGTGCGGGCGAGGTCAAGGAAGCCGGTTCGCTGCAAGTAAGGCGCGAACCTATCGTCCCACGTGAGGAAGATCGCGTGGATACGGGGACGGAGCGAGGGCAGAGTCTGCAAAAAGAACAACAAGTACATAATCACAACGATGGATAAACCAATTGCAATTCGAAGAGATGAGTGGATAGCCAAACCTGTTGCTCATCGCAGATGAGCCGCGCACGATGGTCCTTGTCGTACTCTGTCTCAAGGAGCGGGTACTGAGGGTGCGCCATCCTGCAAAATTGAAAAAACAGAGTTAAATTCCAGCATTAATATAAGTTAGTTTTATACAAAATTTAAAGCGTAATAGACATCGCCCTAGTACATGCAACGGATTCTACACATTAATAACCCCTACAGTAGATGCAACACGTATGCCATGGTGCTCGGATCGAACTAAACACGCCAATATGGAACATAAATCAAGCTTTTTCCTCAAAACCTAACTTTCTAAACCCTACGAAATGCGGTTAATCGAGGGCTAAATCGGAGAAAAAAAATTGGAGCATCACCTTCACAGGAGGACGGGGAAAGATTTCTCCACCCCAAAGTGGCCGGAGAAGGGCGGGCGGGCGGCGTGGCGGGCGGGCGGGCGACGGCACTGTCGGGAAGACAACATAGGGCGCCTGCTGCCTTCAGATAGGGCCTTGACGCGCCAGTAGGGATGGCGCATCAAGGTAGGACCCACGCCAGTCCGCGTTGGCGGCCATTGACCAAGGCCGCCAGCGAGGCACCTCTGCCGCGCCACATGCACTGGCGCGTCAGAGCGGAGACGACGCGCCAGGTGCCGTGGGGCGTCCAAAAGGGTTAGATTTGAAAATACTTCTACCGAGGGGTTAAAATTAAAATAATTTTTTAAAAAGGATTAAAAAATAAAAATCCGTGTAAAAGGACGCAATACCTTCATTCCAATCGGAGCTTTGGCCTTAGAATATTATTCTCACACCTATTAGCCTTGTTCTTTAGCTGAAACACATCTTCACTAAAAGGCCCAAAATTCCATTGCTCCGAATGTATCCAAATATGATTGAGAGTGTGTTGTCTACTTGAGTGATGATTTGAAGCTTATTACCCTTGGATTACCAATCCTATACGGCTTGGTGGTGGAATTTTTAAAGAGCTTGCCATGGCGGTTGTGGAGCCTTCAATAATACTTGTGAAGTCTAGATGCTTGTCTACCGGAGTGGTGAAAAGCAATCGTTGCGGCGCTGTTGTTGCAGAAGAGGAGGGGCAGCTAGGGTTAGCGACCGCCGCCATGGCCGTCGATGAAGGATTCGGCTAGCTCGGGGCCAGCGGTCGGTGGATCCAGCAGGCATTTCAACGGCGATCGAAGGGTCGGGCCGGCCATGCGCGGCCGGGGGAAGGAGGCGGCGTCGGCCGGAAGAGACCGCGACAGCCGCGTTTGGAGGAGGCTCGGGGCAACAGCAAGCAGGTGGAGATAAGGCGAGTGGGGGAGAGAGAGAGGACGCCCACATGGCAGTCGCAGACGGACGTTACTTATCGGAAGCAGATTACCAATTTTGAATAGAACGTACCACAAGACGCTTTTATTAAGTACAGATTTGTACTTAATGTTAAAATTTTGATGGTGATTTGAGTTTATTGTTTTTGTGGCTTGAATGGTTTCGGATTTGTGCCACCGATTGGGTCTGGTGGGCCTATATTTAGATAGGGTTGTACTCCCTCCGTTCCAAATTGTAGTTCACTGTTGACTTTTGGATATTCTGGCCTTCTTTGATAGCATGTTTAGTTCTAGTTCAGTTGTAGTTGGAAAAATTTGACCATCTTTGAACATGCTATGAAAGAGCTAAATAAATTATTAAAAAAATATTCTTGAGATCTTTGAGAAAAAACCCTACAAAGTCCTAAAAAAAATATTTTCAAAAAATAAAGTAAATGGTCTATACAAAAATAACAAAAATTACAATCCCAACAAAAACTAGAACTAAACAAGCTATCAAAGAGGCCTCTATTTGACCATTCGTCTTACTCAAAAAATATATATAAATATTATTTATTTTGTTGTGATTTGTTTTATCATTAAACATACTTTAAGCATGACTTGTTTACACTAATTTTTTGAATAAGACAAATGGTCAAAAAACGTGTTCAAAAGTCAACAGTGAACTACAATTTGAAACGGAGGGTGTACCATTGTGCATGGTTTCCAATGCAATCTTTTACATATCCATGTGTCGTAAAATTAATGATTATGCACTAACCTTGTAGTCGACGAATGTAAGTGGATGGTTTTGGGCTAATCTTTGTGATACATGTCTGGGTGGAATGTTGTCAACAACATGTTGTAGACGCGAATTGGAGGTTAGGGGTCCTGAATGGCGAGGAGGTTGTGCGAGTCGGTTGGATTAGGACTTAGGTCGCAAAGGTGGTATGGGAGATGGACCACAACAAGCAAATGAGACCGAGGCGTGGAATGAGGAACGTAGAACGTGGGCATAAAAAACTTCGCAGTTTGATTGAACCGGTTGCATCTGGTGTGTGGGTCTAAGTGGACATGTATAAGAATGGGGCATGCGGAGCTGCATATCGCCGAGAATGACACATCATCTCTCTCAAAGTGGTCACTTCCCCACTTCGGTTTCTTCGGGGACGAGAAGACGCAAATATTCAATTAGGATAGAAAACGTAACACTGCAAAAAAAAAAAATAGGCGCGCAAAACAAAGCACACACTGTTCAAAATAAAGCAAAAATACTTGTCGAAAACCGCACAAATCTCAAACACATACAAAGCCTCGCCTAGTCGCCTGTGTATGCCACCCAGAGCGCAGGCGTCTACCGGATAGGAACATTGTTATTTTCTAATCGTTTCCTCTTATCATGGGTCCATTTGGCACTCTCTTTCCCCTTCTTTCATCTTCCTCTGTTATTTTCGGTTTTTGTCCACCCTGCACCGCAAGCTAGAGAACAACTCCATCTCTCTTAATTCGTTCATCTTCTTTAGTGGCCATAGAGGGAGACTAGTACAACGCCCGTGCTCTGCCACGGAACTAAAGGGGGAGAAAGAAAAACATAAATCGTAGCAACATAAAAATTATAATGGTGATTTAGCAAGCAATGTGCATGTCCACTTGTCTGTCACAATATAAAAATAATAATAATAAAAAGAGTGAAGTGTTGGTGTAGTCGATAGAAATAGCAGTCTAGCTGGACCATCCGCCGTGGAGAACAGAGCTCGGAATCTTGAACCTGCTCGCCTATGTCAGTCCGGATTTAAACGATCGCGGACGACACTGTGTTGGAGATACTGGAAAAATACATCAACTCCTCCGGGTAACCTAAAAATAAGAACATGCATAGCTACGCTCGGCTCTGATTGACTTGATGACGTAGCAACAGCGTATTCGGATATGATCTGCAAATAATATTTTGACATATAGCGAATAATCAAGGAATCACGAAGCGCATTATCCATGCTTCTGTATATTTTCCTTTGCCGTGAAATAAAGTATTTTTGACATATAGCAAATAATCAAGGAAGCACTGTATCCCAACGGCGTCTTCAGGATATAATCTGCAAATAAAATATTTTTTAACATATAGAGAATAATCGAGGAATCACAAAGCGCATTATCCATGCTTCATTTTGTATTTTCCTTTACAATCAGACGGTCAATCGGGATCTTCCATTGTTTGATCGCATTGGCGATTTTAACCTCTTTATCGATGTAGAATGGAATCCAGGGACTTAGTTGGAAAAACTGCCAAATCCTCATCTCTTCACCACGTTCCCTGTACTCTTCTCCATCACACCCACATTCCCGCATCCAGATCCGGTGCAGTCGTTACTACGACTGCACGTTAAGGACTGCACCAAATCTTGGCCGTCCATTTTTTGAAGTACCGGCTGAGATGGATTGCTACAGTATTGTATGGTACAGTGTGAAACAGTGCCTTCCGCTGCTACAGTGATCTGGCCGGTTTTGAGCCTTTGGATTTAGATCGGACTGCTCGCTAGTGACTGCTTAACTTGCAGTCATTACTACGACTGCACAGGAACCGGATCCTTCCCGCATATGCAGACAGTGAGGAGGAGGGGCAACCCAGGAGGGGTGCGCCGGCCGGAGGCGGCGCCGGCCAAAAGAGGCACAGGCGGCGGTCTGTGGCGGCGGCTCGGTAGGCAGGGCGCCGGACAGGGGGCAAGGCAGCGGCCCGTAGGTTGGCCAGGAGCGGCACTTGCGGCGGCGACGCTTGGGCGCGTCAGTGCGGGCCGGCGCGGAGGAGAGGCGAGCCCTGGAGAGGAGTCCGGTGGTGTGAAATCACAGCACGACCGGCGTGGTTTGGCTGGGGACGGCGGATCTGAGGTGATCCCGGTGTCGGTGTGGATGGGCGACAGATCAGGGCGGCGCAGGCCGTGCCGTGCCCTAGTGACGACGAATCCAGAGATGGCGCGGCGACGACGTTCTCCGCCCGGCGCGATGACGGGAAGGCTCAGCGGCATGGGATCTGACTCGGAGGACGTCAGGGCGGCGCGCCGGCCATCTGTCTGTGTGGAAGTGATGGAGACGGCTTGAGTCCGGAAAGACCTGTTCGCGTCAACACGAGCCAGGTACATCTTGGGCGTTGTTCTGCTGATCGTGATCATCTTCTTTCGCGAAGCAACCTGCTCCATGAAGATCGAAAGATGTGTACATGGCATTGATTAGGATGAGAAGATTAACCACCTGACATCTCTCTCGTTGCAGAACTTGGATGGTGTTGTTGATTTGCTTCTTTGCGGATGAAGATTACGTTGAGTTGCTGATCGAACTCTTCTCTTTTTTTGATTGATGCGCACAATCCGATCGACCTGTGTATCTTCCGATCGATGTGCGTGTCTCTGGTTCTTTTACTCCTTGTAGGAGGATGTGTGTGTGTAAGTGCGTAACCCCTTTGCCGAGCAGATCGATCCTCTTTTATAGTCCTTCTCCTTGATGATAATTATCCGGACTCTCGTTCCGTTTGAGATGCGATTTCTTTGGTTGAATAACAGCCTTGGTCTATCTCTTCCGTAACAAATCATTGGAGATAAAGGTGGATGGAAGGGCACGTGCTAATCCACAATATTACTTCCTTTTAATTCTGGCTTTTTGATGAAATCTGTCTAGATAACATCAGATTAAAATTTAACCGTCCAGCAGCGGCCCTCCCCTCCCTCTTCCTTCTTCATTGGGTAGACCCGGCCTCCGGCAGCGGCGCTCAGGGACGACGTGGAGAGCGCGCCGGCGGCGTGGGGAGGCGGTGAGCTCGGCTCGCCGGCGCGAGCTCAGCCCCTCCCCTCGGTTCCTTCTTCCTGCTTACGAACGGGAGGATGGGAAGAGAACATGGGAGTGAGGAGAGAGAGGTAGATGGGAGGGAGAGTCACGGGAGATGAGAGAGATTGGAGAGAGAGCCAGGCCGCAGGCTCCACAGGCGACAGCTCCTTCCCCCAAGCTCACCTTTTCAGCTTTTCTCCTCGTCTCGTGTCACGTGCACAGATAGCAGATAGATTTGGTCCTCCTCCCGGCTGCTGTTGCGCTCGAGATAACCGTTGGGTGGATTTGAATGGTCAGGATTTGTTTGATGAGCCATCACTCACCACCACAAGATGCTTTTTAGGAGTAGAGATAATGTCATCAGTTTCTTATCTTCTATTGGCAGCCGTTTCAATTACTATTGGCCATTAAATACCCATTAAAACCCCTGATTTCATCTCTGTTTCCCTGTAAATTCCCAGACCGATCTTCTCTCCCTCCTTTTGCTCTTTCTTCAAATTTGGATTTGGTTAGTTTCCACTGCTCAATTCCTTCGAGAAGTACCTGTCTTGGCATCTCGGTAACCCATTTTTCCCATCGGTTACAAGAGACCAGCATGGGAGACAACAAATTTCACCACCGGAGACGACTACTCCGTTGCCAGCACCACTACTGCATTCGTCTCGATGTGTCTCAATTGAATGGTAATTTCCCTCACTCTTCCCTTCCTTAGCATCCCTCGAGATCTTAGGTTCAGTTCCCATGCCCTATTTTGCTGCATTTAGCCAGAGAACCGCCGCTGTCGTGCGAGTCTCCTTTCTCACGGCCAGCGACAACATGACGGGGTCTCAAAATGCTTACCTTTGAAAACCTATCCTGCGAAACTGTACTAGTCTCTGAATCAGTATACTAGTGCCTCACATTTCATAGCTGAATCATCTCATACAATACTAACCGAAATTTATTACATACAGAGAGTACTAACCGAGTTTTAGTACTTGGATACATTTAAAAGCGGCATAGAGTTGGTTATTTTACAACAAAAGAGAATATGATAGCGGAAGCTTGACTTTAATTTACATATGAGACTCCTAAGTTATAAGTAAGTGACTTCAGACTGTAGGAGAGCCTAGGGTTGGTCGTGATCTTCGAACGCTGGATCTCCTTCTCCATGAAAAACATAATATCCATCTTCCAGGTCTCCGTAATCTAAAAAGTTGAGTGGGTGCGAGGGTAGGTGCGCAATCAAATCGCACTTACAAGTCAACATCGTCCTTAATGCATAATAGTGATATAGGCCTTATGCTGGTGTTAAGGTTATTTTCTTTGCGGAAAGCCAATTTAAGAATTACTTTATATAGATAAAGACCTATACCTAGCTATTTTATAAAGGACATCTCCAAAAATATGTCGAGGAGAGATTATAATAAAAGTTCATTAAATCCAGCTTGCAAGCCACACAGGTACCCTCAACAAACTTTCCCGTATCACATCTTCTTTTACCACACCATCATTTCCGGGTCAGCAATCCCCGTTGCGAATGACTATCCCACCGAGTTCCGACGAATTGGTGGCCCATAACATCCTTTCGGTTGACTTGCCGCTCAACGGATGGCATGGTCCCTATAGTCTACCCGAGTGGATAGGGTCAGATCACTACACAAGTGACGGCCTAATTCACCTTCCCCTCAGGTTGGCTTACGGTTACACAAACCACCAACCTGCACTATCGCATGGTGGGCACGCGTTGTGCTGTTAGGAACTAATTCCCCTCGGAGAAAAGGTCAGCGACTCCTGGCTATGCATAACACATATGCACCCTTCCAGGCTCTTGGCAGCACCCTGATCATTTTCCTGAATACATCATCATGAGCCAATACACAGTTGAGCCCCTTGAGCTCATTAACAATGGGGTTAAGGCGAGAAAACATATCATTAACAGATTCCTTAGGAAGCATCTTCAACTGATCAAATCTTTTTTTCACCACAACTAACTTTTTTTCTTAACGACGGAGGTACCCTCGTGAATCTCAATGAGCGTGGTCCAGATTTCACAAGCAGTTTCTAGGTTGCTAACACGATCAAACACTTCCATGCTAAGCCCTGAGAAGATGGCATTGATCGCCTTAGCATTGACCTTTAACTTTTCAACTTGAGCTGCTGTGGGAGGTGTGTCCTTATCAAGTTTGAAACCTAAAGGAGCATCAACTGCTTTCCCAACCTCATACCCTAGCGACTGAAGATACATCCTCATGTGAACTTTCCAATAAGCAAAATTTGTGCCACTAAATATTGGAATCCTATTTGAGGCAACACTACCCCGTCGGCCATCTCTATTCGATTAAGCTAGAGTAGAGAAACCTTGCTCTGATACCACTTGAAAGGAACCTAGGTCGAGAGGGGGTGAATTGGCTAGGTCAAATTTTAAGTATTTTTGGGTTTTTCTTAATTTAACTTCCAAATTAATAAACCACACTAGCTACTTGACCTAATTGATTGTTCAATCTAAGCAATATCAGTATATAAGACACAAGACGAAACACAAGGCGGCTCGAAGGCTCGCACACAACAATTAGTAGATAAGCAGAAATGTAAACAAAAGGGAACAAGAAGGCAAACCGAGCTTTTTACCGATGTTCGGTGTACAACGGATGTACACCTACTCACCGTTGAGGAACTCCGACGAACGGAGTCGGGACCCTCTTGTCCCTAACCCTCAATGCACTAGCGGTAACTCTTCACCAACACAAGGCGGGTGAGCTCCAAACCCTCACACAATCGCGAGTTCTTCCACACACACACGGAAGCTCCTCACGAACCCACCACTTCGACGGACAAAGAGTTAAGCACCCTGACACACGGAGTGACCTCAGACCAACCGAGGGTTTTCCTCACCTTTGACGAACAAAAGTGTGCACTCCCGACACACGGAGGCGACCCCTGACACACGGAGGATTTTGGGTAGAAGCAGGAGGTTCACAACTTGGAGACGAACCACGAACCAAATCCAAGAGAAGAAAAACTCAATCCGGCAAAAGAAACCCTAGGAGCACAAGGAAACTCACAAAGAAACCCTAGGGGCACAAGGAAGCTCACCAAGAACTTACCTACACCGAAGACATGGCATCTCAATTCCTAGAGTACCATGGGAGAGCCCAAGAACATAAGCAAGCCAATGGGTGGAAGTGAAATGAGTCTCTCAACCTTATCCCTTCGGACAGCCTTTTCTTATATAGCCACAAGAAATACCCCTCGAAACGAGATATCGCGAGACAATCTGCTGTTCAGACTGGACTGACCAGGAGTCATTACGGACGGTCCGGCATCAACCACGGACGGACCGGCCTATGTCCCGGACGGTCCTGCGTGGAGGACTTAACCCTGGATGATTCGGCCAGCTAACAGAAGAGCACAAGACTTACCCCGGATTGCCCGGTCTCGACCCCGGACTGTCCGGTCTGGAGTTCACCCCACGGATGAAACCCTGGACGGTTAGGCCAAGAACAGAAGGGCACAAGACACACCCCGGACGGTCCGGCCTGGTCCATGGACTGTCCGAGTAGGGGTACCTCTTCCCTAAAAGCAACCCCGGACCGACCGGCCAACGGACAGAAAGTCACATGACTGACCCCGAACGGTCTGGGCTTACCACGGACCATCTGGCCTACACTGTGGTAGGCTCTTTTTCTCTGAAATTCAATCCAAGTCACTTTCAACCCTTCTCCTAAGGTCTAACCTTAGATCAAAAGAGATTTTCAATGTGCTCTATAGGATTAAAATGCCAAATCAGTGATTTCACAAACTCACATAAAAGAATCAGAAGAACTATTAAACAAATGACCTTAATCTTGTGGATCAATCATCAAAACCAGAATAATCTTACAGTTTTTCAGGAAAATCATATTTTCTAAATTAATTGTCAACCGCAATTTCCCAATCAATGTAAGCATTAGGATCACACGTAATACCGAGAGAAGGCAAGATACACTTTAGATTACCTTGTTCAAGATTTGGAGATGGTGCATTGTTCTTGTTGATCTGGCAAATTTTCCTTCCAACAAGTGGAGAGCTCTAAATCTAGCATGATCGATGTATGTCATTGGTTATCACCAACAGTGAAGATCACTCCATTCTTACGATGTTGCTTGAAACCATTATTTTCATATGACCCTGTCATGGTTAGTAGCGAATAAGGATAGCACACAAAAATATGTGAAATCCAATCAACTACTAGGTGCTGGAATTATTTAGGGTCAAATCTCTCAAGCTCTTACCAAGTTCTTATCAATTATCACAAATACAACAAGTGGTGCAACCGGCAGCTGGTTCGTGATGAACCGATCCCAAGTGTGAGTAAAACGATTGCAAAGCTATCATCTGTATGATTAGTAGAAAGTGGAGCTTGGACAGGTTATGCATGAGTAGCAATGGAAACAATAAGCTAATTTCATATTTGCACAAAATGAATAAGTGTTCAAAACTAGCACATAGCCTATGTTGCTGATCAAACAAAGGTGAATAACAGGATAAAGCAAGTATGTGGATATGAAAATAAGTGCTACACACTCAGCAAGTCACGGATTTGCACTATGGAACAAGAAAACACAAGTATGAACCAACTTGTTGTTTGCTGTTTTTTAGCCTACAAGATAGCAGGTTGGTATTTTGGCCGTAACGTTTCGTCATGTGCCTCTTTGCTTATGAATTGTTTTTCATTTCTTCCTGACGGCTATTGCAACAACTTTTGTTTTGGGCCAACTTTCTAAAAACCAACCGAGAAATTCGCACAAAATTCACAAATGGGCTGATCTACAGATTTCATGACAGCAACAAGGTCTGAATCAAACATCCATAATTCCTCTTTTTTTCGTGTATGGAGTTGAAAATTGGCAGGATGATACAACAACAAGTCTTGAATCTTCTCCTTTTGTTTTCACTAAAAAAGGATTAGGGAATTGGGCGATATTGCTTTTTTAGGGACAGCTGCAAAAATGGAAAATTTCTGGCTGAGAAGCCTTTTTGTTTTTGTGTGTTATAGGTGGATTTTGGTATGGGGATATGAACAAGAAGATAAACAGCAACAAGACAACAATATAACAAACACAAATTCAAATTAGCAAAACGAAATAACAGATTGAAAAGGCACATAGGGGCTTGGACAGTGGGTAAATAATTTTTTTTGCGTGGCAAATTTTCTAGATCATAGAAAAAACAAGAACAAACAACTAAACAAGATACAAGAACTCACGGTCAACCGTCGCTCTGATACCAAATGATTCACTCATTGGTTCCCGATCTTCCGGTGAGAGGGATAACTTCGATTTAGGAGGAGGATGACTTTGACGATCCGGCTAAACCATGCCAAAGCCCGAATGACCTGACCACGAAGGTCTATCCTTGCAAGCAATTGAAGAACTCACAAGAACAAGGGTAATGCACACACTCGAACTGAGGTTCTGAAGTTGTTTACAACTGCTCTAGCCGAGACAGCAGAACAAACGATGTAGTTCCACACATGGGGGCAACTGATCTAAAACAAAACCTAAGGAGAAAAGGGAGAGGCTTGTCTAATATATAGAGCAGGGAGAAGACTCTAGTAGGTGCTCTCACACAGCAGAAATACATGGGACTCATCCCAAAGTAATGGTGATGCAATACCTAAGAAAAGCAAAAGATAGGTTCTGTCTACAATATTGATTAGACTGGTGCGGCCAGTTTGCTTGGAATTTGAAGGTGAGGCCAGATCTGTTGGAAAAATGGCAAAATTATCTTTCCATCAAGTGCTCACACACCCCAAACGGAGTCCGTTTACATTCTCTATTACGTTTTGAAGTTAGACTGGTCATTGAAGGCCGAGTGGAATCCCTTTGCAATCCCACCATACTTTATTGCCTTGGTTGGTGTTTTATTGCCTTGTAGCTGGTGCTTCTTCAAGTTTCTATGCATCATAATATTATTAGATAGCAGCCTATTCCCTAAAGTATAATTATTCAACCCGAAAAACGAGTTTACCTGATAATTAATTTGTCGTACGCGGACTCAAGTAATCGGTCCTGGAATGCTAGTTGAGGTTTGCTGGTCGGGAGTGGAGTCTTTGGTGGTTGATCCCATGGGTGTATCCGATATAGCGATGTCCTCATCACATAGCTAGACCATCTCCTTATATAAGATTTTTGGCCTTTAAAGAAGCCATCGAGAAATGGTGCTCGTGGATAAGGCCTCGGACCCATGATCTAGCACTGGTCCGTGCATACATTGCACGATTTAGAGGCATCATGAACCTTAACTCCCTAGGAACGGCATCTATGGGTAAGATAATGTAGCTCACTTGCCAGAAGGACGAATATGTACATATTTTTTTCAATCTACGATGGCACTACTCGACGATAACCTCAAAGATACCCAATGCTAAATTTAAGACATCAATGAGCAATACCATATGATACTTGACGGCGTGCTCTCCGCTCAACCACTGCGGATCACACTCCTACCAGATTTCTATCTTGCTAGCCGATCAACCCGAGTTCGGTTCGATTCGAGAGTCGGGCACGGCGAAGGAGCGACGCAACGAGATTACCCAGGTTCGGACCCCCCTGCGGGTAACAGTCCTACTCCGGCCGAGCCTTAGCTCTTTCCGTGTATTGGTTGTGTGGGAATGGTTATAGGATGTCCAACCCCCCTCCCTTCTCTCTCTTCTCCTTTTATACAAGCCTCGCACCGGTGGAGAGAGCCGAGGGGGTAGGCGGTACAGTACACTGATAAGACTTGAGAGACTAGACAGGAGAGACGAAAACGTGCTGCTGCTAAGCGGCGCCGCCCATGCGTGCTTCGCAAGTGGCCTCTAACCCGTGAGAACACGCCAGTGACAGGACGGGCGGGCCCCAGCTTGCACCGCCTGACGCGGGCGGCCGTCCTAACGACGCCCAACTCTCTCTCTGCCGGTCAATTCCGCGCCACAAAGGATAGCGATTGATCGACTGTAGAGGTCATCGTGGCGTAATCATCTCTTCTTGGTCCGTCCGCGTGATGTCGCATTAACGCGCCCGCCCTTCGCGGAGGAGAGTCTTCGCCGAAGGCTCCCTTGGGATGCTTCTGCTGCTGGCCCCACTCGGCGATGAGGGGCCTCTCGCGCTCGCCTGCGCGGGGGCTGATCGCCCCGACGCTGGGCCCTCGTTTATCTGCTGAGGAGCTTCGCCACGCGCTGGGGCCTAATCGCCCGCCTGACGCGTGGGGCCCTCGCCTTGCGCGCTGACGAGCTGGCTGACGTGCTGGGGCTTGATCGCCCGCCTGACACGTGGGGCCCTTGCATTGCGTACTGAGGAGCTCGCCCACACGCTGGGGCCGGATCGCCCGCCTGACGTGTGGGGCCCTCGCCTTGCGCGCTGAGGAGTTCGCCCACACGTTGGGGCCTGATCGCCCGCCTGACGCGTGGGACCCTCACTTGGTCTTCTTTAGAACTCTTCATACCCCGGTACTTACTATACCGACAGTAGCCCCCGAGTCCACCATGATACGCGAACCGTTGCACCGATAATTCGCCGTTTCTCGCGCGATGGGAGACGAATCGTGGGGGGCCCACCCCCTGCGGCGGTCGTACGCCCGATCCTCCGCCTGCGCACGATCTTCCTTGGGAAGCGTGCGCTTGGAAGTCGAGGGTAGCTGGGCAAATGGCGCCAAGACACACGAGTGGGGACGGAATCCAAACCGTCACACCTGCTCTTTCCAACTATAAAAGCTTCACTTCTTGGCGCCGCGGTGAATTCTTTCGCGCGCCAAGGAACCTAGAACCACCATCTTCTCTTCTTGCTGTTGCCACGGAACTTCTTTCGCCAGCGCCACCACATCTTGCCTTCTCCCCACCGCGCCTACGCCATCTACTCTTCATGACTCCCAAGCGCAGCAAGGGGCGCCGAGGTGATGCTGCTCCGGCCGCGCCAACGTCTGAGCTGGCCTTGGCCGCCTCCGCTGCCGACGAGGAGACGGTTGCGCGGCTGCAGCGGCACGTGCCGCCGTCCGCCGCTCGGTTCGTGCTGGTACTATAGCGCCAAGCCCTCGCCACTGGGAGATCATCACCTTCACTTGGGCGGTCCTGGCGGGGCTTGTACCTCCCTACTCAGAGTTCTTCTTGGGGATGCTGGCCTTCTATGGAATCCAGGCAGCACACCTTCCCCCCAATTCCATTGTGATGCTGTCGATTTTCGCTCACCTCTGCGAAATGTTCGTGGGGGTGATGCTGAATCTCCCGCTCTGGCGCCGACTCTTCGCGCTGCAGGTGAGCACGCGCTCGAGCGGAGCTGTGGGGAGCTGCTACTTCACACTTCGCAACGCCTCCGCCTTCATTCCGGTTGCGGTCAAGTCCAACTGGAAGGACTGGGCGCGGCAGTGGCTGTACGTGGAGGACTCCAGCGGCTGCGACGACCTTGGCCTCCCCGAGGCTTTTGCGGAATCTCTTGACTGCTGGGGATCCTCACCCGACGATTCCGCGGAGACAGGCGATGCTGGCGCGCATTGCCGACCTCCGCCAATGTGGGCTCACCGGAACCCATGTTGCGGCGGACTTCTTGTGGCGCCGCCTCTGCCCACTTCGCATAAGGGCGCGCCCTGCCTGGCAGTACTATGGCGACGATGATGGGACCCGCATTGTCCCTGGAGGTGAGGATCCTTGCTTTCCTTTGAGTCTTCTGTTCTTTTGGAACGTCTTTTCCCTTCTTAATTTGCATTTCTTTCTTTTTTCTGCCCAGCCGCGGGGAACGTGTCGGAGGAGGTGCTCCGTCAATGGCTGGCGGGGCTTTTGTCTGCGCCAGCTGGCGATGTCCCTCTGTTCACGAACCTCCGCCCTCTCTGTGACTGGGACCCACGGGAGCGCAACCCGTACGTACGTGCGCTACCTCCCATGGAAGTCTCTGGTCCCGCTGTCCAGGTGGTCCAGCGACCCCTGCAGATCCGCGACCAACCTTCGGCGACCGCAGAAGCTCCTGCGGCCGCCGGTCTTCTTGTGGCCGTCGCGCTTCCTGCGCCGAGCGACGCTGATCGCGCGCTTGGGAAGCGCAGCCTCATCTTCCTTGACGACGACGACGAGGAGGGAACAAGCCCGAAGAGGCTTCGCCCCTCGAGCCATGACCCGCCTCCGGCTTCTTTGGCCCCCGCCAGTGGGGGCCCCGCCGCAGGCGCCGCCGCCCCGCCACCTGGCGAGAGCGCGGCGACTCTTCAGAATCCGGCGCCGCTGCTGCGGCTTCTTAGCGCCCGGCTTCTTCTGCGCGGCACCTCTGTCTTGCGGCGCCCAAGGCAAAGCTTCTCTCGCGGCGGCACCTCCGCGCGGCGCCCGCCTTGATGGCGTTGGCCGCGGTAATCCCTCCGCCGTCCCTGCCTCCTTCGTCGAGAGGGGGAGCGACTGCTCCGGTTCCGCGGCCGAGTGGCCTGACGCTGCCCCCCTCTTCCTTTGCCTTTGGTGGGCGCCGCTTCAGATAGCTTTCTGCACACATGCATTTTCGCATTAGGGTTAGCATGGTACGCATTTTCCGCATACCTGAACCCTTTTTCTGGCTTTTCATCGTGGGATAGGGCGGATCCTGGGGCTTCAAGCTCCGGCTCACATGATCCGCCAGCCCCCAGCCTGCCCACGATCCCTTCAACGGAGACGGCGCCTCCTGCTGCGGAGAGCGCCGATGCCGAGGCTGGAGGACCTTCCGGCCGCTGCCGCGGCCGACACCGACGCCGTCTCTGCCATCGCTGCCGACGTCGGGCGCTCCTTCGAGGCGCTCCGCGCCCTCGCCCACACCTGGGCGGTGCGGAAAGGCGCTCTTGCTTCGGCGGCGCGAGCTGTCGGCGAGTTGCGGCGGACCCTTGATCGGGAAATCGCTGCGAAGGAGGCGGTGGCTCGCGAGGTTGCGGCGGTGCAAGCCGCCGCTGCTTCTGCTACCATGGAAACCGCAAACCTTTGCCCGGCGCACTATGAGCACCTCCGGGTGCTCACCGCCATGCTGTGGACCACCTATCGCGACTTCGCGGACGCTTTGTACCTGCCGGGGTCACCAGACGCCCATTGGAGAGAGACGGCCGCAAGATGACGCCAAGCAAGATGGGGCATGCCGCTGAGGCCTTGAAAGACCTGCCAGTGGTGATGCAAACGCGGGCGATCGAGGATGGTCGCCACGGCGCCTTTGAAGCGGCGCGGTTTGTCTTGGGCAACTGCCTTACCCAAAACGCCGCGTTTGACGTCGACGCCGCTACCGGGGAACCTTCGCGACAGCTGGACCGAGACGAACAATCTCGAGTCGAGGTTGCCGCCACCCGTGTATCCATGATGGGCGGCGCCGCACCAGCGGAATATGATGACGACGAGGAATAGCTGTACTCCTTTGCCTGTCTCGTCTTATATATAAAACCTGTCAATGCAAACTTTTGCTTCTCTGCCCCAAGTCCCGTTAAACTTTACGCAATTTCTTACTTGCGAAAAAGAAGAACTTAAGCGACATATCGCCGAAAGCTTTAGACAGAACGTTCTGCTGAAAATGAGCGCTTTTCCCTTAGGCATCTAGTTACTTCAACCCTTATGGCCTCTCCGCAAACCGACCTTAAACATTGCGTGGCAAGAACTTAGCTTCCGGAAGTGGTCTAGACGCCGGTGCCGTCGTTGGCGCAGGGGCCCAGACCGAGCAGACACACCAGGCTAGAACACGCCTTCCGTCCGCCTTGCCTCGCCGAGCCGCAAGTTCAAGCGTTCGCTTTTGCAACAAAGGGGTCATCAGCCTTAAGTACTTTCTCGCTACCAGTTTTCAACAGAATGTTTTCTAACAGACTTTTTAAGGCGAAAAACAGATGCTCACAGAGAGAACAGAATTTATCTTTATATTGCGGACGGCTTTATACATCGCAGCCCCCGAGGCGAGCGGTGAAGGAGGAAGACCTCGCAGCTCGGCTCCAATGGAAGGCCCAAAAAAGCTCCTGAAACAGCTACCTATGGGTAGAACTTTCTCAGCTGCTCGACGTTCCAAGTGTTCGCCAATTCGCGACCATCCTCGAAAGCGAGCCCGACCGAGCTCGGGGGAGATCGAGACCACCTTAAAGGGCCTCCCATTGGGAGAGCGGTTTATTGCGATGGCTTGCGCTGGACTCTGCTCAAGAAGACGACGCCCTCACGCCGGCGTTCTTCCACGCACCCTCCATGCTTGATAACGGCGCAGGGCCTGCTGGTATCTGGCGGCCCGGATCGCCGCTCTATCTCTGATCTCCTCCAGGAGATTTACTTCATCCTGACGCCGGTCAGGGTCACCATCTTCACTGTACGCGCCACTCTTGGGGATCCAAAGGTGAGCTCTGATGGAAGCACCGCCTCGGAACCATACACCAGGAAGAAGGGAGTCTCGGCGGTAGCACTGTTCGGAGTCGTCGGCAGCGCCCAGAGCACAACGGGGACTTCCTCCGCCCAGCACTTGCCACGCTTCTCCAGGCGGTCGAACGCCCTTGTCTTGAGTCCTCTGAGTACCTCCGCATTCGCCCGCTCCACCTGATCATTGCTCTTCGGGTGTGCGACGGAGGCGAAGCACAACTTGGTGCCCAGCTCTTCACACCAATCTTGAAAGTCGGCGCTTTTGAACTGAGCGCCGTTGTCGGTGATGATTCTGTTGGCGACGCCGAACCGGACAAAGATGCTTCTCATGAACTTTATAGCTGCAGCGGAGGTGATCGCCGGGACAGGCGAGGCTTCAACCCACTTTGTGAACTTGTCGACGGCGACGAACAGATGCATGTAGCCCCCGGTCGCTCGCGGGAACGGGCCCAGGATGTCCAACCCCCAGACCGCGAATGGCCAAGAGAGCGGAATGGTTTGCAGCGCCTGGGCCGGTCGGTGGATCTGCTTAGCATGAAATTGGCACGCCGCATCTCTCTCACCTCGAAGGCATCACGGAGGCAAGACGCCAATAGAAGCCGTGGCGGAAGACCTTTCCGACCAACGCCCGGCTCCCTGAGTGGCTCCCGCACATGTCTCCATGGATCTCAGAGAGGATCTCGCTCCCGCTTCCCGAGTGACGCACTTCAGTAGAACTCCGTTTGCGCCCTGGCGATACAGGTCCCCACCTACCACGGCGTAGCGCTTGGCCTTGCGCGCTATCTTCTCAGCCGACGCGTCATCGTCGGGGATCACTCCATCCCGCAGGTAGGCTAAGATAGGATCCATCCACTGACCTTCCCGGACGAGTGCGACGACGATAGCATTGTCGCCGACGTACTCTGCCTGGCCTGGCATTTCCGCCTCAACCGCCGCAGCAGTTCTTCCGCATCCTCCCTCCGCCTGGGGAGCTGCCGCGGGGACATCGACGTCTCCGCTAGATGTGGGAGCTGCGTCGAGAACCATGTCGTCCCCACTAGGAACGGGGTCTGCAATAGACGGCCGCGTGAGCCTTTCTTCAAAGACCCCAGCCGGAACAGGTGCCCTTGACGAGGCAATCTGGGACAGTTCATCCGCCATGTAGTTGTCGCGGCGAGGGATGTGCGCGAAGCCCAACCCTTCAAAGTGCCGCTCCAACCGGCACACCTCCGCCAGGTAGGCCACCATGGTGGGATCCGAACAGGTGAAATCCTTCCTCGCCTGGTTGATGACCAGGAGAGAGTCGCCTTTTACTTGCAGCCGCCGGATGCCCAGGGTCGAAGCCACCCTAAGTCCGGCGAGTAGCCCTTCGTATTCCGCGACGTTGTTGGTGGCGCAGAACTCTAGCACCACCAGGTGCCGAACAATGTCGCCGGTGGGGGACACCAGGACGACGCTTGCCCCAGCCCCCTCCAGCCGGAACGAGCCGTCGAAGAAGAGAGTCCTCGACGAGGGAGCTGGGGTGCCTTCAACTTCTGCGTCCGCCGGAGTCCATTCACTGACGAACTCCGCCAGAGCTTGCCCTTTGATGGCCGTTCGGGGAGCAAACTTGAGGTCGAACTCTGCTAGCTCCATGACCCACTTGGCGATGAGGCCCATCGCCTCGTGGTTGAAGAGGATCTCCCGCAAGGGGTACTTGGTCAATACTATGATTTCTCGCCCCTGGAAGTAGTGACGCAGCTTCCTGGACACCGTCAGCACAGCATAGAGCATCTTCTGGTGTTGTGAATACCTTGTTTCGGCGTCATGGAGGACTTTGCTGATGTAGTAGACGGGGCGCTGAACTCTTTCTCTTTCCGCCACCAGCACCACGCTGACCACCTCGGGGTTTGCCGCGACATAGAGAATCAGCGGTTCGCCTGGATCTGGGACGACCAGCACGGGCGGGGAAGCGAGGTACTTCTTCAGCCCGTCGAACGCCTCCTGCGCCTCTGTGGTCCACTCGAATTGATTGGTCTTCTTCAGGAGCTTGAGTAGGGGGAGACTCTTATCCCCCAGGCGAGCTATAAAGCGGCCCAGGGAGGTCAGGCAGCCCACCAAGCACTGCATCTACCAAAGTCGCGTCAGGGGCTTCATGTTTTCAATTGCTGAGATCTTGTCGGGGTTCGCCTCAATCCCCCTCTGGGAGACGAGGAAACCTAACAGCTTGCCCGACGGAACAGCGAACACACACTTCTCAGGGTTGAGCTTGATGCAGTACTTCCTCAAGTTGGCGAAGGTTTCTTCCAGGTCGCCGATCAACTCCTCCGCCTTCTTGGACTTCACCACCAGGTCGTCGACGTACACCTCCAAGTTCCGCCCTATTTGGGGGTGGTGAGCGATTTGCATGGCCTTCTGATAGGTCGGGCCTACATTCTTCAAGCCAAACGCCATCCTTGTGTAGCAGTAGATGCCCATGGGCGTCACAAAGGCAGTCTTGTCTTCATCTTCTTCAGCCATGTTAATCTGGTGGTACCCGGAGTACGCATCTAGAAAGCACAGCTGTTCGCACCCCGCCGTGGAGTCGACGATGAGGTCGACGCGGGGCAGCGGGTACGGGTCCTTCGGGCACGCCTTGTTGAGGTCGGTGAAGTCCACGCACATCCTTCAGCGCCCGTTGGATTTCTTGACGAGGACGGGGTTCGCGAGCCACCTGGGATGGGCGACACTCCGAATGACCCCCGCCCTTAGCAACCTGTCCACCTCCTGGCGGATAACGGTCTGGCGCTCCACCGACTGCTTCCGAACCTTCTGCATAACTGGTCGCGCGCCAGGGAACGTTGCCACCTTATGCTCAATCACCTCCCTGGGGACCCCAGCCATGTCGGACGGCTGCCAAGCAAACACGTCTGCGTTAGACTGGATGAAGGAGACGAGCGCGCCTTCCTATTTGGCGCCGAGAGAGGCGCCCACCCGAACGGTCTTCACCGGGTCTGACTCACTCAGGCAGATCGCCTTAACCTCCGCGAACGAACCGGTGGAGGCACGGATAGGGGTGGAAATGGTACGGATATTATCCGACCGACCGAATTGATCGGATAGTGATTTGGATAGTTTTATGGATATTCGACTATTTTTACGAATAAGGATATGGATATGGATAATTTGGTGTGGATATGAATACGAATATGGAGCTCTGATTATTCGGTGGATAAGGAATATCCGAGTTTTGTTCGGATAATATCTGAATATAAAATAAGGATATTATCCGAATGTATTTCTAGAATTTTTAAAATGTCTTTCTACAATTTTTTATTGATAGTTTTCCAACTTTTAAATTTATTTTTTGAATTTTTAAATCTAGAAAGACATTCATATGTTTTTACTAATGTTATAATTTTCACTTTTAAATTTAATTTTTGACCATATTTTGTTAAAATTTGGAACGGATTTTTGAAAATTAATTTTAACTATTCGACTAACAATATCCATATCCTTGTCTTATCCGATCTGTATTCGCTTTGTATTCGTAACCGATGTTATGCAGTATTATTTGAATTTGTATCCATATTCGACACATTCGTATTCGAATCTGTATCCGGTAAAAAATACGGATACGGATATGGATAGAACGATATCCGACCTTATCCGATCCGAGCACAACCCTAGGCACGGATCTTCGCCAGAGGAGCTCCCAGAGTCGAAGCTTCGGCCTTCTGGACGCCGATTGCCCCCGCCAAAGCGAGAGCGTCCTTGTCGCAGCGGAGTGCCTCCGGGCGATCCACCTTCACGACGATGGGGCCAGTTTGCCCCAGGATCTTCACCACCATATACGCGTAGTGGCAAGCCGCCATGAACTTGGTCAGCGCCGGCCGACCCAGTATGGCGTTGTACGGGAGGTCGAAGTCAGCTACCTCGAACTCGAGCATCTCCGTACGAAAGTTATCGGAGCCTCCAAATGTCACCGGGAGGCTGACGCGCCCCAGAGGGACGGACTCAGCCCCCGGCGCGATGATTAAGAAAGGGAGTGCCGGCCGAAGCTCCTGCTGCTGGACCTGAAGCGCTCTGGCGACTCGGGCGGATAGGAGGTTGAGGGAATTTCCTCCATGCACCAGCACCCGCCCGAGCGTGACATTCCGGACCGTGGGCGCAACCACGATCGGGAGATGTCCCGGGCCGGCGGTACTGGCTGGGTGATCGGCCTGACTGAATGTGATGGGCTGCTCCGGCCATACCAGCTGCCTTGCTGTCCCAACGCCGGGCACGGCGGCGCACACCTCCCTCATCGCACACTTGAAACTGGCGTGGGACGGATAGGTGGCCGATCCGCCGTGGATAACGGCGACTTCGCGCTCCGCCCGTTGAAAACCAAGCGAAGCCGGTTCCTTGCCCTTGCCGCAGCCGGATGCCTACTGCTGCTCATGGACTCGCTTGTCCACTAACTTGCTGACGACCTGGCAATCAGCCAAGTCGTGGGAATTGCTGCGGTGAATGGGACAGTAAGTCCTTCCGTCCCACTCGCGGGGACGGCGGTCTCGTCACTCGTCGCGGCCGCGTTGACCGTCATGACCGCCTCTGCGGGGACCGTCCCTGCCGCCGCCGCGACCTCCTGCTTTCTTCCGCCCGCCGCGCCCATCGCGCAGCCGGCCACCGTTGTCGTTGTCGTCGTCGTCATCGTCGCGCTCGGCGGCCAAGACCTGCCCGGTCTCAGCCACCTTGTGCTTCTTCTTGTCCTTGCCGCCGGGATTTTTCGAGGTCCCGGCCTCGCCGCCCGCAGCGGCCCCCGCCCTTGCGGCCGGGCGGAAGCGAGCCTCCGCTTGAAGGGCGCACTTGTGGGCCAGGATGAAGAGTTCTTCCGTCGTCTTGATCTTGCGGGTGGCCATCTTCTCCTTAACATTGGGGTCTCGGGCGCCCCTCCTGAAGGCCGTGACAACGGCGTCGGTGGAGATGTCAGGGATGGTGTTGCGAACCTGACTGAAGCGCTGAATGTAGTCGCGCAGTGACTCTCCTTTCTTTTGCTCCACATTGTGGAGGCCGTCCTCGACTCCGGGCTGCTCGAAGGTGCCCTGGAAGTTGGTGATGAAGAGCTCGGAGAGCTCCTTCCACGACCCCACCGACTCCGAAGGCAGGTTCATGAGCCATGAGCGGCCGGAGAGGACTGCGGGGAAATAGTTCGCCAGAACTTTTCCCGACCCTCCAGTCGGCTGCATCACCGTGGTGTAGATCTGTAAAAACTCGTCAGGGTTGATGGAGCCGTCGTACTTCCTGATGGAGGCGGGCCGGAACTTCTCCGCCATCTTGACGCGGCGACTCCTTTGAAAAGGCGCGGCACCGACGTCCGATCCTCCTGCTCTCAAGACGCGACCCTCGCCCGCCGCCCCGACGCCAGCGGCGCGAGGAAGCGCCGCCACGGCCCGGCGGCATTGAAGCTCTCCTCGACCCCATGAAGCGGCGAGAAGCGGTCGCTCTCGATCGTGCCGCCGGCGGAGTTTGTCACGCAGGTCCTCTCCTTGTCGAAGATGGCGGTCCTCTAGGCGGGCCCGGAGATCTGGCCCACCGCCGCGTCTGTCCTGTCGAACCGTCGATGGAGCCACCTGGCTCCTGCCGTCCTGTCCTCGCTCCCTCCCACCGGGAGTTCCGCGGGAGGGGTGCGGGGAAACAAAAGAACGGGAGGAAGCGGAAACGCCAGTTCCCGCGCCTCCCGGAGCTTGCACCACCGCCGCGGCGGCATCGACGTAGCGGGCCAGCCTGGCCAGCCATGGCGCCGCCGGAGAGTCCGGAGTCACCGGAACCGGCGGGTTGTCCAACAGGGCCCTGGCCGCATAGAGGTTCTGTGCTGGGGAGCACTCCTCCATGGCCAGGCGCCGCCTAGCCAAACTGGGACGGCCGCTCTCCGCTAGGGCGCCAGCCCTTGGCGGGAGGCTGCCGCCCGGCTGATCCATCGCCATCGCCGCGGCCGATGCCTCTTACTACTGATCCGCCATCGCTGCTCGAGTAAAAGGTCGAAGAACTGGAACTGACGCTAGCGCCCCTACCTGGCGCGCCACAGACGGCGTGCTCTCTGCTCAACCACTGCGGACCACACCCCTATCAGATTTCTATCTTGCTAGCCGATCAACCCGAGTTCGGTTCGATTCGGCGTCGGCACGCAGCGAAGGAGCGACATAACGAGATTACCTGAGTTCGGACCCCTGCGGTAACAAGATACTACTCTGCCGAGCCTTAGCTCTTTCCGTGTATTGGTTGTATGGGAATGGTTACAGGATGTCCAGCCCCCCTCCCTTCTCTCTCTTCTCCTTTTATACAAGCCTCGCACCGGCGGAGAGAGCCGAGGGGGTAGGCAGTACAGTACACTGATAAGACTTGAGAGACTAGACAGGAGAGACGAAAACGTGCTGCTGCTAAGCGGCGCCGCCTATGCGTGCTTCGCAAGTGGCCTCTGACCCGTGTGAACACGCTGGTGACAGGACGGGCGGGCCCCAGCTTGCACCGCCAGACGCGGGCGGCCGTCCTGACGACGCCCAACTCTCTCTCTGCCGGTCAATTCCGCAGCGCCACAGTGACAGTTGATCAGACCCGCAGAGGTCACTGTGGCGGTAATCATCTCTTCTTCGGTCCGTCCGCGCGTGATGTCACATTTAATGCGCCCGTCCTTCGCAGCGGAGGAGAGTCTTCGCTCAGAAGGCTCCCCTTGGGATGCTTCCTGCTGCGTGGGCCCCACCGACAGATGAGGGCCTCTTTCGACTCGCCACTGCTGGCTGGGCTGATCGCTCACCGACACACGGGCCCTCGTTTGGCAGCGAGAGCTTCGCCACGCATTGGGCTGATCGCCACCGACGCGTGGGGCCCTCGCTTTATGACCGAGGAGCTTCGCCGACGTCTTTGGGGCTGATCGCTCGCTCGACACGTGGGGCCCTTGCATTGCGTCGAGGAGCTCGCCCACGCTGGGGCGGATCGCCACCGACGTGTGGGGCCCTCGCCTTATGCTGTTGAGGAGCTTCGCCCGCACGGTGGGCTGATCGCCTTGACGACATGTGGGGCCCTCGCCTTTGCTTGAGGAGCTCGCCACACGTTAGGGCTCGATCGCCTCACCGACGTGTGGGCCCTCACTTGGTCTTCTTTAGGACTCTTCATACCCCGGTACTTACTGTACCGACAATACTAATCGACGATACCATGAATCTCACATCAACACTTGATACCACACCACTCGGCAACACCAAGATGCTCGATGTCGATGCTACCATGGTAAATTATGGTACCACACTCGATGGAGAAATCGTACTTATTGGGACCACAATACCATAGTACCCGATGGTATCACAATACTAAGTGGTGCAGCGATACTCAATAATACACCACTACCTTAGCTATACCAAGATCCTTAATGTAGACGATACTGCGGTACTCGATGGTATCATAATCCTCGATTGTGCAATGATATTGAACGATACGATGATATATACTTAATGGTACAACAATGCGATGATACTAGATGGTACGACAATACCATTATGCTCGATAGTCATGATATACCACGACACTTCGTATCTGAAATACAGGATGTGAAAAAGCACTTAAGTAGGCCATAAAAAAGGGAGATGCTACGCGTAGGGCGCCCGATGGGCGTCGGACGCCCGCGCGCCAGCTCTCCGCCGTTTTTTGTCGTTGCCCGTAGCTCGCTCCACCGATTTTTTCAGCCCACATGAGACAACGCGTGCATGCAAGGTGGGACCCACACAGAGATTCTACATGCAGGGGGCCCACATGAGGGGCAGAGCATGAGAAAAAGGGGCACCTGCATGTGGGTGGGGCCACGCAAAGGGCCCACATGAGGGGCAGAGCGTGAGAAAGGGGCATCTGCATGTGAGTGGGGCCCATGCATGCAGGTGGCAGTTGCTGATTTTTTGTGCACAACATCATGTGGTCAAACGCGCACCGATTTTTCTTTAGAAACACAGTGAAACATGCAGGAACATGTCATATTTCATCATTTTTGTCTATCATGTTTCATCATCTTTTGCCCATGTTTCAACATGTTTGTACATGTTTCTTCATGTTTTACTAAACAAATCTTTCTTGTTTTAACGCTACTAACATCAATGTCATGTTTATTTTTTAAAAAATGCATGTCTAAAAAGTGTCTGAACATGTGGGGTGCGGTGGGTCCAATCTTTTTTGTCATTTACCGTGTACATGCTAAAATAAATGATGAAACATGGCAAATCATACACATTCAAACATGTTTCGCTGTTGTACCCAAATGAGCATAGGATTCCCATTGATTCCTTTTTTGTGCAAGTCCATTTGATGAACCGGCTTAAGGGGATAATCTACACCATCAAGGGAGCATCCCATGCAAAATCCATGGCCGGGAGACGAAGGAGGTGGGTCGGCCGACCCACCTAGGCCGGCCGACCCACTCTTGAGCCCCCTCGGATTCCCCTTTGGAGGAGGGATGGATGACATGTGTCCCTACACGTGGAGCACCCCGGTTGGCTGCGCAGCACTATAAATAGACCCCCTCTCCTCACTTGTAACACAACACACAACACTTTCACATTCTCATTCCACTTTGTAGAGTAGCTCTTAGTTAGTAGAAGTTGGGAGTTAGAGTCAAGTCGAGCCGATGCTCGGAGTTCCGGAAGTGTCTTCGGGAATTCGGGTAATAGTTCTTGTACCCTTTCCTAATTGTTTCAATTAGTGAGATTACTTCATTCATTGCTATAGTGTTGAACTTTATTTGAGCTGAGTATATCTGCATAAATGAGTTGTGTAGATTTGCTTTACCGGTAGCTTATATTCGTCTGGAATCAGTTTAGGTTCTCACTCATATACTGTTAGAGCTAGGCATTGAACTTAGATCAACTTCTTTTAGTACTGAGGAAGATTGATTATGAATAGTCGCAGACGTGGTGTCTGAGACTAGGACTAACTCGGTTTACATCCGGGCCCACGTATATGGTGGTAGGTGGTGACAGCCCTATCCATCCGTAGATACTAAGTATCTCGTGCGTAACCCACAGCGTTCGGCTTTGGTCCAGTAGAGCCAAATCGGAATGATCATAACCATTCGGGATTCCAATTCAGGATAGCGGGTGGTAATGAGTGTCCGAACTCCGACGACGAATATCAAGTGGACCACTAGTTGATTACCCTAAGCTCGCTCAATTAAACTGAATCACACGACTTTGTGAACTTATTAAACTTGTCTCGTTGTCCTCCCAACTGTCTATCTAGCTAGTGTAGCTTTCTCTTTAATTGTGTGAATATTTATTGTGTGTGCGTGTGTCCCGGTCTTTTTATTTATCCTAACCCCCGTTATCTAGACTGGCTGGTATTTTAAATAATTAAGATATAGAGGATTATCTCTTTAAACCCTCGTTCCCTGTGGATTCGATAACTCTAGAAATACTCCTAGTGAAAACTACAAGCGATATCCGTCCGCTTGCAGATTAATTTCTTTGAGCGTAAGAATCGCCAACATATATTTACTATAATACACAGATGGATTTACAGTAGCCACCAAGTGTTTTCTATAAAATTATCATCACGTGCCAGATGCCTTAGAAAAACATGAACACGCTTGTCTCTAGGAGATATCAGAAGAAGGCATTTACCATAACGTGCTTATCAATTTACAATAATGTGCTAACCAATTTGCAATAATCTAAGGAAGAGAAACCGAGCCAGCTCGGTAGTAAATCAGAGTCCATGCCCAAACAAGCTTGACCCATTTACAATAATGTGCGAATCAATTTACAATAATCCGAATAAGAGAAAACAAGCCAACTCGGTCGTAAAACTGAGTCCATGACCGAACAAGCTTCACCCATTTTCAATAACGTGCTAATCAATTTACAATAATGTTCTAATAAATTTACAATAATCCAATCAAGAGAAAAGAAGCCAACTCAGTAGTACAACTGAGTCCATGACCGAAGAAGCTTGACCCATTTACAATAATATGCTAATCAATTTACAATAATCTGAGCAACAGAAATCGTGCCAACTCGATAGTAAAACTGAGCCTATGTCCGAACAGGCTTGACCCATTTACAATAATGTGCTAGTCAATTTACAATAATCCGAGTAAGAGAAAAGAAGCCAACTCAGTAGTAAAAACTGAGTCCATGACTGAACAAGCTTGACCCATTTACAATAATGAGCTGATCAATTTACAATAATGTGCTAATCAATTTACAATAATCCGAGCAAGAGAAAACAAGCCAACTCAGTAGTAAAATTGAGTCCATGACCGAACATGCTTGACCCATTTACAATAATGTGATAATCAATTTACAATAATGTGCTAATCAATTTACAGTAATCCGAGCAAGAAAAACCGAGCCAACTCGGTAGTAAAACTTAGTCCGTGCCCGAACAACCTATGAGCATAGTTACAAACACTCTGAGTCGTCGGCGACATTCACGTCGACCCGAAGCTCCTCGACCAGGTATATGCACACCGGCATCCTCTCCGCGGTTGGCGTCCTAGGATTCTAAAATACGGAAAAATATACATAAAAAAACTATAGTAAATGGTGATACATAATTATAGTAAAGAGGAAAAACACAAAAGTGCATAGTAAGCTATAGTAAATGGTGCTACCTAATTGTAGTAGATGTCGGATATTACAATTAGCACAGACACAAGCTTATGGTGCTGCCTCAAGAAACATGGGAGTATTTTAGATAAAATGATAACATAAACAGTAAACACACATATCTTTACTATAGAAAAATGTTAGTAGCATGAAAGCAACTCTCATGCACATTAAACATTATTTACTATAATGCTCAGATTGATTTACAATAGTCATAGAGCTTGTATACTATAATCTACGTGACTATTTTATTATGACTCATATTCTAGTAAAAGCTGCTAGTGAACTATTGTAAACATTGCTTCACAATTATAGTAAATGATGCAAGAATGATGCAGGAAACAAAAAGAAAATTTTAGGGCTAGTACATAGTACCTACAACAATGTTTACTATAATAAAAAGGACCATTTACGATAATAAGACATGGTTGTCTACTAGGTAAGGGCAATTGAATAACAATGCATAAAAAAAGAAAAAACATTGTTCACAATTGGTAAATGTTAGGCCTAGTAGATATGTAGTTACAACAATGTTTACCACAATACGTAAGACCATTTACAATACTGTTTATTAGATTAGTACCATGGAAGAACAATACATGAAAAAAAAACAATGTTTACAATTGGTAAAGGCCATTTACAATAATAGCACATCACTGTTTACTAGATAAGAACAAATGAATGACAAATACATAAAAAATGAGAGGCCACAACCCGAAGGATACGGAATCTACGTGGCTATTTTATTATGACTCGGATTCTAGTAAAAACTACTAGTAAGCTATTGTAAATCTTGTTTACTATAATAAAATAATAGATTTACAGTAGTCACACACTTTGTTTACTACAAAATTCTCATCACTAGAAAAGTTAATTTGCATTTGCCTATGTCATAGAAAATTTTTTTAGAAAAGCAAAAAAATAGCATCTAAACCACAAAAGCTAAAAATGATGAATCATGCATGAGCAGAGCAGTGTTGTACTAACTAGGTGTCGCTCACATCCATTGACAGCAACCTGCAAAAGTCCCAATTCACCAAAAATTCCCGAACCAACAGCAACATCGGATGCTCACATCCATTGACATTGACCACACCAAAGCACATATACATACATTAGTCGACACATACATGCAATGCGATAAAAAACATTGGCTATAATGTGCCCCCGCATAGCATCATCTTGTTTCATGCACCTGGCGGGACTTCCATTACCCGGTGTCGCAGATTAGTGTCGACATCACCATCGCAGCTGCAACTAAAACCAACTACCACCGCAACACACAATGATCAGCACCAGCGACAACCACTGACAGTGCAAAAATTAAAATCGAAACCCAAA